>CM077201.1:14945070-15658570 GCA_039654625.1 Rhinogobio ventralis
CTTACAGGAGCTAAAGAGACACAGCACACACATTTGTGTGTAACACACTGTTTAAGGATCACTGTTATCTGCTCAGTATTGAGCACAGGGTAATTAATGGATTAATTGTATGCAAATTAATCTCCATTATTCCTTTGTAAATATTTATGACAGTGTGTGTAACTGTGTTAGTGTGTGTAGGACAGAGATGTTGAAGGTATGTCTGAGGTTAGTGTATCAGTGTATTGCGCCAACACTTCAGCTGAACCCTCAATTCTCAAAGGCACTTCGCACTAATCTGTCTGCTAGGACCCCAGTGTAATTGTCTGAGAGTGCTACCATGAAGGATTCATTTAGTTTCCACTGCTGGAATCATTGTATGAATTATGTATAGTAATTATACTTCGGAATACTCTATTCTGATTGGTCAAATGTGGCATCTAGCTGTAATATATATTTCCTAATATTGTTCAATCTAATATAATATATATCAAACTGCTAATTTAGGTAACTGAAAACTGGTGTTTTGTCGAAATCAGTGACTTACAGAAATCTTATCATGTGTGTGGCCTGAGAGTCTGTTGTGCTGCTACTTTAATCTATTGCTACTTGCAAGACTAAATGCAAATAACGATAGATGCTATTTACACTAAGTGTAAATAGCAACTAGATTCTATTTAAACTAAGTGAAAATAGCATGTTTTCTTAGCGATAGATGCTATTTACATTAAGTTTTAATTGCAATAGATTCTATTTCCACTAAGTGCAAGTAGCAATAGATTCTATTTACACTATGTAAGAATAGCATTTTCTTTGCAATAAGTGTAGTAGTTAGATGCTGTTTATACTTATAAATAGTGGCAGATACTATTTGCACCTCAGTGTTGTTGTACATTAAACGGTATGCAATAATAACATAGAGTGTAAATTATTATATTTGTTAAAATTATAAAAAAAATTGACGTTTTTGCCTTTATCATGATAGGACAGTTAGTTGACAGGAAGCGAGGTTGGAGAGAGAGAGGGGGGCGGAATCGAGAAAGGTCCATGAGCCGGGACTCGAACTCGGGACGCCCACAAGGCTCCGACTTATTTGTTAAAATTATTAAATAGAATGCTGCCTTTTTTGGGACAGTAAAGCCCCCCTACACCTACCCCTAACTGATAAACACTTTATTATTAAACACACGTTAGACGCTTTAGTTCCACTTTTCTTAATTTTTATTGAAAATAAATGCCTTAATGTAATGGAAAAGGGTAGTAGAGCAAATTCAGCAAAAGGCAGATTTGTGGGTCGATTTGTGACAAAACCCTTTTTCACGCGCCTTCCCCCTAAACTATTGCTACTGTTGACAATCTGGAGTCTTCCACAACCAGACGTCAGTGGGCGGAGTTAGTGTAAATGGCCTCTGCCAACAAGGCAGATGCACGTTCTAAATATGTGCACTAAAATACTCAATTGTCTGACAAGACATTCACACAAACATGGAAACACATTTACTGAATAAATCTCTCGATGCAAAACACCAGTGAATGAGATAACTAATAAAAAATTTGCGCACAAGTTAAATGAGCAACTTTTGATGGAAACTTTGCTAGTTTGTTTTACTATTCTGATTGTTGTTTATGCATCAAATACAGTAATACATTTGTTGTTAATTTACATTATTATTATTTTGTACAGATATTACAAAATGATGTATTATGTGAACAGCTACAGACATACAGCATGGTCACCAGATCCGACAAGGCGCCCCACTCTATCTGTACCTGATAGGTAGTTGAATTTATGATATTAATAATGATATTTTTCCAGGCCTGATCAAACAATATTTAATCATCAAGATTTGAGAGTTGTAAAGGGTTTGTGGCATTAGATGTCATGTATGTATGTTAGATATGTGTATTTTGACAAGACCTAGACAATCAATCAGATGCTCCTATCGTATCATATTACCCTAGATCCAAGGCTTTTTAATTAGCTATTCATGAATTAACCACAAAAATGGACCAGATTATTATTTTAATATATATTATTTGTTTGGCCAATTTAGCTGTAACTGCATGACATTTTTACCCATGAGATACACCCACCGGCTATTATGTGGCATGTCTAACCAAGAATGTGCTCTGAATCTCTGTTGTGCCTGAATGCATGAGTGATCGCATGCTGCAGTGCATTGTGCAAGTCCTTTAAGCATTGTACTCTGTATCCAAACCAGCATGCATGCAGGGAGAATTATTTACTTACTTAAGTCTATTAACTTGTATGCATTTATTGTGTTACGGTAAAAAATTTTAGCATATTCTGTCCTCTGTTTGTCTTCATTCGCTGTTAGCAGCTTGACTTTGTCTTTTTGTGTTTTGTAGTCTGAAACATTGTGTCCTTAGTGGTAGGTCACTTTAACAATGCGTTGTTTTGTGGCTTTGTAGGCCCCTGAGAGTCTTCTGGAATCTCTGGAGACACATCTCAACACGCTCGAGGGGAAGAAAGTGTAAGTGTTTAAAGTCTTCTGAATAATATGAAGCAATAAAATAAGTCTCTCTTCTTCATCTCGAATGGATGAAGCTTTTCTACTGCTGATAAAAATCTATACAAAGAGTAATACTGTCCCTCCTTTCCTTGTGTTAACAGTGATGAGTAAGTATTTCTACAGAATGTTTGTCAGAATTCCCTTGTACTTAAACAATTACATTTTTGTACTGTAATGGTGATGTTGTCGTCATTGTGGTGTTCACAGTTCTATAGACTGATGGTTGAACTTTAGTTTTAAGTTTCAGCATTTTAAAATGCTTAAGTTCCCTCTCTCTATAGAATGAATTATTTTTTTTGTCCAACTTTATAATTAAGTTCACTCTGTACAAGCTGAACCGGACTGAACTTAACATACAGTACTAGCAGTGCCAACCTAGAATTGATCGATTGCTCAATATGAATTGATCGATTTTGTATTTGGTAGACTTCATTTCAGTGTCATGCGACTTGTATCATAACTGAATACCCCATATTCCCCAGTGCATGCCAACTGTTGATATTATATGAATTTAAAAGAAATATTGTAATTTTTAGGATTGTATAACTTGTATAACTACACAAAAATATAATTGAGTAGCAGGACAATAATAATTTTTCATTAATGCATAATGCCTGCTTGCTGTTTGAGATGATTCATGAATTATAATTCCATTATTTAACTTTTTGAGTATAATGTTTTGTTAAAGTTATTTCAAAAGTCATTCTCACATTCTTTACATTTCCTACCACTAGGTCACCTACTAAGGTGAGTAATATGAAACTTTTTTACAATTGAATTATGCGGTATTACAGTATCGTTCAAAAGTTTAGGGTCAGTAGTCTCTAATGCTAACCAAGGCTGCATTTAATACAGTTAAAACAGTAAATATAAATATTAAATATTATTACAATTCAAAATCAAATCAAAACAATCTGTTTTCTAGTTTAATATGTGATTTATTCCTGTGATTGAAACGCTAAATTTATAGCAGCCTTTACTCCAGACATTAATTTGCTGATTTGGCGCTTTAGAAACATTTCTTATTATTATCAATGTATAAAATGTTTGTGCTGCCTAATATTTTTGTGTAATCTGTGATACATGTTCTTTCAGGATTCTGTGATGAAAAGAAAGTTCAAAATAAGTGTTTTTTTTTTGTGGAATTTACAGTCATTTTTGATTAATTAAATGCATCCCTGCAGAGTAAAAAGTATTCATATCTTTAAATATCTAAAAGAAAAAATTGTATTGACCCAAAACTTTTGAACAGTACCCTATAGAATTCTGTATAATACTATACAGTATTATAAGACATAATTCATATTATTGTATTAAATAAAAATAAATGGTACATCCAACATGTCACATATAGAAAGGATCTCCAACAAGCAATGGAACGCCTGCTGGTACCCCTTCCAAAACCGCAGAGCCCAATGCTGCAACAGCCGCGGTAACTGAGACCACTGCAGCAGAGCCTGCAAAAGCAGCAGCGGCTACAACCACCATCAAGTAAATTGTCTTATTATAATAAAACACAACAATCTGTGATATGCTTCTGCTGTGTATGCATTACTCTCTCTTGTGTTTTTCTCTCTATAGTAGTGGCTTTAATGATCTTGTGGATTTTGATCTGTTGGCTCCAACTGCAGGGGCTTCGGTGGCTCCCACAGCATCATGGGGAGGTGAGCTGATGTCATGTCATTTTGCTGCTATAAGCCATGGTCACCAGCAATCACCACTGTATTGAATAGTGTTTTTGGGTTGTTGTTTCTTTATTGTTTTACCAGGGCAGGTAAACTGATCACATTTCTGGTTAAGATGCGTGCAAAAAACGCCAGCTTTTATTGTTACAGACTAAAAAACTGGAGGTTATTATCGGTGTTCATCATTCATATCTCCACTATATACTAGTTAGTCTATTGAGCTGCACTCTGCATGAACCATTTTCTACTCAAATTAGGCCAATTAGGGGAATATATATTGAGTGGGCATTCTATAATGACAGACTAAATGGAAATGTCTTTCCCTCTCTGCTTTTCTGCCCAAGCTTGTCAAGTCCCAGTTGTAAGCTGCAGGTTCTTTAGAAAGAAAAATTGTGGGATCAGCTGATCCAGGGAAAGATCACAATCTGTTTTCATCTAACACAATCTTCTTCTTTTCTTCCTTACTCCGTTCCTCTTTCTTCCTGGCTGTTTTTTGGCTTTGGTGTCAGATCTGCTTGGTGAAGGTGAGTAGAGTGGATTTTTAGATTGCATATACACAAGTGTTCTATCCAGGATTTGAGACTTAAAATGTATCATACAAAATTCAACATGTTATTTTATTTAATTTTCCTATAATAATTTAGCAACCTAATCATTAATCACGTTTTTTTTTTTTTGTGAATTTTTTTTAAATCATTTCAAAATTTTAATGGGCAGGACACCCTTGCGCCTTGTCTACCAGGAACTTTCTGAACAAACGTTTTATTTTTTGCTCCAGCTTTATGAAGTCATTTTGCTAAAATCTCTCCACAAAAAACCTCATCTGAGCTTTCTTTCATCCTGTCTTCATCCCTTCCTTGCCTCTCTCCTCCTCTGTCTTTCTGAATGCTTTGGTTTGGTTGTGCCTTGGCTGTGGTGGGGTTCCAGACTCTCTGGCTGCTCCTGCCACTGCTGCCGCTAGCTCTGAAGCGCCGCTCTCTGAGGCAGTTCCCTCTGCTACTGAACCAGCAGCTGCTGCCTCGCTGCCAGTGCCTGCCCCCGCTGCCACCGTCTCAGACATGGATCTGTTTGGAGGTCAGTCAGGTCATCTCCAGGTTTAACTATCAGGGAAGAATGGGAGTTCATCGGTTGTTTTGTGAATCACTTTTTGGTAAATGTTTGGTTTGGGTAAATGGATTGTTACTGGTACTGTTTGAAGACACATGATGGCTTTTCATGAAGGTACAGTACCTTGTCAATTACTTAATATTTAAGTAAATGCATTTTGCCTTATTGGCAAACATAATTAGCCATATTTTTCATGGCTTTTCCAATATGTGGCCCGAAGTCACTACTGTGTCGGTAGAAGATAATTAGTTCACTGCACCATTGGACCAGACACTTTTATCCAAAAGAGAACAATATCAAGCAGATAGGATTAATCCAAGGGAGAGAAGAACAGAAGTATTATTAGGCCTACCAGCTAAGGATTAGCTCACTTGAGATCGCTTACAGCAGACATTTCAGTACAGCCCTGATTATACAAGGTCAACAGCAAATAAGAGACATCAGATCACCTTGAACTGTCAAATTTCATGCCATGCAAATGTTTAAACCCAGGCCAGCTCAAGTCTAGCTCCACTTTGCCAGCAGAGATGTGATAGTAATGTTTTTAAATTTGAAGTAAACCAATCAATTACACATTGAGTATGGAATTTAAATTTTAAAAATGTTAATAAATTTTTTTTTTTTTAATTAGGGTTGCCAACTTTTGTAATAATGTAGCTATTAATGTCTATTAAAGTTTCATACAACATTACAGACACAGATTACTTATGATATTTTTCCCATTCTAATCCGAATTTTTTACCTTTTGTACATACAAAAGTCAGTAACTTTTTCGATAACTTTATTTTAGCGTCTTTGTGACTCATTACATGTAGTTACTATAGTGATAACTATAAATTATGCATAATTGCATGCAATTAACCCTAAACCAAACCCTATGCCTAACTCTAACATGTTGTACATGTTGTTAATTACATCAATGTATAATTACATTGTAACAAGGATACCTTAAAATAAAATGTAACCCAAAAGTCTTGTGCGGACTTAATGCAGTTCCTTCAAGTGCAGGATAATTCTGTATTATATGGTCGTTGGCAACCCTAACAGTAACTGAATCCTTGTTTCGTACAAAGTTGTGCAGACTGTTAATGTGATATTCCGCTAATTAAATCAACAGTCGGTTTAAAGATAACCCAAGCTTTTTTTTGCTCTCGGTTAATAAATGAATTCATTCTTACCTGGTCATCACAAAAATGAGTCGTGCAGGTCTTGATGGGGTTTGAAATATCAAATGCCACAGTGCTCATCACCAGCTTGGCTTTGGTTAACAGAAGCAATGCTGTCAAAGCCAAACACTTTTTATTCACTTTTTACATAACGGCATTGACAGGATGTTTCACGCAGGCTGACTCATTTCCCTCACTGTGTGTGTGGACACACTGAATTAAACTGTATACAACCCAGACTGGCCTATTTTACTGCCATTTGGGTCGTATAGAGTGTTCCTGTTCACTTGTAGAAGTCTCTCTCTATCGCCTTTTCATCCCCGTTTCTTTTTCTCTGTTGGGTTTTGTTGGTCTGGTTCGGCCCAGACGCGTTTGCGCCCTCCCCAGGTGATGGTCCGAGCGAGGGTGTGGCTCCAGCAGCTGCTGCCGATGCATGTGCCGGATCTGGTGGGTGTTCATCCATACACAAGATCCTTTAGCACCCTGCTCTTTATTTGTGTGTGTGTGTTTATGTATGGATTGATATAAAAGGTTTCTAATATACAGTAGTCGCGAGTTTGAATGGAAACATGAAGTTTTACAAGTCACATGGTCAGCAGTCTGTGTGTGTGAGAGAGAGTGCATGCAATGCGATTTTTGTTTGTATTGTTTCAGTTATTAACCCTGCTTTTGCCCACACAATACAGCAAAATCATTTTGTTTATGATCTGCCTGAGCACATACATCATTCTCTGCAGGCTCAATTGATAATTTCTCACCTTACTTTGCAAAAGAAAAAAAATCATTTTTAATCATTATTTTGTTTTGCAGTAAAATGATGTACACATCCTTAAAACATACAACTTGCTTGTTTTTCTTAAAAATATATAATGTATAATGTATTATACATAATTCAAGATATATTCTTTGAAGATAACTATTAATAATGTATGTTGTGTTGCTTCTCAAGTAAATTTATTTTGTTTTAAGGATGTTTAGATGTTTTAAAAACAAAACAAAATCCTTAAGAAAATGATTTTTGCCTTTACTTTCTGCTATGTTAACTTTACTAATAATTCAACTTATTTTAATTTCCCTTCCAGCTTATATTTTCAGTATCAGTGATTCATTCTAACAACCTAAAAATGTATTTTTTTTATGAAGTTTGAAGAGCAAAAGCTTAGTGGTTGTATTTACATAATGCAGCTAGAGTGTCATAGAACATGAACAGAGTTACTCTATATTTACCTTACCTTACCTTACCTTACCTTACCTTATATTTGCTTTTATTGTAACTTAGGGTTACACTTTATTTTGATAATCCACTTTAAAAATTCTAATACTTTGCAACTACATCAACTAATTATTTTTAATTTGCATCTACATGTCAACTAACTCATTATGGCTAGTTTCCACCGAGCGGTACGGTTCAGTACAGTACGATTCGGGACCGTAAACCCTGATCCAGCTTGTGTTTCCACCGCCAACAGTACCCTTATGATAGGCGTGGTGTAGGGATCGACGTCATTCTCGTGCGAAGAATAAAGTGACACAGTTACTTCTCGGCATGTGGCTGTTGTCACAAGAAGAAGACAGTTTGTTTGAGCCAAGGCTGCAGGCTGCAAGGAAAAACACAGCCGAAAAATTACGCGCAAGTGATGATTCTCTGTCAACCAATCAAGGTTCTGCAACGAGTCTAGCTCCACTCTTTAGTACTAGACTACTGTGCTAGGTACCACAACGGAAGGGTGGCAAAAAAAAGTGGTACGGTATGGTTCGGAATTAGAGTACCATTCACAACTCCTGACAATGGAAATGGCAAAAATTGCGTACCGTACTGAACTATACTGAACCGTACCGCTTGGTGGAAACGAGCCATTCGAGTATTAGGGTTAGGGTTAGGGTTAGAATAAGTGGACATGTACATTCAGTTACTGGTTGCACTTTATTTTACACTACGTGCACTTACGTGTACAGTATACTTACCTAAGAAAGTACTGGGTAATATAACGTAACTAACTACATGGGTTAAGGTTAGGTTTAGGGGTAGGTTCAGGGTTAGTACCTAGTTACTACCCAGTTAGTGTCATTACTATAATAAGTACATAGTATGTTCATGGGAAACATGACTGTAAAATAAAGTGCTACCAAGTTACTTATAGTCAGTAAAATGCCTGTTCTCTGTTGGGGGTCTATCGAAATGTGTTAGCATATACTAAGCAGAGAGTCTACTAATACTCTAATGATTAGTAGTTGACATGTAGTGGCAAAGTTACTTTTAGTCAGTAGAATGCCTGTTCTCTGTTGGGGGTCTATCGAAATGTGTTAGCAGATACTAAGCAGAGAGTCTACTAATACTCTAATGATTAGTAGTTGACAAAGTTACTTTTAGTTAGTAGAACGTCTAAAGTGAACTATCAAAATAAATAAGTAATACATAACTTAGCCGTGCTTCCACATTACTGCTAGGACCTTAAAAATCTGCAACTTTTGACATCCAGACTGTACTTCCTTGGTTTTGACCACCTTAAATATGGCATATATTATGACTAATGATATGTGACCCTGGACCACAAAACCAGTCATAAGTCGCATGGGTATATTTGTGGCAATAGCCAACAATACATTGTATGGGTCAAAATTATCCATTTTTCTTTTATGCTACAAAAATCATTAGGTTATTAAGTAAAGATCATGTTCCATGAAGATATTTTGTAAATTTCCTACTGTAAATATATAAAACATTTATTATTAGTAGTAATATGTCTTGCTAAGGACTTCATTTGGAAAACTTTAGAGGTGATTTTCTTAATATTTCGATTTTTTTTTTTTGCACCCTCAGATTCCAGATTTTCAAATTGTATCTCGGCCAAATAGTGTCATACAAACCATACATCAATGGATGATGTATAAATCTCAATTTCAAAAATGTGGTTTTGTATTTGTGGTCCAGTGTCACATTTATCTATAGACCGCAAGCATCCTGTGGTATGTATTATACAAAACAAATTAAAACATAACAATGTTTATTGTGTTTTGTAACATAACTCCACTGAAGGTAAGTTAAATGTGAACCCATGTGCAGTTAATTGAAACAGAAAACAACACAAACCAAACAAAACCATGACATGAACTAGAGCACTTGACCCATTCACACCAAGGACAACTATAAAGATAACAATAAAAATATACACTCACCTAAAGGATTATTAGGAACACCTGTTCAATTTCTCATTAATGCAATTATCTAATCAACCAATCACATGGCAGTTGCTTCAATGCATTTAGGGGTGTGGTCCTGGTCAAGACAATCTCCTGAACTCCAAACTGAATGTCAGAATGGGAAAGAAAGGTGATTTAAGCAATTTTGAGCATGGCATGGTTGTTGGTGCCAGACGGGCCGGTCTGAGTATTTCACAATCTGCTCAGTTACTGGGATTTTCACGCACAACCATTTCTAGAGTTTACAAAGAATGGTGTGAAAAGGGAAAAACATCCAGTATGCGGCAGTCCTGTGGGCGAAAATGCCTTGTTGATGCTAGAGGTCAGAGGAGAATGGGCCGACTGATTCAAGCTGATAGAAGAGCAACTTTGACTGAAATAACCACTCGTTACAACCAAGGTATACAGCAAAGCATTTGTGAAGCCACAACACGCACAACCTTGAGGCGGATGGGCTACAACAGCAGAAGACCCCACCGGGTACCACTCATCTCTACTACAAATAGGAAAAAGAGGCTACAATTTGCACGAGCTCACCAAAATTGGACAGTTGAAGACTGGAAAAATGTTGCCTGGTCTGATGAGTCTCGATTTCTGTTGAGACATTCAGATGGTAGAGTCAGAATTTGGCGTAAACAGAATGAGAACATAGATCCATCATGCCTTGTTACCACTGTGGTGGTGTAATGGTGTGGGGGATGTTTTCTTGGCACACTTTAGGCCCCTTAGTGCCAATTGGGCATCGTTTAAATGCCACGGCCTACCTGAGCATTGTTTCTGACCATGTCCATCCCTTTATGACCACCATGTACCCATCCTCTGATGGCTACTTCCAGCAGGATAATGCACCATGTCACAAAGCTCGAATCATTTCAAATTGGTTTCTTGAACATGACAATGAGTTCACTGTACTAAAATGGCCCCCACAGTCACCAGATCTCAACCCAATAGAGCATCTTTGGGATGTGGTGGATTGGGAGCTTCGTGCCCTGGATGTGCATCCCACAAATCTCCATCAACTGCAAGATGCTATCCTATCAATATGGGCCAACATTTCTAAAGAATGCTTTCAGCACCTTGTTGAATCAATGCCACGTAGAATTAAGGCAGTTCTGAAGGCAAAAGGGGGTCAAACACAGTATTAGTATGGTGTTACTAATAATCCTTTAGGTGAGTGTAGTTCTAAAAATCTTTCTCAATATTAAAGTATAGCAGAGTTCACACCACAGCTATAACAATATATATATATATATATATATATATATATATATATATATATATATATATATATATATATATATATATTTAATGCGTCATGGCACCGACTAGTCAACTTTAATGCGCTGCCATGACGCTTTAAGCTTGACGTCGAGTACTCGCTGGCCTATAGAGGGCGCAACAGGATAAGCCATTTCCTGACACGCAGGCTCTGTTTCCAGCAGTTAAAAATGACAAATAAATACATACTCAGAGAGCTCTCCACAAGACATGTTTGATTATACCATCTGGATGCTCAAAACTGATCAGGAGAATGCACGCTTATTGTACACGTAAGTTAATCACCATTCTAAACTAATGTGTGCTGCATTGTAATACACACACATAGCTCGCACATCACGCGAAGATCGCGCGCACCTCACACAAAACCATTCAGTAGCGCAGAAATGTATCGTCAACACTGTTCTGTGTAAAATAGTTTAGAAACTGAAGTTATAGCATATATTTCTTAGTAACTAAAACTCACAGCTTCACTATTAGTAGAGACGCTGGCAGGTTTAATTCACACGCCATAGCTCTCACTAATGCATTCATATACATGTAATCTTCAGTGTGCTACTTAATCTGTATCTGATTCAGAACGAGCAGAAATCTGTGAGAAATATAACGACCAAAAGAAAGACAAAAGAACTTATACAAAAGCTGTTATGTAGGAGCAATAACCTTATGGGCAGCACTGTCATATGCCATAGCTGAACGATTCGTTCAGAACGATTTTATCCAGCTGATGAACGATAAAAACATTAACAGCCATTCAGAATCCATCCTGCTGTGAAGAGCTTGTGCATTTAAAGCGGCAGACAAGCACACGCTTAGAATAAACAGAACGACATCGTCCGCTGGTGTGGACGCTAATATAGTTATCTTTATAGTTATCATTCTTGGTGTGAACAGGCCTTTAGTCTTGGTTCGGCCATAAACATAAACAGACTTGAACATAGACCAGGGGCCCGTTTTTCGTACGTCGCTAACTCAGTTAGCTGGATTTGATTGTTGACGATTTGGCATGATCTTGGATTGTTTGGTTCTTTAAAGCTCATTCTGGACTTGCTGTCATAGCAACAGGTCCATAAGCTTAAACCTGCTCGGGAGGTTTCTGAACCAGGGGCAATAATAATTTTAAATAATAATAATATAAAAATGTATTTGAAAATAATATTATAATGTTGTGTAAAATGTGTTTAATACTATAGACACAGCTACTTGATTGAGAGATTTATTTGTAATGGAATAATTACTTTATAATTTTATTGGAGTCTTACACACATGCTGACATTATGGGAGTGGCTTGCAGCGCAAGAGATGCAGATTACTTGATCTTGACCCTTAAGAAACTTTAATTAATATTGTCACATAAAAGATCTGCTTCAAATTGAATTAAAAATTAAATTAATTGCTAATTACAACATTGAAATAAAAATGTTGTTGGGAACATGTTTAAAAAAAAAACAGTGCACATTTCATTGATCTATTATAACTTATGTTGTTTTGGTTGTTTCCTAATAAGGTCCAGAAATAAGTGTTTTTTTGTTGTTGTTGGTTTTTTTAATCGTAACGTTTTTTGCCAGGTGTCTTTTTAATTATATTGTGTCATTACGTTGCTGTCTTGCCACCAGCTAATCGCTGCATTACTGATCGTGGTTTCGAGTATCGATGCATCTGCCCTCTTCAGGGAACACAGGAACGTGCAGTAATCTCAGATAACTTAATCCAGATATTTTAATCCAATCCGCAAATTCCTTTGAAGAACCAAATTAGCTAGAGATCAGTTATCACGATTAAAAGATCTGGGATCTGTCAAATCATCTCAGATGTATTAAGCAAGGTACGAAGAACGGACCCCAGGGGGGTATTCCAGAAAGCAAGGTTAATTTACCATCACATATACCTTGAACTCTTGGTTGATTAACCCAAACCTTGCTTACTGGAGGTATGCTGGTTCCAAAAACGTGTCTGTGAGTAAGTTCAGATAACTCAGAGTGTGTTCCCAGTTAACACACAAGACATTCTCAACAGAGTGACGAATCGGAGCATACAGGAGCATACCTCGAGTAAGCAGGGTTTGGGTTAATTTAAATTAAATTCGGACACAGAGTTCCAGAAGGGCTGCCGCTTTTGCATAGTTTGTGCTTGCTGTTTAATAATCATTTGAAACTTAGCAAACTGGCAGCTCTAGTAGTAATGAAAAGATTTATCTTGAACTCTGTCATGGAAACTAGTTTGTATAAACTTAAATTAAAAAAGTATTTATACCTATATGAAATTACGCTGTACCCACATTGGTTCAGCAGTTTAGAAAATGGATGGATAATGGGATTGAATGAGTGCACTCGATAATGTCCACTATGGTTTCGGACACCACTACAAATGGCTGTCCACTCATATAGTGCCCTATTTAAGGGGTGATTTTGGGCGCAGCCTTTGACTAAGAACTACAAGATAAAAGACATATAAACATAAACGTAAACCAAAACCAAACGTGACCGTTTTTAACTACTTTTTAATTAGTCTGGTGGTTGCAGTACTAAAGTTAATGGTGTCTTAAAGTGTGCTTTTTAAGGTAAACTCCATCACCTCTCTCTCTCTCTCTCTCCTTGACTTCAGTGCTGCTGAAGTTATGAGCTTTCAGTGTGTTTCTTCTTCATTTGCAGTGTTTGTTATGTAACAAACCTTCCCCATTCCATTTTCACCCCCCACCCCTCCCTAATAAAGACCCCTGGGCCACATCCGAGGGGAGCTCAAGCATTGCCCCAGAGCTGGACCTCTTTGCCATGAAGCCGGTAGATAGTGTCGCTGCCGCAGCGTCCCCTACCAGCGCCGAGCCGAGCCTCTCGCCAACTGCGGCCCCTGCTGTCCCCTCTCCTCCCACCGCTACTGCCACCACCACCGCATCTGCTACAACTGAGCCTGTGGCCCCGCCAACACTAGACCTCTTTAGTGGTAATATTCCTGATGTCTTGCTTTACTCTGCATTATGACAATATTAACTCGCTAAGCTAGTTCCCCAACATTATTAAGATTCTCTTTGTTTTATTTCTCTCATTTAGATTTCTATTTTATTTTTTGGTCATTCTGGTTTGTGAATCATGACCTTAACCACCTTTTCAGTTAAGAGGAATACACCTTTTCAGATAATTGGAAACATAAATATAAACGTACACTTCCATTTAAAAAAAATGCATTTAAGTGATCAAAAGTCACAGTAAAGACATAATGTTACAAAATATTTTTTATTTCAAATAAATGCTGTTCTGTTGAAATTGTATAAATATTCGTAAAATATGATATAATACTATTGCTATAATTGTAAATATCAATTGTTATGTATAAACTGTATATATAATTGTACATCAAGAGGGGTGGTCAATATCATTGATTCACATTTGGCCTCTAAAATTGCACTGCAATCTGTCAAAATCCAGGATTTGCAGTGACCACATTTGTCCTGCAATCATTTTCTAGCTTTTTGACCATAATCTGAATGCTGCGGCTTGCAATGACATTTGCAGACTTGATTAAATTGTCTTTTGTGCTACTTGTTCAGAGTGATTATGGAAAAAAGCAAGCTAAGCAAAATGTTTTCTCGTCTAAATGGTGTTTCCTCTCTCTCTCTTTCACTTGAAGCTATCATGTTATGCACTGACTAGAAGCGTAATGCAAATGTGTGTCCTTGTTTATAGATATGTTTGATTCTATGCCTGAGCAAAGCTCCTCCACAGAGCCCAAAGCAACCACTCCTAGCGTAGACCTATTTGGTGCAGGTACAGGAGTTGATTCCCATACTTCTTTTGAACGTCTCGTCTCTTCTAGTCTCACCTTTCTTCTTTCTCATCTGTTTTTTGCCCCACTCTGTCTTGGTTTGTCCTCATAGTGGAACGTGGACTTGTGCATGTTTGCACCCTCAAAAGCACGACTCTGTGTTATTTACGTGTTTCTGCTCCTTATTGAGTTCTCTTCTCTTACATTTCGTCCTCTACTTCCTCTTTCTGCTTTGGCTTGGTCTGGAAGATCTTCCCGCTGTCTCGCGCGGGCCCTCACCCTTGCCTGATGCCAGTGTGACTGGTGATCTCTTTTCTGGTGAGTTACTGAGGCTTGTCTCTCTAAACGTAGCATGTTTTGTATTTTACCATGAATTATTATATTATCAATTTATAAATAAATCATATTAATACATAATTAATCACATTATTATTAATACTAATCATAATATTTCATATTTTTCTAAAAACTACTACTGTAATGAACATCTGTATTAAATTACAAAAATTTAAATAGAAGCATCTAAGTACTGGTTGTAGTCTTTTGGACCCCTATATTGAATAATAAAGTTATTTATAAATAATAAATATAAAATTAATAATAACTATATGACTATACACTGATCAGGTATAACATTATGACCACTGACAGGTGAAGTGAATAACACTGATTATCTCTTCATCACGGCACCTGTTAATGGGTGGGATATATTAGTTTGTTGTGTATGGGGCTGCATAGCCACAGACCAGTCAGGTTGCCCAGGCTGACCCGTCCACCGCAGAAAGCACCAACAGTGGGCACGTGAGCATCAGAACTGGACCACGGAGCAATAGAAGAAGGTGGCCTGGTCTGATGAATCACGTTTTCTTTTACATCACTTGAATGGCTGGGTGCGTGTGCGTCACTTACCTGGGGAACACATGGCACCAGGATGCACTATGGGATGAAGGCAAGTGTAATGCTTTGGGCAATCTTCTGCTGGGAAACCTTGGGTCCTGCTATCCATGTGGATGTTACTTTGACACGTACCACCTACCTAAGCATTGCTGCAGACCATGTACAACCTTTCATGGATACGGTATTCCCTGGTGGCTGTGGCCTCTTTCAGCAGGATAATACGCCCTGCCACAAAGAAAAAATGGTTCAGGAATGGTTTGAGGAGCACAACAACGAGCATCTGTGGGATGTGCTGAACAAACAAGTCCGATCCATGGAGGCCCCTCCTCGCAACTTACGGGACTTAAAGGATCTGCTGCTAACATTTTGGTGCCAGATACCACAGCACACCTTCAGGGACCTAGTGGAGTCCATGCCTCGATGGGTCAAGGCTGTTTTGGCAGCAAAAGGGGGGCCAACACAATATTATGTCATAATGTTATGCCTGATCTGTGTATAACTAGATGTGGACCAATAATTATTATTATATTTTCATGATACTTAAATTTGAATATTCAAGCACCTTTGTTTTTGTTTTTTTAAAACCATATTGCTTTCTTCTGTGTAACAAGAAAAGAAAAAATCTTTTTTCAGGGATAGTTCACCCAAAAATGAAAATTCTGTTATCATTTACTCACCCTCAAGTTGTTCCAAACCTGTATGAATTTCTTTCTTCTGCTGAACACAAAAGAAGATATTTTGAAGAATGTCAGTAACCAAAGAGTTGATGGGCGCCCCATTGACTTCCATAGTTTTTTAGTTTTTAGTTTTCCATAGTTTTTTTTTTATACTATGGAAGTCAATGGGGTCCATCAACTGTTTGGTTACCCATATTCTTCAAAATATCTTCTTTTGTGTTAGGCAGAAGAAAGAAAATGTTGACAGAACTATCCCTTTAAACAATCATTCTTTCATTCATTCACAGTGGTAAAGAGGAAGATTAACAGTGAATAATGACCTAAATTTAATAAGAAGTCAGTTTCTCACACAAAGCTATCAAATTACTTCAGCAGACTTGAAATATAGTGCACGAGTTGTATGAGTCACTTTTATGAAACTTTTATGGTGTTTTTACATAATTTTTTGAAAGTTGAAAGCTTCATCATTCATTGTTAGTGAAAAATGGAAAACAAAGACCAGCACAGTCTTCAGATATTGTCCTTATGTGTTCCACAAAAGAATGAATGTCATGCAGGTTTAACATGACATGAGGGTGAGTGATGTTAAACCTGAAATGAAGTGATGAAATGATGACAGAATCTTCATTTTTGGTTGAATTATCCCCTTAATTTAGTATTGTATTTTGTTGATGTTCTTCAATGCACTTCTACTTTCACTATACCTCACAGTTGCACATTAAGCTGCTAGTATTAGCAACATTATGTTCAAATGTGTCTCTTTCGCTCTCTCTCTCATAGACTCATTTGTTGCTCCAGCTGTTGCTCCAGTGGCTCCTACACCTGCTGCTCCAGCTGCTCCTGTCTCCCCTCCTAAAGCCGAGCCTGGACCTGTGCTGGACCTCCTTGGTGTGTCTCCTTAACTCTCATAAAAAACACCAATCTAGAAGACCAGAGGAAGTGCTTAAATATTGAGATATTCATATTCAAAGGCTTCCACTGCAGTGAATTATGTACTGGTTTTTGCATCTGACTGCACAACGTTGATGCTGAGCTTGTTCAAGTTCATTTTCATAGCATAGATATTTAAATGTATGAACTGGTAAGTATACACCAGCTGTTTCATAACCCAGTTGTTAAGTTATAGAGGGTAGTTTCTGCTGTTTGTTTTGCCAGTGTCTGAAAAGAGAGATGTTTTTTTGGTGTGTTTGAGTTTAGTTTATTTGCATGCTCTGCCGTCATGTGTATACATTGTAAGTGTGGGAAGATGCACAGAATGCACATCCATGTGTCTGTGTTTGTTGCGGTGTGTTTGTGAGGGCCTGTTGTATGCTCTCAGCTCACTCTCTTCATCTGCCCCTCTCTCAGTGTGTATGCAGCTTTAAGGCTGACTAATGCTTCTCCTCCTTCATGCTGCGCTGTGGGACGTCTGTCTCTGGAACAGACACATTTGGTGACACTACTGGGGAGTCCCAGTCCGCTGCTCCTGGATCACCATCCTGTGACCTGCTTGGAGGTAAGGTCACAAATCCTGATAAGGAAAGCTCTCATTTTTGGTTGATGATGAAATGAGAAGCTAGATTTAGCACTGCTGAAGTGCTGTTCTATTACGTTATGCAGTTAAGGCCTAATAAATAAATAAGTAAATAAACAAGCAAATAAATTATATCAATTAATTATTAAATTAATTACAATCATAATAATAATAGTTATTATCATTATTGTCTTTGTTATTAAATGTATAATTGTACCTAATAGTAGTAATGATATTAATAATTATTATTACTGTTGTTTTTATTAACTGTATAAATGTACCTAATAATAATAATAATAAAACACTAAGATTTAATATTTTTCTATAAACTATTGCTAGGAGATTAATTGTTACTTTTTGAGAACTTTTAACCTAAATTGTTATGCTAATAATATAATTTGTAATTAAACTTTTTATTAAATTAGGATAATTAGAATAAATAAAAAAAGTAGAATAAATTCATTCTCATCTCAGCAGTGTTGTTACTGTTAAATTAAATAAAAAAAATATGTAATTGGAATAAAGCTAAATATATAAATATAAGTATTATGTATAAATATAAATGATATACGTATGTTGCCTTTGCAACTAAGGGAAATAAATAAGTTTAATTTGAAGTACTAAAATTACTAAAACTATATATACACTCACCTAAAGGATTATTAGGAACACCATACTAATACTGTGTTTGACCCCCTTTCGCCTTCAGAACTGCCTTAATTCTACGTGGCATTGATTCAACAAGGTGCTGAAAGCATTCTTTAGAAATGTTGGCCCATATTGATAGGATAGCATCTTGCAGTTGATGGAGATTTGTGGGATGCACATCCAGGGCACGAAGCTCCCGTTCCACCACATCCCAAAGATGCTGAGATCTGGTGACTGTGGGGGCCATTTTAGTACAGTGAACTCATTGTCATGTTCAAGAAACCAATTTGAAATAATTCGAGCTTTGTGACATGGTGCATTATCCTGCTGGAAGTAGCCATCAGAGGATGGGTACATGGTGGTCATAAAGGGATGGACATGGTCAGAAACAATGCTCAGGCAGGCCGTGGCATTTAAACGATGCCCAATTGGCACTAAGGGGCCTAAAGTGTGCCAAGAAAACATCCCCCACACCATTAAACCACCACCACCAGCCTGCACAGTGGTAACAAGGCATGATGGATCCATGTTCTAATTCTGTTTACGCCAAATTCTGACTCTACCATCTGAATGTCTCAACAGAAATCGAGACTCATCAGACCAGGCAACATTTTTCTAGTCTTCAACTGTCCAATTTTGTTAAGCTTGTGCAAATTGTAGCCTCTTTTTCCTATTTGTAGTGGAGATGAGTGGTACCCGGTGGGGTCTTCTGCTGTTGTAGCCCATCCGCCTCAAGGTTGTGCGTGTTGTGGCTTCACAAATGCTTTGCTGCATACCTCGGTTGTAACGAGTGGTTATTTCAGTCAAAGTTGCTCTTCTATCAGCTTGAATCAGTCGGCCCATTCTCCTCTGACCTCTAGCATCAACAAGGCATTTTCGCCCACAGGACTGCCGCATACTGGATGTTTTTCCCTTTTCACACCATTCTTTGTAAACTCTAGAAATGGTTGTGCGTGAAAATCCCAGTAACTGAGCAGATTGTGAAATACTCAGACCGGCCCGTCTGGCACCAACAACCATGCCACGCTCAAAATTGCTTAAATCACCTTTCTTTCCCATTCTGACATTCAGTTTGGAGTTCAGGAGATTGTCTCAGTTTGGAGTTCAGGAGATTGTCTTGACCAGGACCACACGCCTAAATGCATTGAAGCAACTGCCATGTGATTGGTTGATTAGATAATTGCATTAATGAGAAATTGAACAGGTGTTCCTAATAATCCTTTAGGTGAGTATATATATATATATATATATATATATATATATATATATATATATATATTATACACACACTAATAAAACTAATAAAAAAGCACATAACAAATTTACTAAAGCATAAATAAAAAAACAGTGCATACTGTGTATAATTATTATGTATATATAAATACACACACATGCATGTATATATTTAAGAAGTATTTGCATGTATATACTATATTTATATAATTTATCTTATATATAAATATAACATATTTTTCTTAAATATATACATGCATGTGGGTGTTTTTATATATACATAATAATTATGCACAGTACACACACATATGTAAACACAAACTTTTATTTTGGATGCGATTAATCGATTAATTCATCGATTGCCCAGCACTAAAAAAAAACTATAATGGTATATAAATAATGCTAAAATAGCACTGTATGTCAGCAGTGGTCTTAGTCTTTTGGACTCCACTGTAAATTAAACAATAAAGATACATTTAATCTGTTGATAGCCTTAGTTAGAATACATTCTTTAAAGACTAGTTAGTTAAGAAACACCATGTTTTGATGTTACTCTTATGCTGAACCATAATGTACTATTAGTACCTTTTTTAAAAAATCTAAAAGTGCGTTGTGGATTTGGCGTCTCACCTGTTCATGTCTGCAGGGTTGATTTCACCGGTCACCCCCACGGTTACACCAACCCCAGCAGCAGTGCCAGCCTCAGCCCCAGCTGACCTGCTGGAGTCGGGTTTTGACGCCTTTGGCACTTCCCCGGTGTCCGTCACACCAGCAGCGGCAGACAGCGCCCCCCTCACCGCAGCCCTCTCTGGTGGCTTTGATACGTCAGGTGAGAAATCAAATTATATATGTTCCCCAGGTGTTTTGAATAGATTATTATACTCTCACCTTAAACGTAGATAATTACCTTTTTGCCAAAACTATTTTTATTTTCTCTTGAACACAGCGTGGCATTTTCAAGATTGCTTGCTTCTCAACACACTTTCGTCTTGCATGAGCACTTCTATTTCTGCTGACCTTCTTAAATAATAAAGAAGATGTGGCAGTGCTTATAAAATGCATTCTCCCTGTGCTTTTTTTTTCTTTTTTCCTTTCGTGTCTCTTCTTGCTCTCTTACTATAATACTGCTTTTCTCAACTTTATCATCTGTCCCATTCTTCTGTCATGTCTCTCTCTCTCTCTCTGCACTTTGTTTCTGATAACTCTCTCCTTGCACACTGATCTGGCTCATTGCTTGCTCCTGCTGTGCGATTGGTGAGTTGGCGAGAGAATGTCTCGGTTACGTATGTAACCCTCGTTCCCTGAAGGAGGGAACGGAGACGCCACGTCGGAGTACCGACGAATAGGAATCTCGCTAGCGAGAGCCAATCTACTTCGAGTGTAACTAAACGAGCCAATGCACATTGGCATGCAATGATTGCACCAGCTGCTCATGCCACTCATTGTGGGTATAAATGAGGCACAGGTGCTTGCATCAAATTAGTTTTTTGCTGAGGAGCCGAGTAGGTGAACTGGCACCCCAGCAGGGTACAGAGGACATGGCGACGGGACGTGGCGTCTCCGTTCCCTCCTTCAGGGAACGAGGGTTACATACATAACCGAGACGTCCCCATTCAGTCGGTCACTCTCTACGCCACGTCGGAGTACCGACGAATAGGAATCCCTACCAAAGCGCCATGGCCTCTGCCCCCATCCAGTGCCCAGTCCATCACTGCTGTTCCGCATGACCCGCTCAGTGACTTATTGGATAACACTGGGAAAGCGTGCCCTAGTGGAAGGGAACGCTGCGGAACCCACATCATACCCCGAAGGAGTTATGTGGAGTACAATGCTGAGCCGTAGCCCGCAACTGAGAGGGGGCTCCAGCCCCACCAAGGGGTGGGCTCTCCCAAGGGAAAGACACGGGCTTCCATAGGAGCGACCGTGGAAAATATATGGGATCCCCGCAGGGTCACTCATATAACCCCAGCCCAGTACCGGTTCTCAAGGATTCATCGGCAAGGGGTCTGATGCCAGACGCTCCACCACGTCCGGCAGCGAGGGTGATGGAGGACTCGAAAGAGTTTGCTTCTGGAGAAAATAAGTGCCGTGGCGCAGCAAGCCGACAAGAGCCAGGGCCTCTCAGTGCTTCTACCCATTTGAGGCGAGAACACAGGAGGACACTGGCTCTACACGTAGACTATAGAATCTAGCGAACGTGTTGGGTGTCGCCCAGCCCGCAGCTCTAAGATGTCTGACAGCGAGGCGCCACGTGCCAGCGCCCAGGAGGATGCAACACTTCTAGTAAAGTGTGCTCGCACCCTGAGCGGACAGGGCACACCTTGTGCTTGGTAAGCCAAGGTGATGACATCCACTATCCAGTGGGCCATCCTCTGCTTGGAGACAGCCTTTCCCTTCTGCTGGCCTCCGTGACAGACAAGAGCTGAACTGAGGTCCTGAAGCTTTGCGTTCTATCCACGTAGATCCGCAGAGCGCGGTCGGGACAGAGCAAAACTAGGGCTGGGTCTGCCTCCTCCAGGGGCAGCATCAGGTCGTGCTTCCCCACCGACTTACCTTCTACAAGATGGCAGATGACGCAGCAACATAAACTTTGAGGGTGGAGAGCGACAGCCTACGCTCCAACCCATGTTGCAGGAAGGAAAGCACAGACGCGATCGAACATCTTCGGGGGTCTTCTCGGTGAGAAGAACACCACTCGACTAACAGGTTCCACTTCAAGCATAAGCCTGTCTTGTAGACGGCACTCGTGCCGAAGTGATGGTGTTAACTACCTCTTGGGGTAAGTCAACTAGAACCTCCGCGTCCCGTCCAGGGGCCAGTCGTGAAGCTTCCACAGGTCTGGACGCGGGTGCCACAGGGTGCCCCGTCTCTGAGTCAGAAGGTCCTTCCTCAGAGGAATCGGCCAGGGAGGGGCCGTCGTGAGGAGTATGAGTTCTGGGAACCAAGTCCAGTTGGGCCAATACGGCGCCACCAACAGGACCTGCTCCTCGTCCTCCCTGACCTTGCACCGAGTCTGTGCAAGTAGGCTCACTGGGGGAAACGCATATTTGCGCAGCCCCTGGGGCCAGCTGTGCGCAAGTGCATCCGTGCCGAGTGTACCCTCGGTCAGCGAATAGAGCCACTGGCAGTGGGAAGTTTCTGGGGAGGCAAACAGGTCAACCTGTGCCACCCTGAACTGTCTCCAAATCAGCTGAACCACCTGGGGGTGGAGTCGCCATTCCCCTGGGAGCGCAGCTCGTGAAAGCTCGTCGGCCACACGGTTGCTTACACCAGGGACATATGAATGGCCCGAAGCGACCTCAGACACTTCTGACTCCAGAGGAGGAGATGGCGGGCGAGTTGCGACATGCGACGGGAGCGCAGACCACCCTGTCGGTTGATATACGCAACGGTCGCAGTGTTGTCCGTGCGGACCAGTACATCTTTGCCCCGTAACAGCCTTTTGAGGCGGCTCAGAGCAAGATGCACTACTAGCAACTAGAGGCAGTTGATTTGCCAATGCAGGTGCGGGCCCGTCCAAACCCCTGACACTGCATGCCCGTTGTATGTGGCTCCCCAGCCCATGACAGAGGCAACCGTGAAGACCACAGCATGCCTGGACACCTGTTCCAGGGGCACTCCTGCCCGAAGGAATGAGGGGTCTGACCATGGGCTGAAGGATTGGCGGCAGGCTGGTGTGATGCTCACCCGGTGAGTGCTGCGTTGCCACGCCCATCTTGGGACTCGGCCGTGTAGCCAATGCTGAAACGGTCTCATATGAAGCAGGCCGAGCGGTGTTACTGCCGGTGCGGCTGCCATATGCCCCAGGAGCCTCTGAAACTGTTTCAGTGGGACCGCCATCCTGCCTTGAAAGCTGAACTGCCTGAACGCGCTCCTCTGTGAGGCGCGCTGTCTGTTCGAACGAATCTAACTCCATACTGAGAAAAGAGATCCTCTGCACAGGGGCGAGTTTGCTCTTTTCCCAGTTGACCCGAAGACCCAACTGGCTGAGGTGTCTGAGCACCAGTTCCCTGTGTTCGCACAACTGATCCCTGGACTGTGCTAGAATGAGCCAGTCGTCGAGATAGTTGAGGATGCGAACGCCCTGTTCTCTCATGGGTACAAGGGCCCCCTTCATGACTTTCGTGAAGACATGGGGGGACAGGGACAGCCCGAAGGGCAGGACTTTGTACTGATATGCTCGACCCTCGAACGCAAAGCGCAGAAGCGGCCTGTGTCGAGGAAGAATCGAGACATGAAAGTAGGCGTCCTTCAGGTCGATTGCTGCAAACCAATCTTGGGGACGGATGCATTCGAAAATGCGTTTCTGCGCGAGCATCTTGAACGGTAGCTTGTGGAGGCTCCAATTCAGGACTCGCAGGTCCAAGATTGGCCGTAACCCACCGGAATTCTTGGGTACAATGAAGTACGGGCTGTAGAAGCCTGTCTTCATATTGGCTGGAGGGACCGGCTCTATCGCGTCCTTCGCCAGTAGGACTGTGATCTCTGCACGCAGGACATGGGCATCTGCGGCATTCACCGAAGTGAAGCGGACGTCCTTGAACCTGGGAGGGCGCCGGGCGAACTGAATCGCATAGCCGAGCCTGATGGTCCGGATGAGCCAGCGAGACGGACTGGGGAGCGCTAGCCAGGCTCGCAGAGACCGTGCAAGCGGGACCAAAGGGACCACCGGTGTACCCACCATGGGGCAGTGAGGTGGAATGCAGGTACCGGGCTGGGGCGGCTGTCTTGTGGAGGCAGCCTGCAGCCCGCAGCGGGGTGTGAGTGTGCTGTGCAACACTTACCTGATTCCACGAGTGGGCAGAGGGTACGTGAGAAGGCTTGGTTGCGTCCTCGAACCGTCCACTGCTGCCCGCTGGCGAAGGAGGAGGATGAGTGTGGTCCGGTGTTGGACCGTCCACAGCTCTCTGAACCCCCTTGGGACCCACAGATGGAGATAGAGGAACTGCTCTTTTTTTTTGTTGAGAATTTGGGTACCACTGGTTGTGACACCAGAGGAAGAACAGAATTTTGACTCAAAAGATTCTCTGCCCGGCCCTCCTCCGGGGAAGAGCAGCCCCGCCCATCTCCAGGTCACCCGTCTCAGAGGTGATGTTTCAGCGACCGCTTAAACAGCAGCAGAGACGGGTGGCGTCGCCTTCCTGCGGCGGACACAGTAGAGCAGGCTGTGCCGAAGTTTTTTTTTTTTTTTGCACGGGACGACGCCTTTGGCGACGAGCAGACTGAGGGGCTGCCCACGAGGCACTCTTGTGGTGCGTCGAGAAAGCTCTTGATTGCCTCAGCCTGCTACCGACTGCGAAGAACTGCTGGGCCCAGTTCTCAACAGTGTCGCCGAAAAGGCCACCTTGTGAGATGGGAGCATCGAGAAAGCGCACTTTGACGACCACTCACACCTCAGCAAGGCAAGCTGGGGGGCGTTTCTGGACCACCGAGGTGGACATCGTCTGGCCGAGGGCCTGCGCCGTGACTTTGATCACGGTTAGTCAACATGCGCAGCTCAACCCCGACTCAGAACTACCCTCGTGCATTAAAAGTGCAGGGCGGAGGTGGTCTGCGCACAGCCACCCCACCGTTGAGGGTAGTGAGAGAGGAATAACTTATGCAGTTTTGGCCCCCCTGGCGTTCCATATCTATGGCGCCAAAGTAGTTCCATACTGCCAAGTTTTCCATGCACATCTGGGAAAGATCCCGGGAAAGCATGGCTGTTAACTTTGAATCTGATTCAGCAAAGCACACACCATTACAGTGGGCTCAGCATCATCCTCATTCCCAGAGCACAACAGCCCTCTCTCCGATGCAGCGATTGACATCTGATCCTCAGCTGGAGCCCCAAATGAAATGCTAGGTTCCTCCATAAGAAGGACCAGCAGTTCCATCCAGAAGCTGCACAGCTTGCAGTGCGCTAGAGGGGGAGGGGCCCTAGGGGGTTGGTTCCCCGGAGGAGAAGCCCTCCACTCCTCAGGTCACCCCAGCGATTTCACTGAAGTAGACCTCTCCTGTTGGCCACCAGGGAGGGTGCTACAACGGGAAATAGGCAAGGGGACAGCGCACCTAGAGTGGCGAGTGAGCGCTGGGTTGCCGTGACAACACTCGACGGCACCCAACACGTAGAGAAGCGTGAGGTCCCTCCGCGGTCTCCCAGAGTGTCGAGCAGACCCGCGGCTGTGCTTTTACACACGAGCGGCGGCTGGCCAACAACAAAGGGGACTCAAGCTTCCCGGAGAAAGAAGAGTCGCGACCGGCATGCCAACGTGGTCATGTTCTCATTAGAAAACGTGAACCACCCACGAACACCCATACGCCCAGACATGTGAAACAGTGCTCGTGGCCGTCAGTGAGGACAGGAAACAACCGCAACCAGAAACACACAGATAGAATGCCATCTTTAAAAAGACGCAAGCTCTATCTGTGTAGCTCTTCTAGGGAAACTGCACTCCGCGGTGCTGAAGCACACAGGGGGATAGTCGCGGCAACACAGACAGGGAAAAAGTGCAGCCTGTCATGCGCGCTCTCTCTCTCATAGAAGGCGATTTCTTACCAGCCATGAAAACGGCTTTTCAGCGCTCTTTACAGCGCACCGAACAGCCTTTTGTTTTTGCTCAATAAAACAAAATAGAAAAAGAGAGAAAGTCGACCCCGCTGCAGTGCCGTCACTCCAACACCAAACGAGGAGAGGTCCATCCGAAGAGCTTGACTCGTTAAAATGTTAACACATGCTTTGTAGAGAGTGATTTCAGGTAAAAACCATCCACCACTCGGCTCCGAAGCAAAAAGCTAATTTGATGCAAGCACCTGTGCCTCATTTATACCCACACTGAGTGGCATGAGCAGCTGGTGCAATCATTGCATGCCAATGTGCATTGGCTCGTTTAGTTACACTCGAAGTAGATTGGCTCTCGCTAGCGAGATTCCTATTCGTCGGTACTCCGACGTGGCGTCGAGAGTGACTGACTGAATGGGAACTCAGGGCTTTGCGGCATGTATCACTGTACCCGATTACGCCAAAGGGTTTGGGAATTTTGAATGTTCTAGCAGACCATATTACAGATCTTGAGCATTACTGCGTTAGAATGAATTGCCTGCCTTAGTGTTGTTGGTACTGTACCGGAATACTTTTTCATAAAAGGTGCACTAGGTAGACAGGGATTTTGGACTTCATACTGATGCCTATGAGCATAATGCTTGCTTTAAGAAAAAGTAAGTTTTCAGATACTAATGCCATTTTATACCTATTTCATAGGTGTGTGTGGCAATCAGTGTTATTTGTTGTTCTATTCATGGTAAAAAATTTTTATGTAAACATCTTTTACATTTTTTGTCAATGTTTCATTCATGAAATTTTTGTTGATGGAAATAGCACTCATATATGGAAGCTTGTTTTTCGCCACAGAATAAAACATTTTAAAAGATAATTGCAACTTTTTATCTCACAATTGTGAGTCAGAATTGCGAGATCTAAAGGTAGAATTTGTTAGATATACAAATCTCTTGTTATAGAGATATAAACTCACAATTCTGACTTTATAACTCGTAATTCTGACTTCTTTTCTCAGAATTGTGAGATATAAACTCGCAATTGTGAGAAAAAAAGTCAGAATTGAGAGATAAACTCACAATTATGACTTTATAACGTGCAATTTTGACTTTATATCACGCAATTCTGGGGAACAAAATCCAAATCATAGTGAAAACTATTTGGCTTGGTTTTCTTGTTACCACTTGAAACAGAATTGTGAGATAAAAAGTCGCAATTACCTTTTAATTTTTTTTATTCTGTGCTATAACAAGCTTCAATACTCGTATGCAAAATAACAAGAAAGTCACTGTAACAGACCAAACTTTAACCACATTTTCTAGCTTTTTTAACCTTTTTCGATTGTCAAACATATAAAAGATTATTAACATAAAATATAATGTGAAAAAACTGTTGTGAAAACCTGAGCTCCTGAAATAATCATTTCAGCATATAATGAGTATACTGAAGTATTTGCTAGTTTATAAATGTGTTGTGAATTCTTCATGCTTTTCTAGGGTGTACATTTTAAAATATTTGTAAAAAGTGACATTTCTTCATTTCTTTAGATGCAAAAATAGCTGGAAGTCATTTTAAGCTAAAAAAAAAAAAAGCTTGGTGCACCTTTAAAATTTTTGAAGACCCAAAACCTTTCCATTAGGGTTAAAGTTTTGGGTCATTGACTGGAAGGTGTTGGATCTCCACATCCGGTACAATTAGTTCTGTAGTGAGGATATTTTCTTTGGTCCCTGACATGATGCATCCAACCATATTGTAATGCAATGAAAATCCTGTTTATAAAGACGTGCTGATGTGTGTTGCCAGTTTTTGGCTTCCAAATGCATGTTGTAAACACCCCTGGATGCCACTTTTGAATACCTCATGAATATTATGATAAATGTGTGGATCTCAATTTTTTTGTTTAATATATGCACTGCCGTTCAAAAGTTTGGGGTCTATTTGGGGTTTATTTTTAAGAAACTAATACTTTTATTCAGCATTAAATTAACCAAAAGTGACAGTAAAGATATTTACAATGTTACAAAAGATTTTTGTTTCAAATAAATGCTATTCTTTTAAACTTTCTATTCATCAAAGAATCAAGGTTTCCACAAAAATATTAAGCAGCACAACTGTTCAACATTGATAATAAGAAATGTTTTTTGATCACCAAATCGGCATATTCATTTTTAATATTGATTTCTGAAGGATCATTTGACACTGAAGACTGGAGTAATTTAATCACAGGAATAAAATACATTTTAAAATATATACAGACAGAAAACAGTTATTTAAAAGTGTAGTAATATTTCACATTATTACAGTATTTTTTCCAATCAAATAAATCCATTATTGGTGAGCATAAAATCTTACTGACCCCAAACTTTTGAATGGTAGTGTATATTTTATTTTATTGTTGCTGTCTTTTGTTTTACTCTGCCCTGGTATATTATGGGATTGCTGAAAAGTTGTATATCCAAATCAATTCTAGGCTAAAATGGTCTCAATCTATGTTGACTATATTAACCCACTCTTCTCTATGTCAACGCCAGTGTTTGACGGATTAGGAGACCTTCTGATGCCAGCCATAACACCTCAGAGCACAGGCGGGACCCCTATGGCTGCAACGAGCATGCCGTTGGCACCTGGAATTGTGCCCACCGCTGGGCCGACAATGGCTCCGGCTATGACACCCACAATGGCACCAACATTGGTGCCCGTAGCAGCTGCCCAACCAATTAAACCTATTGGAGGAGACTTGGACACTTCACTTGCCAATCTGGTCGGAAGTATGTATGGGACAATTATGGACTGATTATGTAGGAATCATTGTACCCATTATGCTAACTCAAACTTATCTTGCTTCTTCCTCTCTTGTAGACTTGGGAGTGGGAAGCCAAAAGAAGTAAGTTCCGTGTCAGCTAGTCTGTATGTCCATGTTGCTTCAGGAACACCTATTAATCTTGTCACTTATCCGTAATGTCTATTCGTGAGCATGAATTACTCAACCTGACCCGTATTGAAAATTCATTTGGACTGTTATGGCATCTTGATTGATTCACTCTCCACTGGAGCACAATTTAACCATGTTTACTTTGTGTGGCCCTAGAGCTGTGTTTATGAATGATTTACACATTATGTTGGCTGACAGCTATTTGTTTTGTACAGGGACAACCAGTGGAATGAGAAGAAGCTGACAGGAGGAGCTAACTGGACCCCTCAGGTCGCCCCTAGTAGCTGGGGCACACCTGGCGCTCCGATGGTAGTGACTGCTTCTTTCTTAAACACATAAAAATGTTTCTTGTACAGTGTATCTTATCGTATTTATGTTACGATTGTGTTTAGTCTGGCTCCGCCCCTGGAGCCCCAGGAGCTGCCGCCCCACCTGGAGCAATGGCACCACCCATGGGAGCACAGCCTGGCTTTGGCATGGTGAGAAACCACTTTTTAACATGTTAAAAAATCTTTGGGCCTCATTCATGAAACACGAGCAGAACTAATTTTTGTGTAAATTGTTCGTAAAGCCGCTTTGACGTAAATTTTTGGATTCACGAAAATGTTCGTATTTTCAAAATGTTAGTTGGTACAAAATAAATTTACACCTGCTCTCTACCACGTTTAAATAGTGCGTAAAACATTTGAACGGTCTGTGTTCTAATTTAGGCAAACTGATGACATTGCATTGTGATGCACTATGTACCATATTTCACGAGTTGATTTGCCCAGTGTTTTTTTTTTTTTTACTTCAACTTTGGGTAATAGCAATAGGCAGCACTCGTCACTGTCACTTTTTACCCAGCCGTCCAATCACAGTGGAGGAGGGGCGGGACTAATACAACACCGACCAATCATTCTACTTGAACAACGACCGAATAACAATGAAGAAGTTAATATTGCTGGTTAGGCCCTACTGCATTTTTATATTCAGTAATATTCTTCAAAATAAGATACTAGTAACACATTACTGCCATGGATAGATATTTTGTATCATAGCAAAGTATCTCAGCTGGAAAAATGCTGCGCTTGCAAAGCGCTTCAAGCGCCACCAGTTGGCCGTTTTCAGAAGAGCACCAGGCATTTTTTAGCTGGCTAAAATGCTTTGGTGGACACACGATAATTGAATATTTATTACTAGGCATATGGCCAATTGGTCTCTTTAGTATGTATGCAATACTGGAGCCAAACCTGAGAAGGGAGTCCAGAAGATTACTAATTTGCGTAGTTGTAACTCATGGGCGGGGATTATTCTAATTATGAATGAGCGTGCACGCGCGCCCTATTTACGAATGTTTGGAATTCATTAATATACACACTTTTAACTACCGAATCCATGGTATACGAAGTGTCTGTGGGTCCATTTTACGTGCAAATTACTTCGAATTTGCTCATATATTTACGAAAGATTCATGAATGAGGCACTTTGTATTTTGCACTTGTATTGTATGCACTTATGGATTGATGTTTTACTTGTCATTTTTTACTCAGCCCCCAGCAGCAGGAGCTCCCATGATGCCTCAGTCCGTGATGATGGGTCAGCCCATGATGAGACCACCATTTACAGGGCCAGCAGCAACAGGAACACCCGGAGCACCAGTAAAGAACATACACAAAAATGCACATGCAAACATTGTTGAAAAGTTGACATTAAATGGAAGTTGCAGTAGTAATTTCTACCCTATTATGACATATATGCGAGTGAAACAACTTATTGAATAAGAAAGAAATGTAGGGCGGCACTTAATTTTGTCCATCGGGAATTGATTGGGTCATTGTGGTTTGACTGCATGTGAGTGTCCCTTGCAATATTGTCCCGCCCTCGCGCCAGTAAACACGTCATCAGAGAAAAGAAGAGATGTCATTGCAAGAGGGAGGGGAAGTTATTTTGATAAAAGATTACAAAGACACATACTGCAATATTCTATTTAAAAAACAAGATTTGTCCATTTTTATTTAATAATGACTATCAACGACATGTTGGAAATATTTGTAAACAGGTTTTTTTTTTTTGTTTATCAACGATAAGGAAGAAGAGGTGAAAAATGTGCATCATGACAATTATTATTTTCCGAGATCAGATTTTCCGAGAACAGTTTTCACGTTGTTTTATTAATATTTAAATTCATATATAATTGGTAGAATATTTTGGTTTAATTTTGCACTTTCTTGATGACTTTTTTTTTTTTTTTTACTGGCTAAAATTATATTAGACTATAGACTAAAATATAGACAAAAATATATTTTCATCAAAAAATGCTGAATTTTCATCAGCCATTATTCTTCCTCATGCACCCTTTTTTTCCCTCAGTTGTCTCCAGGACCAGCTGCTCCGAGCCCCAAAAAACCTGCCACCAAGGACCCACTTGCAGATCTCAACATCAAGGACTTCTTATAATTTTCCAGGTATCATTGTCTTACTAGTGCCTTCTTAATTGAGGCACCAAATCACTTAGTAACATGACATTTTCTCTATGCTGTATTTGCAGTATTTGTTTTCTCAAATACTGAGCTCCAGTGAGAGAGATCTGCTGTCTGTTTACAACCCCAGACGCCTGAGGAGCCTGCAGCTAGATATCCACTGACCCCGCCTCCCCAGTCCAAACCCCGCCCACTTTGCTCACCCAGAATTCCCGTGTCATGTTGTAGCACAAACTGTGAAGTGAATCGTAGAGAAAACAGAAAAAATGACGATGTGTTTATTTCAATGTTATCCTTTGTTTTGAACGAAACAGAATAAAATTATATAAAAAAACACACATGAAAATGAAAGATTAAAAAAGATTCTTATGTATGTCAACTTTTTCCAGTGTTTAAGTCTGAAATGAATGATGTGTGTGTGTTGATCCCCTCAACTTAAATTCTGGTTCCTCTAGGCCTTCCCTTTTGGGGTCGGAGGTCCTAAACAGGTTGTTCAAGCGCTTTCTGTTGTATGTTAGTTTTGGAGCAGTGTGCAATGTATCATTTGCAGAAGGTACTGTGTATATTATCCTTATTGATGAAAAGGTCTCTCCTCTGCTCAAATTTTTATCTGTGGACAACTTATTGATGTGAACCTGGTAATCGGATTATACAATCTATTGTCATCTCCCATCATCGACTGACATGTTTGTTTACAAATATAAATATATGAAATATGAATATAGATATGAGTTATGTATAAATTAATAACATCTAGGCTCCTCTATAACCTTTTGGTGATGACATGTAATTTTTGTATTTTAACTCATTATTTTTCATATATATATTTTTTGATTCTTTAGTTTAAATTATTTAATTTAACAGTCAATGCGTTGTCAGTTCACTGTTTACATACTCTTTATGGATATCGCAAGAATCTTGAGGTTAACCTTTATGGATAACCTCAGCAAATTTGGATTTTAATTCCACTTGATGCTACAATATCAGATGATCTCTGAGAAAGGCCTTTTGCAGTATCTTAAAATAACAAATATGTACAGCAACTTGTTCAACTGGTGATGTTTCCAAAAAAAAAAAAAAGCCCCCAAGATTTCAAAGTTGTAGTCAGTGGTATGCTGTGTTTGAGTCCCATAGTTACTTGTGCTTGTATGAAATCCAAACTGAAGATGGTACATGTAGTGTTATTTTGTATAATTGTAGAAGAACCCGTTCACATGTTTGGTTCTCAGTCTTGCCCTCTCATACTACATTATGAACCCTGACCCTTGTTTGTTATACGGTTGATTCATGCTCTCTCTGTTGGTGAGTGGTGGTACTGTAGTTTGCACAGCAAAATGGAGTATGGAGAAGATATCTTACAAGAAAATAATAGTAATACGGTGTAGGTTCATTAGCAGTGATAGACTCTTAGATCTTTGTCAAAGTTGTCAGGTGGTCACTGTTAAACAGTGTTACAGAAAGGTCTGACTGACAGCCCTGTACCGCCGAGCCTCTGTAACTCACTCTCCCTGCTAGATCTCTCATGGAAATGACAAAGGCAGATCTTTGGATCTCTATTTTGCAGTTGTCTGTTCCCTTGAAAGAAATTTTATTTTGATTTATTGATTCATATTTGACACCCCTACATAGTGCATGTAAGCCCTTTGAGATGCAATAAACTGATGGGAAGAATTGCCCACCTGTGTCCCCTGTGTGTGTTTTCACAAGGACAGCTCTATCAACAAAAGAAAAGGTGACTTTAAGGTATATGTTCCTTTTTTATATATATATGCATTTAATATGTTTTAAACCATTAAAATATATATATATATAAATTAAATGTAAATTCTATATATATACACCAATTTATTATAAATGTTTTTTATTTTATTTTTAAATCTAAAATTATAAGCAAACTTGGAAAAACTAAATGTTAGATTACGTAAGCTTGATGGAAAAAATTAACACACACACTATTTTGTCTTCTTAGACCAATAACATATAAATCTCAGTTTATTTGGTCCTTAATAACAAAGATTTAGAAAAAGTTGTACAAAATGAAAAATTATGCAATCCGATTTTGAAAAATCTATTTTATATTAAGAATTATTTGATTTATATTTCCTAACAAGCTGCATTGCTTTTCTCTTTATCATAATTACAATGATATTTATCATCAATCATATCTAAATTTAAATAACCCTGTGTTTTGTTTTAAAGAACAACATGATCATATGAAACTCATAATATAAGCCTTACATTAAATACATACTTACAGTTCTACAGTAGGCTGTTACTCCGATAGGTCCTCAGATGTTTTATATTTTAAAATTAAATTAGCACCAAAAGTCAACAAGGGCATCTGAAGCTTAGACCTCCAACTAACTGCCTGCATCGTGATACAAAAGGCAGAAATGTTTCTAAATGAAAGCCCATGAAGACAGGTTACAGTTTATGCTATCAAAGGCACACACCCATAACATTTAATAATAACAATAACAATGATAACAAGAATAAAGAATTTCAAAGAACACCAGCACATTGATACTCAGATGTGTTCTTCGAAAAGAAAAAAGGAAAATAACAAACATCAAAGCTTCTTCTCTCAGAAAAAAATGTTTTTTCTTGTGTCTACTAGTCAGATCTAGCTTTCTACTTCAAGGTATCCAGACAGATTACCAGACAAAACAAATGCCTCCCATAGCAAACAACACTGATTGAAGTACATTTTCTAATTCAAAACAACAGTTTAGGACAGAATTAGTTCTCGTTAGGACAACTGAATCTAGAAATACATTCCTTCTAACTGATTCATAACAAAAGTTGTCTAATAAAATAAATTAAGATATCAAAATAGCTTGGAAAAGTTCAATGGTAGGTGTGTTATCGTCTCTAGTGTTGAATGCAGCAGTTTGTGTAGTGCACAAATGGGAGGCACAAGGGTTGGTGAGAGCCGGGACAGAGGCAGTCAGATGGGCCGCTGATGGAGTCTCTCAGGTGCCCCGACACTGGCTAGAGTCCCCATGGACCCAGCGGCAGATCTGTGCATACTTTAGGGGTGTGATTCGTACAGCCACATTGTAATCCTGCTGCACCCCGTTAACATCCACCCACTGGTGACCCGAGAACACGCCAATGATTTTCCGCTTCCACTTCTTCTTGCCAGGTTCTTTAAGGCGAATGTAGACACCCGAGCCGCTGGAGCCGGGCTTGGCATCGCAATACTGGTACAACAGGTCGTTGGACTCCTCAGACACAGAGCAGAAGCGGTACACCAGGTTGCCCGGTCGGTCATCGTCGAATCCCGAGAAATGGATACGTCCAGCGGGCAGCTTCTTGACGGAGGGGATGACGCCTAGATCCATGTACTTGGTCTTCTGCGCCCTCTTAAGCTCCAGGATGGCGTAGTCATAATCGGCCACAATGTTCTCCGAGATGCCTTTAAACCAACCCTTCGGCACCTGCATCTGTTTCACCCGGGTCCATCGGAATGAGGGCTGTTCAGAGACTGTGCTGCGGCGACTACGGTTCCTCCTTCCTTTGCCTTTGCCCTTACCCTTACGTTCGTGCTTCTCTCCAATCTCTCCATTTTCATCGATTTCTTCCTCCTCTTCTTCATGTTTCCTCTGGCCTTTCTCTTTCCTTCCTTTCCCTTTCCGGCCTTTCTTCCGGCGGGAACGCTCTTTCAGCACGCCGACGCTGAGTTTCTGTACCCCATCTAGGTAGTCTGTACCATTGTGGATGCAATGAGCGGCTGTCAGGACGTGTTTGGGGGACACCAGCACTCCAGAACAACCCGTGGAGATCTTCACAGATGTGGAGAAAGGATACTTCATGGAGTACTGCTTGTCAGCGATGGTAAACCTCGTATCCGTGCCGTAGACCTCTCGTCTGCGGCGAGAGCGCAACCGAGAGCCTCCCGTCCAGTCGTCGCTCACGTTTAGCTCCTGTACGGTGACAGTGGTGAGCGTGCGTGTTCCGTTGTCGTACATGGTCTCGTAGGACAGTAGCTGCTCCAGATCATCCAGGCTGGGCTCTGGAAGACCCCGCTGGCACTCAATGCCACACATCCCATGGAGCTCACTTTGCGGCTTAGCCAAAAACTCTGAACTGTCTAGATGCACCGTTTGCTTTTCTTGTACCAGTGGTACTTTCCTCTGTGGCCAGGTGTAGTCATCGTCACCTGTGGGATCGTCCACTGCTGCAGACACCAGCACAGCCAGCGCTGAGATGGAAAGTAGGAGCGTTAAGGGTACCGGGCCCATTGCAGAGAGACCCCTAGACCAGACAGAAAGAGAAAAGGAGAATCAATATCACCTCAAATATAGTTAAAGGGTTAGTTCACCCCAAAATGAAAATTATCGACTAATTTACTCAACCTCAAGCCATCCCAGGTGTACCATTTTTTGAAGTCCAAAAAAAGCGCATCCATTATAAAAGAAATCCATACGGCTCCAGGGGGGTTAATTAAGGCCTTCTGAAGCGAAGGGATGCGTTTTTTGTAAGAAAAATATCCATAATTATAACTTTATAATCTACGCAAGTCTAGTTCCGACGCAAGAGTGACCTCCAACACATGAAGTATTGACAAACGCGGAAGCGCAGAGGATAGAGCAAAACAAAACAAAACACTAAAACGAGAAGTTTAAAAGAGAAATGTCGGAGGAGCTTGCGGTTGTTGCCCAGCCCTATTTGTTTGAACCGCGAGAGGCGTCTACTCTCACCTAAGACTATGCTACGCCTATGTCCTACGTCATATGCTGGAACTCAACTCTTTTGTGAACGCGGGGACAGCTTTTGTGATTACAGTTTATAAAGTTATGGATATTTTTCTTACAAAACGTATCACTTCACTTCAGAAGGCCTTTATTAACCCCGTGGAGCCGTATGGATTACTTTTATGATGGATGGATGCACTTTTTTGGGCTTAAAAAAACGGTACCATTCACTCCCATTATAAAGCTTGGAAAAGCCAGGATATTTTTTTGTATAACTCAGATTGTGTTTGGCTGAAAGAAGAAAGTCATATACAACTAGGATGGCTTGAGGGTGAGTAAATTATGGGATACCTTTCATTTTTGGGTAAACTAACCCTTTAAGTAACACTTTATATTTTAGATTTTACAATATCATTTCTTCAGTACAATCAAAACAAGTGGGAAGCTTTGCTTACAGAAGCCCAGGACAGTCATAGCCAAAAATATGAGAACATATTGTGTTGTTATAAATTATTTGTATTGGTTGATACTGGATATTTATTTTCACATTCAATTTCTATTGTTTTTCTAACATGATACAATTTTTTACATTTAGATTAACTTTAAAGTCATCTAAAGCCTGACGTATAGGCCAACTCTAGGGTATGCCTACAGTGCAAGTGATGTAAATTTTATCATCAGGATAGTATGTGCGTATTGTAGATGCACAGATTTTTCTAACCTCACATAGCCTACATCTGGCACATGTGCTTAGATTTTTTTTTCACTATTTAATTGTATCAGTAATATCATTTAGCCCTGAATATAAATGTAATATGCATGCGTTATATTTCTTACAGACCCCCCTACAAATGAGTCGACCTCATACCTGGTCCCAGTACTGCACATTTTGGATGTCTTGATTATTTAGCACACCTGAAGCTCTTTAGTAGAGACCTGAAATGCGTGTCAGATAAGGAAGACATCCAAAAATAATATTAACTGAGCCTCCAGGTGGAGCAGGACTGGAAGCACTGAAATAAGGTACAGATGATTATATTAAAGGGATAGTTCACCCAAAAAGGAAAAATTTTTCATCATTTACTCACCGTTATGTTGTTCCAAACCTGTATACGTTTCTTTCTTCTGTTGAACACACACAAACATTTTAAGGAATGTTGGAAACCAGACATTTGGCAGCACCTATTGACTTCCATATTAGGAAAAAAATACTATGGAAGTCAACTGTCTGGTTACCAACATTCTTCAAAATATCTTCTTTTGTGTTCAACAGAAGAAAGAAACTCATACAGGTTTGGAACAACATGACCGTGAGAAATGATCACAACATTTTTGGGTGAACTATCCCTTTAATACAGTCATGACCACTAGGGGGAGACAAATAATAAGATTTTGGAACACTATTTCAAGACCCCTGACAGTATGTGAGTGTACATACAGTTCACCCTATTCTCCATCCTCACATTCCACAGATATTTAGATCCAATCCTAATGTCCCTGTTAAATCAACAATAGTATTCCCACAGATTCCAAAACATTTTTACGAAATAAATAGTAAAATAATTGTTGAATGCCAAATTTGCTGCATTAACTTTAGAGACTAAACAAATGAGTCAGACAGCGCAAAAATATGCTTGCATTTAAAAATTAGTCCTTAAACGGCACCGGCTGACAGAAAATATCTGCCTTTAGAGGGAAATTGTGCTGCCTGTGGAGACTGGAGGTTTGTGGTCGGGACTGTAAGAATATTGACCCTGTGGGTCAGAGCTTTTTGAGTCAGTGGTTTGGAAACGTTTCCTACTATCTTGCTAAATGCCAGTAATAAGTATATACTTGGGTTCTGCGGATGGTAACGCAATTGGTACTGTTACCAATAAATAGGAGTATAAAATCATATGATAAACTAAACAGACGTGCACCCACACACATATGGATACACAAAGCTATCTAATCAGCAACCTACCTCTGTATTCATTTATGTATCTGGTAACATATCTTACTGAAACGGTTTTAGATATGAGTGCATTTTATTTTTCCACCAGACCATCAATTTTCACAGTGATGAAAAGGTGCTTGATGCAAGTCACATGAATTATCATGAACCAAATAAATCATGCACATAAATATTGGGAACAAAGCAGTGATTTTAAAAGGATACCACGGTTCCCAGAGCTTTTAAACAATGCATTTCCATGACTTTTCCAGTCATTTCGTGGGTGCAGGATAAAGATTTTCAAAACAATATGCACTGACCTGAGCATAAAAATAAATAATGAATTCCATGAATTTTTAAAGATTGCATACATTTCCATTAACTTTTAAGGCCTGTAAGTCACAATTTCATCCAAGTATCCGGATATTTTTAGGTTTCAGAATAAGATAAGGTGAACACTGCACCAAATATTATTACTATTATATATACAGTACTAGTCAAACAAAGTCTTCTGGGGTCAGTTTCACTACAGTCAATAACTAAGACACAAGATGCCAGTGGCATTAATTTGAAGAAATCGCAATACGAGATGAGTGTGTGATACAAGAGAGGCATGAAAATAATGATGGTTTCCAGATACACAGACTCATACAGCCTTGGCATGGACAACAGTGACTATTCAGCAATATAAGACATTCAGAATAAAGTATTTCAGAGAGCCGTGAAATTAGTGTAAATATAATTACATTAATTCTAGGGATGCATGATATATCGGCCACCATATTGGTATCAGCCAATATGTTTATTTTTAATGTTTTCATTATTGGCATGATAAGAAAATATGGCCAATATAATAAAGTTGATAAATAATGGATTATTTTCTTCAGCTAAGACACTTCAGATACGCACTGTTTGCTATGATGGGTTTGAATTGCTTGAAATATGATTGAAATCACTTCAAAAAAGAAAATACAGTTAAGTGCAACATGTGCAATGCAAGTCTGTCATAGGCTGCATAAAAAATGCAATTATAAGGAGAACATCATTATGATTGTGTGCTTGGGACATGGCTTTTAATGGTGTGACTTTTGTTTTTGTAACCAGGCTCTCTAAAATTATATAACAATTTGGATTTAGATTTATTGACCAGTATATCGGTTATCAGCTTTCAAATATAAAGAATTATCGGTATTGGCCAAAATTTCCAAATCGGTGCATCCCTAATTAATTCAATAAGTAGATACCTAACCAAAGCAATTAAAGAGAAAAAAACACAAGCAATTTATCTTTTAAAGGATAGTTCACCCCCCAAAAAAATTTCACCCTCAGGTCATCCTAGGTGTACATTCTTCTTTCAGACAAATACAATCAGAGTTATATTAATAAATATCCTGGCTTATCCAAGTATTATAATGGCAGTAAATGGCTGTCCACAATTTGAAGCCCGAAAAAGTGCATCCATCCATTATAAAAGTAATCCACACGGCTCCGGGGGTTAATAAAGGCCTTCTGAAGGGAATCGATATTTTACTTTATAACGTGTTAAATATGGATATTTCTATTACAAAAACCCATCGATTTGCTTCAGAAAGCCCCGGAGCCGTGTGGATTACTTTTATAATGGATGGATGCACTTTTTTGGGCTTCAAATTTTGGGCAGCCATTCACTGCCATTATAATGCTTGGATTAGCTAGGATATTTTAATATAATTCCGATTGTATTCGTCTGAAAGAATAATGTCATATACACCTAGGATGGCTTGAGGGTGAGTAAATTATGGGATAATTTTCATTTTGGTGGAACTATTCCATTAAGGGGTGAACAATATATTAGCAGGGATACAATTACTACATTTCAAAATTATACCAGCATTACAAAGCAAAGGTGGACGTACAAGTGCAGCATAACGGAAATTAACACCATTCACAAAAAAAAAAAAAATCACCCAAGCGCAAAGCCAAGCATTTCACAGTCACCATTCTCACACATTCATCATGTTAGATTGCTGAGCACTACCCAAGAAAAACACAGACTGCAGCAACATTTTCTAATCAGTAGCCTAGGGATGGAGGGTGTGGGTTGAAATATAGATTGCTACTCCATTCTTGATTCAGTACATTTTCCCCTGCAGAGCTGGAATCCCTCTCCTCCCACCTCACACTTCCCTGACATGGCGTCGGTGTGGATTATCTGCATCAGCCGTGCTGTCTATGAGAATCAATCTGTACAGACAATACTGTGTAGCCTCAGAGGAAGTGTGAGGGGAAAATATGTGTGCATGAATGTGTGGCAGGAAAGTTATGGATTCAGGCAATGACAAATCAGATGTGTCCCTACTGGAGTGGGCCGTGAGAAGGAAAGCACTTTGAGGTCCAAACAAATTCCAGTAAGACTATGATGGAAAATGTGCAGACATCTCGGGCCTAAAGAAGTTGGGGAAACCGACAGACTTAGGCAAACTTGGTCTGACATGTGGTCTGATCTCTCAATCAACACATTTTTATTTTTATTTTTTACTTTTCATAAAATGAGCAACTGCATTCTGACATTCCTCCATCACTTCTAAAATATCACTATGATGTTTCCATTGACATTTTCTCTGTATAGATAGGCTACATTTAGAGATGCTAAGATTAGTGGGTTTTTAAAAAAAACTTGCTATAGTTGAAGAAGCAGAAATTTTCCCCTCCAAGTCAGCATCAACCCTTTTTCCATTACAAGGCACAGAAATCTCAATCTTGCACATTTGTAAACTTTTCAACCAACTTGATCAACCAAATGGTGGCGCTATTGGTCCCATTTCAAATTAAGTTTAAAAAAACTGATGATTCATTCAAAGTTGCCAGATCTTTAAGTGTATGTCTTCTTCCAACTGTCAATCAACTAAGGATTCATGAATATTTACACCAACAATATGAAGTTATATGCGGGGTAATCATCTCCCTTGTATACAAATTATTATACTAACCATGGTTTCCACTGTATTTTTTTGCAAGGGCTGGTTTAAAAGTTATAGATTAGTGGTCTTCAAGTACTCAACTGCCATTATTATCATTCCTGATGTAGTTGTACATTTACTTTTTTAATATAGGCTATGTGTACAAAGTATTCAAAGCATTTTCTCACAACTTTATGAACTCTCTAAACTCTCATGAAAAAAACTTTTTTTATTATAGCCCATCTTTCAAAGAAACTTTGCAACCCATTACTATACTTAAGATGCTTCTGAATAATCATGACAATGACAATTTATTATTTTCAAATGTTAGAATGATGCAAAAAGTTATAGGCCTTAACATGTTAAATATAAAGAAAATGAATGAATGAATAAATAAATAAAAAGCCCTCTGGTGAAAAGCGTCATACCTGCTATCATTCGAGTGATGGAGATGTTCAATCCGTAAATGATGCTTGTTATTTAAGCAGGAAGCGTCTAAAAGTTACTTCATCTCAGAGGTTTTCTGTTGGATTGGCTGATAGTCCGTTTCTTCTCATATCTGCTCCACCTTCAAGACAGGGAGAGCTCAGAGACGAAGCCCTTGGTAGGAATTACACTTGACGTTTAAGGGAAAGGGAGGAAAAAAAAAGTCCCAAGATATTCACAAAGAGTTTCGTATATGGGAGGGACCATCATGCTCTGCAACGATGGAGCGGAGAAAGTGAACTTGAGTAAGCGTTCAGCACTTGATGAATCATGGGATTTGAATAGGCTAAATCTTTATTTGACAATTCAATGAGTCGTTTATGTCCAGAATTCAAAGGGTCTTTCCACTGATTCGTTCCACCGAGCGCACAATAGCACAGCAGCGACTTTATTGTGGTTCGGTTCCGTTCCCACATCACTGGCACTTGTGTCCGTGTACACGATGTGGTAAACACGCGAGCAGGGGGTCTGCGAGTCAAAAGGACCCATCTACATTTGCGTGCACATCTATGCAGATTCTTGTGTGGGTGAATGACGTCAAGCTCCATTTTGTCGTGATCTATTAGATTATTTGGGGGGAAATTACAAATCATGCAAAAATCGACTTACTGTGGAGAATATGTTTTCAGTTTCTGAATTAATTTTTTTTTTTTTTTTTGTGAGGCTAAAATCATAAATGATAGCTATAACTATTCGTAGATTATAAAATAAATTGTATTTTTAATTTCAAGTCAGTTGAAGTAACCAATTACCAATTGGGTCTTATTTTATTTTAACCCTTAAGTGCATGAATGTTTCGCCAATCATTATTACATATTCGGGTCTTTAGTGACCCAGATCTATATTTAACACGGATGGACCTCTATCTGCCACGATAGGCCTGATATAAAACTCTCCTGATATTAGAGTAACAATTACAGAAGAATAAAATAAAGCATATTTTGTTACCTTTTGGAGCTTGGAAGGGTTTAGTTTGAGCAGATGTCATCACTATCCTCGTCAGAGTTCATTTCAGTATACATTCAGCATCTGGCTCATATTCGCGATCTCAAATATATTCTCAAAACTATCATTTTCAACACCAATATTTTGATCGCTGACAGCTTCTTCACCAGATCCACCATCAAGTGACAGTTAGACTAATATTGTCCAGTATTTGCTCTGCAGTAAATCACAGACATTTCAAGTTTTGCTGATGAAGTTTTGCTATTCTTTTGTTTTATGCCTGCGGTAACTATGATTGAAACGTCAATGAATCATTGTGTATCAGAAATTGGCACCTTGTGGAATAAAGGTAAATTGCACTTATTCAGTCATCAAAGATTCAACAGAAAAAATATACTTACACTATTACATACCTCGGGTCATTAGTGACCTTATCCAATTTTTTTTTTTTTTTTTTACAAAAAATGAATGGGAAAACAGGCTTTTTTTGTGCTTTTTTTCTTGTTATAATGTTTAGAATGAATTGATTGAGGAATACTAAGACGGTTGATGTCTAACTTGAATGACGATGAAAATGAATGAGGAGGAGTGTAGTGAATGAGGGTAGTCCCAGGTCACTAAAGACCCGAGGTATGTGTTTAAGGGTTAAAGAGGCCACCAAACAATACTGTTGTGAGACACTTCACACAAACTGGCACAGATACCTTTCCTGGAATTAGTGAATGCTGGAATTAGAAATTGGTATTGGAAAAACCTTTTTCTTGTTTCTGGTTGTTTCTGATTTCTAATTCTCTGACCAAATCATTCTTCCACAATGTACGCTCACATCAGCACCCTTCACAGCACTGTGAGGTTCTCTGTCAAGTTTGAACAGAGAAAGGTGATCTCACTGCTTTAGACTGTGGCCTCCACCCCTCAACTTAAGAGAATGTGCACCACAATGATCATCATGAGCGCTCTCTTCATCAATACAAGATGTATTTTTTTATTTTATTTTCACACATTTGGATGATTTATTAATTGTATTTTTAATGATAAGAGTCAGAACACAAGACAAGACGAGTAGGATCTTATCTCCTAAACGAGAGCCAGCTCTCTGTGTCTATAGCATCTGTACTAGCTGTGAGGCTAAAATTATCATTTCATATCTAACAGGACTCATAAATTGTTACATGAGTCTTTGGAGTGTCTGAAAGGAATGGCCTTGGGTGATATTTCTGCTCACGGTTGTGCGATACACTAGTTGCATAGAGGGTTCTTTGTGAAAGGAAGTCATCTTTTCATGATCCAGGGTGAACTGCTTTGTGCAGGCATATGCTTTTAGAAGATTGTGTCATTGAATATTGCAACTATAGCGTTGGTTTTGAGTGGTCGTGGCCAATGTAGACCTACTTAAGAGGTGACTGCTCTGCTGAAAAATCCAGCATAAACCAGGCTGGTTTATGATGGCTAGAGCTGGTATAGTGCTGGTCTAGCTGTGGTCCGGATTCCAGTTTACCCAACAGCTTGTGGTAGAATTTTACTCGCTGCTAATCCATAATAATAATTCCATTTATATGCTAAAGAAGACAATTTGCGTTGAGTGGCTGCTCATGGACATCCTTAGAGAGTCAACGAAGGCGTAGATTAAAGAGTCAGGTGTTTATTTATGCAGGTCATGGTCATAAACCATCTCAGCAGGCTTTCACCTTTCCATCGCTTATTAGAGCTTCCTCCCAGACAGAGAGAGCCATTTATAGGGCGCCTCTTTCCTAACCAGCCCCCCTCTCCCCTGTAAACTAGCTGGAAGATAACTTTGGGTTAGCCATACTGAATTTGTTGACAGCCCATATTTAGACACATTATACATAAATCATTATACAGCAAACATACAAGCAGCAAAGCAAACATATGTATACACTACAGTTCAAAAGTTGGTCATTTTTAAGTTTTAAGTCTTTTATGCTCGCCAAGGCTATAGTAAAAATATTACAATTTAAAATAACAATTTTCTATTTGAAAATGTAATTTTTTCCTGTAATGGCAAAGCTGAAAAGCCAAACTTTTAAATGGTAAAATTTGAATGAAAAATATTATAGCATTTATTTCTAAGATTATTTTAAGCACTTTGAACTCTACACAGATCTTCCAAGGGATCTAGTTAAAATCAGTTTTTTAGGTCATGGCCAAGTTTTCACACAACCAGAACTGTGGTCCAACCACATTTTCCCTCTAGAGAAATGTTGTTTTTTTTTCTTTCTTTTTTTTCTCCAAAGCAGAATACCTGTTAAAGAATTTTATGCAGGAAGTTATAAGGATGTCCATGTCTTGATAGAAATAGCCCAGCAAGACTGCTGCTAAAGTGAGACACTTGGACAGACTTCTCTAAGAGACATGACCTCCTGTGTTCAAGGCGAAGTTGCCAACATACACAAGAGAGGAGCAGAGCACTTCAAGCATGCAAACAGCTAATACAAACTAAACAGAAATGGTTCCTAAGCAAACACACTGATTTGGCACAGTGAGTCATTCTGCTCCGATATTGGCCCGGACTTGGTCTACAAGTTGACATATAGGAGTTGTCAAGTTAGTGGCTTGAAACAAGTTCAACATTTCACAATGAAAGGATAAATAGATATTGACTTCCATTTTTGGTTGTGAGTTTTGATGGTTAGTCTGCTGCCTTCAGCGTTTCAGTGTCAGGAGTTTATTAACAGCCAGGGTCCTGCTGGATGAGCTTACAGGTTATTTAGTTGCTAAATCTTAAGTGTAATACAAGATTTCCATACAAAGCACTCACAGTCAGACTCGGGACACATAAGTACCTAAAACACCCACATAGAAACACAATCTTTGCTTAAGATCAGAAAACCTATTCAAACACCAAACTTTGCAAACACACAATGCTCAACAATAATACACCAATATACCATATGCATTATGACATTCGCATAACTGCCAGTAAGCTTCTTGTCTAGCAGAAAGTCAGGTATTTACATATTTACATATACATATACATTGCTAAATCACATTGGCCTCCCTATTTGTGCAAGATCACTTCAAAAAACCAAGTTCAAATGCAGGTCTTATTCCCCCTTGTGTGACCTTTGACCTGCCTTGCATTTTTCATGCCAGTCACTTTATGCTGTATGGATGGCTGTCCTTTTCCTTATCTCCCAGTCTGTCTCATTCTCTGTTTTGTATTATTTTGCATTGCCCCTTCGTGTGCTAGCATGCTTGATTAGTCCCCGCCAAACACGTGCAAACACTTTGTATGATCACGTCAGAAGATGAATCATAGCAGCATCACAGTAAATGAAGGGAAATTTACCAATGTTGATATTATGAGCACTATGAAGAACAAGTTGATGAGTTCACCAAGGTTTGCCAGGTTATCAAAATATATGAAAGATATTTTTTTACTTGGGTACTTAATACCAAGTAATCAAGATGTTCACAAGCAGAACTGTGTATTCTGCTTTGTTTTCTGGCTGTGAAACAATCAGAAGAATGACAGAAATAGAATGACAGAAATAAAAAAAATATATATATATATTTTTTCAGAATTTGAATGTTTTCATTTTTGTAATGGCAGTATTTATATCATGTATAATTAAATGCATTTTAAAGTAATGTTTAAAGTAAATTAACCTAAACTTTCCAATGCACAAAAGCTTCTTTATAGCGGAAAAGGGTTCTTCAGATTATTAAAATGTTCTTCAATAAATGGTTCTTTTAAGGACTGTTCACTGAAAGGTTCTTTAGGGAACAAAAAATGGTTTTTATATGAGAGGACTGTGAAAACCCCATTTTGGAACCATTAATTTTAAGAGTGTGCCTGCATTTATTTAATTTAATGTAATTATTTAATGTAATTATTTAATTGTATAATTTCAGATAAACCCACCCCTAAACTGCATGTGAAAAGAAATCAAGTTGTGGTTGGCCACTTTACATCTTTTCCTATTTTCCTGCAGCTTATTCTGTAACTTCTGGACAGCTTTTGGTCAAGCATCATGAAACGTGGGCTTTTAAAATCATAATCAGAAATCAGAGTTCTTTCACTGCTGTTGCACTCATTTATTGCTCCATCTTAACTCACCTGCTCTATAAGTGCCCTTTTATCAGTTAAGTGGATGCAAAGAACAGAATATACAAATGATGCTACAATCTGTCTTGAACTCGCTGTCACAGACATCTGGTGAGCCCACAAGTCTGTGTGTGTTCCTTCAGCTCTCTGGAAACTCACTAGGATTTGAGGTGTGCGGTTCCCTCGGCTCACCCCTGCTGAGGTTTTTAATGGGATATAACGATTGTGCTTGTTAAAATCAGCAAAAATCCCTCTAGTGGAACTAATGTATTTGAGCGTTTCCCTCTTTTGATGGAGCTCAGTGGGATCTAGAAACACCTCACCATACAATGTGTTTCATTGAGACATTATGTGTATGCAATTGTCTAAAGCAGAACTGTGCATTGCTTCATTCCTAAATGAACAGTGAGGCAAAAATGCCAATACAGATTTATGGCATTTTAAAGCCTTGTTCTTTCTATTTCCCACCTCTTCTGATTCAATTACTCTCTCACTGCTCCCTAAACCACCAACTGTTAAAATCGTTTCACTTTGTTCCTAAATACAGTATTACCTTTTAGCACATAAGCCTATTCCAAATTATCCATGCAATTTCCGTTATTAGCGCAGAGGGATCCCCTTACTCCCACAGCGGGTTCTCATTGAGAAACTCTCCACTGATACAGTTTGCATTGGCAGGTATACATCACGGCACAGGGAGTATAATTTCCTCATTCCTGGAAATCTAGGTGTTTTGGTGCTCTATGCAAGTATGTGAGTGTGTGTGTTAATATCATACATCACAGCTGCAGCAACACCAGGTGTTGGTTTTCAGGGGTTAGGGAGGAAGTTCAGCAATCCTCTGTAATCAAGAACATCCTTCACTGTCTTTTTCTGGGGGCTATGTAGATATTTCCCTCATCCTGCTGATCTCTGGCCAGTGTTGTGGCTTTGATTCAGATTGAAGGTTGTTGTATTTAAGGACCCGGAGGGCTCAAACAGCCTAAGTAGAGTGTGTCATAGGAGGCTCCTGGAATTCCTGTATGGAATCACAAAACCTTATCGTTGAACTGAACACCTTTGCAAATATAATTATACACAGCCAGAAGCAAGTCCTGTTATTATAAACCAGATAACACAGTGTGCACAGATAATTGCATGTTTACCCCTGATGTTAAATATTATCTATATTGTTCTGAAAGTGCAAATAATAGCGATACTATCGCTTGACAACTGGACTTTTGGGAAAAAACAGTTATGCATGAAGAAGAAGAAACATAAAGAAAAGAAGAAACTGAGGCTTTTGGTGGGTAATGGTAGGTATATGGTTTGTCTTGTTTTGCAAGACTGCAGTCTTGGTTTGTATAAGGCTGGGCCAGTATTGTAGTAAGGCAATCAGCATAAACTGTTGCTAGGTAAAATTCATTACATTTACATTTATTCATTTAGCAGACGCTTTTATCCAAAGTGACTTACAAATGAGGAATACAACAAGCGATTCATCATAAGGAGGCAATAAACACAAGAAGTGCAGGTAATACAAAGTTTCAGACATTGTTTAGAGAATATTACAAGGAATAGTGAAAGCATAGGAAATAAAATATTTTATTTTTCTCAGCAGGTAGAGATGAGTTTTCAGCTGTTTCTTGAATATTGGGATTCGGTGTTCCGGATATAGGTTTGGGAAGATCATTCCTTTAGCAGTTAAGGAACAGTGAACGAAAACGTTCTGGAAAGGGAAATTCATGGTTTCAAATGTAACATTTCAGCAAAAGCAATCCAAAAAAGCCTCTGTGCTCTCTAATAAAATTACCTTGTTTTAATATTGTATATACATGCATCCGGAAAGTATTCACAGCGCTTCACTTTTTCCACATTTTATGTTACAGCCTTATTCCAAAATGGATTAAATGCATTATTTTCCTCAAAATTCTACAAACGATACCCCACATGACAACATGAAAGAAGTTTGTTTGAAATCTTTGCAAGTTTATTCAAATAAAAAAACCAAAAAAAATATTCACAGCCTTTGCTCAATACTTTGTTGAAGCACCTTTGGCACCAATTACATTCTCAAGTCTTTTTGAGTATGATGCTTCAAGCTTGGCACACCTATTTTGGGCAGTTTCTCCCATTCTTCATTGCAGGACCTCTCAAGCTCCATCAGGTTGGATGGGGAGCGTCGGTGCACAGCCATTTTCAGATCTCTCCAGAGACGTTCAATCAGGTTCAAGTCTGGGCTCTGGCTGGACCACTCAAGGACATTCACAGAGTTGGCCCGTAGCCAATCCTTTGTTATCTTGGCTGTGTGCTTAGGGTCATTGTCCTGTTGTAAGATGAACCTTCCAGAGTGCTAAGGAGAAGGTTTTCATCAAGGATGTCTCTGTACATTGCTGCATTCATCTTTCCCTCGATCCTGACTAGTCTCCCAGTTCCTGTCGCTGAAAAACATCTCCACAGCATGATGCTGCCACCACCATGCCTGGTATTGGCCAGGTGATGAGCGGTGCCTGGTTTCCTTACAAAGGAAACTTTTGGCAAATTCCAGTTGGGCTGTCATGTGCCTTTTACTGAGGAGTGGCTTCTGTCTGGCCACTCTACCATACAGGCCTGATTGGTGGAATGCTGCAGAGATGGTTGTTCTTATGGAAGGTTCTCCTCTCTCCACAGAGAAATGCTGCAGCTCTGTCAGAGTGACCGTTGGGTTCTTGGTCACCTCCCTGACTAAGGCCCTTCTCCCCTGATCGCTCAGTTTGGCTGGGCGGCCAGCTCTATGAAGAGTCCTGGTGGTTCCAAACTTCTTCCATTTACGAATGATGGAGGCCACTGTGCTCATTTGGACCTTCAATGCTGCAGACATTTTTCTGTACCCTTCCCCAGTTCTGTGCCTCGATACAATCCTGTCTCGGAGGTCTACAGACAATTCCTTGGACTTCATGGTTTGGTTTGTGCTCTGACATGCACTGTTAACTGTGGGATCTTATATAGACAGATGTGTGCCTTTCCAAATCATGTCCAATCAACTGAATTTACGACAGGTGGACTTCTTTTATAGAGTTTATAGAAATATCTCAAGGATGATCAGTGAAAACAGGATGCGCCTGAGCTCAATTTTGAGTGTCATGACAAATTTTTTTTTAATAGATTTCAAACAAACTTCTTTCATGTTGTAATTATGGGATATTGTTTGTAGAATTTTGAGGAAAATAATGAATTCAATTCATTTTGGAATAAGGCTGTAACATAACAAAATGTGGAAAAAGTGAAGCGCTGTGAATACTTTCTGAATGCACTGTATTTTACATACTGCCTTTGTTTCAATAGCATTCAACATATTCAATTATACAGAATATTGTTAATTTTATTTCCTAGCTTAGCTTATATACTTTGGAATTGTGTAACTCATTCTGCAATAATGAGTAAAAATATTTTTAGATGTATGTTTAAATATAATTCAAAATATACAAAAAATATAATAAAAATACATAGCTATATAAATGTTACAATATATTTAACAAAATAATGTTTCACTTCATTTCATAATTTATTTTGGCCATTTATATATTATCAGTATAATAAATATATATTTATATTCTCCAAAATATATTTAAACATTTTGTAAATGTATTTTATTGCCACTACATTCTGAAAGTTTAAATATTAAATTTGTAAAATATATTTCCTTAATCTTTGCTAAGTATATTTAGTGTATATTTGTAATATATTTTATCCAGAATTTCCATTTTTATAAGGACTGCATATATTTTTGGCTTATGATAAATTGCATTTGTCCCTTTGGATAAAAAGTGTTTGCTAAATGGCTACATATAAATTTCCTTTATTACATTTTCTTTTTTTTCCCTGTAAAACTGCAGATAGTTATTATTAATTTACTACAGTCAACAACTTCATCATCTTGCCCTGTTGGTGTGTAGCATTTACTGAAAAATGAACCGAATGTGCGCCTCATTGTGCTCTTATCTGAGCCTCTATATCACAGTCTTGCCCAATTTATCACTCCATTTATAACTCTGTTCAACATGGACAGCTAGTGTTTGTCTTTTGGTCATCTGATTTATAAGGTCTATGCTTCTTCGAAAAAACCCCCTTTACAATATTTTTAGTAGGATAAATATTTGATTTATTTTGCAAGCTGGGATTATTTTTAGTGATATCATCTCAAACCTGGCACTGTCAAGAGTCTGGTTTGCTCTCTGTTCTTGTAAATCATTTCCCATCTCACCTCATACAAGTCAGCCTCCTGATTTCACATTTATCCTATTTTGTTCTATTTTCCAATATTTAAAATTATAGATTAAGATAATAGAAATATGGGTTGTGAATTTGCAACCTTGCCATAGTCATCACCTGACACCACACCAGTTTGTTTGTATTTTTTCTTAAAGAAATTTTTAACAAATTGTTGATTAAGATAACATTTATATTTAAATGACACGAAGTCTAAATGAATGAAACTGCTGTGCATTTAATGCAACAGGAAGAAAGTAGTGTGTTAAAATGCAGTCTGTTTTAACTATGTCTCTATTGTCCTTTTTTTCTGAATGCTCTTAACTTCACTATCTCCCACATTCAGCCTGTCCAAAGCCAAGATAAAGTGACATAGGCCTGGGCTAAAAGGAATGCACTCGAACAAGCTGCCCTTGAGTCACACTTCATACATACAGGGAAGTGTGTGAAGGTCAGAATATCCATTAGCTTCCTTGATGAGCCAGTTCCTTAATGCCGCGCCATCTTTCTTTACTTTCTCTTATGTGCTCTGTGTGTATCTAGAAAAGAGCTCAAATTTCACTGCAAATTAACATCGTAGACAGGCTTCATATCTACATATTTTTTCATATGGGAGCAGTAATGGTATGCACAAGCAATTTCAACATTTTTGCCCCTGGCATGTAGTGTTGGATCAAGGCCAAATGCCCTGGGCTTTTTAAAGCAGTCACAGTGACTAAGCATCTCTGTAAGAGGACCCTAACTGCTAAGTTTGTAAGAATGCACATGCCAGCATACTGTACGAACCAGATATCTTGCACACTTGTGAACACACACACACACACACACACACACACACACAGGCCAATGTTCAGCCAGAGCACTGCTCTCAGACATGCTCATTTGTGAAACATGATCCTTCTTATCATTACGAGACAGTTCAGCTAATTCAGTGGCCTTGTGCAATGTAAGGTGAGTGAGGTAATGCCCACAGTGACACAAAGACACACACATACGCTATCTTAATCTATAGTTCTACAGTCCATATGGGAACAATAAGCTTTGTATTCAAAAATCAGATATCAATAAAGTTGCAATCTGTCTAAGGATGAGACTACCTTTTACCTAATCGCCCTATTACAGTGTCTTACTCAGCAATTTTGCAAAATTCATAGCCATATTGCCTCACTCAGAGCAACTTACACAATGAAATCTGGGTTGTGAATTTGCAACCTTGCTAGCCATCACCTGACACCACACCACACACCAGTTTGTTTGTATTTAAAAAAATAAATAAATAAATAAAATAAAAATGTAAATCAATATTACAAATTGTTGATTAAGATCAGAAATAAGTGGTAAGATGTAGACCGGGGATAGATTGGGTTTTAGGTTAATTTCTGCATAGGCACATAAAAACTTGGCAGCAGATTGAACATTTGTTATGTAACTGTTCATTTAATATATGTCAACGTTTAGTCTTTAAGGCTTTTCTGTTGAGTAAACAATTATGAACTATATTCTATTGTAGTTTCATTGTGTTACTTACCCAACATCTAGCCTTTAGCAAAATATTGTACATTTGTATACTACTGACTCAAGATCTGCAATACAGGCATCGTGACAATTAGCCCCGGTCTCATTTTTTCCTGTTCTAACAATGGGAAAGTTACTTTAAAACAAACGCGTGAAAGTATTATGTAAATCCTATAATGATCTGGCCTAGATTAGATTTGCCAGGCTATTATCGACTTTTACAGCTAATAGTTTGGCGATAAGGGTAAACACGCAACCGCTATTGACACTCTCGCTGTGTAACGTCTTCCTGTCTGTGATGCAGCGCGTGCACTTGTTGAGTTCAGCGCTATTTAAAGGGGAAGCAACATGGCACAAGCTTTAGTCAAACAGGAATCTATCGAGTGGGAGATGCAGAAGTCAGCAGACCAAAGCAAGACCTTTGTTTACACCAAGAAGAGGGGGTATGATGTTACACGCAACCCCCACCTTAATAAGGTAAAAATTGGTTGTTTTAATCACTTTTTGACGGGTTTTTTTTTTTTAAATTACATTTACAAACGGTGTTGACCGTTTGCTAATACGACAGCAGGGCAGTGGATATCAGTTTCAAGAGGAACTATTATTAGACTTAAAGGGCCACACGCTTGCTTTGTTTGCGGTTGCTGCTTGTGTTTAAAGCAAGTCCGTTTGTAGTTTACAGGTGCTCTTGAACTGACGTGGGCCATGACGTGCCACCTTCAGGATCAGCGCACGAAGTTTTTTGTTAACATCTATAGTCTACATTTACCAGCTTTAATCCATACGAATCCTAATATTAAGCCCCATATTTTGCTATAAAATAAAATTAAGAATAATATAAGACCCATAAACCTTATTTTTATCATCTTTTGGTAAGATCAACAGCAGCCTCTGTCCAAGGTGCTGACTAATGGTTGCTGTGGCATCACCTCAAGCGACCATGATTCTGCCGAGCTAAAATATGTACTTTGTTTGCTTGTATGTTCATGCTAATGTTTTGTTTATATTAACAGGGTTATAATCCCATTTTATAGTGCAAGTTCTTAAATTGTAGTTAAAACATTCACTCTTTCAATCATGAAGTGCATAGCTCTCCAGAGTTCCAATAATTACAGCTAATTTGTTAAAATAGAGTAAAATAAAGTTTTAGCCTAGCCTTTCCACCTGCTAGTTTATATTGTTACAGTACACAGTTTTATTAACACTTTCAGGTCACTACAAAAAAATGCTTAGGGAAAAAAATTCTAGTGAGTGAAATAACACTGCATTTTTTTCCATTCTGACCGTGAATGTAAACATTACTGACCTCGAGCAATCAATTGGTATGTATTTTTTTGTGAGGATCTTTATTCAGTGTAATGACGTTCAAACCCCCAATAGAAAAAGAGAAAACAAGAGCTTAGCATGATTTACTATGTTTTTTTAATCTGCTACCATACTATCAATTGATTGAGAAAACAGTTGTAAGGGCAGATCAATGTTTGCCCTTTGTAATTTATTTTCATGGGCATTAAAAAAAAAAAAAATCATGCATATAACAAAATCATCCATTAATGTGAAATACTACGAATTAATGAACTGATTGGAAAACTAATAGGAAAAGGTATCGCTGTTACCAAAAATCTAATTATAGTTCTTGTAAATAATGCACAAGATATCATAACACAGTAACTGGTTATCACATTATTTAGCTCTCCTCTGTCTGCCATAGTAGATTGACATTTCTGTTTTAATTATTTGGAGTGTTTTCACATTCAGAGATGATGTTTCATCTCATTTTCATCCTTTGAGACAGTGAATGCTTGTACTGCAGAAGCACTAAACACACATTTGAAAATTATGAAGTATTGGGGGGGGCAATTTCACTTTAAAGGTACTGTATGTAAGTTTTTGACTGTACTAAAGCATACAAATACCATAATGCTGAGTTCACATACTCGTTTCTCTAAAAAACAATGCCACAGACAGTTATTTTACTTTGAAATGTACGTTCCGTGTCAGAATGTCTGTTTTTGTATTGGTCTGTGCAATACCGCATGTTGCCAGTTTACCCAATAGTATTTTGACACCACAGGTTGCCAGTTAGCGGAAAACACAGCGTATCGATGCCATGGAAACTAGCGAACAAACCGTGTCAGACCTAAAAAACCTCGGCATCCATCTAAAAATCTCTATGAACGGAAGCACATTAAAAGTGTGTAAATCTCCTAGCCTTCCATTGTGAATTGCGCTCATTCCTGTTGCGTGTCCTCAAAATGGCAACCCTTGTGAGCGTTGAGTCTGAGGAGGAGTTGTTGGGGCAAACAATATTTTGAATGGACTGCAGTACCCATTTCAACCACTAGCTGTCATTCTTACATACAGCACCTTTAAAGGGGCTACATATAGAATTCATAAACGCTTGGTATTAGCGACACTGGTGGCCGTTAAGTGAACTGCAGCAACTTATTGCTCATGCTGCTCGACTGCTCGCACTCGTGCACATGCAACATACAAGAAACTGAACTTGATTCAAGGCCCTGGTATCCTCACAGCAAAGTTTTTTTTTTGTTCTTCACTTAGAATTAAAAATAAGTTGGAAATTCTTTGCAGAGGTATACATTTAACAAAGATCCAGATGCCGCCCACGCTGCTGAAACCGACGTTTGAATGAATATGTAAATATGTTTTTCTCTCAATAACAAAATAAACACAACAAAAAATGACAGCGGTGAGAAAGCATCTGATCATAGCGATGTAGATATGTTTGCACGAGCTCTGCTATTCACCGGCATCATGTCGACAGGTGAGGTAATTAAAATGACACTGTTATGATAGTTTGATTATAAAGTATATTTGAGAATATAGACTATATAGATCTGACTATGTGAGACTATAGTTATAGTTATTTTCTTTGCTTGACACATTGACATTACAGTATGGCTGTTTCCGCATTATTCTGTACATTGTATATAAGCATTCATTTAATGTGGCTCTGGGAAGCGTGCATAAACGTCATATCCTTTAGATTTTCCCAGCAAAAACGTGTCCTTCACATAAAAAGAAAAAATAATCAGGGGCTTTGATAGACAACCTAGGAAGTCGAGGAAGTTTCTTTTAAGTTTCTTTACAAGCTGTTCACACACAGGCAATAAAAAGCGATTAATACATGGAAATCCCTGTTAATTTAAGAGCTTTTAAAATACTTTACTTTTTATCTCATTTGCATAGTACTTTATTTATTTATTTTCAGTTATATTTATTAGAGTTTATCTGTCACTGTTCGACCCTCAACTCACTGTCCCTGAACTTTGGTTAATTTCTCTTTGGACTTTTCTAGTTTTCTGCTGCGTGTTCCTGCACTCTGCACTTTTGTTTTTATTAAGGTGGACTTTACGTCCTCTTGAACCCTTTGCATCAGTTTCCCGTCCTGAAATTAAGGACCATAGTCTGATCAAACGTCACGTCTTTTGGCACTCTGCCATAGGTCAGGCACTGATGACAACACAGCACGCTGCCTGTCGTTAAGGTTAATGACTTCTAATCTGCACAAGAGACGCCACAGAATGAGGTCATATTTTCTAACCAGGTGCACACACTACCAGAAAGTTCTGAAAGATGTCTTTATGTATACATGAATGCATAGGGTTGGTTGAGGTATGAGGATCATGGGTGTCTTTTTTTAGTGCACACTCATTTCACAGTCATTTCAGCTATGTTGACCCCAGCTAAAAAATAACATTTTCATAGGCCTATAAATGATGCAAAGGCTCTCTTTAATCAGAACTGGCTATTGAAATAAGACATTTTCAGTGACCCGCTCATTATAGAGGTCATGATACTGTTTTTCGAGAATATAGGCTGTGTTTTTACATCATGTTAATCTGAAAAGGTTTTTCTTTACCTGCGAGATGTTAAATATTTATACCTGAGATATTGAGTTCAAAAGCTCCTTACTGCAAAACAAAATAAACTAAGAGTTGGCGTGTGGCTCGGGGGCATGTTGCGGGCACAGTGTCGATTTCAACTGATTTTCAGTTAATGTGCCGTTTTGTTCAGCCTGCTAAATTCTATTTAAATAAACTAACTTATGATCGCATACAGTATGATTTTAAAGTGCCCAAACATGTTTTGTTTTTTGAGGTGTCACTATATTACCCTCCATAGTCCCTTTTACTGGTATCAAAAACAATCTTGGATTAATGGCTGTCTTGGATTAATGTGGCTCCTGTGTCTGTGGTGCTGGAAGTTTCTAGACTGGTGCCACAACTTAAAGCTCACGTGGTGCTTTGGGGTGTGAGAGCAATTCTAATGCTTTCATGTTTTTATGACGTGGCTTTCCAGTTCCACCCCCGTCCCTGACTCTAATGAGCTAAATTCAGTGTTATTGTCTTGTTTTATAGACAGAGACGTGATTTAATGAGATTAAATAAAAGAGAGGCCTTGGATTTTGCTCTGTCTTTGCTGAAGGCGTCAGGAAAATTGTGTGAAATAAAGTGATATATGTCATGAATTTATCAGATTATTTTAAAAAGAAATAATGCACTTGGACACATACATATGCACGCCATGTCATTGACTGATAGATAGATAGATAGATAACATGAACAATAGACTTTGAGGTTTGTTACCATCAGACCAATGCAACTGTTTGACCACACAGTACTTTGGACAAGTGCTTACGTCATTGTTTGTGCCCTGTTATTTTCCTGACTATGGACATTGTTAAGCTTTACGTTTGTGTAATCAATGGCGTGTTTGTCATTCATCTGATGGGTTTTAGTTCATGCTTAGATAGTGACACTCACTTGTAAATACAGTCCCAGTGAAACATTTGCTCTTTCGTGCAGCTTCCTGAAAAACCAACCTTCACAACTCATGAACCAAAACAAGAAAATTAAGAGAGAAGGTAGGAAATGACCCCTGAGAGGAGCTTTGCGAGGCTGTACACTCGCTACTCTGTGGTTCTCCATTGGTGCATTGTTGCCTTCCCATGGGCCTGGCGTTCACAGGGCTTGAGTGTTCTCACTTTTTCTCGCTCTTAGCTGCAGAGAAGCAGAGGACAACATGCTAATTGATGCTGTGGGACTGAAAATGTAGAGGCCTCACGTCCGCAAGCTGGAGTTTACGCAGCGTCCCTCCCCGGTATCCCCTTTGACCTCCTCCCTTCTCAACAGCCCTTCCCTGTGTCTGCCTGAGGTGCAAGCAGGATATTATCCTTGTGTTTGTGGGAAGCTTTGCACAGTAAGAAATGAGAGTGAGGAGAAAGAGGTCTCTGTGGAGCAAAGGAGAGAAAGAGGGAGCTGAGGGAGCTGCCCTGCTCTCCACAGACCTCTTCTGTGTCTCTGCTTTATCTCTCATTAATGACCGCCTGTGTGAATTGAGGCCAACAGCACTAGCCTCTGGCTTCGTGCCATGCCAGAGACCAAAAAACGCAAACAACGCAGCACAAAACTCTCCTAGCATCCAAGCCGAGATCCTGTTTCACATGGGGAAATGTGCTTTTAGGAGCACAGGTGACTAACAGATGCCCATTCAACTTGCTGTGGAAAACAAGAGCTCAGTTGGAAATGTGGCACCTTCTGGGCTGAGCATTGGAGACTTTAAGGCCCCCTTGTGGTTGTTATTTGTGCCAATTGCCTTAAAGTGGCACTGACCTATTGTAACAGGGAAAGAGCTATTTGGGGAAATGTATCTGTTAGCTTTCCCTTTCATTTCAATTGCAGTTGCTACATGCTTTATAATGTTCAGGACAAGTGATGACCATAAAATAAAATGGTTTTGGCAGTCATGTACAGTAGTGTAGTTCCAGCATCTACCAGCAGGTAGGCTAAGTAGGCTAACCAGAACATTGACTCCATTGGTTATTGATCTTGCTAGGTTGCTAGGCAATCATCAGTCCAAAATGGAATTGGCTGTAGCATTCTCATGACAACAACCTTCTTTGCAGTTGTGGAAAGAATTGTCTAAATTGGACAATTGTGTTCTATTTTAAGCCTGCTGTCTTACATCTGCCTCCCCTACACGCATGCTTGTCTTGCTCTGTCACAAATGTGGTGTGTTTAATCTCAAAGCGAGTTGAGGTTTTCCATAAGACATATAGTTTGCATTTAAATTAAAGTAAATACGGGTGAGGCAAATAAAATAAGCAAAAAGTCAAAGGCTGAGCACTGAGCTTTTCATTTCTCCACTATAAAGTAAAGAAAGCCCATGTTTGGGTAGTGCAGTTGCATGGTTCAAATTGAATGCTCTTTTCTTCTTGAAGGATACGCGTGAAAGGTTTGAATCTGGCTTGATTTTGACATTTTGGCAAATTTTTTTTAATGAACCCGATAAAATAGCATCTGTTTGTCAGTACAAGTCACTAATATTTGGTTGCACAATTTGTCACAATTTCATTGTCTGCAAGCATGAATCAATTTATATTTATAAAATGTAAGTTTACTTAGTCATTGGTATTGGGAGAACATGAATAATTTTGATTGGCTATATCAGGATTTAACGTTCAGACAGATATACACTCACCTAAAGGATTATTAGGAACACCTGTTCAATTTCTCATTAATGCAATTATCTAATCAACCAATCACATGGCAGTTGCTTCAATGCATTTAGGGGTGTGGTCCTGGTCAAGACAATCTCCTGAACTCCAAACTGAATGTCAGAATGGGAAAGAAAGGTGATTTAAGCAATTTTGAGCGTGGCATGGTTGTTGGTGCCAGATGGGCCGGTCTGAGTATTTCACAATCTGCTCAGTTACTGGGATTTTCACGCACAACCATTTCTAGAGTTTACAAAGAATGGTGTGAAAAGGGAAAAACATCCAGTATGCGGCAGTCCTGTGGGCGAAAATGCCTTGTTGATGCTAGAGGTCAGAGGAGAATGAGCCGACTGATTCAAGCTGATAGAAGAGCAACTTTGACTGAAATAACCACTCGTTACAACCGAGGTATGCAGCAAAGCATTTGTGAAGCCACAACACGCACAACCTTGAGGCGGATGGGCTACAACAGCAGAAGACCCCACCGGGTACCACGCATCTCCACTACAAATAGGAAAAAGTGGCTACAATTTGCACGAGCTCACCAAAATTGGACAGTTGAAGACTGGAAAAATGTTGCCTGGTCTGATGAGTCTCGATTTCTGTTGAGACATTCAGATGGTAGAGTCAGAATTTGGCGTAAACAGAATGAGAACATGGATCCATCATGCCATGTTACCACTGTGCAGGCTGGTGGTGGTGGTGTAATGGTGTGGGGGATGTTTTCTTGGCACACTTTAGGCCCCTTAGTGCCAATTGGGCATCGTTTAAATGCCACGGCCTACCTGAGCATTGTTTCTGACCATGTCCATCCCTTTATGACCACCATGTACCCATCCTCTGATGGCTACTTCCAGCAGGATAATGCACCATGTCACAAAGCTCGAATCATTTCAAATTGGTTTCTTGAACATGACAATGAGTTCACTGTACTAAAATGGCCCCCACAGTCACCAGATCTCAACCCAATAGAGCATCTTTGGGATGTGGTGGAACGGGAGCTTCGTGCCTTGGATGTGCATCCCACAAATCTCCATCAACTGCAAGATGCTATCCTATCAATATGGGCCAACATTTCTAAAGAATGCTTTCAGCAACTTGTTGAATCAATGCCGCGTAGAATTAAGGCAGTTCTGAAGGCGAAAGGGGGTCAAACACAGTATTAGTATGGTGTTCCTAATAATCCTTTAGGTGAGTGTATACAGGTTGGATATTCAAGCCTTATATTTTCATCCATCCATGATTATTTAATTTAGCCCTCTACTAAATTTGCTTTTGTATACCAGAAAATGATATGTTGACAGTGATATGTTGCACTGTACTGTATGTAACCCAAGTTTAAATCCTGCTCATATTTTCATTGCGTTCAATTCAGTTCCACCAAAATGTTGTATTTTTTAAGTGTTGGCAGAGACCATTACATTTTTATCTCCTGCCTTGCCAGATGCTCTCTTCCAAAATGACAAAAATGCAGGTGCTTTCATTTGAATGCTAATGTTTACTCTTCAGATGCAGAAGGGTGCTTAAAGTAAATCTTAATTGAAGAAAAAGCCCAACTTTATGCTGAACAACCATGGGACCTGGTTTTAAAATGTTTCTTGCCAGAAACTAATTGGTTTGTTTCTGACATTAAAACTAACAGATGTTTGGTTGAAATCTCAGAAATTTTAATTAGTTTCACTTCTACCCTATAAGCTCTAGAAATATTCTCAAGGCGTTGAGGATGCAAGATAACGTGAGCTTCTGGCATGTTGTAATATTACCACTTATTTAATGGATTGTGCTGTAAATCACAGAATGCTGTATGTGTAGGCATTACGGAAGATAAGGACAGTGCCTATACATGCAGCTGAGATTCTTATAAATGTGTGTGTTGAGTCAGTATGCTAATGAAGGGTTGATGGAACAGACTTCGTTTTGTCTGGCCAGAGAGCATCTAAGCTCTCAGGGAGGGTCAGGTGCTGCTGTCGGTCACCTCTTTCTAGGTGGGCTCCAGTAGTGTGTATATATGTATGGCAGCCCAGGTGTGCCCAGGTGCATATGGGAGAGGAGACTGACCACCCACAGGGTAGTGGTAAAGCATTCCAGTGCTAGATGAGTGAAGTGGTTAAATGAGGAAAGTGCTCTACTGTTCACAGAGAGATTCAGTGCCAGTCACCCGTATCCAACTCCTCTACACACATACACACACAATCATGCATGCACAGAACAGCCTTCTGATCGCAATCTTCCTGCTCATTTGGCCTTCACATTTTTCTCTTTGACAAATTGTAAAGTTCCAGACAGTGTCTCAGCAGAACAGTATTTCTTACTGAGACATGATGCAATTCATTAGAGTAATTTAGCTTGGAAATGATTAGTCTCAGATATTAGAATACATTTTTTACCATCATGATGTACAGGAGGCAATTTTATTCATATTTTTTGTAGTATGCATTTGAACACAAACACATTTTGACAATTTTTTGGTCAATAAACAACATTGGATATCAATGATTGTTTTGGCGACCACTATAGCAAATAGTTCGCCATAGCTTTTCATGTGCAAATGTTCAGCTAAAAATAGGTAGAAATGTTTACCAGACTTCTTATCAGAAAAACAAATGATAAAATGTATTTAATTTGATTTAGTGAGGTTAAAATAGTTCCCAGAAAATGACTTTTATACACATGCACATGAGGCCAAATAATTAGCCCATCTTATGATTTGCACACAGTTATATACAGTAGCCTATGCATAGTTCTCCCACAATATGACCTCTGCAAATGATTTCTATTTTTTAGTACATCCAGTTTATGCAAATCTAAATCCTCTGAGGTCATTTGAACTAATTTATATGATCAGATTCTTTAAAATCTGACTCTTTCTGCATGTTACATCAGTACTCCAGCAAGTGGCTGTCTGTATGAGTGAATCATTGAACAAATTCATTCCAACCGATTTGTTAAAAAACGCACATTCATTCAGGAACAAATCAAAGCACTGTCTTTATGATCGAGTCATTGAATCATTTACTCAGTTGATTCGTTCAAGCACACTGATTCATTCACCAACCAAACATCACTGTTTGTTGCTCGGAGACCCACAGCAGTTATTTTGGCTGTGAGAAAGCCAAGTGGCAATGTTGTGTCCAAAAGGTACAATGCTCAACATTATCTTCCTCTTTATTAAATATCAATATCACATTCACAGTCATTCCGCTTTAGATCCACTCCATGTTTTCTATTTCCCGCTTCATGAATCACACCCCTGCACTTTTATTGATTAGAGCTGCTGTGTAAAATATAATATGATTTGACAAACCTTGATAGAAGTGAATATGCAACAAACATCACGTATGTTTTGATAATCAATATACAAGAATTTGTAGCTGTCCAATCTCATTTACTGATTTTGAACAAGGTTTTTTCTTTGGTTGTCAAATTTGATTTTAAATGCAAATAGTTTTTTGCGCCTATCTGTCATGATTTAAATAATAAGGCAAAATAATTGATGCCAGACCTAAGGCAATATAGTGATGGACAGCTCTAATGATAGCCTATATGCTCTGGAATGTTTTGACATTTGAAGGTCAACCAACTTATTAAACATATCAGGGCTTTACAGCACAGTCATATTAAGGTCTATCAGTAGCTTTGACATAATCAGGGTTTTTTTTGGCCTACGTAATCTAATGCGCTAAAGGCTTAAATGAATCCAATGCTTATCAGATTCGAGAAACTATACATTTATTACCTATACAGAGTGTTTTGTGAGGAATGGGTGAGAGTAATTTCATTTTGAAGGGCTCACAGGATTTTAAATCTGCTCTGAAATGTGTGCTTTCTTGCCTTTAATGCTCAGATTTCCCATGGGGAATGGGAAGAGTTGTCACAGTCTTTGCTCAAAGAGAAGGATTTTTTTAAGTCTACCTCCTTTTTGTCCTTTGTTTTCTTAAAGATGTGCAGTTTTTCACATAGATGGCCACCATGTGGGTGGGCATGTGAATAACTTAACTGGATGTAAGGAGGATGTGAATGAATGGTGTCAAATTAAATTCCCGGCACAATATAGCCCCAGAGAAGCAATGCTGAACCTGTGTAGAAATGAGGTTCAACAGTCACACTACGTCAGCAATCAAGAGTCAAATGAATTCAGCTCCATACAAGAAGACTAAAGTCTTCTTAAGCCTTGAAAAGTCTTAATCCTTTTTCACACAGAGCGTTGATCCCAGAAAATTGCCATAGAATTGCCGGGCATTGGTCCCGTCATCGCTGCTTGCAGCTATATTTATAAATGATTTATATAAATTATTTAAATGTGTTATTGTAAAATTAATGTGCACTCGTAATCCTTAATAAAAATAACTTTCACTCCCTCTTGCAACAACATCTCTTCTCTTCTTTTATGATTACTGGTGCAAGGGCTGGACAACCTATGTGTGGAAACTTCCTTAAGTTCAGCGAACATTTCTTTATTTTTCTTAGTTTTGGCAGTATATTCCTTTAGCAGATGCTTTCAATGGACATACAATTCTTACATAATCATCACAGGAACTGTTGCTCCATTCCTGTTCATTTTTATCCTAAGTAAAATAACCTAGATCATTATACTGTACCACTCAACTGCATCAATTTAATTATAAAGGATGTTTTGAAAGCACTTGTTTAAGTGTTTGCTTGGAATATCTGTTCCTCCTTTTCATCAGTAATACATGAATGCCAAAGTGAAAATATTTCAAAGCTTTCAGAAAAAAATTAATTGTTTGATATTTATCATATGTAATTTTTGTGGTAGATTTTTGTGGAATCTCTGGAAAAAATTATTATCTGCCTTGAGCTTTAGTATGTGTCCACTGAGAAACGCCTCTGAGTTATCGCATTAAGAGGGCTCCTGTCTGTGTATTTGGGTTGTATGTTAAATTACTTTTGACTGATTCTTAGATCAAGGCTAGAGATGCAAAGAACCAAATGCGCCTGTGTTATTATCGTTAACTAAAAGTATAAAAAATATAAAGAAAATATAAAAAGAAAATTTACAAAAAGACATGGAAGAACAAAAGAAAAGTGCAAAAATGAAACAAAAACCACTCAAAAGTGACATGAGCATGACACCAAAATCTTAACAGAAATGTAAAAGAAAAAAAGAAACCCAGCATCAGGAGATGAACACAAGCCAGTGTAATGTCTTGCATCTTTATCTGTTCTCCTCAAGCCAACATGTCAGACTGTAACTTTTTTCAGGGCTATTTAACTAAGTCCATTTATACATCCCTCAGATGGCATTCATGGGACTGCTTTGTGTGAAGAAATGAAATGTGTTGAATCCTATTTCTCCTTGAGTCAAAGTGTGGGTTGAAGCTATCACTAAGTAATAGTATCCAGCCTTCTCTGGATCTGAAACATGATTTGTTGGACAGCATCACGCCATATGGAAGTTCGTTTAATGAAGCATCATGTTTACTTTTCTTGTCAGGAAAAAGCCCTTGCAAAGTGTAGCCAATGGTTTCTTAACATTGTCACTACCCTGCTTTGTCAGTTTGCTTAGACCAGCTTCTGCAGGATGCCTGTTTGGCTTTATTTATTACTGTCATTGGTGTCTGCTACATGAGGTTTCATGAATGGATGTGAGGTGAAGTGTCCTTGTCATGGCACAGCTTGTAAAGCAAGTGGAAAACAACAACAGATAACTCTTTAACAATATTGAATGTTTGGAAATAGTCTTCTCTTGGCTCATAATTCTTTGATGTTTGTCAAAATGGCAAAACCATTTGAGATCAATTAAGATAAATGCCATCTTCTATCTAAACAAAAACAAAAGGCAAATATACCAGTCACCCATGATTCAGACAAATGGACCTATTTGAATGGACAGTTTATGGAGGAATTTATCTGACAGATAGTAATTTAGCCTTTGTATTGAGGAAGTGAGGCATTTGAAAGATGCAGGTAACCTAAGCAAGGTTATAAAAGCTTTCCACGGGTAAAAAAAACAATATTGTGACACATGTGAAAAAGAGGGCAATTATGGTGTCAAAACATATTGTACCAAAGCTAATTTTATTCAAATGATGTTATGCACATTTGTGGAAATTTTCATAAAAAAAAAAATATATATATATGAAAAACATAGTAATTAATTTCACAACTTTATGTGTTACTATAATCCCTGAGCATGAGATTCAACATTAGACATTAATTTGTCATTTTAACTATTATAAATAAAAAGGTGTCATGGGAATAAGCAAAGCAGCAATTTATATAATCTTGGTAACACTTTACAATAAGGTTTCATTTGTTAATATGAACTAACAATGAATAATACATGTTAATTTCAACAATTACTAATACATTTTTAAAAGCCAAAAGGCTGACTGTTAACATACACTCACCTAAAGGATTATTAGGAACACCTGTTCAATTTCTCATTAATGCAATTATCTAATCAACCAATCACATGGCAGTTGCTTCAATGCATTTAGGGGTGTGGTCCTGGTCAAGACAATCTCCTGAACTCCAAACTGAATGTCAGAATGGGAAAGAAAGGTGATTTAAGCAATTTTGAGCGTGGCATGGTTGTTGGTGCCAGACGGGCCGGTCTGAGTATTTCACAACCTGCGCAGTTACTGGGATTTTCACGCACAACCATTTCTAGAGTTTACAAAGAATGGTGTGAAAAGGGAAAAACATCCAGTATGCGGCAGTCCTGTGGGCGAAAATGCCTTGTTGATGCTAGAGGTCAGAGGAGAATGGGCCGACTGATTCAAGCTGATAGAAGAGCAACTTTGACTGAAATAACCACTCGTTACAACCGAGGTATGCAGCAAAGCATTTGTGAAGCCACAACACGCACAACCTTGAGGTGGATGGGCTACAACAGCAGAAGACCCCACCGGGTACCACTCATCTCCACTACAAATAGGAAAAAGAGGCTACAATTTGCACGAGCTCACCAAAATTGGACAGTTGAAGACTGGAAAAATGTTGCCTGGTCTGATGAGTCTCGATTTTTTTGTTGAGACATTCAGATGGTAGAGTCAGAATTTGGCGTAAACAGAATGAGAACATGGATCCATCATGCCTTGTTACCACTGTGCAGGCTGGTGGTGGTGGTGTAATGGTGTGGGGGATGTTTTCTTGGCACACTTTAGGCCCCTTAGTGCCAATTGGGCATCGTTTAAATGCCACGGCCTACCTGAGCATTGTTTCTGACCATGTCCATCCCTTTATGACCACCATGTACCCATCCTCTGATGGCTACTTCCAGCAGGATAATGCACCATGTCACAAAGCTCGAATCATTTCAAATTGGTTTCTTGAACATGACAATGAGTTCACTGTACTAAAATGGCCCCCACAGTCACCAGATCTCAACCCAATAGAGCATCTTTGGGATGTGGTGGAACGGGAGCTTCGTGCCCTGGATGTGCATCCCACAAATCTCCAACTGCAAGATGCTATCCTATCAATATGGGCCAACATTTCTAAAGAATGCTTTCAGCACCTTGTTGAATCAATGCCATGTAGAATTAAGGCAGTTCTGAAGGCGAAAGGGGGTCAAACACAGTATTAGTATGGTGTTCCTAATAATCCTTTAGGTGAGTGTAGTTAATGCACTAACATGAATAAACAGTGAACTATATTTTTACTAAGATTAATAAATGCTTTAAAAATATATTGTTCATTGTTAGGTCATGTTAGCTAATGCATTATAGTCATGTTAACTAATGTTAACAGGAAGGACCTGATTGTAAAGTGTTACCATAATCTTTTGTGAGTTTTAATTAGATCTCCACATACTGTATGAATTCTAAACCCTCTTATATAACAGCAAGAGATTAAGGCAAGAAATTGAACAATTCTTCCAGACAATAAAATTGGTTCCTTTTGTAAAAAATGTAATGTGTGCATTTTTCATTTGACTCTTTGGCCATTAACGTCAAATTCATGAGCTAGCTGTCAGATTGTATTGTTCTCGGGATGGTCAAGTGCAGCAAAATTTTGTATGATGATCAAGTTATTTTAAGAGAATAAATAAAGCAAAGTCTGATTAATGGGTGTAGTGTGATTCTTGAACAAAGGACTCTTATTAGCCAGTTATTTTAAACCGTTTAAGCCAATTATTTTTAGTGAATCAGAAACACACATGACAAACAGTGCAGTTTGATTCTTAAACGAATGTCTCTTTTGAACCAAGGCTGTGTCAGAAATAGCCCTCATACTATACCCTTAAATAGCCTCCTAAGACCCAGGAAAACAAAGTCTTTTGAATTTAGTATTTTTTCATGTCATTACATTGTAAGCATAAGAAACAAATGGATTTTGTTTTGTTTTTTGGAAAAATTATATGTTATTCATATGTTATGCTATGTCCTCATAAATGGACACCGGGACTTTAAAAAATAAAATGACGTGAAATGACATGTATAGGCAAAAACAATGGGATTTTTTTTCACTCACCAATCAATTTTCAGGTTTCAGTTTTTTTTTTAGCCAAACTTTGTTTAAAGATGATTCTGAACTATGTTATGAAAGATATAACAGAATGAATTGATATACCATTTCTTTTCCTATTCACTTGTTGTCTCCTAAAATGCCTGATAAACATGATTTAAGTCCTAGTGTCCTCTACAGTGGACATGTATGAAATCAATGCCCTGTTTTGTAACAGAAAGTCATATTTTGATTAGAAACCCCATATAATTTCCCTGAGATGTTGATTTATAACAAACAATTTGAAAATTAGTCATATTTAAATGATAATTACAACAAGTTGTTGTTCTGGTGAAACATCAAAACAAATGGTATCTCTGAAAATCACTGAGTGTGCTCTTTACAGGACATCCAGACTTAAAACTGACATGTATGGTGTCAGAGAAATTCACTAAAATATAATGTCCTCGTATGAGAATAGTGGCACCCATGAGGATAGGGCACTATTTGGGGGACAGCCTTTTGTAGTGCTGTCTGATACTATAGTGGATGTTATCAAGTGCACTCATTCAAATTCCATGATGCACCGCAATAACGAGTGTACAATAGATGTACACTAAAGGGCGATTTCGAGCACAGCTCAAGTAAATTAGTACAGGTCGACCAGTGTGCAGTGCGAATCCAGGGATCGTTAAGATGGAAAAATTACCCGATTCCCATTCATACAGTCAACCTAGATTGCCTGTTGAGGTGTAAATTCAAATGACCTAACCTTTAATCTGTTTAAATCAAATAAATACTATTGTATAGTTTGGCAGCAATGAAGAATGTCTTTATTCACTTTATGCGCATGCAGCTAGTGATCAACTCACTGCAGAGAACATGTTCCAACAAATAGTGTACGAAAGCACTTTGGAGTACCACACACTTCTATTATCTTAAGCTACTATTAACTATAATCTTGTATTAAGCTAATTAACACTATTATCTTTTCTATTAAAATGTTTTTTTTTCTTTCAGTGCTACACAAAGCTAATATTAGTCAAAGCTAATTGCCACTTTTGGCACACTGACAAGTGCCAAAGTGGATTCTGTGATGAAATGTGAAATTTCACTAACATTTTGTGTCTTTAGCACAACTAAAGAGCCCAACACATGCTTTCAGCAGTTGTTCTGTCTAGTTGTTTTGATCAGATTAAATTGAATTGTAAGCTTTCGAGTCACCCATTGTTTTCATGATCAATCATTGCTGTCACTTGAGTACTCGTTTGTATCCATATTCTGAGTTTCTGAAAAGTTGGTAATCACAGTCTTATTTTACAAGGTCCAGCTAGTCATTTTTTATAAAGTATGTTTTTTTTCTTCTATAATACACAGACCGCTTTGTTTCAACTAGCCTTGTCACCTAGGCCATTCTCTCTGTTACTTTTAAACCCTGTCCTTTGTGGTTTCCTATTTAGTCTTTTGTCTAGTTCTGATCCTGTTCCTCAGTGTTCTGATGAAAAGATACAGCTGGAGAGACTTGTTTTGTAGTACAAAGAGATGATGATAGACCATTTTGGAATGATAAAGGAATGTGGTGAACATAAAAAGAATAATAATAATAAAAAAAAAACAGAGTCAGGGTTGATATACTTGAGAACAGGTTAGGAGCCCGACCACGGACTGAGTGCTTGGAGGGATTGACTGCATGTTTACCCGGCCTTGACTCGCTCTTGGCCACAAGCTCTCTGAATTTAATTTAACATCCATTAACAATTGGATCTTCAGAGTCTATATAATTTAATAAAAGATAGGATGTCTCCTAATTTAAATAAAATAACCCCAGTTATGGGGGTGTTGTCTCGGACAACTGAGGTTCAAGCCTGGCCTATGGCATCTTATTTCCTCTTTCTTACTTTTATTTCAAGACCCATTGAAATGAAAGTTTTGTGGCTTTTAGTCTCATATGTGCTATAGGCTAGTGCACTACTAAATATTGGCAAAACTGACTTTTAGCTGATAGACAATTTAATTTATAGTTTTTTTCTTCTGTGAAAACACTGAAAATATTAATAATGACTCTCCCTGTGCTACACATTTTTTTCCGATCATAATCTTTCTTTAATAAAAATGTCCCTTCTAGCAAATACTACAAGTAACAAATCATGGTTTATGGCTGTGACTTAGCTAATCAGAATTTTTTTTTTTGAAAGGGAATGAGCCCTACATGCACTACATCAATAAAGCTAGAAGTAATAAAAGCAGCAAGTGATAAAAGTTATCTTCAATATGAATAATCTCCTTGTAAATGTCACTTTGACCGTAACCCAAATAGCGACTCATTTTTATTTAACAGAATTTACACTTTAAGTTGATGGATTAGACAGCGCTTTTGTACCATTGTTAGAGGTCATGACCGAATTCAACGCAGCTTTTTTCACTGCAAGTCCTACACCTGCAGTCCAGGCCTGTAAAGATTTTGCTTACTGTGTAGAACGGGACTATTAATGTCCACCAACCGTCTTAGACCCTGCTGGACTGAAAGAACATTTTACGACCTTACCAGAAAGCATTGAAAAGCCCCCCTTTTACAACTCTAAGACATTGTTACCTTTGTGGACAACATGGACAAGCATTTTGAAAATAGAATTGGATGCAGAGGAAGGGGAATTTCACTGGTACATGATCTGTTTGTGTCCCACAGCTATGGCAACCCTTTTTAACAATCATCTTACTTAACATAGCAGGGTCAAAAGTCAGAGTGCAACTTTTAACAATTAAAGGAAGTAGATGGCTTTGTTTTGCTGTTTTGACTAAATTTGCTTCTCTGTTGCTCTGCTGGATTGTGGATTTGCAGATATGAATAGTGATTTAGAGTAGATCTTAAAAAATGCTGCTTTGTGCAGAGGTGTACTTTAAAATGAACATGCACATTCAGTCAGCTGCAAAAACGGTTCATAAAGATAAATCGGTAACACTTTACAATACGGGTGCACTAATATGCATTAATTCATGCTTAACTAATGGGAATTAATACAATATGACAGATTTAACTAGTAACAATTTAATGATTACTTAATCTATTAATCATATAGAATCTTTATTAGTTGCTAATGCAGTAATCATTAATAAATGGTTTAGTTCTTCATGATTATCTGTGCATTAGTTAAGCATGAATTAATACAAATTAGTGCACCTGTATTGTAAAGTTTTACCGATAAATCTTAATTATATACAGGTGTGTGTCTGCCCTTTTTTTTGTGGGGTTTAGTCTTGAAAAAAGCTTTATATTTTCTATGAAAAGTTAATCAAATATTTCTGACATTTCAGATAGAAAACCATAAAAGCAATAAAAGAAACAATGCTGTTGACAGCATCTTTTCAATCTCACCACAATGACTTGACCAGCTTACACCACAGAAATGTCCTCTGCAGTGTTACAGAAATGGTGACAATTAATTTGTTGCAATAAAAATGCTACTGTCAGGCAGTGCCAACTTGTCAATCTCTTGGTTGGCCTGCTAAAAATATATAAAAAAAGTGTTTTGTTTTTTTAAAGAAGGGGGATAGTTTTTTTGTCCAGAAATATGGCTGCTATTTTGGTAAAAAAAAAAAAAGTGCAGCCTCACCTCTGATTAAGTTGAGTGCAAATAGATAGTGATTTATTTTTTCTCCAGCTTAGAGGGTAAAAAAATGTATCCCTTAACTTTAAAGGGTACATAACACAGTTTCTGCCAGTCTCATGTTAATCTTGAGTACATATAGAGTAGTATTGCATCCTTCATATCTCTGAAGAGTCTTTAGTTTTATCACATTTATAAAAGACCGATACGCTGTACCGATCCTTTCCGAAAACAGCCAAGCTCGTGGTGGAGGCGTGAAGTGGGCGGTGCTAAAGAGTCACGAGCACACACACACAAACACATGTGCACAATACATCATGGCATTATCCCCGGATAACTTTTGATTCACTATACGTTCGTGTTGTTTACATTAAATGCACTTGCCAACAAAACAGAGACATTTGATGCTGTTTCACTCACCGCGTGCGGTTTCGACTCATGACCGGGAACAAACAAACACACTTGCAGAATTCCGTTGCTGCTTCGGTAAAACAAACTGCATCTATTGTTTCCTTAACGCTGGCTTATTTGGGAAGCTGAACAAGGTTATCTTTCCCTCACAACCAAAAACACACTTCTTTAGTGATATTGTTGATTTCATGGTCTAAAAATAAAATGACAGCGCTGCCGACGGCGTCCATAACCTGAACGAAGCTTGTTGATGGACGTGCTCTTGCTCACGCTCTGGTTGATGTGCGCACACGCTCATCCAGGAGAAGTGCCCATACAAGAAATTCTGCCCTTTATGACATCATACAGGGCCATACTCGGAAAAAACTTTACCAAACCTTTATGAAGGAGTGTATTTGGCACAAAAATACTCCGTCATTCGTCCAACTCGTTTTTTTATTTATTTTATTTTTATTTATGTATAGCATTTTTAGAATCCAACTCTTTAACAGTGTAAATAAGTCAGAATGCATGAAATAGCATTAGACCCAACCTTTAAGCAACAGTCAAAAGAAATATAGTCTGGTGTTCAGGATCAAAGTTTTTGTTCAGTTTGAGTTTGTTTTGTAGAAGGACCAGGAGCTCAGGACAACTTTGATTCGGAGCAGATCAAAGAACTGAGAGATAAAAGCCATCAATGTCCTCACTGCGTATCTTTTTTCTTGTTTTCTCCTTCATACATGAACAAACACTTCACAACTAATTTCTGATAGTGATATCTCTTAATCTTATCATTGAATTCCTTGTGTAGTGTTTAGCATACTGCCTTCGACTGTTTATTCATCCAACTGTAGCAAAAGACTATTATAATATACATAATTCACTGTTTAATTAAATATTTAAGGATGTTTCACAAAATAATTTTTTATTGGATTTCTTATGGAGCTGTCTGCATCAGTTTGCTTAACGTCTCGGTTACGTATGGTAACCCTCGTTCCCTGAAGGAGGGAACGGAGACGTACGTTGGACATCACCAACGAATTGGGATCACTTCTGGGCGCCCCTATCAGCTTCGAGATATAGAGAACGGGCCAATGGCCATTGGTGTGCGAGATTTGCATCTCGCGCTCCGCCCCGCACTGCGGGTATAAAGCGTAAGGAGATGCAACGCACCTTTGTTTTTCACTGAAGAGCCGAACTAGTGACTCGGCCATGCAGTGATGGTACAGCAACTGTGGTGACGGGACGTACGTCTCCGTTCCCTCCTTCAGGAATGAGGGTTACCATACGTAACCGAGACCTTCCCTTTCAGACGGTCACGTTCGACGTACGTCGGACGTAACCGATGAATTGGGATCCCTTTGGAAAACGCCACAGTTACTACCACTTCCAGCGCCCAGCTCAGACCCCGTCTGTTCAGGACGGGAAACTCATGCAGGGGAGTTACCGTTGCTGTTCCGCAAGACTCACTCAGCAGAGTATTGGATAACGCTGGGAAAGGGAGTGGTGGGAACCTTGGGCACATATCCGGGCTGGGGTCTCAGAATTACATGAGAGTTACCCGCCCCGAATTCCAGGCACGATTCGTCGACCGAAAATGCCTGCAGGTCCCCTACCCTCTTGATGGAGGCCAATGCAGTCAGGAGTACTGTCTTCCAAGACAGAATTTTTAACTCTGCTGACTGTAAAGGCTCAAAGGGTGCTCTCTGAAGTGCAGTTAGCACCAGAGTTAAGTCCCAAGAGGGTATAGAGAGAGGGTGAGGTGGATTTAGTCTCCTCGTCCCCTCAGGAACCTGACGATCAGATCGTGCTTCCCTAAGGACTTACCATTAACCATATCATTATTTGCGGCGATAGCGGCAACATAAACTTTGAGGGTGGAGGGAGAAAGCCTTCGCTCCAACCCATCTTGTAGGAAGGAAAGCACAGAACTGATCGAGCATCTTCGGGGATCTTCTCGCTGAGAAGTACACCACTCAACGAACAAGTTCCACTTCAACGCATAGAGGCGCCTCGTAGAGGGAGCTCTAGCGGAAGTGATGGTGTCTACCACGGCCTGTGGAAGGCCACCTAGAACCTCCGCGTCCCGTCCAGGAACCAGACATGGAGTTTCCAGAGGTCCATACGTGGGTGCCATAGGGTGCCCTGTCTCTGAGTCAGGAGGTCCTTCCTCAGAGGAATGGGCCAAGGAGGTGCTGTCGCGAGGAGCACTAGTTCCTGGAACCAAGTCCTGTTGGGCCAATACGGGGCGACCAACAGGACTTGCTCCTCGTCCTCCCTGACTTTGCACAGTGTCTGTGCGAGAAGGCTCACTGGGGGAAACGCATATTGCGTAGGCCCCGGGGCCAGCTGTGTGCCAGAGCATCCGAGCCGAGGGTCCCCTCGGTCAGGGAGTAAAACAACTGGCAGAGAGACGTGTCTGGGGCGGCAAACAGGTCTACCTGTGCGGTCCCGAAGCGACTCCAGATCAGCTGGACCACCTGGGGATGGAGTCTCCACTCTCTCGGGAGCACTGGCTGTCGTGAGAGCTCGTCGGCTGCACAATTGAGCAGGCCCGGAATGTGAATGGCACGAAGCGACCTCAGATGCTTCTGACTCCAAAAGAGGAGATGGCGGGCGAGTTGTGACATGCGACGGGAGCTTAGACCACCCTGTTTGTTGATGTACGCAACGGCCGCAGTGTTGTCCGTACAGACCAGAACGTGCTTGCCTAGTAGTGGCCCTTTGAGGCGGCCCAGCGCAAGACGAACTGCTAACAACTCCAGGCAATTGATATGCCATTGCAGTTGAGGCCTCGTCCACAGACCCGAAACTGCAAGCCCGTTGTACGTGGCCCCCCCCAGCCGGTGGATGAGGCATCCGTGGAGACAACAGCATGCCTGGACACTTGTTCTAGGGGAACTCCTGCCCGTAGAAATGAAGGGTCCGACCACGGGCTGAAGGTTTGGCGGCACCTCTGTGTAACTGAGACACGGAGTGAGCCGCTCTACCACGCCCATCTCGGGACTCGGTCGTGTAGCCAGTGTTGAAGCGGTCTCATATGAAGCAATCCGAGCGGCGTTACTGTGGCTGCGGATGCCATATGCCCCAGGAGCCTCTGAAAATGTTTCAGTGGTACCGCTGTCCTGTGTTTGAACGAATTCAAGCAGTTCAACACCGACTGGATGCGCTCCTCGGTGAGTCGCGCTGTCAGTCCAGCTCCATACCGAGAAAAGAGATCCTCTGCACGGGGCAGAGTTTGTTCTTTGTTCCCGTCCCTCGAACGCAAAGCGTAGAAACGGTCTGTGTCGAGGGAGAATTGAGACATGAAAGTACGCGTCCTTCAGGTCGATCGCTGCAAACCAATCTTGGGGACGGATGCACCTGAAGATGCGTTTCTGTGTTAGCATTCTGGACGGCAGCCTGTGAAGGGACCGATTCAAGAACCGCAGGTCCAAGATTGGCCGTAACCCGCCGCCTTTCTTGGGTACAATGAAGTACGGGCTGTAGAAGCCTGTCTTCATATCGGCTGGAGGGACCGGCTCTATCGCGTCCTTCGCGAAGTGAAGTGAACGCCCCTGAACTTTGGGGGACGCCGGGCGAACTGAATCGCATAGCCGAGTCTGATAGTACGGATGAGCCAGCAAGACGGGCTGGGGAGTGCTAGCCAGGCTCCCAGCGATCGTGCAAGCAGGACCAATGGCACCACAAATGTACCCGCAGCGGGGCAGCGCAGAGGCGTGCAGGGACCCAACTCGGATGGCATAGCGGCCCGAAGTGGGGCCTGAGTGTGCAGTGCAACACTTACCTGCTTCCGCTGATGGCCGCACGGGTGTGAGGAGGCCTCTTGTGTGCGTCCTGAGCACAGCCAGCACCCCCTGCTGGCGATTGGAGAGGCACTGGAGGGTGACAAGGCATGGGAGCATCGTACACCGTCAAGCATGATCTCTTGGCACCCAGAGATTTTGGAAACTGCTCTTTTGTTGAAAATTGAAACATAAAGAAAAGGACAACAAAAGATTCTTCCCCGGCCCTCCTCCTGAGCTGGCTGGACGTCCTTCCCACGGCCTGCTCCACGCCGTTGTCCTGATGGAGGCTGCTGCTGGGCTTTGGCGGGAGCGGGGCAGGATGTGTTTGATGGCCTCCGTCTGCTTCTGGGCGGCCGAGAACTGCTGGGAAAAGCTCTCGACCGCGTCGCCGAACAACCCGGCCGAGGAGATGGAGGAGTCCAGGAACCGATATTTATTGGTCTCCCTCATGTTGGCCAGGTTGAGCCAGAGATGCCGCTCCTGGACCACGAGCGTGGTCCAGGGCGAGGTCCGTCGCCGTCCGGAGCTCCCAGAGGAGCTCTGGGTCAGGCCTACCCTTGTGCATGTCCATGAGTGCCTGGGCCTGGTGCACCTGGAGCAACGCCATGGCATGCAAAGCGGATTCCCACGTACCCCTTGGCTGGCCCGCTGTCGAGGGTAGTGAGGAGGGAGGAGCCACTCGGCCTGTTTCTGGCAGAAAAAGGTGCCGTCCACGACCTCATGAGCTCCTCATGCACCTCTGGGAAGAAAAGCACCAGGGCGGGACGCTGAGAACCAGCGCGACCCGCCCAGAGAAACCAATCATCCAACGTAGAAGGTTTGGGACACGGTGGAGGGTTCCACACGGGTCTTCATCCTTTGAGGACTGGAACTCCCCCTCCGATGCAACGATCGACATCTGTTCGTCTGCTGGAGCCCCGAAGGTCACCACTGGACGCCCCGCGGGCGGAGCCAGCGATTTCCTCCGGAAGCTCTACCGGCTGCGGCGCTTCAGAGGGAATAGGGGCCTGCGGAGGCTGGCCCGGCAGGTTTGCCCTGAACGTGATCCTCAGGTCACCCTGGCTATTTGTCCAAGTAGGTCTATTCTGCTTTTGGGCAGCCTGTGTCCGCTCTCACTGTGTGGAATGCCCTCACCGAACCAACAGGAAAAAAAAATTTCTGAACCCGGAAGTGAGCACGCGGTCACGCTGCAGTGTGCTTTTTCCCCAGCACAAGGCGATCTCTCGCTCTCTCTCTGCTGATAGACGCAGGAACAGTCTGTCTTAATCAACACCGTTCGGCTCCGAAGTGAATGACAAAGGTGCGTTGCATCTCCTTCCACTTTATACCCGCGGTGCGGGGCGGGGCACGAGATGCAAATCTCGCACGTCAATGGCCATTGGCCCGTTTCTATATCTCGAAGCTGATAGGGCCTCCCAGAAGTGATCAATTCGTTGGTGACGTCCGATGTACGTCGAACGTGACCGACTAAAAGGGAATTCTGGTTTCTGCCTTTTTGCTTTAAGATGAAACCGTATGGGAAAGACTATATTAGGCTGTTTCATTTTGCCTTCTAATTGGTGAGTGGAAAAAGATACAGTGTCAACTTAATCAAACGTAAATATTTTAAGATAATGTTTTACACATATTTATAATAATATTTTATTTATCACAATATAAATGAGCCTTTAAATATGGAAAAATATAGCTGCTATATTTTAAGGGTTATATAATTGATTTGTTATATAATTTGTTATATAATTTGATAAAGATTTGTGCCATCCAAAAGTTTGTAAAAAAAAAACGGTATAGAAGAAACAATCTTTTAAAAATTATATCTTTCCACTGGAATATCACCAGACAACATTTAATTTTGTATATTTGTGGCACTGATTGAATTATAGTTGCTTGTTATAAAAAAGTAGCCCAACAAGAGAATGACCTGAACTTGATGTATTGCTCTTTAAAGATCACAGTTTTTCATCACCATTTAATTTAGCTAAATATATGCCAGCCTTAGAATCAGAAATCCATTTTCCTTTCCTCTTAGTTGGTGTTGAGAGATAAGTGGAGAAGTGTTGCGAGTGTGTGTTAGATCACATCACATATTGATGGTTTTATCATTGAGCTTTCAGCAGAATGTTGTGTGTAAACAGACCAATCTCTGTGGAAATTATCAAGTAGGGAAGTCAAGAATCTGAGTCATGGTTCTGGTACCATAGTTTGCTTACCACTAAAAATCCCACAATTCACAAAACACAGCGCTGGTTCGTAGCCAGACAGTATTATTGATGGAGGGGGATTTCTGCACTTTTGCTTTATTTTGCTGATGTTTTGGAGATGTATCACATTGATGTTTATTGATGCAGTCTTCACTTTTGTTTGTGCATGTGAGTCACACTCTCCTCCAGCTGCTGAAGAACTCTAATTTCAGTTCTTTATCTTTATTATTACTCACTGTTCAAGTACATATTTTTGGCATTTGGTGTCATCTCACAAGCTAATGGTGCACATGTGGATCTTGCTTATTGCACTTTCCTAAAGGTTCACACGTGTTTGTCTTTCTGCATTTGAGATGATTTGCTTCTTGTATTTGTCATCTAGTTACTTGCCATTTTTTTTTAATTTTACGCAGTTTGTCTCATCAGTCTCATGCAATGTCGTCATAGATCAGAGGCATTAAAGAGATTGTTCATCCAAATATAAAAATACAGAAAATTCTGTCATCATCAAAACTGCATGAGTTTCTTTCTTCTGTGGAACAGCAGTCTCCTTGATTTTGAATTTTTTTTGTCCATACAATCAAAGTCAATGTGTTTCAATGTTGTTTTGGAGCTCATTGACCCTTATTGTATGGGCAAAAACTTATTTTGTGTTTTGCAGAAGAAAGTCAGTCATACAGGTTTTGAGGGAGAGTAAATGATTACAATGATTAAAATTTTTGGGTGAACTATCCCTTTAACTTATCATAAACAATGCTGATGTCTCATGGCTTGCTTCTTGAGAGTATCGAAACAGCAAACATTCAGATTTAATCGCTGTACCAACTCCACCCAATCTGATGTATATGCTTAAGGCCAATACATGTCACTTTCTATGGTCATCCTCCTTGGCTTTTTTAACAGCTCTGAAATGGCTGCTTGTGGACTGAAGAACGTGGGAAGATGCATGTGGCATTAATACAGCTATTTAAGCAATGAGGGTGTTTATGAGAATAGCATGTGCTCATTCATTCCCTATTTGGTCAGCTGGAAAGGTCTAGTCTGAGTTGTACCCTGTGATAGCTTCTACTAGAACCATGTGAAATTATTATTTTTTTCTTTCTTTTTTTTGGTTGCACCATCAAGCAGCCGAACCAGACTGGGCTGCCGTGTGGTTTTTACCACATTCAGGGTGTGTCTGCTTACACCTGTTAAGACCTTTTAAATTAACCCTTTAAAATTACCCTTTATGCATGATTCTGTATAAATTGAGAATCACAATTAAAAAAAAAAAAAAAAATAGAGATCACGATTCTCTCAAGTTTCTGAATAGACAACTAAACAAAATAACATGTAATTTAGAGGTTCTGACAAAATGTTAATTGCTGCAGTCTATTTAAATATATTATAATTGATTTGGATTAATTATTTTAAAAAATTGTTTTGAATGAATGATTCACTCATAAAGACATCACTTGTTTCATTACTGGATGAATCAGCATTTTCATTAAGTTATGTTTTTGACCCTTTTATGCATTTATTGGATAGGACAGTAGAGATTTGACAGGAAAGCGTGGGCTGGAGAGAGACGGGAATGGGATCAGCAAAGGACCTCGAACTGGGTATAGAACTCAGGTTGCTGGAGGCGCAGTTGCGTTACATGTCGGCGCACTAACCACGAGGCTATTGCTGCAGATGAATCAGCATTTTTGAATGAATCTCTTGATTGAATGATTCAAATACATTTTTAACAGTCATTTTTCACCCCCTATTGGCGTAGCGGTGTAATTGATACAATTTGAAGCATCAAGTTACTTTAAAAAGGTGATTTATTCTATTTTGATTACTACCGTAGACATCGGTTATATCCGAGCTGTAAACTTTTATCCCAGTACTTCTGTGATAATTTGAATGATTGTAACAGAAATAATGATTCTGTGTGGACTGTTTATGAAGCTGTTTCGTTACATGACAACTGCTCTCTCTGGTTCAGCAACAGTGTCAAGCAGATTTTAATGTTCCGCTGTGATCATACTTGATAAAGGTTTAATAGACATAGCAGAATCATTGTCATTCGCAATCTTTTAATGATTAATCTTGCAGCTCTACCTTTAACCATAGTCCATTTCACCAACCCAAACTTATGATTTAAAGCATCTCAGATCGGTAGACATCTACTGCACTACCCACAACGATTATATTTGGATTTGGCCGTCTCAAATGAGTGTCAGATAGCTGGGAAAAACATCCTCTGTCATCAGCGATGTCAGAGCAATCTCACATACAGCTCCCACTCTCTGATCCTTTGTTTGTTCTTGAGGTGGATCATGTGATTGGTACAATTCATTGACATAAGGTACTCTTGGGACTCTTGCCTCTGTGTCTAATCACTAGCATGTCTGTTGCATCAGGTCAAAGCTTTCTTTTAACAGAAAACTTTTAAATGCCACCACTTGGGTATACGAGAAATGTGAGAAGCACAATCATAACAAAACCTTTGCCTCTGATCTCTTTCTCAGAAAGAGAGCCAGTGTGTATATTAGACTGACATGAACGGTTTCCTTTCTCACGTCCCTTTCTTACTTTGAGTATCTGAAATGGGCCAAGTAGCGAGCCCTGCTTCACACCATGATTTCCGTTTGGAGCAAGATTTGTAGTTATGTTTGATGTGTGAATGTTGGACTATTGTATGTGTGTGCGTAGATATGCATAGTTGGGTGTTTCTTCAACTATAGAGACTTTTGGCCCTGTGGAATTTTAGAAAATAAATTCTCTTAAAACACGCTTTTCACACGCTCATTTATCATTCGCATTATCAGACATTAATTTGTCCTCTATCAATTTGCATTAAGGTAATGCAAATTCCCACCACATTTCCAATTCCATTGTATCAAATATTTCAATATTTTAATCTGTTTTATAAAATAGAAACCAACCCAACATACAAGTAGCCAAAGTTGAAGAAACACCCATTAGCAGTGCTTTGGTCTCACTCCAAGAACATTAAGTCAGTCCTGAATATACGATAAGAAAAGTCACATTTCGATTAACAAGGAAGGATTTTTGGAAGCAGAGGTTATGCAATGGCTCAGCTTAAACTTTTCTCATCAGTGAGATCACAAAATGCAATACTTCATCCAAAGCGGCTCATTATAGTGTCACTGACACTGATGTGCTTCACGGACTTTCATGTATTCTCCATTACAGGACCAAAAAACATCACTCCCACTGTAAAGTTCCATTGAAGAACAGCTCTGCTTTGCTTTGCTTTTCTGCCTTTTTTCTGCCTTGGTGCTTTTTTGGCACTCTATGAAGCAGCTGCAACTTTTTCCGCATACAAGTACTGGGAATTTCAGGATTCAGATTGAGTTGTTTGAATTGGAATCCCCGAGTTCTTCAACGTGAGCTCTTGCTTGAAGCTATGAAGAGCTTTTGAAAGCTGTAGACTTATTTATCAGTCAGAAGCAAGGCTTTAATGTTTGCCACAAAGTACTTAGTGCTGTGTTTGGGGTGGTGCTGGTCATGGCCAAAATAGAGGAGTGGTGGCATTGATCTTGATATTACTGGTTGGCATGCACAGCAGCTCTCCTTGCTTGAGCTTGTGTGGGCATAACGCACGTTGACGCACAACACATTGGCGTCTTTAATGTGGCTGTTGCGCATGTGGAAGCATTCACACATTCCTGCCCTGCCTGTCCCTTTATTGCTACAAAAAGCAAAGCCATAACAACCTGAGCCAATAAACATGGCAGGGCCTCTGATATCAGTTTAGTTCATAATTTACTCATTATCATATGTATTTTCTTTGTTCTGTAAAAAACACGAAAGAAGATGGTGTGATATTCCTGTGTTGTTTGGATGGCATTCTTTTGTGCTCCACAGAAAAAAAGTTATAAAGGTTTTTAGGGCTGCATGATGAATCAAAATAAATCTGAAATCGCAATATAACGAAGTGCGATTATCAAATCGCAAAGGCAGCAATTTAATTAAATAAATATATTTGCTGCTTTTTTTTTTAGTTCTACAAGAACTCATCTCTGCATCTGCTCTGAGTTTGGGTTGCTTACAGTATAACGTACATTTGGCAAAAGTGCTTATAATCCAGCTGTTATCAACAAAAAAAATGAAGCTTTAAAGTCATCATGAAATGTTCATGATTAAATAAAAATTACAAAATGGAACCAAGTCCCCAGCATACATTTTCCTCCCTGATAATCAGTTACACGTGGGTACATCAAAATATGTAAGAAAAAAATCTGTTGCTATTTCCGTTCCATTCAGCCAAAAAAAAGCTTGATGGTTTTGTGGTTGAAAGCAAATAAGCCATGAATATTAGTATTTTAATTTTGCAGTTTCCTTTTAAAATAAAAATATTTTTTACTGTTTTTTTTCATTTTACAGTGAAATTTTACATTAGTAATATTTCCTAGTTTGTTTAATATTTTAATTTAGAAATAATAATAATAATCCCACAGATTATATATATTTTTTTATTTTACAGTGTATTATTATTATTATTATTATTATATAGTTTATTGTTATGTAATCACAAAATTCTAGGCCAGATTGGACAGCTGTACAAACAAGCACAGCAATTCAGTTTTTTTCCACAAATTGTGCAGCCCTAATGGTTTGGAGTGACATGAGGGTGAGTAAATGATGACAGAATTTTACTTTTTGGGTATCCCTTTAAGTGCTATTAAGTGATGCATCCATCTGGACAATAGACTTATCACTTGGCTCTCATTATTATTTTTTTTACTTGTCTTTTAGTCTTTTCTTGTGCCACAGTTTGCAACCCTTTTTATCTAGATAGCAGCGCTACTGTTGTGTTTTCTTTAGATTTGCAAGTCTCGCACTCCACTTGGTGTCAAAGCAGAGTCGCTCTTAACCAGCGCCAAGCACCTCACCAGTTCCCACGCCAGCCCTGCCAGGACTCATTGCTCTAATCTTGCCATCCATGCGTGCCATCAAACAGACCACTTTCCCCAGTCCAGCCATCCGTGGCTGCGATCAGAATGCCAGTCCTGGGGCCTGTGGACGTGCCCTCCGGAGTTCTGCCCGCAGCTCCATTGTCAGAGACGTTAATTTGCCGCTTGGGCCGGGTTCCACCAATGTCTCCATTACACATATGACACAAGGAACCATTCAGTGTTTGTAGAGCTGTTTGAGTAATTATATTTGATTAGGTAGAGCTGTTCTCATTCAGAGTCCCTGTTGCTGTTGCTTTTGCTTTTGAGTCATCTTCAGTCTTCTCGAATTGCTAGTTACAAGAATAGCAAGCACTTTTAGGCATTTGCATGTGTCAGTAGAGGTCAATGAAATGTTTATTTAAGTCAAAGTTGTCTTGGATATGTTTTCAACAGAGCTCCAGTCTCTAATATACAGTATATTTAGTGTTTTAACAACCCTACAAACCAACAGAAAGGAAATCTGATGTAATCATAAGTGTCTAGGGACAGTCTTACATAAACCAGAATAGAGAAAATAGAATGTCCGTTTTTAATCACAAAGGTTGCAATTCAGACCTGGCAAGATGGCGGTGACTTTTCGAGGCTCTTAAATACAGACCATCAGTGGCGCACTGCACAGTTAGCTTCAGAAGATGACAGACACGATAGAAGCTACAAATAGCATTCATTGGCTTCTGAATAATAAGTCTGTATTTTTTAGAAGCCAAAAAGTGCTGTTACATGATGTTTAGTGCTGTTTTGTCCGAGGAAGTCTGAGGATTTTACATTTCAATAAATAGTAAAACAAATTGTATATTAACATACTTTATATATTAATATGTTTATATTTATTTAAATATTTTTTTTAAATATGCATATTAAAATGTGTATTTATATACTATATATTAATATATTTTCGTCTGTCTGCTTTTATGGTTTAGATCAAATTTTCATTTGATCCAATCATTGATTCCACTCATTACACTCAGATTTAAATTACATTGCAGATAATACAGAAATATTGCATTTGATTTACCTCTCATTAAGCAGCAGCAACATGGCGAGTTTCTTTGGGTCTCAATTGCATCAATAACACCACATCTTATTGCACGTGTGCAGACTAGTCTTCTCATGTTTACGAGGCCAAAATCATTTTTACAAACAGACCACTTAACATAACCAGATGAAAAAGGGCTGAAAAGCCAATCTTGCATATACTTGTTTAAAAAGCAAATCTAGCACAGCCTTTCAGGGTTTTGGGCCTTCCTTAGTGGTTCCTCTGAAGGAGCAGCCAGAGGCGTGGCAATGATGATGCAAGTCTATCATTAAGGAAAAGACAGGCTAGCTTCAAATGCCACAGCTTTTGGTCCTGACAGATATTCATGTGGAGTCTTGTAATATGAACTCAGGGCTCCCTGGCTGTAGCATTTGTTCTGTAGAGGTCAGGGTCAGGGTAAATGTCGAGGGTCGCAGCAGCAAAGCAGCAGTCTTGGCCGTTTAGCTGTACACCACACTGTGGTGTGATCCAACCGTGACCTCTGTGACCTTTCTTAGGCTTTGCTTGCATTACAGACTTCCCCACCATAACAAACAGTGAGCGTGGAAGAGAACTCTGAGAACAGCGACAAAAGGCCTTTTAAGTCATCTGAGACATACGGATAGGGATTTATTTAAGCTTTCCCAAACAATCTTTTAATAATACAGCTGCTGAAGCTTAGCTGAGTAAAGATTAATTATTGAAATGAATGCAAAGTATACACTCACCTAAAGGATTATTAGGAACACCTGTTGAATTTCTCATTAATGCAATTATATAATCAACCAATCACATGGCAGTTGCTTCAATGCATTTAGGGGTGTGGTCCTGGTCAAGACAATCTCCTGAACTCCAAACTGAATGTCAGAATGGGAAAGAAAGGTGATTTAAGCAATTTTGAGCGTGGCATGGTTGTTGGTGCCAGACGGGCCGGTCTGAGTATTTCACAATCTGCTCAGTTACTGGGATTTTCACGCACAACCATTTCTAGAGTTTACAAAGAATGGTGTGAAAAGGGAAAAACATCCAGTATGCGGCAGTCCTGTGGGCGAAAATGCCTTGTTGATGCTAGAGGTCAGAGGAGAATGGGCCGACTGATTCAAGCTGATAGAAGAGCAACTTTGACTGAAATAACCACTCGTTACAACCGAGGTATGCAGCAAAGCATTTGTGAAGCCACAACACGCACAACCTTGAGGCGGATGGGCTACAACAGCAGAAGACCCCACCGGGTACCACTCATCTCCACTACAAATAGGAAAAAGAGGCTACAATTTGCACGAGCTCACCAAAATTGGACAGTTGAAGACTGGAAAAATGTAGCCTGGTCTGATGAGTCTCGATTTCTGTTGAGACATTCAGATGGTAGAGTCAGAATTTGGCGTAAACAGAATGAGAACATGGATCCATCATGCCTTGTTACCACTGTGCAGGCTGGTGGTGGTGGTGTAATGGTGTGGGGGATGTTTTCTTGGCACACTTTAGGCCCCTTAGTGCCAATTGGGCATCGTTTAAATGCCACGGCCTACCTGAGCATTGTTTCTGACCATGTCCATCCCTTTATGACCACCATGTACCCATCCTCTGATGGCTACTTCCAGCAGGATAATGCACCATGTCACAAAGCTCGAATCATTTCAAATTGGTTTCTTGAACATGACAATGAGTTCACTGTACTAAAATGGCCCCCACAGTCACCAGATCTCAACCCAATAGAGCATCTTTGGGATGTGGTGGAACGGGAGCTTCGTGCCCTGGATGTGCATCCCACAAATCTCCATCAACTGCAAGATGCTATCCTATCAATATGGGCCAACATTTCTAAAGAATGCTTTCAGCACCTTGTTGAATCAATGCCACGTAGAATTAAGGCAGTTCTGAAGGCGAAAGGGGGTCAAACACAGTATTAGTATGGTGTTCCTAATAATCCTTTAGGTGAGTGTATGTTTCTTATTACTATAGTAGCCTTTGTAATTAAGTGTTATTAAGGAAAATCTGAGGATTTTTAATATCTATTACACTGTGTGTGTGTGTGTATATACACTCACCTAAAGGATTATTAGGAACACCTGTTCAATTTCTTATTAATGCAATTATCTAATCAACCAATCACATGGCAGTTGCTTCAATGCATTTAGGGGTGTGGTCCTGGTCAAGACAATCTCCTGAACTCCAAACTGAATGTCAGAATGGGAAAGAAAGGTGATTTAAGCAATTTTGAGCGTGGCATGGTTGTTGGTGCCAGACGGGCCGGTCTGAGTATTTCACAATCTGCTCAGTTACTGGGATTTTCACGCACAACCATTTCTAGAGTTTACAAAGAATGGTGTGAAAAGGGAAAAACATCCAGTATGCGGCAGTCCTGTGGGCGAAAATGCCTTGTTGATGCTAGAGGTCAGAGGAGAATGGGCCGACTGATTCAAGCTGATAGAAGAGCAACTTTGACTGAAATAACCACTCGTTACAACCGAGGTATGCAGCAAAGCATTTGTGAAGCCACAACACGCACAACCTTGAGGCGGATGGGCTACAACAGCAGAAGACCCCACCGGGTACCACTCATCTCCACTACAAATAGGAAAAAGAGGCTACAATTTGCACGAGCTCACCAAAATTGGACAGTTGAAGACTGGAAAAATGTTGCCTGGTCTGATGAGTCTCGATTTCTGTTGAGACATTCAGATGGTAGAGTCAGAATTTGGCGTAAACAGAATGAGAACATGGATCCATCATGCCTTGTTACCACTGTGCAGGCTGCTGGTGGTGGTGTAATGGTGTGGGGGATGTTTTCTTGGCACACTTTGGGCCCCTTAGTGCCAATTGGGCATCGTTTAAATGCCACGGCCTACCTGAGCATTGTTTCTGACCATGTCCATCCCTTTATGACCACCATGTACCCATCCTCTGATGGCTACTTCCAGCAGGATAATGCACCATGTCACAAAGCTTGAATCATTTCAAATTGGTTTCTTGAACATGACAATGAGTTCACTGTACTAAAATGGCCCCCACAGTCACCAGATCTCAATCCAATAGAGCATCTTTGGGATGTGGTGGAACGGGAGCTTCGTGCCCTGGATGTGCATCCCACAAATCTCCATCAACTGCAAGATGCTATCCTATCAATATGGGCCAACATTTCTAAAGAATGCTTTCAGCACCTTGTTGAATCAATGCCACGTAGAATTAAGGCAGTTCTGAAAGCGAAAGGGGGTCAAACACAGTATTAGTATGGTGTTCCTAATAATCCTTTAGGTGAGTGTATATATATATATATATATATATATATACACCCTGTTTCACTCTAAAAAAGTCACATTATGGAAGTAATGTGCAAGGTTGCAAACTCTTATTTTAAACTTAGCAGTGCACATTAGTGTCAGTTCTCAATGCTCAGTAACTGTAATAATTACTGAAGTCCACCTGTAGTCAATAATTTTGTCCCTTAATTGATTACCAAAATTACATATTTAAACGTTTTTTTCTTGTGAAAAAAAAAATGTATGCCTTAAAATAGCTTGCTTCATTTAGTACACGCAGATCCATGAATATGCAAATAAGCCCCGCATCCACTCACTCATACAGGCTTGTATACAAGTCGATGTATCAGAATGGTAATGTGTTTTATGTATCGCACTCTACAGCATCCTTAGCCTTTTGCTTGACTACATTATCAAACAGCTAATAATGTGTTGCTAATGTTACACAAACCATGTTCCCTGTTCGCCAGACAGCTGTCTTCTAAAAATCAGTATCCTTAGAAACACTTTGAACAACTTAGAACGTCAGTGGAGAAAGGCATAGTTCATCATAACATTGTAAAATAGGGGAAAGCAGGGCACAACCTAACGCTTTTTAACTTCAGAGTATTTATTTTTTCCCACATTAATTTCACACGTCTATTATAATTATGATGTTTTTGTTTCATTAATACAGTGTATACTTTTTTCTTGATTTAACCCGAAATAATGGAAGTGAAATGTGACAACATGCCCCATAGGTGGGGTCCATTGTAACATGTGAGTGGCACAATGTAACATGACCAAATGACAGCTATAACTGTTATTGTTACATGTCTGTCTGGCTTCAGTTGTGTTTTCATCCTGCCCTGTGTTCCTTTGTCTTAGTTTCCCGCCACTTGTTTGTCACCATGGTTACCCTCATTAGTTCATTTGTCCCAGCTGTCTTGTTAATTAGTAATGTCATTTACCTGTGTCTAGTCAATCACCTTGTTTGCCCTGTGTATTTAGTCTTCAGTTCTCCTTCAGTGTTTGTCGGTCGTCGTTATTGTATACTGTTTGTACTTGAGTGTTTCCTGAGATTTTGTCCAAGTTCCAAGTTCCAAGTTCCAAGTTCCAAGTTCCAAGTTCCAAGTTCCAAGTTCTTCATGAGTTTTGAACACCAGAGTTTGTAACAGTTATCTACAATAAAAAAAAATATCCAGGACAAACTAAAATATTTTGTCAATAAAATACAATTAACTTAAAATAAAATAATGGCATTTTTTAATAATTAAAAATAAACTCATTTTTAAGTTAGACAACAAACACACCACAAAACACAGCTTTGAATGTATGTATGTTTAAACTATGCTGTATTAGTTCAAAACAAAAAAATAATAACTTCTGAACATTGACTCTCAGTCATTATTCACTTTTTTTCTCTCAAGGTTTCTCAATAGAATTCATAAAAGTATAGAATAGCATAGTTCTAATATGGGCACATTGTAGCACAGTGTTAAAAAAATGTTACGGTCTGTGATTACAACATGTCCAACCTGCGCAACTGGGATTTAAACCCGGCTAGTGTCTTCTGCGGGTCAGATCAGCTTTAAAGAACTATCTCAACTGTTAAATAACAGATATAAGATTAAAATAATATCGGATTTGTCTAATTTTAAATAAACACAAAAAACAGAGATGAAAATGTAACTAGGAAATTTACTTTTGCTATGACTAAATAAATGTTCAGTGGTATCTTCCAAAGATTTTTTCTCTATATAGTATTGATATGGCAACAAGTAAATACACTAAGTTTCGTCATGTAAGGTAGTTTGTGATGCAAGAAACACCGGTGATTTCAAACCGTCTTTTTTCCACTGCAGCTTTAAGGAGAAAATACTCAGCAATGGTGTTGACTTATGAATTTGCACATGGTTTGTCTTAAAGCATATTGAAAACACCACATAGACATTAAAAACTTGATTTTCACCACAGGGGGTCTTTAATAGTTGACTGTTCTATGTCCTCTCTGCAGGGGATGGCCTTCTCCCTGGAAGAGCGCTTGCAGCTGGGCATTCATGGCCTGTTGCCTCCCTGCTTCCTCAGCCAGGATGTGCAAGTATTGCGGGTCCTCAGAAACTACGAGCTGAAAAGGGATGACTTGGACAGGTGAGGAAATGAGTACTGATGTCCATACTGTTGCTCTCAGTCCTGCTTCATTAGAATTACTGTCAAATCCATGAGTTGTTTTCTGTGACTAAAGATCACAGAAATAGTGTTATGCGTAAGTGTTATAGTGTTCTGTTCTTGTCCATTTGCACAATATAAGTAGATCCTTTGTTACAGCAATGATTTTTGTTTACTTTTTTGCTTTCCCTATTTTTCTGAACTGCAAAGCAAAGGGACATCAAGAGTTGATGGGACATAAAAAGCATCATCAGAGTGTCATCAAAATAACAGCAATAGGTCTTTATTGTTAATTCACATTTTCCCAGAATTCATTAGTCCCTGCAAGAGATCTGTTTTGCAACCCATGTTTTGCATGCCTGACTTTTTTGAAAATAATGTTCCTGTCATATCTCAAGGCTACTAGTCGCGTAACAGTCTTTGGTTTGCCCTTGCAGACAGTGGACGCGGTTTATTTCTGGATGGGTCGCTTTCAGATGAATGACCCTGACCTGACTGCTTGAGCAATGAGAGAGCCTTTCCCAGACTATCAAAGTTATTTTGATGTTTTCCTGCCTGAATTTTGTGAACGGACAGGCAGTCCGCCAACATTTTTAACAAAAATGTTTAAAGGTTTTTTTATCAAATTTTTTTAAAAGACAATAAAAAAACGAGAATAAAACATTAATTTTCTTGGATTAACACAACAAATAGTTTTGACAGTCTGTTAACAAAGTGCAGCATAGCCTCTGAAACCAGTCTCTGTCCTAAGCAGTGGTTAATGGGTTAAAGGCTGGATTCAGACTGTCAACATGACTGAGGAGCAGTAGTGGCCAAACATTCCACAACATACAACAAGATGGAAAGAACAGAGCTCTTAGAGCTAATTCATCTCATAATGCAAATAGTTTAATATATTAATAGCCTATACACCGATCAGGCATAACATTATGACCGGTGAAGTAAATAACACTGATTATCTCTTCATCACGGCACATGTTAGTGGGTGGGATATATTAGGCAGCAAGTGAACATTTTGTCCAAACATTTGAACGAGTTTGACAAGGGCCAAATTGTGATGGCTAGACGACTGGGTCAGAGCATCTCCAAAACTGCAGCTCTTGTGGGGTGTTCCTGGTCTGCTGTGGTCAGTATCTATCAAAAGTGGTCCAAGAAAGAAACAGTGGTGAACCGGCGACAGGGTCATGGGCGGCCAAGGCATTGATGCACGTGGGGAGCGAAGGCTGGCACGTGTGGTCCGATCAAACAGACGAGCTACTGTAGCTCAAATTGATCAAAAAGGGTGTCAGAATACACAATACATTGCAGTTTGTTGTATATGGGACTACATAGCCGCAGTCCACCGCCAAAAGCACCAACAGTGGGCACGTGAGCATCGGAACTGGATCACAGAGCAAGGGAAGAAGGCAAGCCGGCGGAGGCAGTGTGATGCTTTGGGCAAAGTTCTGCTGGGAAACCTTGGGTCCTGCCATCCATGTGGATGTTACTTTGACACGTACCAATACCTAAGCATTGTTGTAGATCATGTACACCCTTTCATGGAAACGGTATTCCCTGGTGGCTGTGGCCTCTTTCAGCAGGATAATGCGCCCTGCCGCAAAGAAAAAATCTTTCAGGAATGGTTTGAGGAGCACAACAACGAATTTGAGTGTAGACTTGGCCTCCAAATTCCCCAGATCTCAATCCAATCGAGCATCTGTGGGATGTGCTGAACAAACAAGTCCGAACCATGGAGGCCCGACCTCACAACTTACAAGACTTAAAGGAACTGCTGCTAACATCTTGGTGCCAGATACCACAGCACACCTTCAGGAGTCCATGCCTCGACGGGTCAGGGCTGTTTTGGCAGCAAAAGTGAGACCAACACAATATTAGTCATATGTTCCTAATGTTATGCCTGATCGGTGTATATTTTAAAGGGGTCATGAACTTTTTTATTATTATTATTATTATTATTATTATTTTATAATGTTTCCTGAGGTGCACTTATAATGTTATGTTTTTTACATCTTTTTTTTACAAATTGTCATAATTTAGAAATAAATGGCTATTTTCTACCCTGATTTTAGCCCTCTAATTTGAAAGCTTTGTTTGATAAGCTTTGTCTGCTTTAGTGTAAACACTCACTGCTGTGATTGGCTGACAGCTTTGCATATGAAATAAGCATTACATGTGGAACCCTCTCAAATACTTTTACTACATTTTTAGTATTACAGCTGTTGAAATGAATGAATCGTGAAAAGTGTTGATTATTGTTGATTATATTTAGATCTATTCCCATCACATGAAAGGTTGCAGTGATGAGCATTGAGCAGATAGTCTGTTTATTGCGTGAATGCAGTGTTTTTGTCATTGCAATGCAATTTCGCACTCTCACAAAATGCTTTTACCGTAACTAACCATGCAAACACCATGTAAATACAGTAAGAGATTAATTGTGTAGTGTAAGAGCATCACTATAATGGGAGTTTTGGCAAGAATCCAGATAAACTCACACTGTGTGATCGACAGCTTTTGCCATTATAAAGAGAGTGTTCTTTAAAGTAAAAATACTAGGATTATTCATTATGAATTACCGGTTTAAAAATTAAATGCGTTACTTATAGTTTGCGGGGTCCTTGCTGGTTCCAGAACAGTTGGCACAGCCTGATCTTTGAGCAAAAGTTTTTGGGCAAAGCCAGTATCATATTACGACTTGTTCTTCGCTAGTAAATGTAAGGTAAAAACAAAGGTAAAATCAGTACTGACATGACTAGGACATTCGTTAAAAATAAACTAAATCCATTTTCTCTGACATCGGGATCCCTCGGCAGCCAGGAACAGCATGTCTGCATGGCATCGCAATCTTGTTGTTATCCCAATCTTACCGTAAACAACTACTTTAGATCCACTCGCTGCTCATCGACTGAACACCAGTGGACGGGGACAACGATGCAAGGATGTCTTGCTCCAGAGGCAGTCGTATGCAAATGATTATGCCCCTGTGACGTAACATGCCACCACAGAAACAAATGAAGCTTTTTTACTGCTTGATTATATACATGCTTTTTTATTGATGACAAGGACGTTTCAAGTTATGGAACTTGCAAGATTTATTAATGATACAAAAACAAAGAAATGCCAAAGATATGCCAAAAGGAAAAATTGGTGTCTCATGTCATGACCCCTTTAAATATAATTTGGAATTTAAATAAAATTTAGCAAATGAAAGCTCTTTGCGCAGTATTGTTGTGTGGTTCTGAGCGTCAGCAATAATTTCACTCTTTAGATGTAGTTTTTGAGAAGCAGTTTTTCTCATACAGAAATGCATACAGAATGACTTTTCACTATAATAAATACGTGACTGGTGTCAACACATTAGGGCTGCACAATGTATCAACATTATAGAAATACTGCAAATTGTACAAATCATGATTTGCATATTTCACAACAACTTGCAACAACTGAATGATGAGTTTGGGTGATCCGATAATGTATGCGTATGCGAGATGATTAACTAACCATCATGAAACTCTCATAACAAACTAATGAAAGGAGGATTCAGCCCAAGGCACCTGCAGCTACTGTTGATGATTTAGTGCCAAACCAACAAAAAACATATCTTGGTTGTATCATTTTCAGTTACATATATTTATATATAATTTTAATTGATTTTACACTATTAAAGCATTATCATATCACATATTGTGTTATTTAACTTTTCACATTTTTCTTGATTATTGTGCAGCCCTACTACACATACAGAAATATAGTAAGTGTGGATCGAAAAGAAAGAAAGAAATATGCATTAATAAAGAAACTGTGTATCTAAATTAAAGTAATGCAAAAAATGTTCCCAGAATTATCATACTTGTTAACATAGTCTAAGCACCTCATTTTGAAATACTGCCTTCCCCTTCACAATATAATAACAGTATAAGCTCTGTGAAAGCCATTACTCCCAACAGTTTATTGGGAATACATAGAGCTTTACAACAGTTGGCTTTGCCAATCCAGCCAGATTCTAGCTGAGGCAAGTCTCAAGAATGACATTTGGTTGACTCTCCTGAGATTTAGTAAGGTAACAAGGTGCCAAAATATCACTCACACCTTTCACCCTCAGAGCACTGTGGTGTAAATTTGTCATGACTGTCACAATAGAGCTGACACTTTCAGGTAGAGTTAGATTTTTTCTCATCTCACCTTGTGCACTTTACAGTAAACAAGTTTCCTTCTGCCTGAGGAAGGTGGGCACACTTTTTCTGAGCCAAACAAGAGAGATATTATGCTCTTGCCTTGATGGAAAGCTTGCTCACACTGATGGGGAATGTGACGTGGTCTTGTTAATTTGGGTCAGATGTAGAACTTGAACGTATTTCTCTTGAACGTATTTCTATAACAAGGAACTTGTGTCTAAGATCTCTGGGGGCATTTTTGTGTATTTTTCCTAACATTTTGACATAAGCAAGGAAAACCCCCAATTATTCTATTCTTGAGCTTTGTTTCAAGCAGCAGCACATGGTCAAGACTTTTTAATGTGGCAGTCTGGTCATCTCTGTACTACTTTTGTTGGCATTTTCTTGTCATTTCTGTCCTCTGATATTGTATGTGTCCCTCTCCCTATGCTGTAAACCAACTTTACAATACAATTTCAGTAAGTTTATTGCATCAAAATAATTAGGAAATCTCCCACTCTCACTGTGGTAATGGAAACAATATCATATACATATATATTTTTTAAATACAATATTATATATCAACATAAATTAATATATTGTGATTTTACATATTAAATAGATATTTATATTAAATATTATTTTATATCATAGCTGATATTTCAAAATTAAGTTTTTTATAATAATATAAAATCCACCATACAACTACAATAAATCCACCATGAAAACCAAAGTAAAGACAAACAAGCTTGGATGTTTCACTGAAGACAGAAGAAGCTACTTTTTTCACCCATAAGGGGACCTATTATGGCCTTTTGAAAGTCTTTATTATGTTTTGGGGTCTACTAGAAAATGTTTTCATGCTTGAATGTTCAAAAACACATTGTTTTTCACATATTTTATATTAATGCAGCACCTCTCTTCCAGTCTGTCTGTATTTCTGGTCTCTTTGAAGCCCCTCCTTCCAAAAAGCACAATGTGCTCTGATTGGTTGGCTGGACCAGCATGTTGTGATTGGTCAACTGCTTCATGCCTGTTTTGGAAATGTTACACCCCTAACCATACCTGAGAGTTTCAAAACACTACTGATGTAACTTAACCAGGCCTCGTCCCCTTTTTTTCCTATAAATTTATGTAGCTATATTAAACATATAGGGCCCTGTCATACATGATTTGCATGTCTCAACGACTCAAAAACGACTCAAAAATAGGTCAGGGATGTCACACTTGGAAGGAGATGTCACACAACTGACTGTTGTTGCTGAAATCTTGTCCTTCTCTGTCATAGTCACAGATAAAGAATTGAAGAGGGCTGACCGATTAAACAAATGTGTCTGACATTTTACTCCATTTGCCTGTCACTGTTTTGAGAAGCTCAATTTTGGCAGGAAACTTTAACATCAAAATAAATAAATATATAAATAAAATCTAAAGCTGTTACGCCAGCTTTAAATGGTTGGGTATGTGGTTTGTGTAATCCTCCCTTAAATATGGAGTAGTATAATCCCAGAAGGTCCTGAAGCTACTCTCGTACCCTGTGTCTGCCCTGCTTTCTAGCTTTAATTGCATTTCTTATTTTCCTTTACCTTAGCATTTGCTGAATATTGTTATAAAATGTCTTTTAATGCATGTTGTATGTTCCACTTTCTTACAGATACGTATTTCTGATGGGCCTTCAGGACCGTAACGAGAAGCTGTTCTACCGGGTCTTGATCTCAGATGTAGAGAGATTCATGCCCATTGTGTACACGCCTACTGTCGGCCTAGCATGCCAGCAGTATGGCCTTACCTTCAGGAGACCTAGGTAAGAAGACTGCTGAACGTGATTCAATTTGTTTTTATAGTTAAGCTCTTTCTCCTTCAACATGTTCCTTAAGCAAACACATCCATCCAACTGACAGCTTATCTTTCAGCTCCTGGCATTGTCACTCTGCTTTTGAATTGTTCTACAAATCGTCAAATATCTTGAACTGAACTGAACGCCTCCAGGAAAGTTGAAACATCTGTCTGGAGAGTTGAATATACATCCTGTCATAACAAAAATTGTATTGTATGGAGGAATTTGGAGACTGTGCTGTCAGATTTTTTGACTGCTTGAAGTATATGCCAGTTTAAATAAGCAGAACCTTTAGTTCATTGACGAGCTTGGCATATGTTGTACGATTGTTATCGCTTTCAGCTTCCTGTCCTGGTTCAATGTGATTAGCAACCATTATCACCCATTTTATCTCTCAAAATATGCCTCCCCCCCGACCACCCCTCACGGCTGTACTTTGTGGAGTTAGGTCTGGACGTGATCAAATATAAGAATGCTTTTCAAGTCTTCTCATTGTTTTCAGTGATTCATTTTGAGGGATTTCCTTGGATGCTCAAATGAGGGAACATTTTAGAGCATTCCACAACCTCAACGTTACACGAGAGCCTGCAATCTCCCTAAATGCTAAGTATTTGGAAAGAATGCCTAGCAGACTCATTACCTCTGATGTTATGATATAGGACAGTGGTTCTGGTGGGTTGCAACCCAAAAATGCAACCCAACTAACCATATAATTGTACATCATTAAGATAGAAAGATAAATTAAAGGAATAAAATTAAAGTTTCCATATCTTTTGTTGATGACTGTATACGTCCAATCAAACTACTGTATTTTGGTGCACTTGATAGTATTGCTAATATTACTTATTTTTTAAAATATTTCACCCAGTGCTTGTTTCACATGTTAAAGGGCTAGTTCACCCAAAAATGAACATTCTGTCATAATTTACTTGTGTTGTTCAAAATGTCTTATTTGAAGTATGGATGCATATTTTGATATTCATATTCTGGCCAGTAATTAATTATTTTTGTGTTATGGCTGATAAACAAAAATATAATATAATAGGCCATATTATTATTATTTTTTTTAAAGTAGAAACTGTTATGCTAGTATATTGTGCATCCCTAATTTTAAAGATTGCTCACAAAAACAACAACAACAAGTTCTTCTTTCTTCTCTTTGGAGCACATCTCTTTTTTTGTATTTATACTCACACAAATGTTAGCAAAGACTTCCTCATGGGTGTTACGTGTCAAACGGACCACCAGGGTGGAGTAAAAATCTCAGATTAGAGCGCTAATCACAAAAGCTTGAAATACACAGTGTGAGGTGCTGCTGGGTATTATTGCCTTGAATCTCTCTCACACAGACAAAACAGTAGTGTATTCCTGAGTAAAGTATATATATTATGTCTGTCAAGCGATTACATTTTTTAAAAATCTAATTAATTACACAATGTGGCAATTAATTAATCTAATCAAATTTGGCTGAGAAATTACCCCCAAAAGATAATTTTAAGTCATTATTGTGTTAAATGAGAAAAGCATCAAATAGACATTACAAAAAGTGTCTTTAGAAGGAAAAAAAATTATTGATTTGTTCAAGCGGAAGATTCATTCAGGAATGAAGTAAATTGCACTCTTTATGAATGGGCCATTGAAACATTGGTTCACCCAACTGATTCTCTCAAAATGTGGATTCATTCAAAAATGAATTTGTGTTTCTCAGGGATGCACAACAGTTCTGCTCTGGATTTATAGGTAATATTTATGCTGGCAAAAATGAGCAAAAGCAGACAATATTGTGTCTAAAATATAACACAATATTAACTTCTTATTTATTGAACTGTTGAAAATCAATATTACATTTGCACTCCTGCTATTCGGGACAAAGCACTTGTGTGATATTGTGCTCGTTACTCTGTGATATTGCTTAATTATATCTTATGATATATACATATATATGTATACATGGCATTCTAACTGCATTCTATAGGCTACATCATGCAGTGAGTTGTTGCCCTGATTAATGCATTAAATGCGTTAATAATTTTAACACATTCTTTTTTCCCATAACTAATTAATTAAATTAACACGTTATAGCCTCAAGTCTTTTTGGGTATGATGCGACAAGCTTTAGACATCTGCATTTAGGGATTTTCTTCTCCTCAGATTCTCTCAAGCTCTGTCAGGTTGGATGGGGACCATTGGTGGACAGCCATTTTCAGGTTTCTCTAGAGATTTTCGATTGGTTTCAAGTCCGGGCTCTGGCTGGGACACTCAAGGAAATTCACAGAGTTGCCCATAAGCCACTCTTGCATTGTTTTAACTGTGTGCTTAGGGTCATTGTCCTATTGGAAGGTGAACCTTCTGCCCAGTCTGATGTACTGAAATCTCTGGACTAGGTTTTCATTAATGCTATCTCTATATTTTGCTGTGTTGAGATTTCCTTCTACCCTGACAAGTCCCCCAGTCCCTGCCACTGAAAAAGGTCAGTTTTCATGTGCCTTCTTCACTGAGGAGAGGTTTGAGTCTGGCCTCTCTGCCATAAAGCCCAGTTAGGTGAAATGTTGCAGTGATGTTTGTCCTTCTGTAAGTTTCTCCCATCTCCATATATGATCATGGAGCTCAACTAGAGTAACCATCAGCTTCTTAGTCATGACTCTAACCAAGGCCCTTTTCCATCGATTGCTCAGTTTGGCGAGGAGGACAGCTTTAGGACGAGTCCTGGTTGTTTCAAACTTCCAAACTACTTCCATTCTCCTGGGAACCTTCAATGCTGCAGATGTTTTCGACACAATCCTGTCACTGAGCTCTGCAGATCGTTCCTTTGACCTCATGGCTTGGTTTTTGCTCTGATATGCATTTTCAGCTGTTAGACCTTTTATTGAGAGGTGTATGCCTTTCCAAATCATACACATTCAATTGAATTTGCCACAGGTTAACTCCAATCGAAGTGTAGTAACATCTCAAAGATGATCCAAGTGTAATTGGAATGCTCCTGAGCTAAATGTCCTCGAAAAGGATATGAATACTTATACAATGTAATTATTTCAGTTTTTAATAAATTTGCAGTTATGAGTTATGAAATAAATATATATATATTAGCTTTGCCATTATGATGTATGGAGTGTAGATTGATGTGGGGAAAAAGTAATTTAAAGCAGTTTAGCATAAGGCTGCAACAACAAAATGTGAAAAAATGAGTACTTTCACAAGGCACTGTGTATATATATACAGTATATGAAGCGTGGCCAATTAAATGTATTGGCAACATACTGCATAATAAACAAGCTTCTAATCACTGAGGATCACCAGACTTAACAACAGCATGTTGTAATTTACCATGTCAGCTTTCTTGTGCTTGTCCAGCAGGGTTCATGTCAGATCTTTGAACCCCAAATAATGGAGTGGTGGTTTAGACAGATCTTCCTGCTGACCCACCACTGATCTTCAGATGCCAGAGAACAGACTGAGGAATTTATAATTTCACAAAATTTTAAATCAAAAAAGTGATGTCCCAGGACTCTCGAATAAGTTGTAACTGCAAATATGAAATGACTTTGTATATTACTAAGTTTATGATATCATTTTGACATCTTTTGTGGAGTCTTTTGAAAGAGATATAGATGCATCATTATAGACCTGGACTGTTGTCATAAACTCAAGTCCTCTGCTAGTTTAGTTTGTTTCGGCTAGATTCAGAGGGATTTGTGGTTGCAGCTCCAAAGGTCTAAACTGCAGTCTAATTGCCTATAGTAGCTTAATGACCTGATTTAGTAGGGCAATAGATTAACAGTGTGGTTGGATATTTTTCCTGTCATTATTCCTGAGATAATGACAGAGAAATTGCTTATCAGAGTTGTCATGTTGAACACGTCCTCTTAAACTTTGTGGCCCCAATTAAGAGGTTTAAAACTTTCATTCTTTAATTTGGCCCACACACTCTAGAATCGGATCGATGAGCATCTAGGACTTAGAAACTCCCTTTTCAGTAATTTATCCCCCTTTCAAGAGAGCTATTGGACTCGCATTGAGTGGTTGATTGTGTTTACTGGGTTTGAGCCTTTAGCAAACCCTAATTTTAATCCTTTTGCTGATTTTGTGGGGCTTGTGAAACTTGGAGCTCATGTAGTATAGCCTTACGAAAAAGAAGAACACTTTGAAGTATAATCTCAGTAAACTACTAGTTTAGTTTTATACTGCAATTATACTTGTATGTTAAGTGAAGATGGGAGCTATGAGCTATGATCAAAACACAGATAGAGTAGATCGAGTCCATCAACACCCCTAAAGCTTCACAGTCGTTTCCTCTTCCTTGGGTTGACATTTCATTCGGTAATGTTAGGCAGTTTTTATTTATATGCTGTTTAATGTTTGATGATCACATCGTTTTACATTTGCTTAAGCAAACTTTTATCACTTGTTTCGACTTCTTCTTCACCTGTGGTTTGACTGGAGATTCTGTACTCTTTCAGAAGACGTGTAATAGTGCTCCCTACAGTTTAACAGTGAAAACATGGATAGCCAGAAAATTCAGTCAGTGGCGGGGAAAGAGTAATGTTGACTTAAAGTAAATTTCTATGTACACCACCAGTGGACTAGACAGCACAAAAATTCAGATACTAAGAATTAGTAACATATCTGTTTTCTTTATAAATCAATATTTTTAAACAATGTAAGTTTATAAGACAGTATGTAAAATGAAGTGAAAAAAGTATACTCAGAATACTTAATTATACTTTTAAGAAGATTGAGTACATGTATTGTTCCAAATATACTTGGACTTTCCTGTCAGTATAAGTTTAAGTATATTTCTGAGAAGGACAAAAAAGTTATTTTTTAGTTTAAAAGAAGTATACTAGCACACTTGAATAAACCTAAAGGGAATAAGGGTATGCTTGGTGGAGTATAAAAAACACATCCAGTTGTAGGTTGTGGAATGTTTAATTTGTCTCTTGCGTATATATACACTTCTTAATGTAAAATCTTAATGTCACGCTCAAAAGTTTTGCCTAGATCTGGATGGATCATTCATTTCTTCAAACACTATACACCTTGGAGATATATGAAATTTGGGACTCTCAGGTCTTTTTGATCCAATTAGAATTGCACTGCAATGTACATTGCAAACTATGGAAGCTATATAGTACTTTTGGCTTTGTTCGCTTATTCCCCTAGTACTAGCTATGAAGATGTACACTGACCTTTGGATGATTACATTGTGGTTTTAAGCCACTGTATTGTATATCAGATTATGTTAAAAAAAATGTTCAATGTTACCCAAATCCAGGCCAAGTTTTCTCTGTGGCAAATCATTGAAATGGGCTGAGTTGTTGAAATTCCTTTCCTTCTAGTAAAATTTTGGAACCTTATCCTAAAGCAAGAGAGGCTGATGAGAGAAATAAGGTGTAGCGTTGGCAGTTTCAGTTGGTATACTCGTTCATGGTGGGGTGTTTTTATGATGTTATTTCCACATGAAAGTATCCAGCAATGGAACACTATGAGGTAATAATATTAAATAATTCTATTAAGTTAAATTCTCGTGCAGATTCCAGAATAATTTTAAAAAATCCTTTGAAGACCCCCAAGCATCTTCCTGTCCTGTGAATTTGCATGTACAGAATGTGAAGCACTGAATATCACAGGACTCATTTAAGAAGAACTCATTTCCTAGTGGTAAGAGGTTGAATGGTTTACCATTCTGTGATGGATGTAAATACCCTCCAGTTACTCAGAAACCTCATTTTCCAACCACAGTGACAAACTGGCACAGTCTGCTTCTGTAGAAGTCAGAGATGTCTCTGGGAGATGATTGTCTTTTTATGATTGTATATTGATCAGAGGGCAAAAAAAATGTTTTAAGGCAGTTTATAGAACTTTGGTGATGGGAGGTGTTTCCTTATAGAGCGCTGTGTTTTGAGCAGCTGAAATTCTACCATATTGCTGTTTTGACTCTATAGTCGTTTTTTTTAATATAGAGAGAATTATTTAAATGTGCTGCATGTTTACATTCCCATGTGTCATAGGGTTTGCAACCCTGTGGATCTTGTACCAGAAATTAAAATTGAGGCTGCAGGATATGCTAAATTTTGACATGATGAATTAATTTAGCATGAAATGAATAAGGCCATGTGAATGAATAAGTGCTTTTAGCCAGCTGAAAATGGCAGCGCTCTTCTGAAAATGCCTCTTTTTTTTTAGACGCTATGTGCTATGATACAGAATATCCATGGAACTGTTACTAGTATCTAATTTCACAATTTGTTTGTTTTTTGAGTATAAAAATGTAGACACAGTGTAACGTACTTGCTTTGGCACTGGTTTTTGATGAAGAGATGTACATGTTGTTGTCATCTGTTGACGGTGTACAAGCAGAATGTAAAGGTTGGTCAGTGTGGTATTTGTCCCGCCCCTCCTCCACTGTGATTGGACGGCTCTGTAAAAGGTGACAGTGATGAGAGCTGCATTTTATCCAAAGTTGAACATTCTTCAACTCTCGGTGACTGGTAAAAAATGTGAAATAGATGAAATAGATGCTCAGTGCCTTGTCATGCTGCTGGCGGTTTAAAAAAAACCCTGCAATGCTCCCAATGAAAATTGGAAAAGTACGATAGTCTTGGGAAAAAAACGCTTTGGTGGACACACAACCTAAAAGATTATACAGTGGTCCCAAAAAGACATTTAAGTCTCATTTAAAAAATATATGATTGTTTTCTTAAAAATAAATGCCACTTGGTTAAAATTTTTCTAATGCAATAACATTCAAACATTTTAACTGTGTATTTACCATTCAAAAGTTTGTGGTCGGTAAGATTTTTTGATGTTTTAGAAAGAAGTTTCTAATGCTTATGCCAAGGCTGTATTTATTTGATCAAAAATACAGTAAAAACTACTTTTTTTCTATTTTAAAATGTAATTTATTCCTGTGACGGCAAAGCTGAATTTTCAGCAGCCATTATTGCAGTCTTCAGTTTCACATGATCTTTTAGAAATCACTCTAATATGCTGATTTTGGGTTCAAGAAACATTTGTTATTATTGTTGTGCTGCTTAATTTTGAGGAAACCGTGATATTTCTTTTTCAGGATTCTTTCATAAATGGAAAGTTCAATAGCATTTATTTGAAATTTTAATGTTTTGTAACATTATACATGTTTTACTGTCATGTTTGATCAATTTAATGCATCCTTGCAGAATAAAAATATTAATTTCTTTAAAAAAATTATGCTGACCCCAAACTTTTGAAAGGTAGTATGTTTGCATAGCATTATTTTGACACATTTGCATCTGCTTTTGAAAAAAATTTTTTTTAATAAAAAGTCACCATTTGCTGCCATTAAATGGGCAAGCGCGAGCTGGACTTTTTTTTTTGTGTTCCGAAAAAGGGTGAATAGGGTGTGATAGGGTGAATAAACTCTAAGCAGATAAATGCACCTACATTGTAATGAAGCTCAGACCAGTATTGATTTAAGTGTAAATATATGCAGCAGTCATGATGTTTCATTAACAATGTTCGGAAGGAGCACATTCAAATAATCTATCCAATCAACTCGTCATCAGCAATTACCATATCTAATCCTATAAGCATGAGAGGAAGCCAATATATATACACAGTTGACTCACTTGCATTCCTCGACATCCCTCCATCACCCCGACTCCTCACTCTTGGCTTGATCCTACCACAGCCAGGAATACGGGTGGAGTACTCTGGGTTGGGGCCAAATACCAAGCTCAGAGCCCTATCCTCGGACAGCGCCCCAAATACACATACTATCTTACTTATTTGTAAGTGTGAACTCGTGAAACAACATTTTGTTTTACCTGAATTTATTTAATTAGTATTGAGTATTAATTAAAACACACCGTTTTGTGTGACTTCATTTTGCCACACAGATTTTGAGAGTTGGTCAGCTAAATAAAACAGGCGGTGTGCCAAAGAAGTATACTAATGGGTAACATACAGAAGCAGATGCGAGGTACATTCATTTTTCTCAAATAAACACCTATAAGCTTATTTCTCAGGCACATGTAGAGATTGAATATTCAAGCTAAACGTAAAAACGTAAAAACGTAAACGTAAACGTAAAAATGTAAAATTCTTGTTTTTTCGGGGGTATTCGTTCATTCATTTTTTTAAATATTAAATATGATATACGGATTAAATATTATACACAGGTTGCAAAAAGCAGGAAGGAAGCAAAACATTTTTTTAGTGTTTAGTGTAGCTCTCAGTGTGACACCAGTCAGTTCGAAGATGTATTTGAGCTATACGTCCCATTATAAGCCTAAAAGGATTTCAACAATCTTCCACTCAAGGGAGTGTCAAGGCACCTGACACAGTGTCTCTCACATATTGTACAAATACACTGTTCTGACCTCAAGGTTAACAATGCACATTTACCAGATTTAAGTGTCAGTTAATATATAGGGAGCAATAAAGTATATCATACTGAAAACAGGTGTTGTACGCTCAGTGTTGTAATAATTATCTGCATTTCATGTACTCTTAAACCTGTGGTCATCAGTCCCACACATGCCAAGCCGTGGCATTGACTCCTCCTTGGTGGTGCTCAGAGGCCAACAAATTCTCCGGCCAGATGTTTTAGGTTATCTGTTGATCCAGATGTGTTAGTCTGGGTCCGTGCCATTTATTTGCTTTTGAAGGATGTTTTAATTTCCAGTCACCTTGGAAAGATGCTTGGGCTCATTGGTTGGGTTGATTTAAAAAAAGAAAAAAAAAGCTCTTTACATTTTTTATTCTTCATTTGAAAGTAGTGTAATGAATTTAAGCAGTGTTTAACAAAACATAGCCTACATTTTACATAAAAATAGATAAGTCTGGAATACCATCAAATTGAACATCATGCACATTTGTTAGAGGTTGTTAGGTCTAAGCCATGTTTTGTGAAATAATTTTACCTGTTTTGCAGAGATAAGACAGTATACAATTATCTATGCGTGGCATATCACACATTGCTTAGCTGTTGTTTTAACATTATTTAGGAATGCATAAAGCTTGGATTACAGTGTCATTATGCAATTATTGTTTTACGTTGGTTGGAACAGTTTGTGAAAGCACACTTGCACAGTTTAATTGTATGAAAATGGTAAATTTAAAGTTAAGTTAACGCAAATGTTCAGAAATTATGGCTGGAAGAATTTAAAGAATGAACATTTCCATCATTATTTATTCAACATAATGTTGAAGTATAAAAAACATGTTATATTCAAACAGGAAGTAGTTCTTTAGTTCCTTTCAATGTCACGTTTGACCTGTGTTTGAGTTTAGTTTGAGTTGGACTTTTGCTGAGTCCCAATTTGCCTACTTATACTACGTCCTAAAAGTATGTACTCTTTTTATGAAGAAAAATAAAAACTTTTGAGTGAGTAGCAGAATAGTAGGCAAGCTTTGGGACATACTACTTCGTCATCTTTAACGGACAGCTCTGTCGCTTAGTCACGTGTATCCTGTCACCGTTTAAACTGCCCTGTCAATCATCTTGTCACAGTTAAAACTAGCCACATTCAATTTAATTTAATTTCCTACCATATCGGCGAGAATTGTAGTAGCACGTTGATCGGCCAGTCGTGGGTATTTCATGCAGAGACTAACGTGTTTGCAATTTGAATATGAGGATGTGTTTAAAAGTGAATGGCCAAACGTATCATTACAAAAGTTCTCAAAGCTGTTAATGTGGATAACACTGAATAAATATCTTTTCGTCAGGTTAGATACTGATAATTATTCACTTAAACCCCTTTATCTAAACCTCTCTACTTCACCGTCGGACTCGCACATCCGTCATGTTTGTGGTCTTTTAACACTTTTTATGCCTTGAAATGCGTAGCGTTAATCAATGTGTTGACGGAATTTCCGCTGAAACAGGAAGACAGGGCGGGACATATTGAACAGCCCCTCCCCTTTTTTAAAATAGCCAACAGCGTTTTGTTTATATCACAGCTTGGCCAGAGCCGCTGAGCTCTGTAAAGCCGCAGTTTCCTACTAATTGCCTCCATATTGCTTTAAAATACAGCATTCTGTGCAGAATTCAAATGGGTTCAGTACGTTTTCTGGTATGCGCCGCCAGAATATCCGCTATGTGCTATCATGTGCTATCAATGGAAATCTGAATCATTCCCTATCCCCTATATAGTGCACTATGTGCCATTTACCATGTAGAAAATAGTAAATGCGTGAACAAGTGAGCGATTTTATCTGCAGCTTCAGCATATACGGGGATGGACGCTTTAGATTCTAGAGAGCATTTGATTGGACAGAAAATCTGATGAGAAGCTGAAGTGCAGGGTGATGTCATCAAAATCAATGATCCCTATTGGTGGAAGTGAGAGACCTTAAGTTTTGAATGTTTATATCTTCTAAATGCAAATTTTGTCATTGTTTTGCAGCACACTAGCTTATAGATAACAGTAAGACTAACATATTCATACTAAAAGCCAAAGAACTTCCAATTTGATTTCATGGGGACTTTAAAGAAACTGCTTGTGAATAGATCCAGCCAATTATTTTAATTTTTGCTGCATTCACTACGTGACACTTGTTGTATGTAATACTTTTATGATACTTTTAGGGTCCATTGCATTGAAACAGTATTTTATTAAAAATGTCTCCTTTTGTTTTTAACAGAAGAAAGTCATACAATAATGAATTAATTTCTCTTTAAACCAAGCAAGCAGAAGAAACTCTCTTTAGATGAAGTTAAATACTAAGTCAAGCTCCAGACTTTGGTCTGCCTGTACTGTTTCTCTGAAATGAAGTAGGGAAGTCACGGCACAAAATCTTTGGCCTGAACTTAAAGAGAGCTTTTAATAGTTTGGGAATGAATTGAAGATGCCAGAGTGTGTTTAATAAGGGCCTGTGAAACACTATGCAGCGTGCTGTGATTTTCTCAAGGGGAGGAAAGAACTCTTTTTTGCAGGCTCTATTGCAGTGTCAAACACTATTGCAGCGTTTTATAACTCTGTGTGGTGTCATATTTAAAAAAGGCCCCGTCCAACAGGTCACAGCGCTGACACTTCTACATTTAATTTTAGTGCCTTATTATTTTATCAGCTGCAAGAAGTACAACAACTCCTGTGGGGAAAACCGAATCTCAGCCTGAAGAGACTTTAAATGTGATTTAGTTAAATAAATAAGCCTGTGGGCAATTTTGTACTCCTTAAAACTGTGGGAAAGTAACCTTTAGAGACAAAAATTCAGACATCCCCTTGACTTGTCATGTTGCTCATTTTTTATTTAGCAGAACTGTTGATGTTTGGTTCCAGATGCATAGTCATAAATAATTATGTGTAACAGGACATTTTAAATTCAAATTTATCTCGATTTATTTTATGACCAATGTGGATAGAACCCATACTGTGTAAGACTCGTGGCCTTAAAAACATGTTACATTTTATGGGACATTATTAAAGCATTTATGTTTCCTGTATGTGCACTTATTCTTGGGGTTTTATAAACTGGAAAGCATCAAGAGGTTGCACATCACTCCAGTTCTTTAGAAAGAGTGAAATTTAGAAATATTCTGTAGCTCAGGATGTTAATCACATTTAATGAGGACTCACAAAGCCTAACAGGCATTGCAGCAAAAATGAAATTGTGTGACCGGAGGTATAAAAAATTAAATAAAAAAACACACTTCTGTGTCAATTTATCTCTCCATTTGTGCATATAATTCTAAAATGTGGGAGTTTGTCATGATTAAAACTTTAGTGTCAGACTTATTTTTTGCTCGCATCTACATAGCTTCACAATTTTGAGAGATGTGAAAGTTAACAAATGTCACAGCTCTTTCCTGGGCATGCCATGCTAGCAAAGTCCAGACTAGTTGAATAATTTGGCTGCATTTGGCAAACTGCATATGGTTGATGTTTAAAATGGTTTTTAAGAAGATTTTTGTGCTGCTCTATTTTGATTATGAAATCCTTATGAAGTGCACCTTGCCCATGGTATGTTGTTTGAATAGACATTTTCTTTGAGTATCCATTCTCATTAACACATAAACACAGATGCAGCTGTTCAAGATGATTTGGATGGGGGGAAATTGGCAGTAATCATAGCTATAGCGGAGATTCAATGGGCACCGTGGGTGCAGTACACCCACAGTCAACAGAGGAGGCTTTGGAATATATTGTTGTATTATTTGTTTGGAAAAAAAAAGCTTTACCTAAGTAAATATGTCATGAACAATTCAGGCATTTTCATCAAATTTCCTTTTTTAATTTAAGGAATTATCCACTTATGTGACCAAGTGATGGGAATTCATTGGTCACAGCTTTTATGGAAGATTGGATGTCATTCAGTACAATTTGCTTACAGGAACTTTGACTAGCTCTGCGGGACTCTGAGGTGATATAATTGGTGATGATGGTGAAGAATGTTTTGTTGAGTTAAAAAAAAGAACTGGGGAAGGTCCATTCTTATTGCCATTTTTTTTGATGGCTGTTCTTTATTATGATATGTTATTCATTTGCTTATTTATTTCAGTGTCTTTGTAAGAGTCACAGGTTAGAGAATCTTAATTCAGCCGCCAGCAGTTTTGAGTGATGTGTATTTTTCCCACTAAATTATCAAAAATCATGCTTATTTTACTGCTGAAACTTACATTAATCTTCTCTCGAAATGGGGTCCGATGAGACATGCGGATTGCATTAACAGTGATTTGTGTACAGTCGTCCCACAAGGCACAGTTATATTTTACATCCTTGTAGAAAATGCAATCCACATTCATCTATAAAATATACCAAATCTGCACAATCCATAAATCATAGTCACACAAGCAATATTTAATAATGCTATAACTTTGCCTTTTATTTAATTTCCAAGGCTCTCTGAATTAACTTTCCTTAAAAGAGTCTCTGTGTGGTCAGACACAACTAATACTATTTTCATATGGGATGTTAGTGCAGTTTTGGCTTTTACTGTAAAGTAGCAGTCAGTCTTTAGCACAATGAGCAATATACTCTATTTGATGTAGCGTTTTAAGCATGTCAGTTGTTTAATAGCCAACGTCACGCCAAAATGCAACAATCACAGTAAAGTAATTGATGGAAAAATGGAGCATGGTTGTAATTTATCTGTCCTTTTTACTTTCTGCAGAGGGCTTATTCCATTAGCATTTTGTGTGTGTGTGTGTGTGTGTGTATTTCACTGTTATGTAAGCTTGGGTAATTTGACTCTTCTGACTGTCTGAATGCCGAGTCGAAGAACTGTCTATGACTCCCACAAATGCAGACGGGCAGCCCACTCTGACCCACAGACATTGAAATGCAGCACCACTTTTTACTGAAGAAGGAAGGCCAGTACCATCCACTAACTCCAATCATTGTATTTATTCCTTTCTGACTGTAATTTTTCATCTAAAAGCCCTCAGCCATGTCTGGATTGCTCATAATGAGGGTGATGCAAACCACAGTCTGGCACTCGGGGTCTGACGAGGAGGGTCTATGATTATAATTCTCTGATTTCAGGAGTTGAAATGGATTTGCACTTTGCATAGGCTGTATGGAAAAGGGTGGTGGGTTCAGAAAAATGAAAGTCTCATGCAATGCGCTCGTCTTACTGGAATAGAGGAAAGTTTGGCCGCCGTCGGCAGCTGGGTGGAGAGGAGTCTATTGTTGCTGCTAGTGGCCCGCACAGAGCGGAGGAGAGGGAATTGGAAAGAACGGATGGTGTGTTTGTCCAGCTGATTCTTCGTTTTTCATCTGAGTCCCTCCGTCCTGTTCCTGCCAAGCACTTTTCCATCCCTCAGAGCACACGCACGCCCTTGCACACTCCCACGCAGTGCTCTCACAGATTTAGGCTCTCTGTTTTATTGTTAGTGGATCATGTCCCCACAGTGACGTTGGAAGCAAGTTGATGTTTACAGAACTTTAATTTTATACCGCTTGCTCTGGGCATATTTCCATTTGCCAACTCTGTAAATATTACAGGCGGTTTATAAAGGTGGAAACTAAATCTGCCCTTTCTTCTTTTCTAATACCAGGTGCATAGTAATCATCTAAGATTGTAATATCTCCTCTCCTCTCCTCTCCTCTCCTCTCCTCTCCTCTCCTCTCCTCTCCTCTCCTCTCCTCTCCTCTCCTCTCCTCTCCTCTCCTCTCCTCTCCCCTCCCCTCCCCTCCCCTCCCCTCCCCTCTCCTCTCCTCTCCTCTCCTCTCCTCTCCTCTCCTCAGTTTTTCTGAATTGCTAAAACACATTTCTCAAAACCATCACCAACTTTCTCAAAACCTTAAACACAAAACCAAATCTTCAAACTACATTCAGAGGACACCTGGCTCTTCTGTCAAAATCAAACAATTGCTTTAAAACCATTTTATCTGCCCTTATGGCCTTTAAAACATAAAGGCCATTTGTCAATGTTTCAGAAAATGATTGTGATAAAATGAAAATTAGCTTTCAGAGCTGATTGCATTTGGCTTTGTGGCTTCTTCAAAGGTCATCTTTGCTTTAATGTCTCGTGACCCTTCATTCTCTCCCTCCTTAATAATTTGGAATCTTATATCAGAGCATTTGTCTTCCTCTCTCCTCTTATTTTTTTCAAGTGACTTTTAGAAGAACAAGACAATTGCTGCAGAATATAGCTGGTCTACTGAGAACTGAATGAGCACAATGTTAATGTTAGATGGTGGAGTTTCTATTGTGAATCTGATCAGAAAATACCCACATTTTTGTGTCTGAAATTTGAATTTGTCATATCATGTAAGACTAGTGTTGTCACAAATTTACCAATTTTGGTACCATAGCAAAAACTGTTTAATTAAATTAAATGAGCTAATAATTATAAGTAAAAAATACATTAAATCAGCTCAAAGCTTTTAAATATTTATAAGTAAACATGGCTTTAAAAAGGTTACGTGAACAGTTAATAATAAAATGTGATCTTGGACCACAAAACCAGTCATAAGGGAAGTTCAAACATCATCTGAAAATCATCTGAAAGCTGAATAAATAAGTTTTCCATTTATGTATGGTTTGATAGGACAATATTTGGCCGAGTTACAACTATGTGAAAATCTGGAATCTGAGGGTGCAAAAAAAATGAAATATTGAGAAAATCGCCTTTAAAGTTGTCCAAATGAAGTACTTAGTAAGGCATATTACTAATAATTGTGATATATTTACGGTAGAAAATGTACAAAATATCTTCATGGAACATGATCTTTACTTAATATCCTAAGGATTTTTGGCATAAAAGAAAAATGGATAATTTTGACCCATACAATGTATTGTTGGCTATTGCCACAAATATAACTGTGTGACTTATGACTGGTTTTGTGGCCCAGGGTCACAAATGAGGAATAAAGACACTCATTACATAGTGGTAGGTCTATTAGTTGTTGGTTATGAAACTATCCAACAGCGTGCAGAACTGCAATGAGCTTGCAATGCAATGAGCTCTCAATGAACAATGAACAACAGTGTACGGTCCATCCGTTAGCCCAAAAACGGAATCTAACAGCTTGGTTAAAGGATTCTGCATGTAAGCCTTTTCAGCATTTCTGTTAAATTCACTTAATTTATTGATATCTAATTTTAAATTTGACTCCATGATTAAAGTGACCTGACTCCAATTTTATGTGACTTTGTTCAACTTGTTACGTTTGTAATTTAACAGCTGATTATTCGTTGTGATTTAATTTGGATCGCTGATTTTTCTTAGTATCTCTTATTTTCAAATATTCGTTCATCAAGGGACCCGATATCGCACAGAAACAGTCGCGTCATGATTCGCGTGTTCACGGACACAAACTAGCCAGTTCTGATATTAGTCAGAGGATTGCAGAGTGAATATTTTACCTTTAAGTGGTCGCACACAAACACCTGGTTTTGGGGGGGAGAATCAGATATCTTCTGAGACCACTCAAAAAGGAGAACAGAATTCTCATAAGTTTCAATCTTTCACATCCTACCAGTGACAGCAGTGAAGTTGAGACCATTTTCTTACAACTGCATTTTGTGCATTATTAAGTGACTGACTAACTTAAACACCTTTGAGTGGCCATTGTGTTCATGCACTCAACAGAAATGTCTGTGATCGGCTACAATCAAAACAGAGCGCTTAAGAAAGAAGGCACCTGTCAGCAGGTACCACGTTGACCCGGTGTTTAGTATAACTGGTACAGAAAGGCTGGTATTGGTACATTTTTAAATTGTAGTATCAATTTGGTACCAAAGTACCCATACTTTTGACAGCACTATGTCAGACATAATGTGGGGGAAGTTGTCCAGGCTGTCTGGTTATGGTTCAAACCTGTTTAAAAGATCTGTTGTGGTTTTCCCCTCATCATGCATAAGTTTGAGTCACTGGAGAATTTCATAGAGCAGTCAAAACCTGGGACACTTTATTCTGAAATGTTTTTGAGAAGAAATAGGTTTCCAAGGCATCATAACATAATTTGCGATGATGTTAAACAAATTTGAAAGAACTTTAGACATAAGCAAAATTTGAATGAGTACTATGCTTATTTCCCAGGAGAATTGGAATCATACATTGGGGAAAACAGGGGAAAATTAACATTTATAAATTAATTTACTTTCATCCACTTCTTTAGATGCCATTTTTATACATTTTAACCAACCGCCAAACCACACACACAGGACTATGGGATATCATGGGCTTGTCTTTAAAGATGACCCGAGGAGGGTATCTTAGTAGATAGAATGTTACTAACAATAAGATTAACTTCTTATGCAACACCAGAAATTTTTAGTATAGTATAATATTTTTTAACATGGACTAAGTTAATACATTTATCAAGCAAGGGTGCATTAAATTGATCAACCGTGACAACAAAGACATCATCTTACAAAAGATTTATATTTCAAATAAATGCTGTCTATTCATCAAATCACGTTATCCACTAAAATATTAAGCAGGGCAACTGTTTTCAACATTGATAATAATAAAAACCTTGAGCTCAAAATCAGCATTGAATGATTTCTAAAGGATCATGTGACTCAAGACTGGAGTACTTGTTGCTGAAAATTCAGCTTTGCCATCACAGGAATAAATTACTTTTTAAAATTCATTAAAATAGAAAATAGTTATTTTAAGTTGTAATACTATTTCACGGTATTGTAGTTAGGGCCCGAGCACCGATGGTGTGAGGACCCACACCGATGGTGTGGAATTGCTCAGCCTGTCATTCTTCTTCTCCCAAATGAATCGCATTTTTGAGGGCCTAAACATGCTCGCAAACTCATGAAACTTTGCACACGCGTCAAAAGTGGTGAAAATTTACGTCTGATATGGGTTTCAGAATTAGGCGTGGCAAAATGGCTCGATAGCGCCACCTACAACATTTCAACGAAGGGCCTCTCCCGCTACGTTTCACGTACATGTATGAAATTCGGTACACACATGTAACAGCCCAATACCTACAAAAAAGTCTCCTGGTATGAAATCTGAAAACCAACAGGAAGTGAGATATTTAGAATTTTCTTTGCAAAATTGTTGCAAATTTTGCCATTTTCAGACATTGTACTTTAACGAACTCCTCCTAGAGATTTAATCCGATCAACATCATATTTGCACAGTCTAATCTAAGTCCTGGCCTGAAGACATCTATATGCCAATATTATTTAGTCATAGCGCCACCTGCTGGCAACAGGAAATGGCATGCTTTACACTGTAATTCCCTCCCAGAAACACATTTAACTATGCCATTATGTCTCAAACATGCTAGAAACACATTAAATCAAGCAAAACTTGGCTAAGTGCTAATGTATGCGATTTACGCCACAAAACAGGAAGTTGTTGTAACTCAGGCATACAGTGTCCGATCTGCCCCAAACTTCACACGTTTGATAATAGTCCAGGCCTGAAGACATCTATATGCCAATATTCAGTTATAGTCAAAGCGCCACCTGCTGGCAGCAGGAAGTGTGGCACATTGAAGTGACTTTGCCATATTTCTCTTATATTTACCCACTTAAATGCATGTCGCCCACTATTGGCTGTTTTCCTGATGCCACCTGGTGGCGGTGCTCATCGCTGCTTGCAGCTTTAATTTTTACTGTATTCTTGATCAAATAAATGCAGCCTTGGTGAGAGACTTATTTTAAAAAATTAAAATATACTTACCAATCCCAAAACTTTCAACGGTAGTACAGAATAATATTTTTAGATGAGCACCAAGTTGGTTCCTGACAACTTCAAATTACATTTTACATTCTCATTTGGTCCTTTAAAATTCTTTTAACTGTCCATTAACTGTTGGATCCTGTTTGTTTCAGAGAAAGATGATGGTAGACAGTTATGAGGCTTCCAACAGACACCTCCGAGTGAGGCTTTCACAATACTGCAGAACTTGAAATCTATATTATCTATTTAATTTTTTATATTTTTACGTTTGTTTACTGAAGCTGCAGAGGTTATTTCACCATGGTGCTTGGTGATGAATGACTTTAAAGGGTTCTGTGTCAGAGGTGCATGCAGTCTGAATTATGTTTGTGTTTCGAGCACGATCCCTGCTCCCAGGCGTGTGCTTTTCGTTTGACTTGAGGTCAGCTACTTAGGAAGAGCTCTTATGCGGCTTTTCTGCTGTACTGGAATTTAGCAACATCTTGTTGACTCATAATAGGATGTCTAAACTGTATCCCTGGAGTCATATAATTTGTTATATACCCATATTTAGATTTCCTGTCATTGCCTGAGGTGACTTCTTGTCACAATATGGCCTCCATTTGTAGGCTTCTTGGAATTGGATCAAGTCCACCTGGTGAAGTCTAATTTCAAGATTCTTCCAGATGTACGAATGATCTGTTTTTATGGATTCTGTGAACTCAGGCTGACTGAGAGATTGGAAGTTTTCCATGAAGCCGTAGGTGGAAGGAAGATAGATCTACAGTAGGTGTATGTCCTGGAGAGATTTTTGAGGTCAATGTGAAAGATGTCCCAGGGGTCCTGCTCATCCAGCTATGCTCAGTGGATCTCATGAGACCAGAAAATAAAAACTTAAAAGGGAAAAAGAGCGGTCAAGAGAGAGAGTTTGAGCTACAGAGAGAATCTTTGCAAGACCAGAAAATGTGAAATGCCACTGTGAAGTGCATTTGTTGTATGTATCTACTACATAATCTCCAACTGCATTTCTGTCACAACCACTATCGTCAAAGATGATTAACAATTAGCATACAGTTTGGATTGGTGGTATGATTCTGTTCTGGGCAAGAACTCCCTGCCCATTCCTGTAGCCTAGCATGGATAAGAGCAGTGATAACCCCCTTAACAGAATAGAACCAACATAAATGTAGGCCTATTGCAGATATCATTAATGTTCTTAATGACAATAATTAAATGTAACAGCATAAATCAAGATAAATGACAGAATTAGAATATTAGAAGGCCAAGAGAAGCTGGGCATAGAAGAGGGTAATTAGCTCCTGAGCAACGTGATAAAGCTGCTGATAATACTGAACAGACCTTGCTGTGATAGCTGATTCATGTCCACCTATAGGAACACGATGCCTGAGAGTCAGCCGATGCGAGCTTACGCAAGTATGTATGGATCAGAATATCTGAGTGTGCGCAAAAGTGAGCATTTGTTCATCTGTTTTCTAGGCATGGATCAGTCAAGTATAACCTCTACTAAAATGAACAAAGGTGTTTTGAGTCTCCTCCTTTTTCAACAAGCATGACTTTCCAGACTGATCCAGGCTGGTTTAACACAAAATCAGTAACCCTCCCCTTGAACATCAATCACAAGTGGTAACAGGAGGTGCATTTGAGAAGTTTTTTTTAGAAACGGGTTTCTTGTCACACTAGCCCAGGGTTGAAGCTGTTTATTTATTTAATTTGAAAAAGGTTATGGGTGGAATGGGTGGCTATAAAAAATAGACACGTCATTATTGACACATGGGAATGATAGATTTGATTTGGATGCAAAAATAATTGAGAGTGCAGAAATAAAGCAAAGCCAGCACAGTGAAATATGGGATCAAATAATATATATAATAGCTCAGCAACAGCAGCAACCATTATTATTTTAGTATTATTTACACCGATCAGGCATAACATTATGACCTATCTCTTCATCATGGCACCTGGGTGGGATACATTAGGCAGCAAGTGAACATTTTGTACTCGAAGTTGATGTGTTAGAAGCAGGAAAAAATGGGCAAGCGTAAGGATTTGAGCGAGTTTGACAAGGGCCAAATTGTGATGACTAGACAACTGGGTCAGAGCATCTCTAAAACTTCAGCTCTTGTGGGGTGTTCCCAGTCTGCAGTGGTCAGTATTTATCAAAAGTGATCCAAGGAAGGTGAACCGGCGACAGGGTCATGGTCGGCCAAGGCTCATTGATGCACATGGGAAGCATCAGAACTGGACCAGAGCAATGGAAGAAGGTGGTCTGGTCTGATGAATCACATTGTCTTTAACATTACGTGGATGGCCGGGTGCGCGTGTGTCGCTTACCTGGGGAACACATGGCACCAGGATACACTATGGGAGGAAGGCAAGCTGGCGGAGGCAGTGCGATGCTTTGGGCAATGTTCTGCTGGGAAACCTTGGGTCCTGCCATCCATGTCGATATTACTTTGACATGTACCACCTACCTAAGCATTGTTGCAGACCATGTACACCCTTTCATGGAAACGGTATTCCCTGGTGGCTGTGGCCTCTTTCAGCAGGATAATGCGCCCTGCCACAAAGCAAAAATAGCTCAGGAATGGTTTGAGGAGCACAACGAGTTTGAGGGGTTGACTTGACCTCCAAACTCCCCAGATCTCAATCCAATCGAGCATCTGTGGGATGTGCTGAACAAACAAGTCCGATTCATGGAGGCCCCACCTTGCAACTTACAGGACTTAAAGGATCTGCTGCTAACATCTTGGTGCCAGATACCACAGCACACCTTCAGGGGTCTAGTGGAGTCCATGCCTCGACGGATCAGGACTGTTTTGGCAGAGAAAGGGGGACCAACACAATATTAGGAAGGTGTCATAATGTTATGCCTGATCGGTGTATATACTATATTATTTTTAGTATTTTTAGTACTACAATATATATAAAGTTTGTTTTCTCATATTTTATTTCAGCTTTATTTCAATTACTAAACAATATTTTAATACATTTAGTTTTTGTTTAATGATAACAACACTGAAGCTGACAGTGAATGTAATGGTAACACACTGAGTTGTCTCATGCCAGAATCAATCATTAAAGTGAAAAGACAAAAAATCTGTGAATGAGCCTCTTTATAGTCAGGAGCTGCATGCCTATAATTACATTTACCTAAAGGTGGTTCATGAATTGCTTCATAACATGAATCACTGGACATAATAAAATGATGGACTCTACCTCCTAATTTTAGATTTGTTCCATATATAATGAATGGAAACACTTGCTGACACGGACAGCAGCATCAATTCAATTGAAAATACTCTGTTTTTCTCTCCTAGGGGCCTATTTATCACAATTCATGACCGCTCCCACATCTCCACACTACTTCAGAGCTGGCCAGAGAAGGACATTCGTGTGAGTTTTGCCCACTTACATCTACACCACTCTGAACTATTACATAATGTACCAGAGCTCTCACTTTCAGACACAAATTAAAACTCTCCAGGGTTTCACCAATTCCAAAGACATTGATTCCAAAATTATATGACTTGTAAAAACGATGCCATAAAGTCATATTAATCTGCTTGTTAAGCATTTAAAAGTTATTAAGGTAATGATGTCGCACCCTGTAGGGCTTTGGCGTGTTGAAGAACAATGTGAAGTGGCATGAAATGAAGCAGTAAAAATGTTAAACACCTACTGCATCTGCATCACAATGTTAACGGATAAAAAACATGTTGTTCTTGCTTTGGGATCAATTGCGTTCAGCAATTGGATTGAATTACACAGCTCATGCTGTTATTTTAAATTTAGTAGTTTATTGTGAATATGTGAAAATGTGAAAATAAAAGCGGAAAATCTGTTGTTACTGGAGGGCAGACTTACAAGCCAACCAAGCTTATTACAGATGCAGTATAAATGCAAATGTTTAATTCAGGGCAAAAACATAAAAATACACTGAAGAGAGTGATTTGATAATAAAATGCTTAAATTAGATCAGCAAGCTTTGTAGGGTGAATTAAAAGTAAAGGCTGCTGTACAGTCCAAAACATTATATACACACTACCATTCAAAAAAAAACTTTTTTTTAATTTAAAAGAAGTATCTAATGCTTACCAAGGCTACATTTATTTGATCAAAAATACATTAAAAACAGTAATATTGTGAAATAATGTTGCAATTTAAAACAGTTTTCTAATTAAATATATTTTAAAATGTAATTTATTCCTGTGATGTTAAAGCTGAATTTTCCGCAGCCATTCAGTCTTCAGTCTCACATAATCCTTCAGAAATCATTCTAATATGCTGATTTAGTGATCAAGAAACATTTCTTATTATTATCAATGTTGAAAACAGTTATGTTGTTTAATATTTCTTTTGTAAATCGTGACACATTTTTCCAGGATTCTCAGATGCCAGCAAGAACAGCATTTATTTAAAATAAAAATATTTATGTAAAATTATTGATGTCTTTTTTCATTATAAATGTGTTGTCACTTCAAGTTAATGTGTCCTTGCTAAATAAAAGTGTTAATTTCTTTAAATTATTTGAAATCTTCAAAAGAAAAATATGTGTGTGTGTGTGTGTGTGATCATGGCCTATAGAGAGCGCAACAGGATAAGAAATCTTTGAAGTCCATTTTTACGCTCCGTTTCCAAACAGTTAAAATGACAAATAAATGCTTACTCCGAGAACGAATGATTTTGGTATATGATTTATATATACTGTATATAAATATATATATATATATATATATACAGTATATATAAATCATATACCAAAATCATGGCTTCCAATAATGCATGCATGGCCCACATTTTTGGTACAAAATAACTTGGTCTCAATAACTTGGTTGTATTTTTTTTGCTAGGCTGTAGTAGTGACAGATGGAGAGAGGATACTGGGCCTGGGGGATCTGGGCTGCTATGGCATGGGCATCCCAGTGGGTAAACTGGCCCTCTACACTGCCTGTGGTGGAATGCCTCCTCAGCAGTGCCTGCCTGTTATGCTGGACGTGGGGACAGACAATGAGGTAGGCAGACATGTGGCACCACTGCCATCCAGACCATGACTGCTGACACCCACTTGCCATCTCGCTCTCTTTGACATAATCAAAGACATAACTATTCATAGTAACCACATCCTCTCTCACGACTTTAATCTGCCAACTTGTTTGTTTTCAATGGTCGCAATGTTGCAGTGCAGTAGCAGAAGGTTATGAATAGCCCTGTGAGTTCAGAGGTAAATTTAGTGAGCAAAAAGTCATTCTCAACAGGGCTAAGGGTGTGGCACTGCAGAAATAGAAAACCACTGCCTCATCTACCAAGGCTTTGCTCCAGTGTCCACCTGGCACTCCCCTTCTGTGCCAAAGCAGTGGCTAAGCCATGCCATTATAGATGCCAAATCTCAGATGGAGGGAGAGAGACAAAAAAAGTAAGAGAAGATGAGACTAAGAAAGAGTAAATGACTTTCAAGCCTTTGTGTTTTAGAGACACTTGTCTTTCATTGCTTATGTATAGTAGGGGTTGCACAGACTAGTCGATTTTAATGCTCTGCCATGACGCTTTAAGCTTGACGTCGACTAGTCTCTGATCATGGCCTATAGAGAGCGCAACAGGATAAGAAATCTTTGAAGTCCATTTTTACGCTCCGTTTCCAAACAGTTAAAATGACAAATAAATGCTTACTCTGAGAACGCTCCACAAGATATGTTTGATTATACAATCTGGATGCTCAAAATGGATCGAGTGATTGCACGTTTTAAACAACTTATTGTACACGCAAGTTAATCTGCATTATAAACTAATATGAAGACTGGAGGTAATGGCTGCTGAAAATTCAGCTTTTCCATCATACCAATAAAATACATTTAAAATATACTGTATATTTAAATTGAAAAACAATTTTAAATTGTATTAATATTTCACAATATTACTGTTTTTATTGTATTTTTGATCAGCTTTGGTGAACATAATGCTGAGTACACACTGCACGAGTCGTCAGATTGCTGTTCTTCACACATTACATGACTGTCTGGGGTACCATTTAATGGCTTTTGTGTGTGCATTATACGACGGATCGGCGACAACATTTAAAAAACATTTCTTGTTTAAATAATGCATGCAAGAAGCTTGTGATCCAAGTTGTCTGTGCACCGATTTGCAGCGAAAAGGAAAAAAGAATATAAAAGAGAATGGTTACTTGCAGAAGCCATGCTTGCTGATGTTCTGTTGCCGGACTCCTCGCCCCTGAACTTTCCCTTGTCCTGTATCTTTTCTCTCTCACTGGCTGGAGGTTATCGCCGATGTAGTTTTCAGTCAAAACAGATGACTGAGTCACAGACAGGTCCAGATATTTAGCATGCTAAATATTTCAAGGGCATCGGCGCTTCTCTTAGATCGCGTCTGTGACCATCTGCACTACACGATTGTCACTAAACTGTCTGTGAGTAAAAATCAAGGATAACATTTGTGCAGTGTGTACCTGGCACAAGAGACTTCTGAAAAAAATCTTAACTATCTTACCCAAAGCATCTTACTTTAAATTCAAGGTATGCATTTATGTATATCTCAGTTAATATGAGGTCATATGTCATGTCAACAATTCTTGCTTTTACACTAAAGTTCCTTAACTCATTTGACAGCTTCACACTCTTGTTGGTCTGTACAAAAGCTCATAAATGAGTAAGAGGGTAAAAGCACATTAATACTGTTGTGTAACTGCTCTGAGTCAGTTTTCCCATTCGGTTCTGCTTCAGTATCCAGCAGGCCAGCTCCACATGTGTCTTCTGCTGCGATGCTAAATCCAGAGTGGCCAGTCAGCGATTCAACATATCCTCAGGCATCAAAACACTTTAATGAGTTGACTCTAGATTTTGGCCCCCTGTCTCTGTCTGTATCCAAGTGTATTCAGCTGGAGGAATGGAGGGAAAAAAGTTTTTTTTTTGTTTGGTTCATTTATTTATCAATTGGTTTGGGGTAACTTTATTTATTTGTTGATTTTTCACTGTCTGGGTTAATGTTGCATGCATGTGTTCATGATAAAGAGTCTGTTTTTGTTATTGAAATCATCTCACTCTCAATGTAGACAGACAAAAACTTGTATGCAGTATTTCATACCCGCACAGCACACATGGCTTGCTGTTTAGTCTTCTGTCCCTCTACAAGTCTAAAATTGAAAGACTTCTTCTGCTGCACCATTTGGCCGACTTTGCATGAAGTCTGAGATAATTAAGACCTCGTTTTCAGGATATTCTGAAGAGATGACAGATCTGATTGATGAACTCACTGCTTATGCCCCCACAGCTGTGTGTGTGCATTTTATAGGACTATGCAGTCAGATGGTAAAATTAGTGTTATTAAAGGATTAAGTCTACTGTTATTTCTAAAGGAGCAAGACGCCTACTGACTGGGGTCAGGCTGACTTCTTTCTTTCTGCCTCTCAAAGGGAGCTTGACGACTGCACCTGCATCAGTTTTGACTCTCCAAACACAGTCACTAACGTCAATACAAACAGTGAGGAATCTGATCCAGGATCAGCATACATCATTTATGGTTGCTTGATCCAGGCCCTGTACACTCTGGTTAAACTCTAATCCGCAAAGAACGCTGTCTGTGGCCTGGCTGCTAGAGAAAGTTCAAGATGTGCAAATAACATGGAGGGGCTTTGCACAGGCTTTTTATGAAGAGCTTAAATGTGCTAATTGTTCATGTCAGCAAACTGGATTTTCTGTCAGATACTATTTACGCCTCGTAATTGCAGTTGTTATTTGCATGATGATGATGATGATAATTTTAACAATTGAAAATATTCAAACATATATATAATTCTAAAATAGTATTGTCAGGCACGTGAAGAGAGGACTCAAATGCAGAGGATTCGTGCAACAGTTTATTAGGCACAACAGAAAACACAATAAACATCCAACGTGAATAGTGACACACACACACAAACAGAAAATTGGTGTAACAACTCCAGAGCCATCCATACAGACACCTGCGGACTCAGGCTGTGGAGACCACCTCAGGTGCAATGCCCAACGGGACGGGGAACGAGACTAAGGATAGCGAATCAGAATCAGGTGAATTAGCGCTGATTGCCCAGGTCACGAGCTGCAGAAAATGACAGGACAACACAGACAACAGGGAAGCCGATGAAGCACCCTGAACCGTGACAAGTATAAGAACAACATATTAGTACAATTTATTTAGAACATTATTATTATGATAAATCTTATGAGGTTTTTGAGAAATGTATATATTTTTTATGTCTATGTATATATATATATATAGACGGATAGATTGTACACACACAAACAGCCAAAGCAGATTGCAATCAAACCCATGTAAACACTATCTTTGTAAACACCTCCTGTGATTTTTGCTGGAGTATTGTGCCTTGTCTAAACAGTGCAGTATTTCATGGAAATTTCTGAGCTCCTGTATACACTGCAGACCTCCAGACAACAGATTATGATCGCTGATACAAAGTCTGTTGATGTGTCTGGTGTAAAAGGGGAATATGATCTCTAATGACGTCTCTTACACATCAACATTGAACTTCAGAGGCTCCTTCTGCTGATTGACAGCAGGGACACTCACTCTCTGTCTAAACTACTGTCTCCTCATGTGACCTCATCCACACACATACATTCACATACTGAAAGGAAACCAAATGATGTCATCGCAAACAAAGTTCTGTCTGTTTTGGTTGTGGGTGGCCTATGCAAAGAGATATCTCTCTCTCTCACACACACACACACACACACTCATTTTCTCACTCTTCTCTGACTGTGGCTAACAGACCTTGACTGTTCCTGTGCCTTAATCTCACCTGAAAGACTACATACACGTACAATTCACACACACAAAGCATGGTTCATCAAAACCCAGTATTAATCCCGAAGAGAAAAAGGCTTTCTCTCATCACCCACTAACCATTCAGTACTCATATTCACTTCTGAGTATTTGTGCTGATCTAGGATCAGATTTTGTCCTGATTTTGCCAGAATTATCTCAGGTGGATTTGTTTCTTCTGAGCACTTCAAGCACTTTACTTTCTGTGAGAGCAGGCACATCTTGTTATTTTAGATGTTATCTGTTATGTTAGATATTATCTTAGCTTGTAATCTGATTCTTTTTAAGATAAAAGAGACTTAACTGATGTCAACAACTGACATATTTCCTACATTTTGCGAACATATTTTTTACAAGAATACATTCTGATGTTTATCAAATGGGTAAGAAGATTACTAATTGGAAATTTAATATGGAAAAAAAAAGTTTCTGGATCTTTTTTGCTCCCTGAACCATATTTTCATCAACCTGTCAGATTTTAGTTTAGACTTTGGAGTGGGGCTTTAATAGTATTCTTATTAACCTGTCATTTTCTTTTCATTTTGAAGGTACACTACATATTTTTTTTTAATTCTCTTATGCTCACCAAGGCTGCATTTATTTGATCAAATACAGTAAAAACAGTAATATTGTGAGATATTATTATAAATATTAATATATTTTAAAATGAAATGTATTCTTGTTCCAGGACCAACACAAGACATCCTGCTTGGTAAAATCCTGGCCATGACAAATAATATAGTTTTTGTTTTTTTCCTAGTGCAGTCTACAAATATCCTATAAATGCAGTGTGGGAAGGGCTTATTTTGTCTCCGCCCCATTGATGGGATGTTTGTTTTGTTTCCTGTGAGGTTCAGAGAAACTACTTTTATAGCGACTGTCTTGAGATTAAAAAACTCAATCACAACAAACCAGACCCTCTAGAAATATATTCCCTCCAACTGAGTGTGCACTTAGAAGCGCATTATGAACACACAAATCTGCCTGCAGTCACTGTCTCATATCTCAGACTGCACTCTCTGTTTCCTCTCCCACACTGATGAATTCACCTACCGACCTACCGCCAGAAACCAGACAGTCCTCCCATTTAAGGGCACCTTTATGAGCGCAATTGCTGTGTAAAACTCTTAAGGAGAAATCCAAAGAAGTGCTGGAAGAAAAATATCACCCTAGGTCAATTTCAGACTTCCTGCATGGTTTTTTTTCCAGCTAGCTAGATCTTGCATTGTTTTACTGCACATATTCTTATTTTCTGTAGAGCATAAAAAAATATATATTTCTGTCATGACAACTCTCGGAGAGAATGGTATGGTAATGGATATGGCAATGTTAAAGGGGGTCTAATGCTATTTCATGCATTCTGACTTATTTAGACTGTTAAAGTATTTCTGTGCCAAATACACTCCTTCAGGATTCGAATAAGTTTTTTTCAAGTATGGCCCTGTATGATGTCATAAAAGGTGGAATTCCTTGTATAGGCACTTCTCCTGGATGAGCGCGTGCACACGTCAACCAGAGCGAAAGCAAGAGCAACAAGCTGCAAGTGTGTTTGTTTTGTTCCCGGTTATGAGTCAAAACCGCAGGCGGTGAGTGAAACTTTTGTTGGCAATCGGCGCGTAAGTGCATATATTGTAAACAACACAAACGTAGCCTATAGTGAATCGAAAGTTATCCAGGGATAATGCTATGATGTATTGTGTGTGCGCTCGTGACTCTATAGCTCTGCACATATAACATACATGAAATAACCCCCTGCTGGGGAAGGTGGAGGGTTTCTGAAAGTGCACTGCAGACTGCTAACAGCAACACAACCGGTATTTGTTTAAATGGTGAGCCTCAGCTCACTGGCCGGTAATGCAACTACAACCAATCAGCTGCGCTATGTAGATAACGATGATCGCTACCAAACTAAGTTCCAATCATCCTGTGTCATCTAGAGTTCCATGACAGAACTAGGTATATATGATGAGAAATGCCTGTTTTTTTTTCAGTCTATTCAATGGAAGTCAATGTAATATTGAATAGTAATATGAAGTGTTACCAAGAAAATCTGTTTGTTTATAACTTTTGTTATCGATTAGAGTTTTTAAAAGAAATTCTAAATGCCATATGTCACCAGAGAGAAGTCTTCATTCACTGGAAAATTGAGTTATGGTATACTGATTAAGTATTACGGTCAAAGAAAAAAAAAAGAAACATGGATGAATTGTTCACAATAAGATCAATAACATGAAATAAAAATTCAAACAATTTTCTAACTATTGTTTTTTAAAACTTATTTTTTAGTACTCTCACTACTTTTTTCTTGTTCACTATAGTCCTATCAGATAAAAAAAAAAGAAAGCTTTAATACTGAGGACAGATCGTCAGAAATGATTATGACTGAAATTTTGTGTGTCATGTGAGAATGAGTTCTGATGAAAGCACTTCCTCTTTCACTGTCGTCAAAACATGGAAAAAGTTCAAGACTTATTGCCATACGATGTTAAGTATGCACCACGCTTCAGAACTGCTAAGAGTGCTCTGTTAATTCATTTTCTTTTCTGGTTGACTGGCATGCTGACAGTGATGGGGCGGCCAGAATTTTTATATGATGCTTGCGTTCTCTCTCTACTTCTTTTCTGTTTTTCCCATAGCGTTTATGGCTCACACTGTGATGTCTGCAGATCTGTACAAGAGCGACAGCTGCTAGACTTTCAAATTGAAAATGCAGTGTTTTTCTTTTTCCTCACATGTTGGCCTCTTTCTGTCTCTTTTTATGCATTTCTCGTTCTCTTGTTCTCGGTCTGTGTTTCCTTAAGCACATGCAGGCACAGATAACTGTGAGAGGTTTATCCAGCTGCGGGGTAACCAGATTACCATGTAATCTAATTAAAGAGGAACTGTATATATAATAAACATTTGCTTTTTGAGTTTTGATGGTGTTGTATTTTTGGTTCTCATTCTTTCCACTGGTTAGAGTAATATGATAAATCGTCATGTCATGCTATTGTTTCTAGTTGATGCCTGGGATTATAAAAGTGTGGTTAAAAACCTTTATTTCTCGCTTTCTCGCTTTCCCTGTCACAGGAACTCCTGAAGGACCCTCTGTACATTGGTCTGAGGCATAAAAGAGTACGTGGACAGGCCTATGATGAGCTGCTGGAGGAGTTTATGAAGGCCATCACAGACAGGTATTGTAAATTCACTGTACCCTTCCCTCACAGCACACGCTTCCTTCCACAGGCCGCTGATGGAAATGCCTGGAGAGCATAGCTGAGCCATTGCGTTGCAGGAATGTGGGGTAAAGCGCATGCCTCTAGGTTTGTGGGCTCTGAGCGACGACTCCAGTGAAAGGGACCTGAACCGGATCGCTGACTGCACGCCTCATCAGTTCTCTCCCCACATATCCTGCTCTATATAGTGCCATGCGGTGATGTAATTCGGCCCATAACCAGCCCCCACTGGCTGGTTGATGGCTCATCGGGCTCCCTGATACTTTGAATGTTTCACAGTCTTGTGCCATTTTCTTTGATAGTCTTCAAGATGGCAGGTTAGGTTATTTGAGTCATTGTCACTTTTTTGACAGCTAAATGGAGAGAGAATGCCCATGCATAAAGCTCAGCTTTTGGATGTTGTAAGATTAAAATTTGCTGTTAAATGTGTAATGGATGCTGGAGTTTAGCATTGTTAGCATGGAGAATGAAACTGTGTGTGTTTTAAGTCTTTATTAGTGGAATTTGTTCATTCAGGCATTACTATTACTATTAACTCTTAATAGGCCGTGTGTCCACCAAAGCGTTTTTTCACGCGGCTGACGTATTTTTCCCAATTGTTTTTAATGGCAGCACCACATTTTTAGAACGCCATGAGCGTAACGAGGCGCTGAGTGTCTATTTCACAGTCAAGCGCTGAGTGCTCTGCATTTATTACTGGTCGGCGAGAGTTAAAGAATGTTCAACTTTGAGTAAAACGCAGCGCTCATCACTGTCACTTTTTACCCAGCCGTCCAATCACAGTGGAGGTGGGGCAGGACAAATACAACACCAACCAACTGCCACATTCTGCTTGTACAACGTCAACAGATGACAACAACAAATAACAAAACAAAATAATTTAAAACAAGAGTTTTGCAAGTTGTTTAGGAGATGAGTGCTATAATTTAAGTCATTGTTCTTTTGGGGATGCAAAAATTTGAAAGACTTGCATTAAAAGAGAGAGGATTTCATAGGGGTTTTAAGGTGGGCTCTTTTGATCTGAAACAGTAAGCAACCACCTGGAACATGGCAGCACCTTTTGCACTGGTTAACACCATTAAAAGTTCAGAACCAGGGTCTTGGTCAAAGGTCTCTCGGTTGCTGTAGGCTCTGGTGTGGCCTGGTTTGATGGAGATTGTCATAAGAACGTAATGCCACACATGGCTGTATTTAAAGGAGAACTCAAAACCCCAGTGTCTGATTTCCCTCCAGCTGGCAGAATATAGCCATGATTCTGTAATAACGGGGTGGACATGAAACTACAGGGAACAGCATCACTTTTCCCCAAAAGTGCAGAGTTGGTGGAAAATGAATGATTATAGGTTGCCGACTGAACAAATGATTACAGTCCTGGTGATTTTTAATAAACTCCTTATAATTTAAATTCAGAGGCTTAAAGGAATAGTTCACCCTAAAAATAAAATTCTGTCATCATTTACTCTTCCTCAACTTGTATGAGTTTCTGTCTTCTGCTGAACACAAAAGAAGATATTTTAAAGAATGTGGGTAACAACCAGTTGATGATCCCCATTGACTTCCATAATAGGAAATAATTACTATGGAAGTCAATGGAGATCATCAACTGTTTGGTTACCGCCATTCTTTAAAGTATCAGAAGAAAGAAACTTATACAAGTTTGGAACAAGTTGAGGGAGAGTAAATGATGAAAGAATTTTCATTTTAGGATGAACTATTCCTTTATTGCTTCAAGAAAAGGTTGCTGGATAAGTGCTAAATTACATTTAGCCAAAACAACAATAAAGGGCCTTTTTGGGCCATTAGTTTATATTTTTTACTGGGAATCAAACCATAACCTTTCATATAAAAAAGAAGTGTACTGGTACTAATACTAATAAGTGTGCTATTAGTATAGTTCTTTTAAACTAAAAATACGAACGTACTTTCAGTCTACTTTTTGTGTACTTCTCAGAAATATACTTTATTTACTTCTCAGAAATATACTTAAAATTGCACTTAAGTATACTTCACTTATACTGACAGTATACTAAGTATTCTAAGTATGCCTGGCTTGTAGTTGTGTTTACACTTTTGATTGAATAGCCCATTAAATATTTTTTTCACAATTTTACATACTGTCTTATAAACTTAAATTTTTAAAAAATATTGATTTATAAAGAAAACAGATATGTTACTAATTTTTAGTATCTGAATTTTTGTGTGGGCTAGTCCACTGGTAGTGTACTTAGGAATTTACTTTAAATCAACTTACACTTTCTCCGCCACTGACTAAATTTTCTGGCTATCCATGTTTTCACTGTTATATGGTAGGGGGCGCTATCACACGTCTTCTGAAAGAGTACAGAATCTCCAGTCAAACCACAGGTGAAGAAGAAGCCAAAACAAGTGATTGCTTACGCAAATGTTAAATAGCGCGATCATCCAACATTAAACAGCATATAAATCAACTGCATAACGTTACCGAATGAAATGCATCTATGTTTTGATATTCATTCTGAATCCAAACCGGACGTAGTCTTTGACAAAAATACGATTTTCTCAGCTTTTTGTTTAAAATGCTTTTTTTATGAAACTTGCCCATATTCTAGTGTTGATTATAAAAAAGATGCATGAAGCTAGAATATTTTTTTTTTTTAAATGGATAGAGTTAAAGGTATATTTCAAGTATAAAAATTAATACCTAAATCGGAACATAGTAGTATACTTAAAGCTGCAGTCCGTAACTTTTTTTGGTTAAAGATTATCCAAAATAAATTTTTGAGCAAGTACATAACTATCTCCTTACCTTACCGATTCACAACGGTAAGCTTGTAATAATGTGTTCTAATTTGAGCTGTACTGGTAGGTTTTATTTAAAAAATATATGATTTTAGATAGAATAAAAGGGCTTGCCGTTGCTAGAATAATTTTCTCCTCTTTGAGTGACATGAACATTTCTAAACTTCTCTCTGTTCTAAACTTTAACATTTTTTAGAAGAAGCACACAGCCGTTTATTGGTGGACTGCAGTCTAGTTGTATTTTTTGGGGAGGGTCAGTGAAATGCAAAAGTCTGACTTTATTTCAATACATATTAAAAATAGAGATAAATAGCATTTGTGCAAAATAACTATGGCGGTTTGAAATCAAATGTATAAATAAGACAAAGGAAAATCATTAAATGCATTGTATATTTTTCAGACCATAAGTCAGCCAAGTGCTCCGTTTCCCATCAAGCCTTTTTGTGTAAGTGATGATGAATAATGACACCAATCCCCATCAGGCCACTTTTCTGTGCCACAGTGGCTTTAACAAGAGGACTATAGAGCAGATAGTGGGCACGATTCTTTATTTTGTTTAAAGAGTGTACAACACCATAAAGAAACACACCCAGAAAAAAGAAGCATTTTAGGCAGTATGATGAAGTTAATTTAAGAATAGATTCAAGATATATATATATTTTTTTTGTTTCTAAGGCTTTGTGTTGTGGCGCTGAAGTAGTTTGTGGGGGTTGACTTTGTTTTCTACCCGCTCCCAGAATAGGCTGAAAAGTATTCTTTAGCCCCTCTGTGTGCACCGGCACAATTCCCATGTCAAATTATTTCATTAGAGCTTGTTGCTTTTCACAGAACTGTAATGGTGACAGTGTTCCAGCTATCGCTATGGTAACACGGGCCATCTTAGGGCACTGTTACGAAGCCATGTTAGGAAAAGAGATGGATGGGAATGTTGCTTGATTTTTCTCTGCAGATGGGAATTAAGGAATGGGAATTTAAGGAGTGTTTTAATAAAAAAGAGCAGCCTATGAAGCCCCATGGGCCCTGTGGGATCCGGTGTGTGCTGGAGTTCAGAGCTGCATGCTCACCATCAGTGAATTGCCTGCCTGTCCCACTTAACCCTGACCTGATAATGATAACCCCATATTGGGCCTTCCTAACACATTGCGTTTCAGAAGTGCTTAGGTGTAATGTCTAAGCTTTGCAAGTTTTGTTTTAAAAAAAAAAAATTCCGTTATATTCTGATGTCAAACAATAGGTTTTTAAAGTTGTGAATCAATTTCTTTGGTTTGGTTTCCAGTAAAAAATATCAAACTATTGTTGAAGTGATACATTTATATAAAGTGTATTATTTACAGTTTGGTTAATTTACAGTGCATCCGGAAAGTTTTCACAGCGCTTCATTCTTTTCCTCAAAATTCTACAAATAATACCCCATAATGACAACATGAAAGAAGTTTGTTTGAAATCTTTGCAAATGTATTAAAAAATAAAAAATAAAAACGAAAAAATCTCATGTACATAAGTATTCACAGCCTTTGCCATGACACTCAAAATTGAGCTCAGGTGCATCCTGTTTCCACTGATCATACTTGAGATGTTTCTACAACTTGACTGGAGTCCACCTGTGGTAAATTCAGTTGATTGGACAAGATTTGGAAAGGCACACACCTGTCTATATAAGGTCACACAGTTAACAGTGCATGTCAGAGGACAAACCAAGCCATGAAGTCCAAGGAATTGTCTGTAGACCTCTGAGACAGGATTGTATCGAGGCACAGATCTGGGGAAGGGTACAGAAAAATTTCTGCAGCATTGAAGGTCCCAATGAGCACCCAGCCTCCATCAACCGTAAATGGAAGAAGTTTGGAACCACCAGGACTCTTCATAGAGCTGGCCGCCTGGCCAAACTGAGCAATCGGGGGAGAAGGACCTTAGTCAGGGAGGTGACAGAGCTCCAGCATTTCTCTGTGGAGAGAGGAGAACCTTCCAGAAGAACAACCATCTCTGCAGCATTCCACCAATCAGGCCTGTATGGTAGAGTGGCCAGACAGAAGCCACTCCTCAGTAAAAGGCACTTGACAGCCCAACTGGAATTTGCCAAAAGGCACCTGAAGGACTCTCAGACCATGAGAAACTAAATACTCTGGTCTGATGAAACAAAGATTGAACTCTTTGGCGTGAATGGCAAGCTTCATGTCTGGAGGAAACCAGGCACCGCTCATCACCTGGCCAATACCATCCCTACAGTGAAGCATGGTGGTGGCAGCATCATGCTGTTGAGATGTTTTTCAGCGGCAGGAACTGGGAGACTAGTCAGGATCGAGGGAAAGATGAATGCAGCAATGTACACAGACATCCTTGATGAAAACCTGCTCCATAGCACTCTGGACCTCAGACTGGGACGAAGGTTCATCTTCCAACAGGACAATGACCCTAAGCTTACTGTGCACTGACGCTCCCCATCCAACCCGATGGAGCTTGAGAGGTCCTGCAAAGAAGAATGAAAGAAACTGCCCAAAATAGGTGTGCCGAGCTTGTAGCATCATACTCAAAAAGACTTGAAGGTGCTTCAACAAAGTATTGAGCAAAGGCTGTGAATACTTATGTACATGTGATTTTTTTTTTTTTTTTTTCAATACATTTGCAAAGATTTCAAACAAACTTCTTTCACGTTGTCATTATGGGGTATTGTTTGTAGAATTTTGAGGAAAATAATGAATTTAATCCATTTTGGAATAAGGCTGTAACATAACAAAATGTGGAAAAAGTGAAGCGCTGTGAATACTTTCTGAATGCACTTGAATGCTTGAAACAATTCTAAAAAATGTTACTATCAAATAATACATTACTGTTCAAAAGTTTGTGGTCAGAACAATTTTTTCAAAGAAATTGTTTTATTTAGTTTTATATTTTATTTATTAATGAATTTATTAAAATATTTATTAATTAAAAGTGACAGTATGATGTAAAAAAAAAAACATTCAAATTAATGCTGTTCTTTTTAACTTTATTTTCATCAAAAAAGATTATGGTTTACGCAAAAATATTAAGAAGTTTTCAACATTGATAATAAATGTTTTATTTATGTTTCACCAAATGAACATTTTAGAATGATTTCTGGAGATCATTTGAAGACTAGAGTAATGGCTGCTGAAAATTCAGGAAAATTACTGTTTTTGATCAAGTAAATGTAATTAGCGAGCAAAGAGACTTCTTTCAAAAACATTTAAAAAAATGTATATGAAAATAAATGCAAATGAGGTAATGCACATTTAAAAGACACATTATTAGCTCCATATGTGTTTATTTTGTTGAATAAACACTCTTTCACTAACTTTGTGCCATTTGTACATACACATACTTTTATGATGAAATCTATGCAAAATTTTATAAATGAGGTCCTGGGTGATAGTTTGAGATATCCCACCTCGGCATATGATGAAAAATAGTCTATAAATGTGGATAGAGTTTATCAGTTTGACTTTAAACCTGATAATGTGGGCAAACCTGTCTGGAATGCTACTGCTGAAAATGTGTTGGTACTGCATGTGTGCACGGATTTAAATCTTTGGTTGAACAGCTGTGTTTGGACAAGATTTTTACCATGACCTTTACGATGGAGGCCTGTAGGCTGCGCGGTAGGCATACGGGTAAAAGATCATCTTTAAAAGCGTGTCAGCTCCACCAGAATCCTTAGACCCAGTGAGCGTGTATGGTCAGTACTGGCCCAGCAGGATTACGCTAAACCTAAACCTAAACCTAGTGGCTGTGTTTTTCATCTCTTTTTTCTCCACTCTGTTATGTCTGAGCAAACCACTTTATGAGAAATGCTTAATTCCCAACAGCCATGTTGTGTTCCTGTTGGTGTACGAAACCTGAAGTGCCACATTGAGATTTGGCTGGTTTGCATCAAGAAACTTTTTTCCTGCACTTTTGTCTGGTGTAAATAATTTACCTTAGAAAGAAACAAGTAATAAATCAACAGTGAATGAAACAGGAAGACATAAAAGGGAAGACATGTAATGTGTTAGTGAGATGGGTAATGGTGTGGAGATGGGATCAACAGTCTCTCATGGGCTCCAAGCTCATTTACTGCATTCCAGTGTAGGAGGGATGGAGCCTAGCTTCCATCCTAAGATCATTTAGATTGAGACTGATTTGTATTATGGTTTGTATAGAATTTGCTGGCTGCAGTCTCCAGCTTCCATATGCCTGATATATAGATGTGGGAATTGTGAGATGTGGTGCATGGAAGAGTTATGAGTCTGTTTCTGTGTGATGATAATAAATTAATGCTCTAAATGTACACGTGTTGATCTGGGAATATAATCATCCTTCTATGTCTTTAAGTTTACACATGCCACGTGTGTGTATTAATTACTCTGAGACTGCTGTGTTTGTTTGAGAGGTCATTCTGAATGTTACGGTTTATGTGTGAGTGTGTGTGTGTTTGTGTGGGAGTGTCAAAATTTGACAACATGGCAGAGACCAAATGTCCTGTTTAAAAACAGTAAAACCTGAGATCAGGTATCAGGAATACGGTGTGAGAAAGGCCCCTATAAGGAAAATGGATTAATAAACAGTAAACAATGTCTTAATGAAATGCAGAAATACTTATATTATTATTACTTTACTTACAGTACAGTATTTTTGTATTTTCTTAATTCACATTAGATTATATATGAATTAATTATAGATATATTATAGATTAATTACAGCAATAACCTTGATACTTTTAAAAAAATATATAAAAGTAAAAGTAATGTAAGGAAACAAATGCTATTAAGGACAAAAGCTTAAGCCAGGCCTATATAGTGCACTACCCCACCTCCTCAAAAAAACATTTTTCTAAAGGCTATAATGACTATAATGTTATATTAAAATGTTAATGTTGAAAATTTGGGATGCACTAGGCTACCTGTTTCAGCCGCATATATGTCCATTGAAAATGAACGCATTTTAGTACAATGCAAATACATGAAAGAACCATATATGTGTACTACTGAGCATTAACGTGTTTCATGGAGCTGAAGATATGATGACTAGTTGCCTATAAGTATTGTAATGGTGCAAAAAGTCAAACTTCAGAGGCATGTTATCAATAACCTTTATTGGAATGTAAATGTACATGTGTGTGATCAGTGTTGCCAGATTGGGTCGACGATTTCCAGCCCAAAAGTTTAACTACCAAAATAATGTGATATTATTTTATTGCCATACCAATCAAGGTTGATAAGTACCATTTTATCTCCTTAAAACATAATAAAGTCTATTTCCCAGGAAAACGGATTAAATATGACTATATGTCCAGGTGGAAACTGTCAAAACAGCAATGCCTCAGAAAAACACATGCATCATTTTCAATGTCAACAGTAAGAAGCCAATTTAAGTACAAAAAGTGCCCAATATAAGAGATCGGAAAAAGCAATGTAATTAACAGGCATTTCACACACGTTAATGCACACACCACTGGCAAAACGCGTCATTCACTGATACTGTACAATAATCTGCTAACAAAAAAATAACAACAATGCGCTTACCTTTGTGTTGCGCTTTGCTCTGACGAAACTACAGTACATCTTTCGTGAAGTACATAGAACATAACGCACTTAGCACAGTCAAAACTGATTAATTGTTGATTCAAACCTCTTTCAGCAGCTGTTGGGGTTGCTAGTTGCAGATGTCCTGAGTGTGTATATGACGATGGACAGGAGTCATGGCTATATTTATAAAGAGTCTTCGAGTCACAGGTGTAATCCACGTTTGAGAGTTGGTTCACTCTCCCACTCTTTACTGTAGATACAACTTACTGTATATATATTTATGCCACTTTAACATAGCGATCACTTGAATATACAGCTACGAGTTATCGCGCTAAAAACCTGTCTGTCAGTCATGAATGAGCACGTCTGACTGCTGATCGCTGATTGGCAGAAAGTGTATGCTCATCGGTGGGGACCCGCCCAATCTGGCAACGCTGTGCGTGATTTGTGTCATGTGCGACGGATCGCGTACAAACCAATAGGGTGTCGGAATGGTATATGTTTATACTTCTCATCCAACCACAATCAAATTTACTCTATCCGGATGGCACGATTTATCTGGAAAGGTTTTTTTTTTTTGAACGATGAGAAGCCAGATGAAAACAAGCCGAAATGAAATAGGAGTAACGAGGCTATTTTTAAAATGTAAGGAGTAGAAAGTAAAGATAATTGCGTGAAAATGTAAGGAGTAGAAGTAAAAAGTTGGAAAATAATTACTCCAGTAAAGTATAGATACCCAAAATTTCTAACAAAGTATTTGTACTTTGTTACTTGACACCTCTGCTTAGGAGTAACGTTGTGCTTTATTGTCATGAAAATCATGTCTGTTTTAATAATCTACAAACAAACCATTGTCACGGTACTGTTGTGTTCAGTTGTGAGATGCATGGATGCATGGAACAAACAAAGGGAACTAATAAGATAATTAATGAGACAACAGCTGAACAGAATGACTAATCAAACAAACTGAGAAACTAGGTCACAACAAAACACAATATACATGTTACAGTATGCCCCCTCCTGAAAAGGCACGTCCTCGCACCTTAAATATTCCAACAGAGGAGGGAGGGTGAGGAACTGAAGAGGGGCTAGACAAGACTAAGTTTGGCAATACTGTCCAAGGGGGAGTGGAGGGTGGGAGGAGCCAGGGGAAAGCCAGGAGCAGGAGGATTCCGGTGGAGTCCAGCCAAGATGATGCCCCATGGCGGAGTTGAGGGAGGGAGGAGCCATGGTGTAAATCTCCTCAATGAGGCCATGGGGACGATGGATGTAGACAGGCACAGTGGGCCGATGGACAGGCATAAGGCCGCAGACTTTGGAGGCCACAACAGAGCCGCAGGGATGGAGAGACAGCATGCAGCAGACTGCTCGCAAGTCCATGGCATAGGCATCCCACAATGGCGCACAGTGTTGCCGGCTCACACAGCTGGTCAGAAGATCGTCGAAGCTCAGGCTCTGGGGGCGATTTCAAGCACGGCCCTTTTCGCTGGCTCCAGCTTGTTCCTTGCGTCAGGCTCAATTCCTCCATCTTCGGTGGGCTCTGGCAAATTTTCTGTGCAGCTGGGTGATAGCAGGCTAGGCTCTGGATTAGGAGTGGGGCTGGTGACATGCTCCTAAGTGAGGCTGATTGTCAATAGCAAATCGCAGTTCAGCTGCACCCATTCCATATACTCTGCAAAATTCCCCCAAGGACCCACACCGGGGCAGGCCTTCGTTTCCTTGTTGAGGCTTGCATGGTAAAAGATGCTCAGCAACTCGTCTGGAAAGTTGGTGAAGCACACCAGGTCCAGAAATCCACTGGTGTGGGTCTCGAGGGATTGCTGCTCCCGCTCCAGGCATAGCTTCAAGTACTCTTTTAGAAGGTCCGTTCTTCTGTCACTGTATGGTTATGTAAGAAGCCCACGAAGACAAGGAAATAACAGAAGCAGACTTTAATTCAAAACTCATGTAGTGATGGGCGATTTCAAAACACTGCTTCATGAAGCTTCAAAACCTTTATGAATCTTTGGTTTCGACTGTTTCAACGAAATTTCAATGGTTTACCGATGGGGTGGAGGGCAATCTCTGTGGACCCATGAATCAAGCCCTGAAAATTAATAAAAGAACACATATTACACTGACACTTGATATTTAATTTTATTAGATGATTAGTTAATTGCATTTGATAGATTTTACTTTCAATAAAACATTTGTGATGTATTTGTAAAAGGTGTTTTTATTCATGTTGGCCTGAGTTTTTGTTGCATTTCCACTGTTCTGACCAGCAGGTGTCAGCAGCACACCAGTGACCAGTGTCACCAGGTGTCGCAAAATGCATTTTGAACGCTTCAAAACAATGGATGATTTTGCGAAGCAATTGGTTCAATTGATTTAAAGCTTTAAAAAGCTTTGTTTCTCCCATCACTAAACTCACAGAATACTCAGGAAAACTTAATCACAACAATCTTGACGTAACACTGTCAAGAACGGACAGAGAATGAAGGAGAACTGAGGGTTTAAAAGCACAAACAATGGGACCTAATGAGATTATTAATGAGACAACAGCTGAACAAAATGATTAATCAAACAAACTGAGAAACTAGATCACAGGGAACAACAAAACACAACATACTTGTTACATCCATAAAAATAGCCTTCATTTTCTTAGATTTTTGCAGTTCTTACTTAACTCTACCTGCAACAGTCTTACGGGTATGTGTTTGCCACTTGCTTATGCCATTTTCCAAAGCACCAAAAGGTCAAAGGAAGTGCAGTAACCAGAAGGCTTATGGAGAAAGTTCTTTCTAAAAGTTGTTATTCCAGCCTAGAAAGTTTTTTCATTCACAGATGCTGATCTGTTGACTGAGAGAACTTTTAGGACAGAACCAAAGCAAGTAGACTGTTTGCAAAATGAGATTTTTTTCAGCTCTCCCAGAGCACAGAGTTTAATATTGGCTCCTCTCAACACCCCAGTGCTTTCTGCTCCTGTCTGGGTGTAAAGGCAGATGAGGGGAGACAGAGATCCTGTAGCTCTCAATGTGCTTGGGTGTGTCTGTCATTGTCTAGTCTGATTTTTGGTGTAGAGGACCAGTGAAGCTGATTCTCGGCCAGCTCTTTGTTTGAGGTGCATTATGGATCTGATTGAACGAGGCGCCAGAAAAAGACAACAAGCTTTAGTGAGATTGAGAGCACAATGCACCGAATGGGTGCTTTGTTTTGTCAGCTAGTTGTTCCTGCCTCTTTCTCATGCACATTTACCCAAAATAAACAACCGTGAAAGCTATACTTAACTCTGTATTACCTCAAATAATAAATAGTATTAAGTTAGCAGAGATTTTATTGTTCTAATTATAATCTTAATGTCTTTTACAAACACTGTTGAGGTAGATCAGTCAGTTGTGGCCTAATGGTTAGAGAGTCGGACTTGTAATACGAAGATCACGGGTTCAAGTCTCAGTACTGGCAGGAAATGTGGGGTGAGTGAATGAACAGTGCTCTCTTCCACTCTGATTACCCACAACTGAGGTGTCCTTGAGAAAGGTACCTAACCCCCAATCGCTCCCCAGGCGCCATAGCAAAAAATGTGTTCAATACTCACTGCTGTGCTCTTGGATGGGTGAAATATAGAACACAAATTCTGAGTATGGAACACCATACTTGACTACACGTCACGTAGTAGTTACGTAGTAATCTTCAGATGATTCACTACAGCAGATCAGAGAGCATGTGAGGATTATGACTCACTTTCTCTACGTCTTATTTATATCTGCCAAAGTTCTCCAAATCCATGAGCAATTACTCTGTCAGTCTCTCTTGACTGCTTTCCTGCCCCGTCCTGTAGATATGTAAGAGTTTAGACTGCAGTTTGATTAAAAGGACTGTCCTGAGACGCGTCCCCAGATCGGAGGTTTCTTGAAAACTTGAAAAAGCTTTCTGAACTCATTAAACCTTGTTTACCTAAAGTGCTTTGGTGCTGGAAAGTCTCTGGAGACAATGAAAACTTTATAGTGTTTTTCTGTTTTTGCAGCATGTCTGACCACACAATACTGACCATTTTGTATCACATAAAGGATTAGTTCACAAATAATGAAATTTAGCTGCATTTACTCACCCTCATGTTTTTCTAAATCTGTATGACTTCCAATTACATTTTATGACCATGGACACTCTTCTCCACATAAGGAAATGTAACAAAATGACATACAGTAGAAGCACCATTTAAGTATCATACAAATGTTTTATGTGCTTTATTCCAAGCCTTCCACACCCAGCACAATTTGAAGTCGATGGATGAAAGGCAAACGTTTGGATTTCCTGCCCGACATACTGTAATTACCACAAGGATCTTTGACTTCGCCACTTCCTGTGGAGTTTTTTTTCTTTTCGGGGACTAACCAAATTTTTGGTTGACCAAGCCTCTTCTAGTCGACTAATGATTAGTCAAATATTAGGGGGCAGCCTTAACATCCACCCTAGCTCTCCTTTGTGAAATAGTAATGGCAGATTTGGGAACAAATCATTCTTATGAGTCAAATACTTTTTATTAAATCCACTGATAGTTTACAAAACCACGCATTTCCCAAAAGCATTGTTAGCCAGCTATCTTCTAAGTTCTGTCGTTTGCAACATAATTTAATGATTAGTTTTTTCTCTAAACCATAGTTCTACCAGAAAGACTCAGGAGGCCAGATGAGTACAATAAAATAGCAAGTTTATTAGCAGACCAGCAAGTATTATAATTAGAGGTTCTTTGGCGTCCGTAGCTCTCGTCTCGAGGGTAACGGACTCTGCATTTCCTGCCTGAAGATGAAGGCAGGGGCGCAGCCGACCCCCTGGGAGGTATAGGCGGGGACCAACCTGGTGGTGGTGGGGAGGATGGAGGAAATGTTGGTGTCAGTATCTGCGAATTCAGACATGTGTAAGTACCAATCTTTTATACTCTGAAAATTAGGACATGATTGGTTAGGTCTGAATGTGATAAGTGACGTAACATTGAATCTTCCTGGCAGAACTTGCGCTAGAGCTTCATTTCCAAAGAACATTCGCAACAGCCTTGGAAAGTTGTGTGGTTGGACCTACAGCTCTCGACCTGTGGTTAGAAGTATAGTTTCTGCTTAGTATGACATAGACTTGAATATATCATGTTCTTGAGCAAAATTTGCAAGCTAACATGCAGTACAATCTATAATTGTCATCATATATATACAAATTTCATTCTACATCTTGTAGTTTGTCAAGAGAATAAAAGTTCCCTTTTGTTCAGTCACTCCGAGTTACGTCAGTGACTGACGAATGGGGGTTTTGCTTAGAAGCCTATCATCTTCAAGATCTTAGAAAACGCCCAATGGCGATGCAATGCCATGGGCCTGCGGAATTTGCATAGCGTAACTCTGCCCCACCTCGTAGGTATATAAGGAAGTACGCTGGCAATGTCGCATTATGTTTTTTGCTTCGGAGCCAAGAGTATCTCTTCACTCCTCAAGCCTGATACTGAGTTCGTCAGCTTCTTCGAGACGAGCAACTCTCCAGTCGGTGTTGGTGTTACGGCGCGTTCCAGCGATCGCTCATTGCCTGCCTGCTGATCTGTGCAGTGGTCTGCATCCAGCTGGTGTGTGTTTCCCTGGGTGCTTCAGCACTACTGAAAAGAGCTTGCACGCGGCGCATCTTTTTACCGCCGGCACAGTTGCCTGTCTGCTGATCTGTGCAGTGGTCTGCATCCAGCTGGTGTGTGTTTCCCTGGGTGCTTCAGCACTACTGAAAAGAGCTTGCACGCGGCGCATCTTTTTACCGCCAGCACAGTTGCCTCAGCCAGCTCGCCGCCGAGGGCACCCTCTTGCGGCTCCTGCCCCTCCCGCCCGGCCCCAGCAGCAGCCTTCACCTGGGCTGCACCGTGGAGGACGCCGCAGGAAGGCGCCCCAGTCCGCTCCAGCCCCACAGCCCGCCAAGCACCAGGCTAAGCGGCGCTCCTGATGCGGACAGCTCAGGGATGGGCAGTTCTTTCCAGGAGGTGGTAGTAGGACCACTCCTTCCCCTGGTGGAGGGCCGGGGGAGAATCTTTTGTTCCCTATTTTTGTCAAAGAAAGAACTCATACCCCCATCCCTGAGACCGCGGATGGCAGTGTGTGCTGCCCCCGGGCCACGCCACTCCTCTGGCACCAGACTCCTCTCAGAGCAGACCCCAGTGGAACGCACTGGGAAAAGAGCAAACTCTCCCCCGTGCTTTTCTTTCAGTTTTCTCAGTGACTCGGGCCTGCCTACAGACCTTCACCCCGTGGTCGAATCTCAGTTTTCTACAGGCCGGAGTTCCCTTAGAACGAGTTTCCAGGCATATTGTTGTATCAACAGATGCCTCTGCCACAGGCTGGGGTGCCATGTGCAATGGACATGCTGCCGCGGGCTCCTGGACAGGACCCCAGTGCTGCCTGCATGTCAATTGCCTCGAGTTGCTGGCAGTATGGTTCGCCCTGCACTGTTTCCGAGCGTTGCTCAAGGGTCAACACGTACTACTCCTGACAGACAACATGGTTACAGTAGCGTACATCAACCGACAGGGTGGTCTACGCTCCCGCCGTATGTCTCAACTCGCCGGCCATCTCCTCCTATGGAGTCAGAAGCATCTGAGGCCACTTCCTGGAGAATGGAAACTCCATCCCCAGACGGTTCAGCTGATTAGGGAACAGTTCTGCGACGCACAGATAGATCTGTTTGCCTCCCACGACTCTTCCAACTGCCACCTGTTTTACTCCCTGACCGAGGGAACCCTCGGCACGGATGCACTGGCACACAGCTGGCCGCGGGGCCTCCGCAAATATGCGTTCCCCCCAGTGAGTCTTCAGGGAGGACAAGGAGCAGGTCCTTTTGATCACCCCATATTGGCCCGGCCGGACCTGGTTCTCTGAACTCGTACTCCTTGCGACAGCCCCTCCCTGGTCGATTCCTCTGAGGAAGGACCTCCTTTCTCAGAGACGGGGCACCCTTTGGCACCCGATCGGGTCCGTGCTCTTGGTTCTCCAAGAAGGGTTGGAACGAAGGCTGTCTCCTTCCACCCTGAAGGTCTATGAGGCCGCTATCTCAGCCTACCATGACCTCGTGGAGACGAAAAAGGTGAGTCAGCACAACCTGGTCATCAGGTTCCTGAGGGGGGCAAGGAGACTGAATCCTCCTCGCGCTCCCCTCGTACCCTCTTGTGACCTTGCAGTGTTCTTATCTGCCCTGCAGAGAGCTCACTTTGAGCCTTTGTGATCAGTCGAGCTTAAGTTCCTGTCAGTGAAGACAGTGCTTCTGATCGCTTTGGCCTCCATCAAGAGGGTAGGGGACCTGCAGGCATTTTCGGTTGACCATACGTGCGATATTTCCTCAGATTGCTTCCCTGAAGCCCTGAGTTCCTCCAGCACTGTTGATGCCGACACCAGAGTGCATGCCCAGATGGTCAGCCCTTGTGTTAGGCTAGGTGCCGCCATGTATATGGTTCCCCCGTTGGGCGACCCCCACATGTGTATTTCCACTGTAAGCCTCTCTGAGCATGTGTATTTCCCTTGACAAGCCTTGCTTGTTCTTCCAGAGTTCTTCCATATGCAGCCCCTTCGCGGGTCATATGTGTATCTTAAGTCCTCCCTGCGGGCACTTGGTGCATGTTTCCACATGGAATATGCTTCCCAGTGTACCTTGGTATTCCTGTGTTAAGTGGGAGTCCTTCATCCGTACTAGTCTACGACAGGGAGCTCACACTTACGCAGGGCACTGGACGACAGCTGAGTGGCATGATTAGATTGGACCCCCATTCGTCAGTCACTGACGTAACTAGGAGTGACTGAACGAAAGGGAACGTCTCAGTTACGTATGTAACCCTCGTTCCCTAAAGAGGGAACAGAGACGTTACGTCCCTCTGCCACTTCCGCTGTATCGCTGGAGCGGCCGGGAGTTCAGATCTCGGCTCCTCAGCAGGTAACGACATAATGCGACATTGCCAGCGTACTTCCTTATATACCCACAAGGTGGGGCGGAGTTACGCTATGCAAATTCCGCAGGCCCATGGCATTGCATCGCCATTGGGCGTTTTCTAAGATAACAGTTTTCTAATAACAGACGGACGTGCAAAAGAGCTCCTGCTTTCGGAAAACAGTCATGACTAACTTGAAATACAATGCACATGTTATATAGATACTTTTATTTATTTATTTATTTTGTCATTTTGTCTTTTCTATTTATAATGTTGTTGACAGAAATAGAGAAACGGATGGATGCTGCAAGAGACAACTGTCATTGTGAATACAGTGAGCGAATCCCTGTGTGTGTTTGAATGATATTTATACAAGGCAGCTCTAGGCAGCAATGCAGATCTCTGTTCTTCTTACATTGGGTTGAGTGACAGGCTGGCTCTCTAAGGGGCCACACTGCAGTGTTTACCAATCTTGTTTCCAATGCTTGGGTGTCTGTGACCTCTAATATTGCATCAAAATCTGATGGGGATCTTTGCTCTCTCTTTTCCATTGGGGAATCAGCTGGTTGCTCTATACCAGGGGTGGCGAACTCCGGTCCTGGGGAGCCTCAGTCCTGCAGAGTTCAGCTCCTACCCTGATAAAACTCACCTGGCCTGTAGCTTCCTAGTAACCCTTCAGACCTTGATTAACTTATTCAGGTGTGTTTGATTAGGGTTGAAGCAAAACTCTGCAGGTCTGTGGCTCTCCAGGACCAGGGTTCGCTACCCCTGCTCTATACTATTTCTTTCAATTGGATATATAACATGAGAAACCACTGAATTACCGCTGTAGTCCATTCTCAAAGTTGCTGTTCTGAAGAGAGACACCTTACCACATCATTAGCTAACTGATTATACAAGGGTTGTTACTTTCTTTTCTGACCATTGAGAGTTGTGTTTGGCTGTGGAAACAACAACGAAGAAACAATAACAGTCTCAGGCCCACACTGAGAAGGAAAAAACCCTTCAGGATTGAACCACCCCATCTATGATGGGCTTAAGGAGCAGTTGGATGGCCCCCTCTGCAGGCTGAAGTGGATTGCATTAGCTAGCCACTTTATATGAAATGATAAAGGGTTATTTCAATTTTTAGACTAGCCTGTGAAGATTTGGACCATTTTAATTTCCATTTTGTAAGGATTATTTGTACTTATCTTTTTATTTTTGTAATTCCTTTGATATTATCTTTCATTTGTTGTGTTTCTTGAGTTCTGAAGAAATATACTGTATACACATATAGATCTTTCTGTTATGCAGGTATGGGGTGAACTGCCTTATCCAGTTTGAGGATTTTGCCAACACCAACGCCTTCCGTCTATTGAGTAAATACCGCAACAAATACCTCACTTTCAATGACGATATCCAAGGTATGGGCACTAAAAGAGATTTTGGTTGCACACTTGTTTTTAGTCTTTCTTGCACTGGGTTATGAAAGCACAGACAACACATACAGTATAAGTTAAGATTTAGTAAATTAAAAGAGTCATAATGTTATGCATACGCTGATTCCTAGTCTGTAGTGCAGTCCATTTGAGCGAATGCTGAAATCAATGATTGTAAGTTACTCATTCAGACCACATCTCTCATCCACATCCTACTGTTGCTTAAACTCCTCTTATATTTATGGTTTGATATCGAGACTGTTTATCTTGAGTCTATTTTCTACCATCCACCTCTCTCACTCTATCCTTTTTTACATTATCATTACAGACACATTCCAATCAGCAGCTTCAACACAATTTGAATTGAATTTGAATTGAGTTTCAATCAAGCGTTTGTATGGTGCATGTTCATTTAATGTCACCGTTCACAGAGTTAACCATATGTGTCCACTGGAGTGGAGTGAGCGGGCAAAGCTGATCAGCCTTTTTGAATTTATTCTAAATGGAAGCTGTTGATATTGGACTTTCTTGTGATGTCAGTGCTCGTTTCATTTTTCAAATACAATTTGCACATTTACGAGGTGTCTAGGCCAGTAATTCTTAGCCTTTTTAAATTGAAGGTCATCTGTTGTCCAAAATAACATTTTCTTCTTCAACAGGGTGAGAATCTATTAGCTGCTTATCTCACTCCTTTTACATTTTCTACAGAAATTCACCTCCATATAAACTCCACCTTGATGTCTATGTCTAGAAACTCAGTAAAATATATTTGTGTTTCCTGTACCATAGGTACTGCCTCTGTGGCTGTGGCCGGACTGCTGGCTGCCCTTCGTATAACCAAGAGCAAAATGTGCAACCATACCATTGTGTTTCAGGGTGCAGGGGAGGTGCGTTTGTCAGCTGCACAGATCAACATATAACTGTTTTTAAATGCCAATTGTTCAACCCATATTGAGTTAACAACAGCACTAACAACACAGTGAAGCAAGGACACAAATATTCCACAGTTCATCTTGTCTGTCAGTAAAACTATTTAAAAATGTATGAAATGATTCTTTTGAGATGTATGGAATGGATTCAAGCTGTGAGATTTTTATTGTGATTGTGAAGTTTACAGTTTTGGTCTTTTTAGAGGTGTGTGTGAAATGTAACTCTTGATTTAACAGCATTTTTATGTTTTCAGGCCGCAATGGGCATAGCTGAGCTTATCATTATGGCGATGGAGAAGGAAGGGATTTCTCGTGAGCAGTGTATAAAGAAAATCTGGATGGTGGACTCTAAAGGACTTATCGTTAAGGTGAGGTCATCATTAATGACAAGTTATATTTACATTGACATTTAGGCACACCATGTGATTTGTATCGGAATTTACACTCTTTTCATTCAATCATGTTCATTGATTGTGCATGAACATTACTGTTGGTCTTCATCAGAAAAGATTGCAAGAATTCAATTTGATTTTGCTATTTTAAAGGTGCAGTGTGTAGTATTTATGAGGATCTATTGACAGAAATGCAATATAATATACATAACTATGTTTTGTATAAAGACCTTACATATGTTTTTATTACCTTAGAATGAGCCATTTCTATCTATATACACTGCAGGTCCCCTTACAGTGAAATCGCCATTTTGCGCCGTCATGTTTCTACAGTAGCCCTAAACGGACAAACTTCTCTACCGAGTGCTAGCCACTCTCTGCTCTCTCCGATGTCGACATTTTTGTCCTGTGTTGGCCCTGTAGCTTCTCTGTGTGCTTCAAAGGGAGGGGTGAGCGGTGGGCGGTTGCAATTCACAACCTCACCGCTAGATGCCGCTATAATTTACACACTGCACCTTTAAGCTTAACAGATCATTTGGCCATGTAAGATTAATAAAGACAAAGAGGTCAGCGAGGTTGTGATAATGATACTTGACCAGGTGACGTGTTACACCATGTTTAGTTCAGCTGTGCAGTTAATTTTATGTTAAGTTATTGTTTATCTAACATAAAAAAAAAATATTCAAAGAACATGGGTCGTCTCTTTTTATTGCTTTAAATTAACACCAGTGTGTCAGACACATAAGCAACACCTAAAAATGTAAATTTTATCCCATTAAATAATGATATATCAAACCAAATGCCATGTGCTAGACCGTTTGATGCTGGACCAAGTCAGTTCTTCTCACTAAGGTGTAGTTCATCACATTAAATATGGATGAGTTCCACTAACATTTGACATATACACTCACCTAAAGGATTATTATGAACACCTGTTACATTTCTCATTAATGCAATTATCTAATCAACTAATCACATGGCAGTTGCTTCAATGCATTTAGGGGTGTGGTCCTGGTCAGGACAATCTCCTGAACTCCAAACTGAATGTCAGAATGGGAAAGAAAGGTGATTTAAGCAATTTTGAGCGTGGCATGGTTGTTGGTGCCAGACGGGTCGGTCTGAGTATTTCACAATCTGCTCAGTTACTGGGATTTTCACGCACAACCATTTCTAGAGTTTACAAAGAATGGTGTGAAAAGGGAAAAACATCCAGTATGCGGCAGTCCTGTGGGCGAAAATGCCTTGTTGATGCTAGAGGTCAGAGGAGAATGGGCCGACTGATTCAAGCTGATAGAAGAGCAACTTTGACTGAAATAACCACTCGTTACAACCCGAGGTATGCAGCAAAGCATTTGTGAAGCCACAACACGCACAACCTTGAGGCGGATGGGCTACAACAGCAGAAGACCCCACCGGGTACCACTCATCTCCACTACAAATAGGAAAAAGAGGCTACAATTTGCACGAGCTCACCAAAATTGGACAGTTGAAGACTGGAAAAATGTTGCCTGGTCTGATGAGTCTCAATTTCTGTTGAGACATTCAGATGGTAGAGTCAGAATTTGGCGTAAACGGAATCAGAACATGGATCCATCATGCCTTGTTACCACTGTGCAGGCTGGTGGTGGTGGTGTAATGGTGTGGGGGATGTTTTCTTGGCACACTTTAGGCCCCTTAGTGCCAATTGGGCATCGTTTAAATGCCACGGCCTACCTGAGCATTGTTTCTGACCATGTCCATCCCTTTATGACCACCATGTACCCATCCTCTGATGGCTACTTCCAGCAGGATAATGCACCATGTCACAAAGCTTGAATCATTTCAAATTGGTTTCTTAAACATGACAATGAGTTCACTGTACTAAAATGGCCCCCACAGTCACCAGATTTAAACCCAATAGAGCATCTTTGGGATGTGGTGGAACGGGAGCTTCGTGCCCTGGATGTGCATCCCACAAATCTCCATCAACTGCAAGATGCTATCCTATCAATATGGGCCAACATTTCTAAAGAATGCTTTCAGCACCTTGTTGAATCAGTGCCACATAGAATTAAGGCAGTTCTGAAGGCAAAAGGGGGTCAAACACAGTATTAGTATGGTGTTCCTAATAATCCTTTAGGTGAGTGTATATATACATTTAAACCCCAGACTAACTATTACTTATGCTTTCTTACTTATTTAAATTAAGTGTGTATATTTTAGACACTAAGCAATGTTTTTATTGCCCATCTGGCTGATTATACACTCTTTGTTCTCTGTGAAGAGAATCTGTGTTTGTTATGAAGTGTGGTGAGATGTGCTATTATATGTTCCTGATACGCTTTAATTTTCTCTGTCAATTGTTATCTCTCTGTCCTGCATTAAGGGTAGGGATCACCTCACCCACGAGAAAGAGAGGTTTGCACATGATCATGCACAAATGAAGAAGCTTGAGGATGTTGTGAAGGAGCTGAAACCCACTGCTTTAATTGGTAATACATGTACTGTGTAAATATTTATTTATTTATTTATTTATTTGTATACTGCTTGTCCCAGCAGTCCCCATGAGGACTATTGGACTCAAATACTTCTCATCATCTCCACAGGGGTGGCAGCTATCACTGGTGCTTTCACCGAGGAGATAATCAAGGCTATGGCGTCCTTCAATAAGAGACCAATTATCTTCGCTCTAAGCAACCCCACCAGCAAGGCGGAGTGCACTGCTGAGCAGTGCTACACACTCACTGAGGTGCTTTTGAAGGAAGTCACATGTGTACATTTATGTGAGAGAGTGAAACGTTTGGTTTAATTTGCTTCTTGTTTTATATTGCAGGGAAGGGGTATCTTTGCAAGCGGGAGTCCCTTTGATCCGGTAACCCTTCCTGATGGCCGGAAGTTTTACCCCGGTCAGGGCAATAACGCTTATGTGTTCCCTGGAGTGGGGATGGGCGTCACCGCTTGTGCGATGAGACACATCTCTGAGGATATTTTCCTCATTACAGCTGAGGTGATCGAATCCTACTTGCTTTTTTCTGTCTACCTAAATCTGTCTATATATGTTTCTGGAAACCTTCTCTCTAATCTTTTTTTTTGTTTTTTTTTCGTTTTTATTCTGAAAAAAACACATGAACTTCACATGTGCAAAAACATTTTAAATGTGTGCTTTTGGAACATTTACACATGTGAAACCCATAAATTCCCATGTGAAACCCATAAATTCCCATGTGAAACCCATGAGATCACATGTGAAACACATATAAAATTCCCATGTGATCACATATGAAACCCATAAATTCCCATGTGAAACCCATGTAATCACATGTGAAACGTATATATATTCCTGAAGAAAATATGTATATATTTTTTATATATAAGAATATAAGCTATAAGTAAGCTTCAAAACAATAGTCTTTGGTTACACTTTAGACATTCTACTAACTAGTTGTAACTGTTGTCAAATAAATAATTAACAAGGAAAACCACATGGTAGGCTACTACAACCGCTGGACAGGAAACTTTTAACAATATGAGTCCACATACAAAACAACAGGGTACACGTAACAACAGTTAAGCTGTATTTGTGACATGTGGTAACATGTGATCCACATGTGCTACATTTCGTTGCAACATGTGGTGACATGTTTCCCACATGTGGACACATGTGGAACACGTGCGAAATTCATGTGTTTTTTCTGTAAGGGTATCTATCTTTCACTCTCTCTTTCTTAGGGCTGGGTATTAATACATGATTCGATTCAATACAGATTGACTATAGTCTCTAAACTATTTAAAATTATACAAAAAAACCCTCTAACTGTACATTGTGTAGCAAGTTAGTTCAAAGGGGAAATATTAATAATTATTCATAATTATCACAATGATTAATCTCTCATCCACCTGCAATTAATTGGAATGTTATTTTTTATTACTTGGCCGGCCCGATCGGTGGATATAACCGCAAACCGTGCATAACTAACACACACACACACATGCACACAGGCACCCACAAGCCAAGTACTATGTGCACATAACAAAATCGATCATTTAAGTGACAATTTGTTTGCAGGCAGGGAGTCAGAACAAGATATGTATTGTGCACAATTTTTAAATCATGAACACAACTAACTAACAGAAACGCATACACATAAATCCCACATACATGGGTAAGATGGAAAGTGACCGGATGAAACTGAAAAACAGGAATGAAGCTATGGAAAAAGAGTCCATGAAAACCATGAAAAGAACCATCAGCTTGTTCTTTTCAAAGCACCTCATTAGAAGGATTTTACAACTTATCCTAACCCTCTGATTAGTTAATAGCTTTTAACATCTGAGGATAGCCTCTCCTCCTAGGGGTCAGTGAGCCAATCGTACTTAGGCTTTCAGAGGGAAAGTTTTACGATCCTCTGTCTTCTAGAAGGGCATTTGAATATGCAATTTGATTGGGTGCTAAAGAGAAGAACCTTCAAGATTCTTATAATACTAATGTGGCACAAAGTTAGCAAAATGTAATGTAAATTAACAAATGGGGAATGACATTTGGAGTTCGTAGAGACCAAACATGCCATACACATGATTTTTGTTAACCATAGTATGAAATTCTGAAACATAAATCCATCAGAGATTGAATTAATACATAGACCAAACCCTATAAAAGAAAAATCATGAGATGGATATATGTTTATGTATTTCTCAAGTGGTTATATATAGGCTATATGGGTTTAAGATGGTTTATATGTCCTTTTCAAAAAGAATTAAGTGAGAGTCACAACTCTCTGCAAATTCCTTCTGGTCATAAACCTTATCAGTCTCCATGTGTCCTGTAACCAGAGGCCCAGTGTTAGCTGCACTAGGGATGTTGCAGTTTTGGGGGATGGTTCACAACCCTTTGTTGGTAGAGGGAGTTTGCTGGCTTATTCATTAAATATAATGAATAAATAATTGTCTGATTTGTCTCGTTACAATTGCAAAAATAATAATTTCAAAAAGTATCATTTTGTTTGTTTAAAACAATTAAATAGTATCTAACTTTCAGTAAATATGGGTAAAAACTGCACATATCAGTAGCTGACTGTCTGAAATTTATCAAAACAGTTTGTAAGTTATCTCTCATAGTTCACTAAAGTCACACAAAATTGCACCAGATGACAATTTGTTTACGTTTAGAACAAATTTATCTATGTACAATATAATATTTTATTTGCATTTTATTTTTTTTATATATATTTTTTTTATCTAGTGATAGGAAAAGGCTTACATGCCTTGAAATTCTGGATGTACATAAGGGTACGTTTACATGACAACGATGTACTAAAAACGCAAACGTTTTTACTTCGCGTTTTTCACATACAGACGACACCATTGTCAAAACAATCCGTGTTCACTCAGATCCGTGAATACGACTAAAAATACTATATTATGCATGCCAGGCCAGTAATTGCCGATGTTACTTTGTAAAGAAACACTTCGCGCCTATAGACTGCACACGTGATACGGAAGAGCATGACGTCACCGTATTCACAAATTCGCATTTTTTGTAGTTTACACTGAGATGATAACAGTATTGTTTTCAAAAACTTGCATTTTGTTAAATAATGTCTTAAATGACAGCGCGTCAGATCCATGTCATGTTCGGCAGCGGCAGATCTTAAAGTGACAGCAGCCTATAAACCAGTTGCTGTGATGTCTGTCATTAATGTTAATCAAAGAACAAAGTTAACAGAGAAAATTTTAGCTTTAATAAGAATTAATCTATATTTAATTTGTAATTTATGCAGTTATTACATTTCTGTATATCTCTAACAGGTAGGGAGGCCACAAGTAAATATGTATTATAATGGGTTTATGTGAAGATTGTTTTAAGTTCACTTAAATATAATTTTATAAAAGCCTAATAAATATTGAAATTGATAGCTTTCAATTATACTGCAATGTTAAATGTCTATCATTCATTTCAGAGAGACGTCAGTAGCGGTATTAGTATCAGTGATACTGGCCTTCATTCAATGTCTTTATAGTTGTTTCTACATTATTTTTGAAGAGTAACTATTACATTATTACAATATAAAAATATTTAAAATAAATTTAATCGATTGACAGCACAAAAAATAACACAAACAATATAGTGTGCATATGTATATCCATCCATACATTCATAATCAGAAAATCACTATATTTTCCCAGCCCTACTTTTTCTGTCTCTCTGTATTGTACATGCTCATAATAAACCATAACATCCCATTTCAATATGCGAACATCTCCCATTTTATCGCTGTAAGCAATCAATGTCATCTTGTATTTTGCTCAATTTATCTGTCAAGCTGCCCTCTGTGCTTCACCTGATATCAGCCAGACAGTGTTTTAGTGAATGGTTGCATCATACAGTGTAAACGAGAGCGGTTTATGAATGTCAATGAACCACTGCCCTGTTATGCTGGAAACAGCCATGGCCTTACGTGCCCACACGTTATATCAGCATGTGCCAATGAAGGAGATTTATCTCTTTAAAGCAGCTCAGAGTGGAATGATGTACTCAGAGCACGAGTGGGATCACTTCTCCTGCAGTCTGTGGACAACTTCAGAGAAGCTGCAATGTGGATGTCTGAACTTCAAACAGCATTGGGCAGCAGGGGGGAATGCTTAATGTCTCTATCCCCACTGGTCGTACTAGGCCTTTGTATATTTCAATAAGTTATGGTTCTGTGCTATTGAGTCTCTGGAATGTCTATAATCACTTACTGCAGCAACCCAATGTGACCTGAAATGGCAAAGTGGTACACAAAACAAACCAATTGAGAGCAATAGAGGGAGAGAGACGGGAAATTGATGTAAAGAAGGCAACTAAGGTATAACGAGCAACCAGATCAATAAACGCGACTGCAGCTGATGGTAGCTGGAGAATTTTGTTGTCTTTCTTGATTAGTTCTAAATTGGAAAATTACAAAAGCTAATTGTGATTAATTATTCTGTTGTTATTGGTGGTAAAAGTTGATGTAACTCTAATGGAGCCAAAAGGTTTGTTTGGGCTCTAGAAGTATTTACAAATAAAGAAACGATCTTGAGGGCAGCACAACAAAGCACCATGACTGTGCTTTGGTTTTAATTTAATTAAAGCTGCAAGACCTTCTGGCTATTATTTCTCCAAAAGACTTGTTATTCTGTATCACATTCTGTGTTGTTTTAGTATTATTTATATACTATTATAGAATATATATATATTAAACATATATATATTTATATATTAAATAAATATATATAAAATATATATAAAACACTTTTATTACTGCCTAAACAATCCACATATGTAGGTACACTATATTGCCAGAATTCATTGAATCATTGAATTCAGGTGTTCCAATCACTTCCATGGCCACAGGTGTATAAAATCAAGCACCTAGTCATGCAGACTGCTTCTACAAACATTTGTGAAAGAATTGGTTGCTCTCAGGAGCTCAGTGAATTCAAGCATGGTACAGTAATAGGTTGCCACTTGTGCAATAAATCCATTTGTGAATTTTTCTCACTACTAAATATTCCACAGTCAACTGTTAGTGGTATTATAACAAAGTGGAAGCAATTGGGAACAACAGCAACTCAGCCACGAAGTGAATATGGCCACGTAAAATCACAGAGCGGGGTCAGCGCATGCTGAGGCACACAGTGTGCAGAAGTTGCCAACTTTCTGCAGTGTCAATAGCTACAGATCTCCAAACTCCAAAAAGTGTAAAGTTTGATGCAGGGGGGATTATGGTGTGGGGTTGTTTTTCAGGGGTTAGGCTTGGCTCCTTCGTTCCAGTGAAAGGAACTCTGAATGCTTCAGCATACCAAGACATTTTGGGCAATTTTATGCTCCCAACTTGTGGGAACAGTTTAGGGATGGCCCCTTTCTGTTCCAACATGACTGCACACAAGTGCACAAAGCAAGGTCCATAAAGACATGAATGAGCGAGTTTGGTGTGGAGGAACTTGACTGGCCTGTACAGAGTCCTGACCTCAACCCGATAGAACACCTTTGGGATAATTTAGAGCAGAGACTGCAAGCCAGGCCTTCTCGTCCAACATCAGTGCCTGACCTCACAAATGCGCTTCTAGAAGAATGGTCAAAAATGTCCATAAACACACTCCTAAACCTTGTGTAAAGCCTTCCCAGAAGAGTTGAAGCTTTTATAGCAAAGGGTGGGCCAACTCCATATTAAACCCTACGGATTAAGAATGGGATGTCATTAAAGTTCATGTGCATGCAAAGGCAGGCGTCCCAAAACTTTTGGCAATATAGTGTATATAAGCAGTGGTAAAACTGGGATAAATATATGATGCAGTTCTATCAGAAAAACAAACAACAGAAAATTAATTAGGTTCATACTCTTTTTTGCGTGTACACAAATTGTGTAATTAGACATTGTCCATAATAACCATCCGTTTGTGCTGTGTTTACAGACTATAGCAGAAATGGTAACTGAAAAGGATCTTGCAGAGGGGCGTCTGTATCCTCCCCTCAAAAGCATCCGGGATGTTTCTATCAAGCTGGCTGTTAAGGTGGGCTCGACTCAAGAACATCTCAAACCACAGCCGTGATTCATGCATGTCGCTATTTACAGATTCTAATCATTTTAATGTGCATCCTGACAGATTGTGGAGTACGCCTATAAACAAAAAATGGCAACACTGCACCCGGAGCCGCATGATAAAGAGGCTTTTGTTCGTTCGCTCATCTACAGCACCAACTATGAAGAGTTTGTGGTGGACTCGTACAGCTGGCCTGAGAATGCCATGAACGTCCAAACGTGCAAACTGTGACCACCCAAAATACACAGACCAGAATGAGATTTATAATACAACATTTCTGTTTTAAATGAGATTTCTTGACATGATTATTTGCAAACAGTACTGTAAACCAAAGATATCCTTAATAAAATGTTGTTTATTGTGATTTTGTGAGAGAGTATGTTATTTATTACATTGTATGGACTTTATATTTTACAATTCACCATTGTTGTTCATAAGTAATATGGTTTGCACTTCAGGATGCATGAAGGAACATTCAGCACTGCATGATCATTATATGAACAGTTCATGTTGGGATATAAAAATGAGTCTTGCCTAATGAGTCATTCTCTTCAATAAAAGTAATATTCTGGCACCAGATATACAAGATTTTAAACATTCTAAGACAAATGTTAACGACTTCAGTTTAACACTATAATCAATTACTCTATATATTTCCTTTGAAAATGAACAAATCTTGTACAAATTCTGTAGCAGCAGTTAGACTGAATCGGTTGAAGTGCTTGTCTTAAAAACAGGACTTAAAGGGTTAGTTCACCCAAAAATGAAAATTCTGTAATTAATTAATCACACTCATGTCGTTCCAAACCCGTGAGACCTTCGTTCATCTTCTGAACACAAATTAAGATATTTTTGATGAAATCCGAGAGCTTTCTGACCCCCTATAGACATTATTACCACTTTCAAGGCCCAGAAACGTAATAAAGAAATTGTTAAAATAGTCAATGTGACTACAGTGGACTACAAGCTGTTGGATTTCATCAAAAATATCTGAATTTGTGTTCCTAAGATGATTGAAGATCTTACAGGTTTGGAACGACATGAGGGTGAGTAATAATGAAGGAAAAAAAATTCCGTCATGGCTGCCAGCGGAGTGCTTTATAGAGGCATCTGTTATGCCATTTGTCTTCAAATGTTTTAATGCTGGTGATGTAAAGAAACTAATTTGTCAGAATTTTTTTTTTTAACTGTTTACATTTAAACCTGAAGACAAAATTATCTACTTGGATAAAACCAAAGTCCCTTTAAAAACGAGGCTGAATTTAAAGGTACACTATTTTGTCTTACCCTAATTCACTATGGTAAGTCTATTATAAGTATTTATATTTTATACCTAGTGGGATGGTTTTCACAGAAAATTGTGTATACACGCCACTTGCCTGTGCATGTCTCATGTCTGAAATCAGGCTCTGTCCCCCTATACCCTTAAATAGGCACTATTTGAGGGTACAGCCATTTGTATTGGTGTCCAAAACCATAGTGGACATTATCGAGTGCACTTATTCAATCCCATAATGCACCGCTATAACGAGTGTACAACTGATGTATCCTCAACAGCTAGAGAGTACCCATAATGCACTGTGAGGCTCGTGCCTGCAGGTGAATCATCCATCTATTTTCCAAACCGCTGGTCCAATGTGGATACAGCGTAATTTCATACTGGTATAAATTCCTTTTTAATTGATTATTTGTTTAATTAAGGTTTATGCACACTAGTTTCCATGACAGAGTTCAAGATACATCTTTTTATTACTACTGGAGCTGCCAGTTTGCTAAGTTTCAAATGATTATTAAAACGCAAGAACAAACTATACAAAAGCGACAGCCCTTCCGGCATACTCAGTGGCTGAATTCGTTCACTCGTTTTCATTCCCTCCCTAGAGTGAACTATAATAGTGGACTAATGTAGGAAATAGTGAATGAGAAAAGTTGCTGCGGCTACTTTGACGCATGTATGCTTTGGGAGTGTCTTAGGTTAGTTAGAGCGAGAAAGGTTGATATGGAGCACTCTAAATCTTGAACCTCTGGCAATCACCCGTTTTTAACAAATGCAGAACAGATGAGAGCCTTCTGGCAAAATGAGAATGCAATAGAGCTCGTAATAAAACAAGAATAACAGAGTTCATTGTAAAGCAGGCATTCACAACCCTGGCCTTTGAGGGCCACTATCCTGTAGAGTTTAGCTCCAACCTAATTAAACACACCTGAACCAGCTAATTAAGCTCTTCAGGATTACTAGAAAGCTATTAATGGGTATATCTACTGTAACGTCTTCAGCTCGTCAGCTTGAGATCCTTTCCATTATATATCTTAAGCCTAGTAGTGAATGTTCTATGAGCTGTAGATATAACCATATTTATCCGCACAGTCATGCAGAGCCAAAGCACAACCAAAACAATGTTCTTCCGCAAAATGCATGCAGGGTGTGGTATTTATGTTTTTTTCTGTGTTGTGTTCATTTTGGTAGAGGGGTTTTTATGAAAACAAAGTTACTGAACAAAGTCGACCAGCTTTCTGTGTAGGTAACAGTCATACAAGAACGTTTCATATCAAGTTCTGTAAAAAAAAAAAGATTACGTCAAGATTATGCTTTGATAACATTTGTCAAATTAGCAATAAAATCTGGCAACAACAGTGTAATACATTTTGTTTTCAACCTGATCCATCTACTGCGCAGTGAAGCTCTCACTCTTCCCTAGTCTCTAGCTCTATTTGGAAGGTCAAATTAAAGTGTCTGTACCTGCTCATCTAACCATTATATGACTGCAGTAAAACTGGCTTTCCTCTCCAAAAATTGTGTAAGTTTCATTCATTTCCTGTCATCAGAGGTGGACAAAGTACACAACTCTATTACTTGAGTAAAAGTAAAAGTACTACTGGTCAAATATTACTCCGTTACAAGTTAAAGTTCTAAAAACAAATTTTTACTTAAGTAAAAGTACAGAAGTATTTGTTTATAAAAGAACTTAAGTATCAAAAGTGAATTTTATTATTGTTGCATTGCACATTATGCCATCATGCTGGTTTAAGCCAGTCAGTGATGCTTCATCCGAAATGCTAGCATACGACTACCTTAAACTCATTTCAATACTTGTATAAAAGTTACAAAGCTCTTTACAAAGCTGCTTTCACTTTAAGGCCGAATGCACAGACCCTATACTCTGATACACATCCGATATGTACTGAACTGTTTACTCTTCTCTTTCTTCCGGATGTTTACATTTTTTTAACATTTTATGAGACATGCATCAAGTGTATGTCAACTAAACTAATCTTTTCAGAAAACTGAAACATACCTGTGCCGAGGTCTTCTTCCATTTTGCGATAAACTGATCAGTGTTTTTTCTTAAAAAATGTTTTATATCTGTATAGTATTGTGTATAGTGTAAGTGGAGTGTTTACATTGATGACAGGCAGAGGTGGACAGTAACTAAGTAAATTTACTTGAGTACTGTACTTAAGTACACTTTTTGAGTATCTGTACTTCACTTGAGTATAATTTTTTTCAGGAAACTTTGACTTTAACTTTCTTTCGGACGTTTACATTTTTTAAAATTTTATGAGACATGCATCAAGTGTATGCCAACTAAACTAACCTTTAATCTTTTCAGAAAACTGAAACATACTTTCTAAGTATGGCCATGGGTGCACAAAATGGTCTTCTTCCATTTTGCGATAAACTGATCAGTGTTCAAAAAATGTTGGGAAACTTTACATGACCCTACAAGAGTGATTACTGATAGACTGTCTGCAAAAAAAAAAAAAGAAGAAGAAAAAAATCATCCACTGACTTTCAAAGCTGCTACAGAAACAACTTTCAACTTTGAGGACCTTGATAGAAATGTAGTGGAGTAAAAAGTACAATATTTGTCTTTCAAATGTAGTGAAGTTAAAGTCAAAGTTTCCTGAAAAAAATTATACTCAAGTAAAGTACAGATACTCAAAAAGTGTACAGTACTCAAGTAAATTTACTTAGTTACTGTCCACCTCTGCCTGTCATCAATGTAAAGACTCCACTTACACTATACACAAATTTTTAAGAAAAAAAAAGTATCATATGTTAATTTGAAAACATCTGTGCAGGCCACTAAATGTTTAATAAGGGTGTTCAACAAGAGATTCCGATCATCTCACCTGCAATGTGTTGCACATTTAAACAAGCGCTGAGATCTGTGCTACTGGAACATGCTGTTCCTTTGGGAGTACCCTCAAAATTTGTGGATTTCAGATGCATCATAATTTAATTATAATTCAAAGCTGTATTCCTTTGCGGCACATTTATGTTATTCCCACGGTGGGATTTGCATGTTGATCATGTTTAATGAGAAGCTTCCTGAGAAGCAGATAAATGTTTAAAGAAAACTAAATAAAGGAACTGTCAATGGAGAAGTCTACAGCCCTCTAAGGATTCTAACACAAAAGGCTTTGATTAATTTTGTAATATTCTCAAAATAAGTTGCCTGATGCCCGTCATTTCATGATCTACTAGGCAGGCACAGTTATTTCTTCATTACATTAAAATAATCTAGAATACTTATTTTTCACAGAACATTTTGAAATGGTAAAAGATGCATTTCATGTTATAGGAGAACTGTTGTCTCTTTATGATCTTCACTGTAGCAATGTATAGCCTACTTTATGGCGCACTGGTGATGAACCATCAACCATATGTAACCAAGGTAACAACACGTGAACACTGCATGATAGCACCGTTTACTTTTCATTAATGTTCTTTAATTAAAATAGGAACTAGAGAGTTTACTTATGATGGTAGTAGAGCTATGCAAAGGAATATCATTATATAGTTTTTTTCTCTTCCAAAAGAGTGATTTAACTTTGGCAAGAGCAAATTTTCCTTACAGAAAACATGATCAGATAGCTGTGTTTTCCTCCCCCAAACAGTACAGCAGCATTACCAAGGTCATGGGTTCAATTATCAGGGAATGTATTAAATGATGAAATGCAATATTTGAATAAAACATGCCAGACAAATGCATACATGTAAAACATAAATGTTTTTGCAAATGGATTTACAAGTAAACTAAAAGAGGTCATAATGAAGCACTGATAAATGTATAATTTGCACTGCTGTTTGATATATATATATATATATATATATACACTCACCTAAAGGATTATTAGGAACACCATACTAATACTGTGTTTGACCCCCTTTCGCCTTCAGAACTGCCTTAATTCTACATGGCATTGATTCAACAAGGTGCTGAAAGCATTCTTTAGAAATGTTGGCCCATATTGATAGGATAGCATCTTGCAGTTGATGGAGATTTGTGGGATGCACATCCAGGGCACGAAGCTCCCGTTCCACCACATCCCAAAGATGCTCTATTGGGTTGTGATCTGGTGACTGTGGGGGCCATTTTAGTACAGTGAACTCATTGTCATGTTCAAGAAACCAATTTGAAATGATTCGAGCTTTGTGACATGGTGCATTATCCTGCTGGAAGTAGCCATCAGAGGATGGGTACATGGTGGTCATAAAGGGATGGACATGGTCAGAAACAATGCTCAGGTAGGCCGTGGCATTTAAACGATGCCCAATTGGCACTAAGTGTGCCAAGAAAACATCCCCCACACCATTACACCACCACCACCAGCCTGCACAGTGGTAACAAGGCATGATGGATCCATGTTCTCATTCTGTTTACGCCAAATTCTGACTCTACCATCTGAATGTCTCAACAGAAATTGAGACTCATCAGACCAGGCAACATTTTTCCAGTCTTCAACTGTCCAATTTTGGTGAGCTCGTGCAAATTGTAGCCTCTTTTTCCTATTTGTAGTGGAGATGAGTGGTACCCGGTGGGGTCTTCTGCTGTTGTAGCCCATCCGCGTCAAGGTTGTGCGTGTTGTGGCTTCACAAATGCTTTGCTGCATACCTCGGTTGTAACGAGTGGTTATTTCAGTCAAAGTTGCTCTTCTATCAGCTTGAATCAGTCGGCCCATTCTCCTCTGACCTCTAGCATCAACAAGGCATTTTCGCCCACAGGACTGCCGCATACTGGATGTTTTTTTCCTTTTCACACCATTCTTTGTAAACTCTAGAAATGGTTGTGCGTGAAAATCCCAGTAACTGAGCAGATTGTGAAATACTCAGACCAGCCCGTCTGGCACAAACAACCATGCCACGCTCAAAATTGCTTAAATCACCTTTCTTTCCCATTCTGACATTCAGTTTGGAGTTCAGGAGATTGTCTTGAAAAGGACCACACCCCTAAATGCATTGAAGCAACTGCCATGTGATTGGTTGATTAGATAATTGCATTAATGAGAAATTGAACAAGTGTTCCTAATAATCCTTTAGGTGAGTGTATATTCACACACACACACACACACAGCTTTTTATGTGTCTATAATTAGACACAAATAATCAATAAAGTTAAATAAAGTTACTAGTTGAATTGGTTTAGTCATGTCTTATTATATGTAGGAGAAGAACCGAATTGTGCTATACGATAAAATCCTTGGTACCTTTCAGTAATGTCAAGTTGGAGTGCGTCATGGATTGTTCATAAGGTGGCTGCGTGCGCGCGCTGGTACAAGTGGAGACACCAGTGCGCATTGTCTGGTATGATGAGGATGCTGAAGCCCACGAGGACCTTCCATGGACATAAAACTACGTGTGATGTTACCGCATTTCAGCACATTCTCGTCGATCAGAATGAAACGCGAATGATGAACGCCATGGTGGAGTTGGAACCTGTTGTTTGGAACTTCACACTTAAATTAGACAACGGCACGCGCGCTAATGAGACAGCAGCAGGATATCCAGCCGATGAATATTATAATATTGTTCACGTCACGGAAACCAAAATCCTTCCTGCATTTATTGGATTTCTGTGCTCCACCGGGCTTGTTGGAAATGTTCTTGTGTTGGTGACTATTTTAAGGTGGGTTTACAGGCTGATAGGAAACCTCACTATTTTGCTTCTGTTTTTAATTGTTATTTTGCATTTGTTTATATATTTTAACATCAATACATTTACTTCATGGCATGTTATATAAGTTATTGCTTATAGAATACATAACCACGTCCCTGAAATTCTACAGGCATCCTTTCACAATAGGCTAACTCTACATTGAATGGTATGGTTTTCTCTTTCTACACAGACGAATGCCTGCAAGGTAGTTAGTAAAGAAATACGCCAAATTCCAAAGGATATAAAAAGACTTGTAATAAATCATAAAACATGTTTATGAAGGCTTAAGAATGTTTTTGAAATCATTGAAATGATGTAATTGGATTTGATAGCTTTAATAATTGGATAGGCCTACAGCTTTATTAAAATAAGCATTAAATGGGAATTTGCCACTATAGCCTACATTTAACATCTGGCTCATTTTTCATGCAGTTATTTTTGTACGGCTGTAATAGAGCATTCCATTTGATATTTTTTCATTTGCTCAATCTCTGATTAAAGAAATATTACATTTTATTTGGCACAATTTTATTTGCTTTTCCTTTAGATCAATTAAATTGTTTCTATGATTTAATTCACAAAAGATGACATCTTTATTTATACTATGGTCTAAATACTCGATTTGCTGGAACGTGTGCAATAAAACAATTTAATGCACTAGTTTATTGCCAGAGGAATTCCTCAGAGAACTTTCTCTGTTTTGGTGGATGTATATTCCCTCAGGAAATAGCCCAACCTCAGACTCCTGTCACTCACTGGATATTATATAACCCTGTTTATTGCTGCTTGCAACTTGTCATGTTTCCCTCACATTTGGTTGTTTCTTTAGCAGTATCTCACCAAGGGACCACAGATCACAAGAAGTTCTTTCTTGTACTTTTTTGCAGGTCTGCCAAAAAGACAGTACCAGATGTGTATATGGGGAACTTGGCTGTGGCCGACCTGGTCCACGTGACCGTCATGCCGTTCCTCATTCACCAGTGGGCGCGTGGGGGGCACTGGGTGTTCGGGAGCACCCTCTGCACCATCATCACCTCTCTTGATAACTGCAACCAGGTGGCGTGCGCTGCAGTCATGACCGCTATGAGTCTTGACAGGTTCGTGATCAGTGAAAAAACAGTGTCATGTGGTTCAAATCATGCTTGAAATGATATAATTATACAATATACAAATTTTCTTCCACTACACAATGTATTATATAATTCAAATCTAAATAGTTTTTTTTTTATCCTAATCAAAATGCTTTTATTTTCTCAATTACATTGATGCACAACCGTGATGCCAAAAGTGCATTCATAGACCCAGGGATGGACTGGGACATAAATTCAAACCAGGAAATCTCATAATCTCATGCAGACATCACACGTCATCAGCACGTTTCATGCTATGCAGAGTTAGACAGATGTCAGTCACCGAGCACCGCAACCGAAACAGCAGCTTATACTGTATTCACGCCATAACTAATGTAATTTGGAAGAGATGGAAACGAAGATGGAAATCTCAGGATTTCAAAGCTAGCTTGCTATTGCTAGCCGCTCCGAAAATTGCCCTTAAATCTCTTATTTAATCTCAGCACAGGTTATGAGTTATTGGAAGAAGAGGAAAGGGATATAGACAAATCTGAGGCAGTCTGTCACATGGAGAAGTTGTTATAGCTAAGGGCTTTATCTCAGTAACTATTTTAAATAGTCACTGATTTGTTAGTTACTGTTCATTATTTTTTGATTAAGCTTCTCCATTGGGAATTGCATACAGTTTTTGAACTGTGGCTGGTAGTACAGTAATGTTTATATGTAAAACAAGTGCATTAGTTTCATTTAGAACTGATATACTGTAATATCACCACTAGAGGCCACTCTTACCACAAATATAGAGCAGGCAAGTAAAATTATTATTCATTTGTGTAGCACATTTAAGAACAAGTTTGACCCAAAGGAAATATCAAAATGAACAAATGACAACAGGAAATTATAACTTGCAAAGAACCTTAGAGCAGCCTCACTGTTTCAAAAGTAATAGGACTTTAAGATCTTGACTGTTTATATACACTATAGTAGCCTATTGAAAGACAAACCAATTATATGCCGATATGCATACAGTATAATCAGTGTCGGTTAGTAACTAGTTACATGTAACGGAGTTACGTAATTTAATTTCAAAAGAAATGTAACTAATCAGTTACAGTTACTGAGAAAATGTGTAATTAAATTACAGTTAACGATTACAAAAGGGGGTTACATCTGAATAATTTCTGTAAAAATGTTGGATATGTTGAATTATATTAATTTGTTTCTTCAACTGTTTTTGATGTGCCGTTTAGTAATGCGACATTGCCACTGAAAGCTTTAGGCTACAACCTGTATGAGACTTGCCACCATGAGTGATAAAAATGCTCTCCAGTGCTGGAAATGTAAAAATCATTTCATGCAGAAATCAGAAAAGGGCGCAAATATAACAGTTTAGTGCAAACTATGTTTGCCAATGATGAATGTTAACCTTAAGCGCCACCTATTGGACAAATCTCTTTATTAGTTTGTCCCGTTTGACTTAAAAAATAGAGCTATTTAACTACACAACGATTGGTCATTGTGTCTAAACAATATATAACAACAAAAAAAACAACAACAACAACAAAAAACAATACCATGCATGTTATGACAGCTACACTGTTGGGTCTGTTTGTGTTGCCAGTGAGTATGAAACTAGAATCTATTCTTGCTTCTGTTAGTGAAAAATCAATATTAGGTCTTGTATGGTATAATGTTTTCCCTTCATACACATATAGTGGTAAAAATAGTATGTAGATTTTTACTATTTTTTTTATAGGCTTTTAATAAGAAGAAAAACATGTTTTTTACTACAGTATAATGATCTAGAATTGTGTTTTTAAATATAACTAAATATAACTATCTCTGTTTTTAGAGGTTAACCCTGCCTGGCTTAAATGTATTATAAAATTATAATGATAAACAGTTGAAAACATTCATTAGAAGTTTAGAAAAGTAATCAAAAAGTAATCAAATGTAATCGGTTACATTACAGTAATTAAAATAGTTATTACACTACTTATTACATTTTAAATAGGGTAATCTGTAACTTATTACATGTTCTAAGTAAAAAAAAAGAAAGTATTTTGTGCTTTTTTAGTGTAGTAAGGAGTGGTATATGTTCTCTTGTTATATGAACATTTATTATTTTCTTCTTTTTTTTTTCTCATAAACCTCTCATAATTATAATGGATATAGTTTTGAGGAAGAATTTACTAGACCAGGGATGTGTTATTTGGACATCGACAGGAAGCTGCAGTTGACTGTCCATGCACACCCTCATTTCCCACAATGCAGCATCTGCAGTAGATTCTGTTTCCTGTTTTGTTTACAAGAGGTTTGTTTTGGGTTTAAGAAGATTATATAAAATAATTAAGTAAGCAACAATATTGTCTGTCATTTACTGTAAATGTCAGACCGTGTCCTAACCAGCAGAGTAATGGTGAATGGGAAACCTTTTTTTAAACTAAATATTTTGCTTCTCATAGTTGTCAGCCAACTAATTAAATGATAAAATGACACATTTTTATGTGAAAATACACATAAGAGGGGTACAATCTGTATTGTCGATTCATTTATGTGCTCCAGATACCTGGCCCTTGTGCATCCATTTCGGCTGTTGAGTCTCAGGACCAGATCCAGAACGATTCGTATTAACTTGTTTGTGTGGGCGGCCTCCTTCATCCTGGTTCTGCCAGCCTGGGTTCACGCCAAAGTGATCCGCTTCAGGGATGGGCTGGAAAGCTGTTCCCTTAACCTGGTCTCTCCCAAAGAGGTGCTCTGGTAATTGGTTCTGTTTGTGTACTTGTGTATAGCCTTCTGCAACGGTCGGATTATTCCATCTCTTACCCCTTATTTATATTGTCATAGTTCTGCTTTGACTTCTGAATTTTGTCCTTCTGTCACTCTATTGTTATAAAATCTTCTATTGAAAAGTGCTAGGAAAGGAACAAATGTACCAACAATTTCAGCATTCTGTTTGAGAACTTTGCTACAAAGCCTGCAGGTTGTTTTTCAGAATGCATCCTTTTTTTAAAGAAAATTATTTTCTGTGTTATCTGCTGTGGAAGCTGCCATTCAGCATAGGGCACATAGGTTCATAGTACTTAAAAGCAACACAATAAAACCTTTTCTGTCTTTTCAATTTTCCACTTCACCAAAAAAATTGCATTTACAGAAGTCTGATGCTCAGAGGAATCGATCCTTTTTGTTTAATTAAACAAAGGGAAGTATTGAGAGGGAACATAAAGGCTTTAAAGCTTTTCTCATACGACTGACTTCATGTTCCTCATATAGGTATACACTCTACCAAACTGTGACATCCTTCTTCCTGCCATTACCGCTGATTCTCATCTGCTACATACTGATTCTCTGCTACTCCTGGAGAATGTATCGCAAGAACAAAAAGGCTCACAGGTGAATTTACATTCATTACAGCCAGTATGTGATATCAAACTGTCAAAGTTACAAATTATATTGCTTGTGAAGCCATTCAGTGGCTCTACTGTTCTAGCTAGGTCTAGACTGGTTTCATTTATTAATATTTCAATCACCATCCATAAAGAGAATATCTTCTGCAAAGTGAATATGAATCCTTTTTCTTGTATAAAGTTGTCAGATGTGACGTCCCTTTTGAGAATTAACCTGCTCATGGAAATGTTTTCATTTTAGATTGACAATATAGATTTTATGGGCTAAACCATGATTTATAAGAATTTTCTGTTTAAAAAAATACATTACTGGTGTGCATATTTTAAGATGTGTCTATTTAATCTATTTAAATATTTTTTTTATATTTTTTAATTTTAGGTTTTATGGCATTATGTTGTCGTGGCAACCAGTTTAAATGTTAACTAAAATCTTGTTAACATGCAAATGCTGTTGATTGAGCTTAACGGAGTGAAACCATAACATTTCTTTACATTTTGCATTGTTAATTTACATATCAAAGGGATAGTCCACCCAAAACTGAAGATTTTGTCAGCATATAACCACCCTTATGTCATTCCAAATCTGTATGCATTTCTTTTTTATTCTTCTGAGCTGAACACAAAGAAGTTTGGTAACCAAACCGTTTTTTGTTCATACAGTGGAAGTCAATGGGAACATTGTTCCTCTAACTGAAATTACTATATTTAGGAGTTTAGATTAGAACATGTAACTATTGGCTATATTCTGTATGACCAAAACCTGCATTCCCTGCTTTCTCTCAGGTATAACACCAGCCTACCTCGGGAGCGTGTGGTCCGTCTCACTAAAATGGTCCTGGTTCTGGTAGCGGTGTTCCTAGTCAGTGTTGGGCCGTACCACATCTTGCAGCTGGTTAACCTGAGCGTACCTCGCCCCTCATTAGCGTACCACACCTGCTACTACCTGTCCGTGTGCCTGAGCTACGCTGCCAGCAGCATAAACCCCTTCATCTACATCCTGCTGAGTGGACACTTCCGTCACAGGCTGGTCTGTCGGGATACACCCAGCATGCCAAGTGTGGAACGGGAGATCCAGGCCCCCCGCTCCAGTTTTTAAGCCAAATTCACACTGAAACACAAGTAACACTGTAAACAGATGAGCCCTGTGTTGGTCTTATGCAAAGCACGTTGGGGAAAGCTTTCTATTTGTTTTCTTTTCTTATATTTTAATTGTTGGGATTGGAGGGATTTAATATAGGAGGCATGGGGTGTTTGATATGTGCATGTATGCATGTCTTGCACCTTTTACAGTATAGGACTATGTTGTAAATGTGCTGTTATTTATTATTGTTTGTGGTGTCTTGGCTCCCTCTATTGTTTAGTTGTAGTAATTCACTCTTCTGCTTCAGTTTTTAAGCTCAAGTATCCATCCATCTATCTATCTATCTATCTATCTATCTATCTATCTATCTAGTCCATCAACTATTTTAAACTTTTTAAAAAGGCTTTTACAAGCCAACATTCAAAATTTTTCTTGACAAAACTTTACAAAACTTTATGCTTTTTTAATTCTATTTCCTTAAATTCTCATTTGAATTGTAATTCTGCAATTAATACTGAGAAAAAACATTCTCAATTCTATTCTGAATTCTGCACCACCCTGTCTTTTCCATTCAGCATTTGAAGATTGCATTAATTTGTGGTCTGCAGTATTTATCACTGGAGAAAGTAAATAATGATGATTATGATAATTATATTAACTGTGTTTAGGGCATAAAGTAGACCTCATTGTACTATATAATATGACTCTGTTTTCAGGTTTTTATCTTGGTTGTACTGTATGTGACATTTATGTGATAAAAATGTGATGTTTATTGTATTACCAACAGGCAAGGAGACATATCAGGAATGTGTTTAGTACCTAAAGGTTGCTTTGCACTGCACAGAATGTATTGAGGCACGTGAGCATGTTTTCTTGTGTGAGTGCATTACATTATCATTGTCACATACAAGCCAAATCAGTATTGCTCGTGACAAAAGGTTGCTGTTGTGCGTAAATACTTTAAGGGCATTTGGGATTGTCTGGTGTGTAAACTGGACATCATAATGAAGTGGCTGGCAGCTGTAAAGAGTGAGGTCCAGACAGGCAGAGATGCAGGGATCTGTTGGCAGCCCAGCTCCCAGAGTAGAATCAATTCTCTGACCAGACAGGGACCGCGTCTGACCTAAAGCATGCCTGGCAGCAATGGCTGGAAACTCACCCCATTCTCTCTCTTTCTCTCTCTCTGTCTGTCTCTGTCTCTCACTTCTATGGCCTAGTAAGCCAGCCAAAGGCAAAATACCAACTGATGTGTTCAAATACTTATCAATATTAGTGTTTCAGTGTCAACATAGCTTATTGAGATCATGCATTTCAATAATACTATTCAATACAATAATATTAGTCACAAACTGTTGTGCTATTGGCTTTGTCAGTGATTCCAGTGCAGCAATTAAGATTCTGCATGGACAGGAAGGTGCTTTTAACTTCTGTTTCTAGCTCTGTTAAAGCACATGATGCAAAGTCTTTTCCCTGTATTCCACATTACATAATTTTTCTCTTTCTCAAACTTTGAATCATCATTCTGGTCTGAGCGTGGTGACTGACTGCTGCTGCTAATCTGACATTGTTTGACCTTGTTTGTGACTTGCTTCATATTGCACTGGCCTTGTTACTTACACTTCAACAGTTTGGCTGCCAGTTTGTGTAATGTTTTTCACACGCAGGCTTGTTTTTGCGTGTTATTTTATTTTGAAAGATAATTTATTGTATTGTAAATATAAGTTATTAAAATGTCTGATATCACAAGTACTTTTTTTAATTTGTTAACATTTTTATTGTACAGTCAATTTTCCTTCAAAATTCTATTTTATGGCATATTATAAGTTGTATGATTGGTGGAAGAAGATTAGTAGAAATTTTCCAGTAGTCCAGTGGTGGAAGTGTATGACAAGTGAAGCCATTTTCCTGTGTATGTCACTGTAAAAGAAAATGCCATATATTTGTATAGGCTACAATACATAGGCCTACACCACCATCTCTCACTTTAGAGGAGACTGGACAGAACACAAAAACATCTGCTGCATAGAAATATACCACAAAAGTAGTTAAATTCTTTACCAGTAGAGGGCATGTGCTGACAATTTTCCCAGCTTAGAGTTTGCAGATGTTTTTTATTTTTATTTTTACGCCTACAAAATATTTTGTGAATCAGTTCAGTGTGTTTATATATAGGTGTTTAATGCATGCAAATCATATTTCTCTCTGTGTGTCTAAGTGTATTTATCATTTTATTGTTTTGGCCTACTGAAAGGCTACATTGACACGGTTCCCTGGAATAGCTACTTGACCAGAGTAAAAAAAAAAAGTCGAATGACCGCTAAATTGGATATTTCATTGTTGTGGTTGGTAACAAACTCTTAATTCTGGCCTTAATTCTCCGTGATTTTATATTATTTTTCTTTTTAACGCAAAGAAACGATTACGACCTGCTGTAAATGGTCGTGGAGAAATTCTGTTTTGTATCCATTTGATTAAGTTTCATTGATACGCGAGTGACTGGATATTATGGACTTTTCTATAGAGATATTACAAATAATTTCAAATAACTTATTTTATGTACATGTATTTTTTCCCCCCCGTGATATTCGTACAACAATAAACCTATCATTATTTCAAAATAGGACTTCAGCTTACATTTCTATTACTACATTAGGCTACATTAGTCCTTTCTAGGTTCACGTCACGTTCCATACTTTGTAAATATTTACCAGTCTTTTTTATATGCTTATATTATGTACACTGGTAGATTTAAAGAAATACTTCTGTAACGGTAGGCCTAACTACTTAATTAGAAGACATTTTGATTTATGCTTATTAATTAAGAAAAAAAAACTAGGCTATCTTATGCGGGCTTCTTTCATTAACTACAGGCCTATCCCACTACATTTATTTCCACGATTAAATTTAAGTAAACACCAGTCTTTAAAACGGTAAAACAACTTGGCACTTACAGTTTCGCACTCTGACAAATGACCTCGGTTATTTCATCGTATTTATGTAAGATTAATATTCCCGGACGTGTCTGTAGGCCCTGTGGTGAAACCTGTGTGAAGAGATAAGCACAGGTTTTCGCCTGTGAGGCAATGGTGCGCGCAGGTTTCCCGACAGCCTGTTGTTTTGCGTGCGGGTGCCACGCACAGAAACCAAGCGCGAATCAAAGGCCTGACAACGTCTTTGTTAATTGGAACAGGCTTCTCGCTATGTGTGCAGCGAGGGTGCTGAAAAGCCTGAGATACAAGATGACAAGTGTGAGCATGAAGTAAGGTCTCGTTTAATTAATTTTCCTTTCTCCCTGGGAAGCCGCGCTGTGCTGTGCTCGTTCGTGAAACATTTCGAGTTGTAATTGACGAAATAACTCACAACTGCAGTATTTCTTCAGCTTGGAGGAGCCTTTGTGTTTGTGGAATCAATGTGGGACTGCCTGCCTCACAGGTATTTATTGAGTTAAAATCATAAATACAGTCAATTTGACCTAGAGTTTAAACGCATTGTTGCATTGCAGTGTAGGCTGCCATACTAGGCCTAATAATTGTGTGGAAGAGCCCATGACCTCAGCTGAAACACTGGGCAATGGGCATCTAAGGTAAGTGTTTATTGGTTTTGATTTAAAATTGTTTATTTTGAGTGTCCATTCACATTTAAGAGCACTTTCTCCTAAAACGGTTTTTAAGGGTCATATTTTCAATATTTCCCACTTGAATTGATTTTTCAGGGTATTTTTAACAATACACAGTAAAGCACACAGCATGCCCATCAACACCAAATATAAAAGTACTGTAAGATATTACAATAAAGGCTGACCAGGGCCCTACTTTTATTTTTTATTCATTAATACACTTCATATTTCTCAAAGACACTGAATTCAGACAGCTACAGGTCACTTAAGTGTGTGGCCGAGGCATTAAATCCATAACCTGACAGGCCTATGTTCAATGAATGTGTGGTAGATAGGTTTGTAGATTGATATCTTTTTTTAGTGCTGTTTAATGCTTTAATTTCTGACTTTCTTTCTGAAGAATTTTAGAAGTCATAAAGCTATTTTACTGACTTTTCCAGGTTATGTACATGGTTTAAGTCTTAAAGGGATAGTTTAAGACTTAAATGAAAATACTGTCATTAATCCACCCTCATGTAACAAACCATGACAAAAGAAAAACGTGAGACATTTCTCAAAATATCTTCCGCAGAGCAATGCTATAGTCATGCAGGTTCGGAACGACACGGGTGAGTAAATAATAATGACAGATTTTTAATTTTAGGGTGAAGTATCTCTTTAAGAGAGAATTTTTAGGATGATTATAAGCGTTAGATTTAGTGCAAAAAAATATTATGAAGATATAGGGCTCTAAGGCTGTTTCTTTCTTCCACATAAGAACTACTCTCAGTTTGTGTGAGGTAACCGTGATGTTTAGTGGACCAAAAATGTTGATTTGACCGAGTTGTTATTTGACTATGCAAAAGCATGGTGCACATTGCACATTTCCCGCTCCCACAACGTCGGCACATGCTTGTGTGGCTTGTGCTGATTATCCAGCCTCCACAACTCCAGATGGATCAACACATGCTGAAAATGCGACAAACTAAGACAGTTTTCCATCTGACCTCAATCTATCACTTCTGTTTGTCTGTATAAATGTCAGCGTGCTTCCACTCTTCGACTCAGTGAGAAAAATGTAATCATGTTGTCATCTTGTAAGTCGTTTTAACAGCCTCATCAGAGTTTGTTTGCATGTTAATCGAGTCAGTGTGGGTGGGCATTGCTTTAACCTGTTGTCATGTATCTTGTCAAAATGCTTCTGCCATGGGCATACTTGCCTGGTAGAGTTAAGTATGTTGCCCTTCATTCTTATAAGACTGTTTTTTACAGGTGGAGTGTTTTTTGGGCAAAGGCCCGTTCACACCAAGGATGGTAACTATAACGATTTAGTTTTAAAAACCATGTAAAAGAATAGCAGAGTCCGATAATAGCACAGAGGAACAAAAAAAATATTCACAGCCCATTCTGCTTCAGAGAGCTTGAGCATTTAAAGCAGTGTGTGCTTATAATACTGTAAATAGAATATTATTGTGCATTGGTGCAGATTCTAATGTAGTTATAGTTATCTCCATTAGTTTGGACTGATCTAGCTTTGTAACACACAGTTTAGGATGTACATGATCACATTAACCTTAGAAGCAGATTAGAAGACAAAGGGCGCAGAAATCACCTGTACTGAACACGAGCCAGGCCGCTTTAATGGTTTTTGAAACGATTACATGCATTCTAATAGAGGACATTAACATGCATGTGTTCGAAACAATAGCATCCCTCATTGTTTCTCCATTCTTCATTAAAGCTGTAATTCAGTGCAAAATGATTGACTGCCAAGTTTTTTGAACATCAAAGCTTTTTTTAATATGATTTCCCCCTAACCAGAAACCCCATTAAATTAACATGCATTTTGAATCTTTTGCCCAATAAGTTGCTTAATGAACTGTGAGAGGCATTAACATTGGTCAGGGCCTCACATTAATGTCAGAATTAGACATTTAAAATATTGTGTGTGTTATCCATTTTGAATCGCACTGAGATGTGATGTGTGTGTGATACGAGTGAGGTCTCCAGTGCTCTTCATGCCCCGTTAATAACCTGGCCAGCTTTGATGTGGCAGTGTGGAGTGAGGTGGCTCTTTCTTCGCATCACTTGTGGCATGTAAATCCAGCCAGCATTTTATCTCCTTACCTGCTGCTCAAGGGGCGACTGGATTTGCTCTGGCTGCCTGTATGTGCACTCTGTTGTAGTGTGAGTCATGAGATGTCACCTACCCGACGGGCCACTAACAAATGCTTTGGGAAGAATGTGTGCATTTGCTTTTCTGTTCATTTGATAATACTGCCTGTCTGTGTATGGCATTCAGTTATAGCTATAAACATGAACGTTGGTAATGCTCTATTTCTGAAGCGCTTGTAGTACTTGTTACTAGGCTGGTCTAGCTTGTTTGTACGAAAGCATGCTTCTGCCTCAGAGAAGAAAAAAAAAGACTTTATATAACATACAATTGCACTTTATTTCTCATAATTGTGAAAAAAAAAAAAAAAAGTATCTTCCAATGTAACTTTCTCATAATATGACTTTGTCTCGCACTTGCGTATTTATATCAGTCCATGTGGTATTTCTCAATTTCGACTTTATGGTAATTTCAACTTTTTCTTGTTGTTTTGAATTTCTCATAAATTTTAGATCATAGTTTATTGTAATTTTGTCTTGCAAGTTCTAATATAACTTTATATCTCGCAGTTGCGTATTTATATCAAGCATGGTGATGTTTCTCTATTTTTCTGTCTCATTTCTACTGTTTCTCATTATTGCACCTTTATATCTCTTATACATTTTTAAATCCTGCGTCTTTTTAAAGTTGCATCTTTCTCACAATTTTGGCTTTGTTTCTCACAATGTGACTATCAGTTGCAATTTTATTTCTCGTAATTTCGTCTTTGTTTCTCGTAATTGTGACTGACTTTATATCACAATGTAACTTTATTATTTTAACTTTTTCATGTTTGATTTATTTTTTTTATACTGCGGTGGCAGTAGGCTTACTTTTTTTCTTTTTTTTTTGTCTTTTCAAATAAAGTATACATTGTTTTGAATTGTTTTAAATGCATGCTGTAAGTTATGATGTGTGCAATTACACAATTGTTATTAGGAATGATTATTTCTACGCTAATGTGATTGAAACCTAAGGTAAGCTTTGGTTCATCACCTGTCAATCATTTCGTTCATTGACCAGTTCCGGCCAAAGCATCTCTTATGCAATCAAACAGTGGCAAAACTACACTCCAGTGTGCGTTTGGTTAAAAACACATTTGTTGTCTTGCGCTAACCCAGAGAGAGTTACCCAATATATGTATGATCGCCCTCTTGACCTTGAGATGAATGGCTGCCCAAACCAGTCCCTGCTACACATTATCATTTAAATGGCCCAAGGAGAAGGTTAGGTCAGCTCATTTGATGTTGAAATGCAAACAGAGATCAAAGGAGAGAACTCACAGTGGCCTATATTTACAGTAGTCGGTCTTCGATTGGTGTGTTCGGTGGCAGAGGTGGAGTGTATTGTCTGTGTGTATGTGTTAGACAAGAGAGTTTTGTAGGAGGGAAGAGCACATTGTCTATTTGTTCTGCTTGGTCCTCATGGATAGATAGCTCATTAACCATTGTGGCCTGGCACAATAGCCAAGAGCGCCGGCTGCATGGGTACAACAAGTCCAGCACAATACCTGTAAACAGCCAGCGGCTTAATTGAAAAAGGCCCCTGGGATCACCAGGCTGTCATAACAATAATAGACTTGTATAGGTGCATAATATCAAAATTGCACAGGCCTATTGGTGGTGTGTGTGTGTGTGTGTGATTGTGGTTTCTCAGTGAAACAGTGGTTTAATGGTGTTGAGATGTTACTCAGCTATTTTAAGAGAGGCATGTGTACTAGCTGAGTACGAGCTGACAATATTATCTTGATATCTCATGATATAATAATGTTGCGTTTCTTTTTAGTTGGTGTAATATTTTTTAGGTGTGTGCAATTATTTAACAATCATTTATTGGTGTTTTCAATAAATAAGAGAATGAGGGCCAGATTTACTAAACGGGGCAAATTATCGTGAGCGCAATTCCAAAAAAAAACGCTGATGGGAGTGGAAAGTTCTGCTCATGGTCTAATGACAATGCACAAATTAAAGAACACCGACACAGACGGATCATTTCCATAATGACCAACGCAATCTACCACCTGGTTTAAGATGTGCTTTTTTGGGCGGTAAATAATGGTGCAAACACCAGTAAATTGACAAAGGCAAACCTTAGTAAATCACACTGCGTCATTCATTTAAATGCTCTCCTCCCATACATTTTGCATCTGAAAGGGAAACTTCTACAAATGCATATTCAATAAGTTTGTTCGCAAAAACTTTTCACTGCGTGTCTTTAGTAAATCCTGACAGTAGTTTTTTAACGCCAAAAGAGGGTTTTGCACTGGCGCAAGCTGTTAGTAAATCTGGCCCTTAGTGCACTATATAGTCTTTTTCTTTTGTGGTTGACCACTAAGTTCTTTCTTGCTTATCTGAGGAGTTCATTCGCAAAACACCCTTAGTGACACCCACCAGCTTTTCCAGAGGGGGATGTGTGATAGAGTGGTTTGTTGCTCGTTTCTGGGTCGTCCAGCTAAAGATGACCCGGGGCAACAGGACTGGACAGAGATCTCACAGGCCATGACCACAGGCACTGGTAAACTGAGGCAGGTCTTTGGCCCAGCAGTGCCGCCTCACATTTAAGTAAAATCCATGTGATAGACCCAGCTACAGCGACTGCAAGTTATTGGGTCTGAATGGTGCTAATACGCTGGGCTGGTTGGATGCGGGTTGAAACTCTGGTGTCCTATTAATACTAGCCGGGAGAATCATATTAGGTTAGAAGTTCAGGCTTTCATTGTGGACTGTACTGAGGTAATAGGATCTGAAGGTCTTCCCTATAGTCACTCAACACTACAATGAAGATTGTTAGAATAATAGACTGAAGAGAGTAGATAATTTCCTCTATGCCTGTAACACTTTTCTCAGAGCAGGTAAAGGAGAATATACATGGTCTGATGGTGGAACTCTTTGAGTAAACTTTGTTTTTTTTTTTTTGTTTTTTTTTTTGTATGTTCTGTCTCATAGAGCTTGAGCAGGCCATTTCTTTCTTTCAACTTAAAACAGCAGTCCAGCACTAGACAAAGTAGTTCATCCCAAAAAGTCGTTCAATCACCAATATGACTGGTGTACTGTACGTTGAATTGGATAAGTGTTTAAGTGATGAATTATAAATATTTTTTTTATCTATTTATTTACACAACAACCAAAAACAAAAATTTTGGACTAACCATGTGCAGTCCAGCTTTCCCAATGTATAAACCCAAATGAAAGCTGGTGTCTTATTCAATTATGTCCCTGGGACATGTCCCCTTTAGGCCCCCTTTTTTTGAGGGATCGCCTCACAGTGATAATTGGGTCTCGTCTCACACCAGGTTGATTGGACTTGACACTTAGTGCAGGGTGAGAGCTCCCAAATTCACTGGAGCAAAGAGAGGGGAAAAAACAATCAAAATTGAATTACTGACCAGTAAATTTGCTAATTATAGTCCATTAGCCCGAACACAGAGAGGTGTGAAGACAATCCAGAGCCACACGCCTCAATGAGACTCCTGACACTTTGACCTAGATTACCCAGAGGACGTGTTTAATATGCAGACTATATGTGTGTGTACTGTAGGCTATATTCATGGCACTTTTTGATTTTAGCATAGAATTAGAAAAATGTACCCTGCAATTCATAAAATGACCACAATCCTTACATTAGTGCACTGTTTGTAACAGTGCTTGTTTGTGTGAGTATATAAAGTTTATTTGATCAAAAATACAGTGAAATAGTAACATTATTACAACTTAAAATAAAGTTTTCTAATGTCATATATTTTTAAAATATTCCTGTGAAGGCAAAGCTGAATTTTTAGCACCCATGACTTCAGCAGTCTTTAATGTCACATGATCCTTCAGAAATTAGTTTAATGATCTGATTTTGTGCTCAAACATTTCTTATTATTAATGTTGAAAAGAGTTTTGCTAATTAGTTTTAATATTAAGCAGCACAATTTCAAGTTCAATATCATGTTAAATTCCGTCAAAGGGAAACAGCAAATAGACATTTGTCTCATATGTGTCTCATTCTCTCTCCAGGATTATAGACTCTCAAAGCTTTTACAACAGAAATGTATTTTTTTGAAGCTTTCCAAGCAGAATGGTAGTAGTGCTTTTATGAAGAGATTGGTTTAAGCAGTTCTTTTTTTCACCCTTCCTACCATCATTCTTTCACTGTCACTTGTTTGTTTTGCCCTGTCTGTGAGTTAAACCATTCAGGGATGAACCAGGTCGTATTATCTTGTGATCTAGAGGAGTAGAAAGATGGATATTCCCACATGAGGTCACTATACATAACACCAGCACTTTAGAGGTCTGTTCTGGTGTGATCTTTTGTTCTGCTCCTGACACTCACCTCTTCTCCTAGAAGTTAAACCCATTTGAGTGTGCAGCATATCAATTAAAAAGCTCCTTTTCTGCCCTTTGGAGGGGGTGGGGGTACAGGTCCAAATATTTACATTAGGGCATATCAGTTTGACGACTGTGTGGCGGAGCGGAGAGAAGGGCCATTTGGTGCAGCAGAGAGGCCATTAGCAGAGTTAAATGGCTAGAAAGAATCTGGACCAGACAGCTTTCCACACAGGATCATTCGGCCGCAACCACGTAGCTGGATAAATACTTCCGTCATGCAGTAAATACAGTCGTGAACAAAGACTTGGTTTGTAAATGAGTCTTTTCAGCACCTTTGCATTTGCAGTTTAGGCAGGTAAATGGAGTTGAGTGGTGTAATGAAAGGGTCATGTACACCATATCCCCCCAAATGTCAGCTATATATATAGCTAGCTGACATTTTTATATATATATATATATATATATAATATATATAATATATTATTTTTTAAATGTATATGTTTTTTTATATCTCCTGAAGTCTGCTAAAAGCAAAGCCAATACTATTATATTTTACGAACTGTTCTGATTCATTAATTGTTTAGGAGAGCCAATAGTTTACGCCTTGGCCCTTTTTCAAGTTCACTGCTATCTTTTGTACCATTTTCCTTATCCTTTATGGCTGGCAAGACTGCATTTTTGTTCATCCACCTTATGGTAGGCATTAGAGTTATAAATTGTATATATTTCTAGAATTGAACAAAGTAATAATCAAATTACAAAAATAAAGAGCTTGATGTGTTTGCTGCTTGTCAGGGACAGAGGGAGGGGAGAGCTGGGATGATTGTAGGGTTAGTTGTCACAGCATTAAAGCATGCTTACAACTTTATTTATTTCCAAAAAATATCCTAGATCATTGTTTGGGAAAGAATTTGATGAGAAATTTGTTTATAATTTAAAAATAGAAAGCAGTTCTTTTTAATTCTAATCATTTTACAATATTACAGTTTTTACTGTATTTTTGATCAAATAAACCTATCCTTGGTAAGCATTAGATCATTTTAAAATGCAAGTTATTACATCATGTAACCCAGTTTACTTCAACCAGTTTGTGAGACATTAAATAATCTTAAATCCTGACATCGGATCAGATATCTTTCAGAAGTAAATCTTACAAATATGCAGCTAAAAAGTTGACTCAAATGCATGTTTTGCTGAAAGGTTGAATTCTTACGTATTCCAAAACTCACTTTACTCACAGACTTTGTCTTTTACAAATTTGAGAACCATTGTTGAGATGTCTTTTGAGGCTCTTTCTTGACTTTTTTCAGCATTAGAAAAGACAGTTTGAGGTCAGTCAGGTAAGGTCTGTTGTTGAGGCCTATTCTTGATCTTTGTACAAGAAACCAGGGATCTTCTTATGGATGACTTAAAGGGATAGTTCACCCAAAAAATGAAAATTAGCCCATGATTTACTCACCCTCAAGTCAATCCTAGGTGTATATGACTTTCTTCTTTCAGATGAATAAAATCGGAGTTATATTAAAAAAGTCCTGGCTAATCCAAGCTTTATAATGGCAGTAATAGTTGCTCTGTTTTTGAAGTCCATAAAAGTGCATCTGTCCGTCAAATAACGTGCTCCACACGGCTCCGGGGGGTTAATAAAGGCCTTCTGAAGTGAATCGATGCGTTTGTGTAAGAAAAATATCCATATTTAAAACTTTATAAAGTAAAGTTTCGGCCGATCCGATTTTATTCGTCTGAAAGAAGAATGTCATATACACCTAGGATGACTTGAGGGTGAGTAAATCATGGGCTAATTTTCATTTTTGGGTGAACTATCCCTTTAATGTGAGAAGACCGAGGTATCAGTTTGTAATCGTCTGGACTATGTGCAAAAAGTAGACCTTGTAGGAAAACGTATCATAGTTTATAGATTTCCTTGGGCAGAATTACTACTAATAATATTAATAAGTAGATTATCCTTAATAGGGTTGGTTGAAACTGGAATTGTGCAAGTCAATAAGTCAAATATATTAAAATGGCTTAAGTTACTTGAGGTTGGAAAGTGTTCCATTCATCTTCGGTCTTTCTTATAGAGGACCAAATTAGTATATCAGGGATTAAATTCTTGTTCGTACATTGTAACATTTTTAACTTTATCATGGACATTTTGTAAATAACTGCAGGGGAAACAGCAGACCTACGACTTCTCTCTTTCAAAGGCCCTTAGCTGCTTCCTAATTATGTCCTTTGATGCACAGAGATCTGCGCTCCCTCTTCTCATTCGTTTTGGTCTTCATTGTAAACTCTGCTGCATCAGTGATGGATCTCCATCTGTAACATTCTGTGCCCAGCTTGAGATGACTATGCAGACAGGGACGACGCATTGGCCTGGAGTGACTCCAGAATAGTTAGGCTGCTGTGGATTCTCGGCATTAGAAAGATTATTGTTTATCCCTCTCCTCTCACAGTGACATCTCCACTCTTGTGAAATTATGAACGCTGTACGATTCCCCTCCAGGTTGCTTTTCTGGTTTGTGAGGTGTGAACGTGAGCGTAGGTGGAGGATAAAAGATGGTCTTTGAAGAACATTATTAGATAAATAATGACCCTAGAGAGGCATATCTGACCCCTGAGGCACAAATAAATGCAATGATCATTATCTTGTATATTATTATTTATTATCAGACTATTTGTAACAACAGGAAACTACTACTACTTCTACCTCTAGTTTTCTTGCATAGGTCAAGTAGCATGTGTTAACAGGCAAAACTTTCCTATACTCCTCATTGCATTATTTAGCTTTTTTAGTTGTTTTTTTTCCCCATTGTTTAATGCTGTAATCTTTTAAAGATTTTATTAGCAATACATGTTAAATCAGTATCATCATGTTATTGGTCGATTACATTTTTTCTGTGATAGGTAGGTTTAGGGGTAGGGTTAGTGTAATGGAATAGAATATACCGTTTGTACAGTATAAAAACCATTGTCTATGGAGAATGCCCACAAAGATAGCTAACCAGACGTGTGTGTGTGTGCGGTTGGTATACCTCATTGTATATGGTTTATTTTCACATCTAGACTACCTTTGCATCAACTAATGCTTATTGCTTACATAAAATTAGTCTTTAAAAATCTAAAACACTTATAAATGTAATCTTTAGCTAATTTCAAAATTAACAACCATTGTTCAAACTGTGCATGCGATGTGTAAATTCACTTAATATCAGCCATTTATTAATATCGGTTGTACATTACATGAAAATAATAGACTTATCAGTATCGGCCACATTTTTTATATTTGTTTAACCCTATAGGTTTTAAACAATATTTCTGATTTCAATATTTCTTCTCATTAATAATTGCTAGACTAGATTTTTTTAATGCTAGTAATTTCATAAATTGAATTTCCTTTGAATTTGGTTACATTTTACTAAACTGGTGTCTTAAAGAAATGTCTGCAAATTTGCTCCGCATTATTTTTATAAACATCTTATCAATCAAAACTAAAAATTAAAAATGTTTTTAAGAAAGTCAGTCTAGAACCAGTGTTAGAAAAAAAAGATGTTTAATATACATTTAAGATACATTTTCTATTATGTTTAACCTGGATTTAAGCTGTGAAAACAGCTGTGGCAGTGAAAATGCATGGGATTATGAGCTATGGAGGGACGTGTGGATAAGCAAACATTTGCCAAAAACTGACCTTGTTTTAAGTTCCCTAATTAAATGCCTCCTCCTGAGTCGCACTGTTGGTTAAAAAGACTGCCATGATGAATCTTCGAGGCATCGCTGTCATCCAGTCAAATCAACTCAAAAACCCAATTATCGTGATGAGACACAGGTTGTAATGCTGGTTAAATTTGGTTTTGCTGCACACGCTGGCTCATATTTTAAAAAACACACTGGAGGGAAAGAACTGAATTTCCAATTATCATAACAAGAATATTCTCTCAAAGGCAGACAGTAGCAGAAAAAAAGCTTTTTTTATTCTGCATGATTTGGCAACTTAAGGAGGTCAAGACATAAATTTGTGTAGCCTTGAGCTATATTAAGTCTGCACAACAGCAGGAAGGGGGATGAGGGCTTTGTCTTTTAACATGAGCGCTGGATGTTGTTGCATGTACTCTGGTGTGCTCACTATATCTCTCAATCTCCCTTTAGGTAACACGAGAGCATGGCCTTTTGAATACCCTGGCCTAGGGAATGTCGATTTAGAGTGTGTTTATTAGTGGATTTGGTGCCAGAACAAATGTATAAAATAACATGTCATTGATTTAAATCATCTGTTTCAAAAAGCACCTAAGGGAGGTAGGTGAAAAATATGTTGGGTGAGCACCTTTTGTACTTTGTGCTGAAAATGCAGTCAAATAAAATCGTATCCATAGCTGGCATTGATTTATTTTTGTATTTATTTATTTATAAAGTGGGAAAAAGAACTAAATTGAAAGGGAAAAAAAGGTCAGTTCAGTTTTCATCTTTTCGATTTTAAAAAAATAAAAAGTTTAGAGATTTAAAGATTGGATTATCACAGCATGTTATCAAGCATCCGCCAGTTTGTATATGTAGTATCAATGTCTCCCCTTTTTTTATTTTATTTTTTTTATTTGAGTGAAATGTATGTATTCTTAATTTTGTTAGATTGTTACTGCCATTCAGAAGTTTGGGTTCTTTTAAAAAAAAAAGTTTTTATTCAGAAAGAATGCATTAAATTGATAGTGTCAGTTAAGACAAAAGGTTTCCATTTCAATTAAATGCTGTCCTTTTGAACCTATCTATTCGTCAAAGAATACTGGAAAAACATTACAGTCCAATATTAAGCAGCAAATCTGTTTTCAATATTGATAATAACAAGAAATGTTTCTAGAGCACCAAATCAGCATGTTAAAATGGTTTCTGAAGGATCGTGAGACGCTGAAGACTGCAGTAATGGCTGTAAAAGCTTGCAATTCGATTTGATTCCGATTCAATATTGATTATTTTGGATACATATCAGGTACAATACATGACAAATATTCTCAAACAAATCTCTTAACTTATGCTGTAAACTATGGGAGTCAGTTGTAGCCTACTATAATATTGAAGGTAAAAATGTACTGATTTGTATACAAACACTTAAATTACACTTACATTTTTTTTTATTTTTTTTTTATAAAGTTATATGAAATATAAACATTTAAATAGTGGCTGTCATAAAAACTTGCCAAATGTATTCAAACATGCATTAAATATTGAAACATATTGTAATATGTAATATTGTAATATGGTGCATATATTTAGCAAAATGTTCCTCTCTAGAGTTCTTTTTTCTAGCTGACTAACGAGTTTATGGACACTGGATATGGTTTTTCTGAGGTAAATGTGATGTTACGTGACATTGTTTATAAGCTGTTTTATTGATCTCTTTCCACAGTTCAAACACTGAGCGATTCCGTGTGACATACAATGGATTTTGGTAAGTTGTACTGTAACTTTTAACACTCATTCAGATGCTTATTCATGTTTATTTCGCGCTATAACTGGTAAGGTGGAAGAGCGATCTCAAGCCATTGCGCCAAAACGGTATTTATGTTTTTGAATTTTGCAATAAAATGGACGTAATGATTTAAGTGTAAATATGCAGCAGTCATATTTTAGCCAGCACACTGAGTTTTGGACAAGGGATGAAGCTGAAATATGATAGATATGAAAAGATATAAATGACATTATTTCGTATCATTGTCAGTTTACTATCACAGCGCATCTATTGTTTTGGTTGTTATTCTATTAGTTTTTTTGTTTGTTTGTTTTTAGATAATAGCTTATCATTTTTACCTTTTTTTTTATTTTTTATATATATATATATATATATATATATATATGTCATCTTTTATGAAAAATTCTTCAATTTAATCGACAAATTCAATTAGAATATTAAGGCAATACTGTTACCAATCAAATCAGTATCAACTAGAAGCTGCATCGGAATTCTGAAGTGGCATGTAGACCAATTTGCAAACTGTTTTAATGCTGCTCGGAGGATTTACACCGTAATTATAATTACATAGTGTTATGAGCGAGTTTATTTGTCATAAACACTTTAAGAATCCGTCCAGCAGCGGAGGAATGTTATTCTGCACAGAACTGTGGAAGAACTGAAAGCGACACGCGTGTTGATCTTTGGTTGACCAATCAGCGGAAAGGGGCGTTTCATGCCCGCCCACACGTGGAAATCGAATATTCAAGAAAGGAATGTTATTTCACTATTTAAGATAGCCCGTTGGCAGGCCGGTGATACGTTTTGGTAGCCCTTCTGGAAAACGTATAGCCCCGGGATGTTGGGCTTTGTGAGCCCTGGCCCATACATGTCCGAGTCTGATCCCGAATCGCAGCACAATGAACCAACAACACCTCAAATAAAGGATTCTCCAGCCTGTGACCGCATGCTAAGTTATGGTCAGTTAGACACGTACACATAATCAATAGATATCAAACGATCTGTAACAATGCAATACTATCACGTATAGAAAACATTTTTTACTCCCATAAGTGTGTTGTTTCATTCATGTAATCTCATCCTGGATCTTCATTAAAAATAAAGTTCAAAGTTCACAGTGCAATATCTTGTACACGAACCCTGCAATGTTCTGTGCATTCATGAACTGAAAACATGATGACTAATAAATTCTTGGGATTTAATAATCGATATTGGTTCGTAAAAATGAGAATTGATTAAAATCAATATTTTTTTACAGAGCCCTACTGTTAATCAAAGCGTTAAATTTGGTATTACATTGGGGGTGGAAATGAATAGGCTTGGATTTGGTGCTTCGTAACCCAATGCACATGACAATGGTGACACCAATACAAATATTCATGATTCTGAAGCTGAAAATACAGAATTATTTTAAACGTATATGCTTGTGCGCTGTCACTGACTAGATGTATTTAAAAAAGAGGGGCATGATATTTGCAGCTGTCTTTGTACATGCTCAAATAAATGAATTAGTGCCTGGACTTCGCTGTGCTGCACAGGATATAAGCACTAGGAAGAACAAGCCAGATTCCCTGCACTCTGTCTCCACAGATCCTGTCACTGTCAGTGGATCTCAGGCTCCTTACCCTGAGAAACAGCCCAGCCAAGCGGGCAGGATTGAACACCAATCCACCCAACGAACCCCAGGCTTTTCGTTTGGATCTACTCTGTAGCCCCTCCCTCTCACCCTAAGCCATTCATCCAGTCTGTGCATGACATTTTCATACATCCCCTGCCAAAAATATTTCCTGGATGCACTGTGATCTGTGACTCTATCAGCTTCCTGACCTCTGAGTTTGTCTCGCACTTTTTTATTTTCTTTTTTAATCCGAGCATGTCAACGGTTTCTTACCGGCTTTCGAGATGCTGCCCCCTCAGTGTGCGTTCTTGCGCCTGTACAGCCTCATGAGGTTTGTTTGCGTGTCTATTTGATTCCACTCCATGAACACGTTCTCACAGATGCACTCCATAAGATAAAGAGAAGCACAGGGTCTTGTCATTTCTCCACAGCTTAATCAGGAGCTACACAGAGGAGAGGAGCGCAGCAGCACGGACCTTCCTGATCATTCTAATGAGGACCCCTGGCAATGCAGTCAGCGAAGTATAATTGACTTGTCCGTCTCTTATTTTCATAATAGACACTCCCTGACCCAGAGCACATTTAGTTTGCTATGAGATGTCAGAAAGCATTGGAAGTTTCCTCTGCACACCCATTAAATCTGAAGGCATGCCACCCTGTCTTCGGCCGGCCTGCACCGTCATTAGCTGCCCAGCTTATTATGCAGATGGAAAATGTTAGTAAATGATTCCCAAATTGTCCGAAAAACGTACATCCCTGTACACACCCAGCGCCCCCTCCACTCCAGAGCCTTTCCTTGGATCCAGCCAGGCCCAAAACAAAAAAAATGCAGTTCTTTGCTCTGAAAAAATTACATATAAATAATAAAAGCGCTGCAGTGCCCCTCGACGTGAAAACCTGGTGAAGCGTGTGGATGTCATTGTTGTTGCAACAAGGCCTGCCATCTACCTTTCAGGACCAATTGAAATCAAATTACATATTTTTTGCGGAGGTAAGGGTTAGCCAGCGAGGGTGAGCCCTGGATCTCTGTCCCTGCTAGCTGATATGAAACAGAACAGCTGTGGATATCAATGCCCCCACGCAATTCTCCACTGACCGTGTCTGCTGCGATTTTTGGAGCTGTCGCATTCATTGCTATGGACGGCTGTAATAGGATACATCCTCATACATCTGGCTTTGAGAACACAGAATTAGATCATTATCACTTAAATAAACCTACTACTGGCACATTTTAAAATATCTGCAAGTAATTTACAGCTTTGCAAGTATTCGCCATCCTCTATTTCCTGGCACACAGAATCTTAAAAAATATATCCCCTCTAATAGGTTTTTTGCATCGTATGTATGAGGAACCGCCTTATTTCCTTCTATACATTGTGTCATTTAATGAGATGATTGTGTCTTCCATGTGCCTTCATTGAACTTTTATTTTGTGGTCGGATTTCTAGTGCTCGTGGCATGGCGGCTGAGACGCAGGGACATCATTAAAGTAATTACTACAAGCTCGAGTAGTTGCAGGAAAATAATATGATGGGGTAGTTTTTTTTTCGCAGACAGAAAAAGCTTCTTTTTTATTTCACCAAACATTCAGCACTGCCATGATTGTTAGATCAGACAGGACCCATCACATTTCTTGGACCTGTTAAGGAAATGGGGAAAGAGATGGAAAGTCCTGGTGATGGGGAGCCTTCTATTCAGTCATTGTCAGAATACAGTTGTCAGTCCTGTTTTAGAGTGCTAAATACACTTGCGTTCTGTAGTGGCAAAAAATTAACTCTGTTGCATCACTGAATAAGAGACAAACCTTAGCCAATTGTCTTTATAAAGATTTATTTTCTTGCAAGAAAAGAGTCACAGTCATACAGCCATCCTGAATGTCTGTAGAGTGCTAACTGAAGACATAACAGAAGCCACAATCTCTTATACCCCCCAATGTGTAAACAATCCTTCTCAGTAGTTTTCCACACATGGTAAAAGTAAGAAACACAGCACACAGAATTAGAATTAGTTCTGCCCGACACCTTTGGTACTGGAGAGCCCTCAAATAAGGTGTCCCGCATGGCAGAAACACATGTTAGCTCCTGTGTAATATCAAATATATGTCTTAACTTAATCATAGAGGAAGATTAATTTTTCCACCACAGTTCACACACAGTTCTGCTATGAACCGTAGTGACAACTGTAGCCTATTCTATAACTGAACTGACTCCGTTTTGACTGAATTTGAATTAAACTGCACTGGACTACATGTCATATCATCAGTCTGTACAGTACATAAACTATTGTGTGGGTTGTTTTTATGTTGTTCTGTTGGTTATTTAAGATTGTATTTATTAATTTGTGCTTTTTATTGAGGTAATTTATTATATAATGTCAATTGTGATAAGACTTTCCGATGATAGGGAAGTTGCCCTCTGATACTTAGGGACTTTAAGCAACTGCTATGCTGATGAAACGGCAACGGCCACCGGAAGTAAATTGTTAACTTGCGTAGCCAAAGAATGCAAAAATCACTAAGCAACAATAAGGAGGATGGCATAATGGATCATTTAACAAAATGCCAAAAAAAATACATATTAAAAAAGCAAGAGAAGGGGCCACCAGAGAGACGTCTCGATCGGACCTGCACCCTCCGCTCGACGCCGAGGGCCTGGTTTTGTTCGTCGGCAATGAGGAAGACACACGCGAGCATCCACACGATGTCTCTTGTTGCTTCTGATGCGGAGGAATGGTCGGGCTCCATCGACGACCCCGCACCCTCAACATCACAGCAGTGCAGCGACTCAAGGGATGGTGCAGACACCGAGCTAATCCGTGTCCTCACAAAAGCTGTCGGTGCGCTCGGCCTGGACTGGGCCTCGCCTGAAGAGCCTGCACGCAGCCGCCTCGATGAGTGGTATCTGCCGGGGCGCCAGCAGGCCCCTCGACAGAGAACTGCACCGTTCTTTCCCGAGGTGCATGAGGAGTTGGCGAAGTCATGGCGCGCGCCCTACTCTGCTCGAAAAGGGCTACGAGAAGCTTCCTCCGTTTGCGGAAACGGTAGCAGCGCACCTCTGCCCGCCCTCCGTGATAGGCTGGAAGCCTAAGATCGCCCACCCTTCTAAGCCCTGCCGTACAATGTCAGCCTTGGCGAATAGGGCTTACGCCGACCAAGCAGGCTCGCTCCAATTCGCTCGCAAACCACCCCGCTTTGCGGGCAAAATGTACACTTTAGTGGAAAGCAACGTAACTCACGTCCTCAAAACCGAAGTAGAGAGCCTATTGATGAAAGGAGCTATAGAAGCGGTGCCTCCAGCTCAGAGCGAGTCAGGGTTTTACAGCCGCTACTTCCTCGTCCCCAAAAAAGATACTGGCCTCAGGCCCATCTTAGACCTCAGACATCTGAACAGGGCCCTTATCAAACGGCCTTTCAGAATGCTGACATTAAAACAGATCATCGCGCAAATCCGCCCGTTGGATTGGTTTTTCTCAGTGGATCTGAAAGATGCTTACCTTCATATCCAAATTATCCCCCCGTCACAGACCGTTTTTGAGATTTGCGTTCGACGGGAAGGCCTACCAGTACACAGTCCTGCCATTAGGTCTGTTCCTGGCACCCCGCACAAAGTGTATGGATGCATTTTCACCCTGTACATGCTACCACTGGGAGATATCATTAGGAAGCATGGCGTTAGTTTTCATTGTTATGCTGACGATACTCAGCTCTATATTTGTTCACGCCCTGACGAAACTTACCAATTCACAAGATTAACGGAATGCATAGCTGATATAAAAAATTGGATGACTAGTAATTTCCTGCAACTTAATTCAGAAAAAACTGAATTTTTAATTATTGGACAAAAAAACTCCACATGTAGTAACCTAGAATACTGTCTAACACTTGATGGCTGCTCTGTCAAGTCCTCGTCGTCAGTTAGGAACCTGGGTGTGCTCTTTGATACTAATCTCTCATTTGAAAGCCACGTTTCTAGCATCTGTAAAACTGCATTCTACCATCTTAAAAATATATCTAAATTACGGCATATGCTTTCAATGCAAAATGCTGAACAGTTAGTTCATGCGTTCATGACCTCAAGGCTAGATTATTGTAATGCTCTACTGGGTGGTTGCCCCGCTCGCTTAATGAATAAACTGCAGCTGGTCCAAAACGCAGCAGCTCGAGTTCTTACTAGAACCAGGAACTGCACTGGCTCCCTATTAAACATCGCATACATTTTAAAATCTTGCTAATTACTTACAAATCACTAAATGGTTTAGCTCCCCAGTACTTGAGCGAGCTCTTAACGCATTATACTCCATCACGTCTATTGCGGTCTCAAAACTCTGGCCAGTTGATAATACCTAGAATATCAAAATCAACTGCAGGCGGTCGATCCTTTTCCTATTTAGCACCCAAACTCTGGAACAGCCTTCCTAGCATTGTTCGGGAAGCAGACACACTCTGTCAGTTTAAATCTAGACTAAAAACGCATCTCTTTACTATGGCATACACATAAAACATTTTTAATTTATATTTTATTCAAATTGTTAGGCTGCATTAACTAGGTCAGCCGGAACCGGGAACACTTCCCATAACACCTGATGTACTCGTTACATCATAAGAGGAATGGCATCTACGCTAATGTTAGTCTCTCTGTTTATCCCGAGGTTTACTGCAGTCAGCCGGATCCGGGCCGTATCCAGATCAGATGGTGGACCAGCGCCCAGACATTACCAACGCATCCCTGAAGTGTTTGCAGAGACCGTGTCAATTAGTCTACCCTCTGAAATTACTCATCGACATGGCATCCTCAATGGATCCATCTCCGGCGTGATGACTCCGATATTTCGAATATTCCTATTTAATAATTGTTTAATCGACACGCCATCCTCAATAAACCCGGCGTGATGCCTCCGATCTTTCGAATAATCCGATCTAATATTACTTCTGACCTATAAGGCTGCCAAAATAATAAACATACACTGTTTGTTAATTGGCCAGAGGAGAACTGGCACCCCGACTGAGCCTGATTTCTCCCAAGGTTTATTTTTCTCCATTAGGACACCTGATGGAGTTTTGGTTCCTTGCCACGGTCGCCTCTGGCTTGCTCAGTTGGGGACACAACATTTTCAAATAAATATCCAAATAAATTTAATTACTAAACTAAATTATATCAACTACATTACTTGAATATATATCATAATTGAAGTGAGCTGATGACATCACCGTTTTCTCCAGAGCAGCTTTACAGCCGAATCAAATTCTGTTCATTATTTTCCTGTTTAACACTGTGAAGCTGCTTTGAAACAATCTGCATTGTAAAAAGCGCTATATAAATAAAGTTGACTTGACTTGACTCTCTCCCCTTTGAGACAAACGGGAATGCACATTTTGAACTACCTCAACAACTGGCTCATCCTGGCCCAGTCAGAGGAAGAACTAGAATCTCTGTGCTGTGCTGTCTGTGCTACTCAGCCATCTAGAATGCCTGGGTCTCAGAATAAATACAGCCAAGAGCTTGTTGCTTTCCAGGCAGAGAATCTCTTTCCTGGGGGCGATTTTAGACTCTGTCCAAATGAGGGCTGTCGAACGAACGTGCTCTGACTACACAGCAGCTTGCACACTCGTTCAAAACAGGAACCAACAGACCCCTGAGAATTTTTCAGAGAATGTAAGGCCTTATGGCATCAGCTTCTCCAGTACTTCCACTGGGCATGCTGCATATGCGCCCCCTGCAGTACTGGCTGAAATCACTGGTTCGTCCCCAAGTGTGGCATTCAGGCCAGCTTTGGATCAAGGTGGGCCGCGGCTGACATTTGAGCTTGGGGACAGTTTCCAGACAAATGGTGGTCACCACGGATGCCTCAAACACGGGTTGGGGCACTCTGTGCGAGGGCGAACGTCCTTCGGCTCATGGTCGAGCACGGAGTCACGGTTGCACATCAACTGCCTGGAAATGTTTGCAGTAGTGCTAGCCCTCAAGACCTGTCTACCACGTCTTTTGGGTCATCACGTCCTAGTCCGTATGGACAACATGACAGTGGTTTCCTACATAAACTGCCAAGGCGGGCTCAGGTCGAGATGGCTCAACCAACAGATCAGACATCTCCTCCTATGGGCGAAAGTCAAACTGCATTCGCTAAAAGCAGTGCATGTGCCGGGCAGACTGAACCAGGGCAGACATGCTCTCCAGGGGCCTCGTGTTCCCAGGGGAATGGTCCCTCCATCCCCAAACGATTCAAAAGATATGGAGTGATTTTCGGGAAGGCAGAGGTCAACTCTTCGCCTCTGAAGACAACTGTCATTGCCCAATTTATTTTTCAAAGAGCAGGGATGTGCTGGCCCACAAATGGCCCAGCTGTCTGCTTTATGCTTTTCCGCCAGTCCCGCTCCTTCCCCAGATCTTAAAAAGAATCAGGGAATGCGAGCACACAGTCCTGCTTGTGGCTCCACTCTGGCGAACCCACCACTGGTTTCCCGAGTTAGTATCTGAATTATCAGCAGCCCCATGGCCAGGTCCCCTGAGGAAAGATCTCCCATCTCAGGCGGATGGGACAATCTGGCACCCCCATCCCAAACTGTGGGCGCTACATGTTTGGCCCCTCAAGGGGAGCTCGAGAACCTCCCAGTGAGTGTCCTGAGCACTATCAGTGAAGCTAGAGCTCCATCTACTAGGCGTCTCTATGCCCTTAAATGGTCAGTGTTCTCTGACTGGTGTTCAGCCAGGAACCATAACCCAGTGTCATGCGCGATATCACAGATACTCGTTATGTTGGATGCAGGACGCACTCCATCCACACTCAGTCTACACGGCAGCTATTGCCGCATCTCATGCGCCGATAACTGGTCAATCAGTAGGCAGACACGACATGGTCATAAAATTATTAAAGGGAGCCAGTAGCTTAACCCTCGGCGCCCTCCTACGGTGCCATCCTGGGACCTTTCGTTGGTCCTACGAGCACTAAAAGGACCTCCCTTTGAACCGTTGCAGATGGCCAAATCAAAACCGCTTTCACTGAAAACTGCCCTGCTATTAGCAGTTGGTGACATTCAAGCGCTCTCTGTGAACGCGCCCTGTCTAGAATTTGGCCCAGGTGATTCTAAAGTCATCCTCAAACCGAGGCATGGCTATGTACCCAAAGTGCTTTCAACACCATTCAAAGCACAGGTTTTCACTCTCTCTGCTCTTCCCCCCCTCTGAGGATGAGAGACAGTTACACCTGCTCTGCCCAGTTAGGGCGCTTGGAGCATATATTGAGCGGTCCTCCCACTTTAGACAGTCGGAGCAGTTCTTTGTAAGCTTTGGTGGCCGCACTAAGGGACTTCCAGTCACCAAGCAAAGCCTAGCCAGATGGCTAGTGGACACGATAGCGTTAGCCTATGATACTATGGGCCTCCAATGCCCCATAGGTGTCAAAGCTCACTCCACCAGAGGCATGGCCTCTTCCTGGGCGTGGTCTAGTGGAGTTTCTATTGGTGACATCTGTAGATCGGCAGGCTGGTCCTCACGGTCTACTTTTACCAGATTCCACAGCCTGGAAGTCGCTGCAGGCACAGGTCCTCGCTGTATAATGAGTATTAAGACGGCCTCTGTGAAGTCCGTCCCCTTCATAAGTTGGCATCTGGGGCCTTCATATGCCTCTGAGCCCAGTACGCATAAGGTGTGTGTGTGTGTGTGTTTCTTGGGCCCTTTTTTAATAAGTGTTCAACCTGAGGGAGTACGTCATTGCGCTTATCATAGCACGGCGGGATTAAACAGGTTCCCATGGCGTCTAGCAAGACGCAGTACTCGTTCCCTTATCTCAGAGAACCGAAGTTACGACAAGTAACCAAGTACATTTTTACGGTAACCAGATCAACATTGTGAACCGAATTCTTCAAAACTTCAGTGAAAACATCAAATGAACATGCAATGAAATAAAATATTTTTTCTTCACTGCAAACAATACCAAGAAGAATGTGAATCTTTAACCAAGTCAAAAACAAAGGTAAGCCGGTCTCCGTATTAAGTTCAGTATCAGCAGACGCAAAACGCCATTTAAAGTAAAGGGATAAAAGTTACGTAAACGATAAAAACTCTTTGTGGTTTCTCGGTTTGATCGATTTGAACAATAAACGATGCAAAAAATAGGCATTTTGAGTTTGTGTTAGATTCCTATGTAGAAAATCGCTTCCTGCCCTCCATCTGCATTTCGCGCTACAGCAGTGACGTCACGTGCAAACAACCTTTTGCTGTACTCATTCAGCAAGTGCTATGCTAATGCTATCAAAGCATTGTGTAACCAATTAGCAAGGTGGCATTTATTGAATTAGCTAGTTTAAGCTAGTCAAGTTTCCACTACTAAAAAGATTTAGTAATTGAGATTACATTATATTTTTAAGTTAAATGTATGAATTAGCTTACTCAAATATTTCAAGTTAAGAGCAATTAAAATGTATGATTACAAAATAAAAATTGCTGCTTATTGCCAACTTTTTCGGGTTTATAGTGCAGAATTAAAAGGCTACAAAATATTACATTTACTCCCGTAGATGGTTCTCATATGGTTATAGTAGAACGTCACGAAGTAGCAGTTAAAGTTGCGCATGCGCAATAGAACACCACACTGTAAATGCAAATAAGTTGGCAAAACTCAAAAAAATTGAGGCAGTTGGTTACATAAAATTTAAGTTAAGAAATTTAAAGTTTAAGGAAGTTAGAACTTGCAGATTTTTTTTTTGTACTCATTTAAATTGCTTGATTAAGCTTATTCAAACATTAAAATTATCAACTTCAATATTTTTAGGAGAAACTTGGCTACCTTTAACCACCTAATTCAATAAATGCTACCTTGCTAATGGGTAACGCATGCTTTGATAGCATTAACATGCAAAGCACTTGATGAATGACAGCAATATAGAATATTTAACATACTGTATATCTGTTCTCAAACCAAGCTCATGCTCCACTCGTCACCATGATGGTAACCCTACAAAAAACCCAACAGAAACTCTTCTAAACTAACATAGCAAAACATTAAACACTACTAAATCTCCACCTTAACATTAACCTTGCACAAAAAAGCATTTATAGAATGCCTTTTTCATTGTCATGGCAAAGCATGTTGGGAAATATAAATCCCAGCCCAGTTTCAGTTAAATTTAATTTTGTCTAAATGAAAAGAAACAAGTTCATAAAACTCAAAACAGTGAAACAATTCATATTACCTAAAATGTGTCAGTTTTGTGAACTCAAAAGAAAGTTCTAAATACTCATAAAAGTTAATTTGATTTAACTGTTTAATTTGAGTTGGCTCTACTCAAACCATTTAATTATTTTGAGCATTACAGTTTACATAAGAACGCTGTTGCCATTCCATCTACAGCTGTTGCTTAAAGTCCCTACTGTCATTTTACAGGTGTAAAAAGGTAAAAGAAAAAAAATCCCATTAATTTTATTCCATAATTTTTTAGACTTGAGCGTTGAGGTTACTAATTGATGGTTAGTGCTTTTGAAGTCATCTGTAATTTAAACTTAATTTAAAAATAAAACAAATATAGCCAAATCACAGGTGAAAAACTGCACTGCATGAATCCTAAAGGAAAAGATCCACCAGAAATTTGTTGCATCAAATCAGGGTACTAGAACAGATTTTTTTTTCCTTCTCAATAGACATTGTATAGTGTGATCATTTTGTGTAGTGTTTTCTCGTTTCTTCTCTCTCAAGGCTTTGGCCTTGATGCAGACTAGCAGTACAGGTCACACACTGCCTTGTTTCACCAGCACTTTTCGGTGGCTTATTTATAACGTCCTTGAAACTGAGTAACACGCATAAGAGTTTGTACTAACTGGGCATTTTAAAGAAGGCTGCTATTATGAACCAAAAATGCTTCTCTCACTGTAACCACATTTACATATGACAGTTTGTCCTCTGCAAATATTTAAAATTTTACTTTTTCAATCTGTTTGAAAGAGCACTACGACCATAAAGGAGCTAATTCAGCAAAGGAGGGTTTGCATTCATTAATAGGAGATAGATTAAAAAAAATACATTAATTAATGACATACAGTCTCTAAGATTACTTGACATTGAACTGAACTGTTTGGAATGCCACAAAATACCATGCCTGATTTTAAATGGATGATCTTATTAAACCCCTACATAATAAAGATGTTCTGTCAAGTGTTTGTTTAGCAGAGAAGTGGTACTAGTGAGCAAGAAGGGCTCCTCAAATTATGCTTATTCTTATGAAAAGGGAAAAGAAAGCAATCTTTTTCACAGACTGCATTCGCTACTGTAAGTATTCTTCCTACTGAACTGTCAATAACTCACCCATAAATCTTTCTTCTTTAATTCAGTCACCAGACTGCAAGCCTATACAAGTTGATTGAACCTAAACACTTTATTGAAACATGTTGCCCTAAAAAAGTTAATTTTGACTTGACAAAAAACATGACATTTCAAGTTCATTAAACTAACAGTTATAATGTAATGCTATTGAAATGTTAAGTACATTAAACTTATGTTCATTCAACAAGTCAAAATGAACTTTTTAGGGCAATGAGTTGACATTTAAAATTAAGATCACTCAACTAAAAATGTGTTGGCTCAACAAAAAATAATTTGAACAAAATGGTTCAATCAACAAACGGTTGATTTTGAGTTAAAGGGACTTGATTTATGACATAAAAACTAATTTTAAGTTAATTACTCAAATAAGTTGAGTTGAAATAAGTAAAAAAAATAAGTAGCTGGAGCCAATTATTTTTATAGCTCAGTTAAAATTCAGAGCTCTCACAGCACATATTAAATGTAGCTTATTTAGCATGTATATTTAATGAACAATTAAGATATTACTTGTCATTGGCATTTGTTCAATCATTACTTACAGAGCCAATGTAGTGTTTACCACTATGTATTTGCTGTTCAGCATAATGTTAACAAAAACTTCAACATAACAAAAAACTTAAATATCGACACTGACAGGTCTTTTTTTTTCATGAAAAAACCCAAATAAAACAACACTTCATTTTAACATGCTGTGAACTAGAAACAGTCAATCAAAATCTTCCTTGTATTGCATCGCACTCTGCCAGCGGAATTGTTAATCTTCTTCAGTTCGTTGCCATTGACTACAGACTAAAATGATCTGTTAAATTGATTCTAAAAAAATTCAATAGAATGAAAAATTCATGCAAATCGTACACTTACCGGAGCGTATTGTGGCCTCTTGGGAGGATCCCCTGAGCAGAGTTTTAAAAACCCCAGCTCTACAGGACTGGAATTACACACAGTGCATCTGTACATAGAAGAGGCATACAATAATATCCCAAAGACAATGTGACATCTTAACCTGGCCCCCTGCAATTGATATACATAGAAACAAATGATCAAGATCTAATTATTGCAAAAACAAACTAATGAGAACTAGTGAAAGGGGTAGGAAAGTGTCATTTTCAACTGCGTGAATCCCATTGCATGGTTGCAAGGGTCTGTCGCACAAAGGAGACCGTGGCTGACAAAGCCGGCTCCTTGCTATGTGAGCCCAACCTAAAAGCATTCGGCTAATAGGCTGGTCATTCACATGTTGTAAATACAGAGAATGAGAGGGCTTTTTCTTCCCTGGCCAGGTTAAAACACAGGGCTCAATCTCCTCATGTTCATTGTCTGCTTGCAGGGGATTACGGGGCCTGCCCACCTTTTATCAATGGGTGTGGTTCAGCTATAATCATCCCTAATTTTCCTCTTGTTCCACTGATTCGTCCTTGCTCAATCTAATTCACTGTCTCTTGTGACCAGGCTAACACACTCTAAATGGGTGTCGCTGACATGTGCTGTCAATCAGTGGCCCTTGAGAATGAAGCAGTTTGAGTTTGCACTCAGAGGCTCAATTTTTGTCTGCCACAGTCAGTGCTTATATCCCTTGCACCGCAGGTGGATGGTGTGATTGTGCTCTAGGATTTTTTTCATTTAAATTTAGGGTAAGGATTATGGTAATTTAAGGATACGCCAGTGCCAATAAGGTGATTGTTACTTCCATGTTTCATGTTGGGCAATACAATATTAATTAGCCAATACTGAAGTTCTATATTATTGTCTAAAAAAAACAAAACATTAAAAACTATAATCAATCAATTTAAATGTTACAACAGGCATCGCAACGTTATCAAATCTCAAAATTAATATCTATTTCTCATGCTGTACATTATAAAGATTACATTTAAATAGTATTATTAGCATTTTAAAGTTTAATTTTAAGTGAATACAAATTATGTAAAAATGCAGGAATACAAGAAATGACCTATATATCCAATATCTGTGTGTTTGATAGAGAGTGCTTGGCTCATCCAGATGTTTTGACCTTGTTCCTGGTGTTCCTGCTGTATAGTTAGCAGGCAACCAGTCAAACATGGAGGCCATTTATCAACAAGGCCATGGTTTTTAGAAAGTCGTCTGTGCATTGATGTGCATTTTATTTTGATTCTAGGAGCACTCTAGGAAGTTTTTTTTTATTTTTTTACTGCATTAACCATAGTATTTATTTAGTATTCACACAAGACAGGTCTAAGCAAGCAGTCATGAGAGTAAATGTTTTGCTCGTATTTAAAAAAAAAAAAAAAAAAAAAAAATTCAGGAATGAGCAAAGGTGACAGGAACACAACTTATTTTTCAATCATTAAAGCTTTCACACATCCAAGCAAATGTCTTTAAAAAAAAACATGCAGTGAGGAGGTATCTAGAAGTGCTTTGGACTGAAGAGATGAATGGTTCTATATACTGGTGTCCCCGAGTTGAGAATCTGTTTATCCTTTAATAATCTTGGCTGCATACCTCATGCAAACAAATTCACCATGCATGAGCTCCAGCTTTATCTGCTCCACAATTATCCTCTAACAGCAATTACTCCGATGGCCACATGCTGAATAGAGCCATCTGAAGCAGGGTTTTGAACCCAAGCCGCACGCGGTGTGTGTAGACTTTCCCATGGTGTGTATTGGTGAGCATGGAGCTCCTGTGAGGCATGATCACCTTGTGTTTATATGGAGATGTAGGCGTCGATAGGCCATCACAATAGAGGCTTTTCTGGTGGAGTGTGCAAGCCTGTGTATGAGCACGATTGAGCGTTTGGTGTGTGAAATTCTCCTTTGGTTCAGTCGTGTGTGTGTGTGTGGGTGAGAGCGGGCGCGTGTGGAACATGTGGCGGTGTTCTCAGAGGAACAGCGGGGCCTTAATGAGGACTAGCCCTGGATGGCAGCTGGTAAAGTCCAGCCGTAGAATAGGTGGCTCTCCGTGCCCCTTTATGCACGCACAAAGGAATGCTAATGAACCCTGCTGCTGAGTGGGGACTGGGAACCAGCCCACATGTCACACACACACGCATATACACTCTTACTTGAAGGCCTTTTCACCGTAACTTTCCACTAACATCTACAATACACAAGGGGGGGTGAGTCTTGTTGCAGCTTGCCCTTGATTTGGTGTGTGTGAGAGAGTTTGAAACAGTGCATTACTACCTTCCCTCTCTGGTCATATTAATTCTCATGTCTGGTCTGGTCTAGGAGGGAGTGGCTGAAGTTTGAGGACCCCTCTCCTGTAAAGACATAAAGCCCTTCTTTCTAGAGCCCACCTGAGACCTGACCAAACAGACCCGACTCTCCCTGCATAAGCAATCAGGGTTCATTTACAAATTATTCATCTTTTCATTAACCATTGTAATGCCTTTCAGAATGCTGCATTCTGACAAAAAATTAGACCAGCTTTCCATCCACTTTTCAAGTGTTCTTTAGTGGGTTTCAACCATCATGAAGCAATTGCATTCTCTGTAGCTCTCTCTCTTTTTTTCCCCCTGTCTTTTATTGGGTGTATGCATGAGGCTGCTTGTGCATTAACTGAAAATATCTTAATTTTGTGTTCGAGTCCCTTAATGGAATCCAAGGTCTCATGCGAGGGAGAGTGTGTGTGCTTGTGTCTGTAACAGTGTGTTTGCGCGTGTCCACGTAAAATGTTGTGCTTTGATTGTGTAGCCATGAACTTTTATACTTTTTTCAGTTTTGTGCTTGTTCTGGTAATGTGTTTCCAATCTGGATTATCCAATCAAGATCTGTTGAGATTTAAAGCTATTTATTAAAGCAAATAGAACACAGGCTGTACATTTAAAGTGGTTGTACCACGGTTATGGTGTGTTGTTAACCGAGTTTCTGTAACTGCCTTAAATGTAGTGAATTCACTTTAGCATGCATCCTCAGGAGAATTGTTTTTATAAAACAGTGGCAACAGTGAAATCTAAGACTGATATTCAAAAAACAAAAAATAAATTAACATTAACTAATGTATTATGAATAAACATGAGTTAACATTAGCGTACACTGCCATTAAAAAGTTTGGGGACAGTAAGATTTTTTTTTTTATTCAGCAAGGATGCATTAAATTGCTCAAAAGTGACAAAGTAGACATTTGTAATGTTACAATGTTATATCATTTTATAAATGCTTTTATTCATCATAGAATCCTGGGGGAAATGTATAAGTTTTTTTCAATATTGAAAATAATAAGAAATGTTTCTTGAGCACCAAATCAGCATCATGTGACACTGAAGACTGGAGTAATGATGCTAAAAATTCAGTTTTGCCATCATTAGCCTAAATTAGTAAATGTATTGTTGATTTGTTAGTGATAACTAATGAACTAATATTAATGAATTAAACCTTGTTGCCTTTATATTTTATATACACAATAAACAATTCGTCCAGCAAATAATATAGTCTACAGTTAAAATCAGTTTAACTAGGCCATTTTCAGTTGCAAAGCAATGTTGAAACTTGGCACATTAATAGATCATTTGTAGCTGTCTGCTTTATAATTATCTTTGTTATTTGAAGTCGTCTTTAGTCTTCAAGTCTTTAAATGATAGTTAGCTTCATGATTTCCAGTGGGGCATGAGACCAAAATGAGGTTATGGATTGTTTCTCCTGTACAAACAAGAATCATTTTGATAAGGTGATTAGCGTTAGTTGAATGCCTCATGCTTCTGGTTCTCTGTTTGATGGGTAATATTGTCCACGAACCATTCAGATTTGTGTTAGAAAGGTTGTAAAATTTGCATTAAACTTTAAAACATTCATGGAAAACATTAAATGTAATCAAGGCTGATGAATGTATAGTGAGGCTGCTGTGAAGGACCTAATCTCTAATCCTGCAGAATAGACCATTCTGAATAAAAAATCTTTACTACATAAAAGAAAACGCAATTAACCTGTGTATAAAAGTCTGCTTTATACTGAATGACACTGCAAAAATAGTGAGATTCACTTAATCATGGCTAACCTTTTAAATGATTTTCTTTTAGTCAACCTCTCCAATTACAATGTAGTGCTGTAAATGGCACAGCCCTGAAGGGGATTATGGTTTTGCAGATCAGATCTGCATTAACTATCACTATTCTTCAGATTTGTGAATGTAAAGGCATTCTTTTTCAAGAACTTCATCACTTGATATAACACAGCCAAATCTGGATGCCATCTCTTTACCTGAAATAACACAATTCCATAGGATGCCATTTTGCCATAGTTATTTTATAAGATACCTCAACTGGTTATGGCAAGTTCCTATGAAGCAGATCTCAAAGACGAAATAGTCAGGTCATGATCTTTCACTCATCTCAACCTCAGTTCAGGAAAGTTGTCAGGGTAACGCATTATGTGAAATGACTGTTTAAGAAATATCAAAGTGTGGCAGCTGTTTTCTTGAGCATGGAGAGTTTCGTGGGGGAGCTCAGGAGGAGCACTTTATGGAAGGAGCTGAAGAAGGCTTATTCTGAGAGAGGTAAGTGAGACTTCAATAGTAATTATGCCAAGCGCAAATCATAATCGAAAAGGGTCCTAGAGGCCCGTGTGGTGCCACTTCGTCCAATCATCCCAGGGTGACTTCAAGAATATCTTCATGATACTTCAAAACAAAAGTCTCATTACATGTAATTATGGTTTGCCAGTCTTGGAGCAGAGCCTATTGACCCCCCCTTCCTCTTCCTTCCTTCTCTCAGCACTTTCATCCCCCCATTCTGTACAAGAGGCCAACAAGGTCTGGAGAAGAGAGGCTATTACCTGAACGTGGTGCATCCGACATCACGGACACCGATGTTCCTCTTCCATTCATCTGGAGTGGCTCACTTTCCCGCAGCAATTACCGGCCGTGAGATCAAAACTGGGCCATCAGGGGGAATTGCGAGTCCTCCGGCAGACAGTTGCGTTCGTGTGAATGGACTGGCCGACTGTACTTGGCTGTTGAGTGCATTGGTAGAGTGACTCGCAGAGGAAATTGGTAAACTGACTGACTGACAGCACGTGAAAAAATGGCAGCTGGCTGTTTTAAACAACCATAGGCTTTGAGGTCATGTAAATTAGCCAATAATAGTACAGAATGATTCGGATATTATAAAATTTTACTATATTGTACTCCGTATCAATCCGCTTCATAGGAACTTGTCCCAATCGCTCCCTGGGCACCACAGCAAAAATGGCTGCCCACTGCTCCGCGGAAAAATGCAGATGGGAGTGGAAAGTTCTGCGCTATCTACTGACGACGTGCACATTAATGAACACCGATGCAGCCGGATCATTTCCATTCTGACTAACACAATCTACCAGTTAGCGTCTGGTTTAAGACGTGCTTTTTTTGGGTGGTAAATAATGCAGCAAACACCAGTACATTGACGAGCGCAAACCTTAGTAAATCACCTTGCATGATTAATTTAAATACTCTCATCCCATAAATTTTGCGTCTGAAAGGGAAATGCATATGCAACAAGGTCAGTCGCAAAAATGTATTTATGGTCGCTGATTTTTTTCCAATACATTGGACTGACACTGTCTTCTCACAACTAATAGCCAATCAGTGCAATGATACAAGTGCTGTAGTAATTCGTCCTCATACATCCCGCCTCTTCTCCCCCTCATTGAAGAAAACATTTTCACAAACAATGCCATCAACAGAGATGTGCAGAGATGGAGAGGAAACAGGGAGGAGAGGCACCTACTTTAATTTAAAAAATATTTTTATAATGTATTTATTATTAAAGGCTATAAAAAAAAAAAAACAAGTATACTAATAATAACCGTAGGTATGGTTCCAATTTATTTCATAAATATGTGGCTATATTGCAGTGCTCCCTTAGTGCTTGCTATCTATCCATCCTAAATAGTATGTGACATTAGTAATTGTCAATACTATTTAGGGCAGATAGTATGCACATTAAGATGCAGGGCTTGTCTTTTTCACAGTTTGTAGTGTGTGTGTTCACTACTCCCTGCTCCTAATATGTGTGCACTAACTCTGTCTATGGGTTACAATAATTGGCCTTCACATCACTTTTTCTCTTTTTCTATCTCCAAACCTATTCTGTTCACAGCTGATCGGAGGATATTGCGTGCCCTTTATTGCAATTTGATGTTTTTTGTAAAATCACATTTGTTTTTGCTTTTCAAACTCCGAGAGGTTTCAGTCTAATATGTTGCAGGCTCATTTATTGATAAAAATTAATTGATCATAAATAATACTGATGATAATAAATATAATAATATTGGGCTTGTTTTTGAAGCTGCGGTTGCTTATTTGCCTCGCAGGAGTTGGCAACACTGGTGTCCGCGCCTTTTCAGTGCTAATTTTTCACTGTGTGTCTTAAGTAAATCTTGACAGTAGTTTTTTAACGTCAAAAGAGGGTTTGCACTGGCGCAAGCTGTTAGTTGTAGCTGCTAGCTGTAGTACTTGGCCTTCACATGTCAAGAAAGTAGTATTATGTAGGCTGGTATGTAATATGGTTTATTTAGTATGCACAGTGTGCCTGTTTGTGATCCACACTGGGGCTGGTGCAGCAGGCGGCCCTGTCATCTGCAGACCATCTCACAATGAAGGCCAGCAGGGCTCGCTGTCATATTACTCCAAGATGTGTACATTAGCCTTGTCACATTCAGCTGTTTCCTCTGCTACAATTAAGTTGAACAAAAGCGAATGTGATTGAGAAGAGAAAATGAGTGGAGGGTGTTCATTAGAGACTTCTCTTCATGTCCAAGCATCAGGCTCTATCTATAAACTTTCTCCCCAGTGTAGCATGTGGTAAATCTCCAGGATTTAATGGTACTTCATTTGCTCTGTTGTTAGAAATTATGAAGTATATCTTTGCTGATATGTAAGGTATGTTGTTTACACTGCAGGATCAACCCAGTTTTGTTTTATGTGGTTATTTATTTTTTTATTTTTAAATCTTTTTTAGATTAAATAATTGTATTTTATTACCTTTTATTATAAAAATATTTTGGTAACACTTTACAATAAGGTTTCATTTGTTAACATTAGTTAATATATTAGCCTAACTAACATGAAGTAACCATGAGAAATACATTTGTTACTGTATTTGTTAATCTTGGTTAACGTTATATAAAAATATAGCCATTCATTGTTTGTTACTTCACAGTGCATTAACTAATGTTAACAAATGCAACTTTTGATTTTAATAATGCATTAGTAAATGTTGAAATTAATTAATAAATGCTTTAGAAGTATTGTTAATTCTTAGTTCATGTTAACTAAAGTAGTTAACTAATGTTAAATAATAAAACCTTATTGTGAAGTGTTTGTAAAGCTTTTTTTTTTCTTCAATAATTATAATGAAGACACTGTTCAATCTGCAAGTTACACTATATTGCCAAAAGTTTTGGGACGCCTGCCTTTACATGCACATGATCTTTAATGACATCTCATTCTTAATCCGTAGGGTTTGGAGTTGGCCCACCCTTTGCAGCTATAACAGCTTCAACTCTTCTGGGAAGGCTTTCCACAAGCTTTAGGAGTGTGTTTATGACCATTCTTCTAGAAGCGCATTTGTGATGTCAGGCACTGATGTTGGACGAGAAGGCCTGGCTCGCAGTCTCCGCTCTAATTCATCCCAAAGGTTTTCTATCGGGTTGAGGTCAGTCAAGTTTCTCCACACTAAACTCGCTCATCTTTATGGACCTTGCTTTGTGCACTGGTGCGCAGTCATGTTGGAACAGAAAGGGGCCATCCCCAAACTGTTCACACAAAGTTGAGAGCATGAAATTGTCCAAAATGTCTTGGTATGCTGAAGCATTAAGAGTTCCTTTCACTGGAACTAAGGGGCCATGCCCAACCCCTGAAAAACAACCCCACACTTTACACCCACTTTACACTTGGCACAATGCAGTCAGGCAAGTACCATTCTCCTGGCAACCGCCAAACCCAGACTCGTCCATCAGATTGCCAGACAGAGAAGCGTGATTCGTCACTCTAAAGAAAACACGTCTTCACTGTGTCCAGTGGTGGGCGTGCTTTACACCACTGCATCCGACGCTTTGCATTGCACTTGGTGATGTAAGGCTTGGATGCAGCTGCTCGGCCATGGAAACCCATTCCATGAAGCTCTCTACGCACTGTTCTTAAACTGATCTGAAGGCCACATGAAGTTTAAAGGTCTGTAGCTATTGACTCTGCAGAAAGTTAGCGACTTCTGCGCACTGTGTGCCTCAGCATGCGCTGACCCTGCTCTGTGATTTTTATGTGGCCTACCACTTCGTGGCTGAGTTGCTGTTGTTCCTAATTGCTTCCACTTTGTTATAATACCACTAACAGTTGACCGTAGAATATTTAGTAGTGAGGAAATTTCACAAATGGACTTATTGCACAGGTGCATCACGGTACTACGCTTGAATTCACTGAGCTCCTGAGAGCGACCCATTCTTACACAAATGTTTGTAGAAGCAGTCTGCATGCCTTGGTGCTTGACGTTATACACCTGTGGCCATGGAAGTGATTGGAACACCTGAATTCAATGATTTGGAGGGAAAAGCAAAAGGAAGTCACTGGCTGCGTCCGAAAACCTAGGCAGCTGACTTGTTGCCTCGCTGCCTTATCAGACAATGACTTGTAAGGCAGCGTTTGTGCATGAAGGCACCACACGAAACTGATTTTCGGAAAGACTTCTAAGGCAGTGTAACCATTTAATGATCTACAGCAAAATAGAGAGAGCTTTGGTGAGAACTAAACAAATATTTAGTTTCTACATTAGTAATTTCTTGCTAGAAATGACATCAGAAGCGGAAAATGTTGGTCAAATATTTACATTTACACTAACTGACCAGTAAACGCAACTTTCGGACGCAATCTTTTTTTCTAGCTCATCTGTCACAGAATAGAACGCATAGGATTGTGGGATATCAAAGGCAGCGAAAGATATATTTATGCTGCCTTCAAAAATCAATCAGATGAAGGTATCTCAGGAGACTGGAAGTGAAGCTAACATTTAGATTTGGACATGCCTTGATGCCTTCCTACCATAAAATGTGTCCTCCGAAGGCAGCATTTTCCAGGTTTCAAATGCAGCCACTCTCTCTTCTCCACAGATACACAACTGCTTATATCTCTGCTCCTCCCCTTCACCATCCAGTCACCTCAGGAGGCATCGTTAGATTGAATGCAGCTGATCAGAGTACCCGTCTTATGACAAAATAGAGAAAGAGAACAAAACTAAATACGAGACAAATACATAACATACTGCAATAATAAATAAACATACGTCCTTGGAATGTCTTCCATGGAATTAGATTTTAGATCTGAGGCACACTGGCAAAAAATCCGATTTTAATCCATTTCAAACCACCTGTTTTTCACACAATAAAAATAGTTTTTTTCGAATTTTTGCTGCCTCCTCTAGTTTGGCAAAATCTAGCTGTCTTCTCTTCTTTAAACTCCTCACAGTCGAGATCCAAATCATGAATAAAAAAATTTAACAAAAATGTTTAAATGAATGAAGTCATGAACAATTTTTAAAACCATTTTCCAGCACTTTCATCCTTTTAAGCCAGCAAATAGGCATCATCATATAAAGCCACAACTCCTACTCGCAAGTGTTTTCAGTTGTTAAGAATGCAAGAATGATGAAGCACGTTCATATTTGTTTGCAAAACATTTTCGGCACATTGTTGCGCTGCTTTCTTTTTAATATGACAAAAGCATAAAGAAGAAAAACATCTCAATTAAAGTCTGTGCTTTGGTTTATGGTTGAAAAAAATGATAGTAAGCTGAAATGTTTGATCTCACTGCCTGAAATGATTTTAGTCTAGGTGAATAGATGTCCTTGAAGCACAAAGAAAGATTTTGAAACAATGTGAGAAGGTGTTTGTCATTGTTTTTTCTCTAAAAGGTGTCTGACTTCAACTTTGTGCTTTTGGTAATTAGTTATTGCATCCAAAAATATCAGTTTTTTTTGGATAGTATAGTATAGTATATTAATTATTATAGTGCCTTAGTTCAATTCTGTACATTTTGTATACAGCTGGTTGCATATTCTGTTGACTTGATTCCTGGCAATGCATGTGAAGTGCTCCACACAGCTTTTGGCTCACACGCTGCAACATATTTCCTGAAAATTATGGAGATATTCTTCCTATTGATTGTATTAGTTTTCTATGGTATCGTGGTTATGCTATTATGATGGGGTTTTTCTCCACTATTGTGCAATAGGCGGGTGTATCATTCATAGAGCAGCTCTTTTCTTCTTTTTGTGAAAGGATGGCCATCTTTAAATTACTTCCTCTGAAGTTAAAAGGCTTTGCAGCTAATCAGCCTATTATTCTCCACTAATAGATGACCAGTAATTGCAACTAATAACTTATTACTCACCTATACACATATTCTAATAGCATGTATTTAGGGAACAATTTCTTCAATAGAATGAGACCGAGAGAAAGGGAGAGGAAAAGAGTCTATTCAGTGTTCAGAAAAGAGGTGTAAAAAAGCCCTCTTACAAAAGGAGCTTAAAAGGCTACCTGTAGCATGTTCTTTTTCCCCCTGCTAGGATTAATATGTAATCTCATTCACCGACACTGAAGCCCAGGCGTCGTCTTCATCTCAAGATCAGACTCTAGGGCTTTGTTGGCTCTCCTCACATGAGGAGGATGGGAGGAATTAAATCTATGTGTTTGTGATGATGGGCAGTGAGGCGCCTACTGTCGTCGTTCTGATTTATGAGAATGTGTTCTTTAGGTCATATTGATGGCTACAGACTACCGTATCAGCCGCACTAGGATATGTGAGCTTTTTGTGCCTAGTACAGGAAAGTTCTGTTGAGATTGGTAAATTTTAATCTATAAATGGTTGAAAAGCTCTTTCCATTGTACTTGCGCAATATTGTCAGTGTGCTTTGATCCAATATGAAGTAAAATTCTTCTTGATAACCTAAACTAAATTTGAAAAGAATTAAGAAATTTCTTCAGAAATGTTATATGATCCTTCAGAAAAAAAGAGAAACCATTCTGTCTGCTAATTCGACCCACTGACCAGTGTCCACAGGATTTCAAAGGCGGCGAGACCAAAGGGCCATTGGCCTTTTCAAACCAGCAATAACAAACCCAGCACCAGACATCCAATAAAGAGACTTCCACTTCATTTAAAGGTAATTAATATTCTCTGTCAGCCTGCCCGCTTTCTTTGGAGTGGCAGGTCCGGGCACGCCCCCCTGCACTGTAATGGAGTTGACTGGTTAACTTTGTGTTTGTGGCCTGTGTGCTGCTGCCCGGGTGAGTGCGCTCAAGCACAGCCTGACGGTCAGCTTAGATCTGTGTGAATGGACCTGTCTCATAGCCCACTGCACTCCAATAGACCACTCTGTCTCTCACTGTCTACCTCTCTTTATTTCTCTGTTTTCTGTTTTCTCTTTTCGGGCTCTCGTTTTTAGATTCAGACTGTTTCTAATGCTTTCTTGTCTGAGAACCTTCGAAATGTTATGTTTTGAAATAATGTCGCCAAGAGAACATTCAAGAGGCCAAATATTTTTAGATCCTTAAACTTAATGACAAAATTAAATGACATTAAATACAAAGATTAGGCGCTGACAATTCTTATGAGAAAGAAATGACATTGACTTTTTGGGAGAAATTGGGCACCGTTTAAATTAAGGATTAACCGATATTAATATTCCAGCCAATACTGATAGACAGTTATAGATGCACATTTTTTTCTTCATGCAATTTTGTTCACATTAAACGCTTAAAATTAAAATTAATCATTTGAAATGCTATTGAATTTAGGCATCACATTATCAAATACACACCAAAATTATTGATTTTCTGTCATCATTTGCTCACCCTCATGTTGTTACAAACCTGGATGGCCATCTGTCTTCTCCAGAACACAAAGGAAGATATTTACCATTAGTTTTTACCAGCAGTTAAAAAATCTAAATATCTTATGTTTCACATAAGAAAATCAGTCATAAAGTTTTTGAACAACATTTCTTCACTTGGTGGTAGTAACCTAATGGTCAATAATGTCTGCTGTTGACACAAAGGTAGATGAACCCATGAACCCTATTTTATTATCACTGTACCCTTCGACAAGACCCTACACACCACAGGAACTACTGGTGCAAATAGTGTACAGGAATTAACTTTTAAATTAAATGTTTTCAGTTCGTGTCATGTATATCACACTGCCTAATTCCAAATCAGCAATTATAGGTGCGATTCATGCTAAACATTATTCAGTTTCCTGAGCTGTGATAGTTAAATGGAAAAGAGGGCGTCGTAATTGCTGGTACATTAGCAGCCTGCCTGTTTACTAGGCTGAAGATAATGAGGAAATCAATGGGACACATTTAGCCCAGCTCTAGCAGTACTTGGACAGAAAGCATGGCCACAAGTAAACAAATTTCCATGAATCACTCTGGTCATTATGCCTCTGGCTCAGTCCCTGAATGTGAGGAACATGGGCAGACCTGAAACTGGCTCTTGTAGAAGCAAGTGATGAGTGATGACCAGTCAGAAAGGGTTTAGGATGGCCAAGATGACGATGTACGATGGTGCATTGAGTGTGCAAGGTATACATGTGAGTAGCAGAGAACCACACTTTCAATCACAATTAGCTGCTCAAATTAATGCCAGCCTTTGACAATGAAACCAAATCTTTTACTTTTTGCTAGAATGGATAAATCATTCTTTGAATATGAAAATCAGGCTTTCCTGTATTTGAATACAGTTCAGGCATAAAACTCTACTGAACGCTGATCGGTTCTTTCAACAGCGCTGCACCAGCCAGTCAGAAGTACTTCTAAATCCACGTGAATCAGGCGTAGCATCAACCTTGCAGCAGCTGACTGTCATCTGATCATGTCTACCTATAGGAATACGATGCCTATCACAGCATGCATATATAGGCTCCTTCAGTATTATCAGCTGCTATCGCGTTTCTCCAGAGCTAATTACCCTCCTCCATCCCCAGCTCCTCCTCTCGTCAGTCAGGATTTGGCATTCTGATTCCCCCTGAATCAGACTAAATTCCCGAATTAGGTGTACATTTTAATATTGACATTAATGCTATCTGCAATGCATTGTTGGTTCTGTTCTGTTTACCCTAGGGGGGTTTATCACTGCTCTCCCAGCTCTTATCCATGCTAGGCTGCATGGATGTGCAGGGAGTTCTTACCCAGAACAGAACCATACCACCAATCTAAACTATATGCTAACAGTGCCACCTGTAGAGATCTGTTACGGGGGTTCATTTCTTGCAGCAGCCTTTCCTTTGTTTTTGACTAAGCTGAACAAATTATTGTATTTCCTCAGCAGCAGCATAGCAGATCTTGTCTGCCAAATCAAGCCTATGTATATTTCATGCACCATACCAATTAATGCTGGTTGAAATGTATCCACTCTGAGGATTGTCATGACTACTATAGTAGCTGCGTTTCCATTACCCTTCAAATTGTGCAAATTAAAAGTGGAATGGAAACACGTCAATTTCGCATATATCGCAAAAAAGTTTTTGCGCTTGCATGAGGTGGTTTTTCAGCCAATTCGAAAAAGGAACATTTCACAAAACTGCAGTGGAAAGTTTTTTTTCCGCATTTACAGGTCACCTGGTGCAAGTAAAAGTTGATCATCCTTTAAAGATAGTGCCATATGTTTGGACAGAAGATGAGACAGTTCTTTATTAAAAGACAAAAGAATTTACGGGAATACTGTATGCTAAACAAAGAAATGCCACAATTTATCAAGAATCATATCTTGAAGCAGATATGAGGGAGAAACACCTCATACGTGGCCGCTCCCTTTGATTAAAAATAATGGTTAGTGCGGTGGCTGGGATAAATGTAAACCTACCAACATCTATTGCCATGATTGTTTTGTTTTAGTCACATAACATCGGTTAATGGAAACGGTGTCATTTCGCAATAGTTTTTTTAGCATTTAGAAAGTACTGGGAAAGTAAATCTGTAATGGAAAACGCAGCTAGTGAAATCTATATGCAGTGTGCGGCACACAATACCTGCTAGGGTTTCATGTTTGTGCTGAAGACCCTCTCATTGTGACCCACATCAAACAGGGGTTCAGGGAGCCCAGGGTCCAAAGCCTGACCTCATTTGCAGCTGAATGTGAGAGCTGGGTCTGTGAGCGTGAGCTGTGATTAGCATGTGTTTGTTTGTGGAGGCCCAAGAATGGAGGGGAAGATACCAACAAAACACAGCTGGTGTGAACTACGCCCTCACCTGCAGGTACTGTGGGTCTCATATGATTGAAAGACCATCTGAAAAGATGGTTTAAGAACACTGTGGTAGTGGTGGGAAGTCAGACTTATTTTCGCAAAGCAGGTTTTTTTCAATTATTCAGTTTCACAATAAATGATTTGTTATTTTTATATATCGTTTTGCCATTTTCCAAATTTAAATGAAGCAATATAGGCGCACATTTCTGTTTTTTTTTTTCAATTAATGTTCATTTAATAAGGATGTTTATTGTAATTTCATGCATTTCAGTTCAAGCTGTTGGACTCCATATATAACCAGCATCTGCATTAATCATACTTAGTCATTTATTTAATAAGAAAAAAACTGGGGAAACATTTTAAATGTCTTTACTGTCATATTTGATTGAGTTAATGCATACTGAATAAAAGTATTTCTTTCAAAAATAAAATGTAAGAACCAATTTAATTGATTCATTGAGAAGATCTGATTCAAAAAAACATTTGCAGACAGCAATGCATTGCATTTAAGAGAAATTGTAATTGGATTATTGTAGTTTAAGCTGAGATGTTATGCATGGAGCTGTGCAAAAATTTGAATGGACACGTCATAATGTCTGCATTGTAAGACCACATCTGAAGTTTAAAGGCCACCGTCTCGAAACCGAAGTGGACAGTGGCTTAATGATAACTCTGCTCCCATAAATCTCACAAATGTTAAATTCCTACAAGTCAAACTAAACTGTTAATTTTATTTTCCAGTTATCAGATATTCAATGCTAAAATTATAAACTGGACTGCATTAACCGCTGTTGCTGAACTGGGTCTGATGGACATCTCTATTGGTGTGAATGGGGCGGAAGAGGTCAGTGACCTAAAAGGTTAAGATCTGTGGGTTATTGACCACTACCACTGAAACACAATGAGCCATGGTTAATGGAGTAGTACAAGACATCCAGAAAAAGAAATGTGGTGTAGATTTATTGTGAGTGCGTGTGTGTAGCCAGGCTATGTTAAGAGGGATAGTATGCCCAAAATGAAAATTCTGTCATGTCACCCTCATGTCGTTCCAAACCTGTAAGACTTTCGTTCATCTTCGAAACACAAATTAAGATATTTTTGATGAAATATGAGAGCTGTCTGTACTCTTCATTGCAGCCATGGCTCCTCTGTATGGGCAGGTGAAGCAGAGCCCCACCAAAATATCCAAACATTGACCTCTATACAGACTGAATTAATAATCAATTATAAATGTATTCAGCATTCAGTAACAAATATTTTTCGGATTTTCTAGACTCTTTTAAGCTGTAAAGTGAGCAGGGATATATTAAAATGTAGTACATGGCAGGCATGTATTCATGATACTAAGCGGGGCAGCCGGTCTCGGAGCCCTCCCCAACTCTACAGCACCCCACAAATTTCTGTAAATCTGTGGTGAAAAAATTGAACTGCAGCACGCTCTAATTGAGAGACATTGGGGCAGATTTCAGGCTGCCCAGCTTATTTTCACTTTACCTTAAGTAAACCTCGCTCCAGACCAAGACAATATCAGTCTGCTTCAGCCATATGTCTGCATCAGGTCAGTAACTAGTTGGCATGTGTGTTCTTCAGCGTATCAAATTAATGAAAGAATAAACCCTTTAGTAAATGTGTGAATGGACATGTGAATAGCCTTTTTATACAGTAGTTCTGTTGTGTTTGTTCTGAGAATTTCCTCACTGGAATTAAACACTAAACACCTTGCAATATTCTAAAACAACATTCGTACAATGCTCCATCGCATTTTACCTACACTAAACCTACCCAATAGTGTTAAAGTCCCCCTGTAGTCAATCATTTTGTCCCTTAAAACTCATCTTTGATCACCAATATGACATTTTAAAAGTTTTTTTTACTGTGAAAAAAATGTATGCCTTAAAATAGCTTAAATGTAACACTACACCCTTGTTTCATTTAGTATATGCGGATACATGAATATGCAAATTATCCCCACCTCCACTCACTCATACAGGATCATCTACACATTGATGTATCAGAATGGTAATGCGTTTTATGTATTGCTCTTTACAATGTCAGACACACAATGGTAATTAATATGATTAGCCTTTGACTTGACTGCGTTATCAAACAGCTAATAATGTGTTGCTAATGTTACACAAACCATGTTCCCGTTCGCCATCTCTGTCTGCCTTCTGAAAGTCAGCATCCTTAAAATTACTTTAAACCACTTAGAAGAAAGGCATATAGTGCATCACAATATCGTAATATACATCATATACGTAATTCACTCACTATACATTGCATCCGGAAAGTACTCACAGCGCTTCACTTTTTTCACATTTTGTTGTGACACAGCCTTATTCCAAAATTGATTAAATTCATTATTTTCCTCAAAATTCTACAAACAATACCCCATAATGACAACATGAAAAGTTTGTTTGAAATCTTTGCAAATTTATTAAAAATAAAAAACGAAAAAATCACATGTACAAAAGTATTCACACCCTTTGCCATGACACTCAAAATTGAACTCATGTGCATCCTGTTTCCACTGATCATCCTTGAGATGTTTCTACACATTGATTGGAGTCCACCTGTGGTAAATTCAGTTGATTGGACATGATTTGAAAAGGCACACACCTGTCTATATAAGGTACCACAGTTAACAGTGCATATCAGAGTACAAACCAATCCATGAAGTCCAAGGAATTGTCTGTAGACCTCAGAGACAGGATTGTATCGAGGCACAGATCTGGGAAAGGGTACAGAAAAATTTCTGCAGAATTGAACCACCAGGACTCTTCCAAGAGTTGGCTGTCTGGCCAAACTGAGTGTTCAGGGGAGAAGGCCCTTAGTCAGGGAGGTGACCAAGAAGAACAATCATCTCTGAAGCACTCCACCAATCAGGCCTGTATGGTAGAGTGGCCAGATGGAAAAACTCAGTTGAACTCTTTGTCCTGAATGGCAAGCATCATGTCTGGAGGAAATCAGGCACCGCTCATTACCTGGCCAATACCATCCCTACAGTGAAGCATGGTGGTGGAAGCATCATGCTGTGGGGATGTTTTTCAGAGGCAGGAACTGGGAAACTAGTTAGGATCGAGGGAAAGATGAATACAGCAATGTACAGAGACATCCTTGATGAAAACCTTCTCCTAGCACTCTGGACCTCAGACTGGGGCAAAGGTTCATCTTCCAACAGGACAACGACCCTAAGCACACAGCCAAGATAACAAAGGAGTGGCTACGGGACAACTCTGTGAATGTCCTTGAATGGCCCAGCCAGAGCCCAGACTTGAACCCGATTGATCATCTCTGGAGAGATCTGAAAATGGCTGTGCACCGACACTCCCCATCCAACCTGATGGAGCTTGAGAGGTCCTGCAAAGAAGAATGGGAGAAACTGCCCAAAAATAGGTGCGCCAATCTTGTAGCATCATACTCCAAGAAGACTTGAGGATGTAGTTGGTGCCAAAGGTGCTTCAACAAAGTATTGAGCAAAGACTGAATACTTATGTATGTGACTTTTTTTTTTTTCTCTCAATTTTTTTAGTTAATACATTTGCAAAGATTCAAAACAAACTTCTTTCATGTTGTCGTGGGGTATTGTTTGTAGAATTTTGAATAAAATAATTAATTTAATCCATTTAGGAACAAGGCTGTAACAAAATGTGGAAAAAGTGAAGCGCTGTGAATACTTTCCGGATGCACTGTATTGCTAAATATACCCGATTTTTCATATCAACAGAAAAATATAAAAGGCTTCTCGTAAGACTCCCCTGCTTCACAGCATAGTAAAGATATGCACATTGACCTGCACAATGAAGTTATTGGTTACAAGGTAGTTTGTGTCGTAAGGAACACCAGTGTGGAGAAAATACTCAGAAATGGTGTTGACTTATGAATTTGCACATGGTTTGTCTTAAAGCATATTGAAAACACCACATTGACATATAAACAATATTAAAAACTTGATTTTCACCACAAGGGGTCTTTAACAAAAGCAAATCTGACAGGAAAACACAATTGCTGGAGCAACCATGCCATTTTAGCTTGTTTCTAGAAGTTTTTAAGCTCTTTTGTTGTAACTAGTGTTTCACGCATTAAATTCTGTACCAGCTGAGCTACAGAGCAAGCTTAGTATATCAGAAAAGTCAAACATATGGAGCTGGCTATGTAATGCAAATTCCAAAATGTATTCGTTTACAAATCATGCACTATGGTAAAAAGTATTTTGAGGTCATAATATAATATTTTAGTCTTATAATAAATAATAAAAATAATAAGTCTTTATTAATCCATAATCTCCCCCTGTCATTTTTTTAATGAAAAGTATTAAAAGTGCTTGCTATTTTACTGCCTTTAGTGTTCATTTTTGTTGGAAACTGCAGCGATGTGTATGTATTGGTACATATTTTGCAGAAATGTTGCCACAGGTAGGTTTTTTGAACTATCCCTTTAAAGCCTTCATGTCCTTGTCCTTCACTTGAATGTTGTAACCAGCTGTGCGTGTGTTCTACCTGTGTTGTGTCTCTGGTTTACCTGCTCCAGGAACACAGACTATCAACTTCAACCTCAGTGAGCTGTCATAGCCACTTTAAGTAACGCATACACACAACAAACCATCCCCTCAGCTCAAGGGAGATGTCAGGAGAGACGTACATTTGGCCTGCTATTCTGACATGGCTCATTTTTCCAGTACCATTAAATAAAAAAAAATCTTTTAGTCTTTTTTTGGTCTGGCAAGACAGGTTAGAATGGTTTTACGAAGAGTATGGGATCAAGAGCAAAATTAAAAACCCAATTTTATTAGGTTCAAAGTCTCTTAAAGGCATTATTGTTCCGACTGGTCAGTCTAGCAAGAGCATGCCCAATACACCAGTCTGATTTTGAAAACCTGATTGGGGTATTTTGAAGTACTTGACTTTAATTATTTTTAAGGAATCACATTCTGAATTATTCTTTTATCCTTATGATTCAGGCTGCTAATTCTGGTCTTTACATGTTTATTACGTTTGCAGCAGGGTTGTGTGTCATTACGAATTGAAAATTCTTTAAATTCCTGAATTTGAGTAAAATTTTAATTGAGGTTTAGGATTGCAATTATAAAATAAAGAAGTTAGAAATCCATACATCGTTAAGTCTAATTTTGAACATATATATATATATTAGTGTGTGTGTGTGTGTAAAAAAAAAAAAAAATAAATAAAAATCTGTGGATCTCAGCTCTGGTACTAGGGACGCACCGCTCTACACATTTTGCATGTCTACCTTATCTGACACAGCTCAGTTCATGGAGCTCCTTCCTCATGAGCTGATAATCTGAATCAGGTTTGTTAAATAAAGCTACACTATGTAACTTTTTTTTGGGTTAGTTCACCCAAAAATGAAAATTCTATCATTAATTACTCACCCTCATGTTGTTTCAAACCCGTAAGACCTTCGTTCATCTTCGGAACACAAATTAATATAATTTAGATTAAATCTAAGAGCTCTCTGACCCCTCCATAGACAGCAATGTAATTACCACTTTTTCAAGGCCCAGAAAGGTAGGAAAGACATTGTTAAAATAGTCCATGTGACTACAGTGGTGGAGCTCTCAGATTTAATCAAAAATATCTTCATTTGTGTTCCGAAGATGAACGAAGGTCTTACAGGTTTGGAACAACATGAGGGTGAGTAATTATTGACAGAATTTTATTTTTTGGGAGAACTAACCCTTTAAATTTTGAGTCAATACTGTACATCATTAATCCTTCCAAAACGTGTTTTTGTTTTACCCAGATTCACTATGGTAAGCCTATTATAAGTGTTTATATTTTGTGTGGTATAGGTTAGTTGTCACAACGAGTGAGAAAGTTTGACACGCTAAATCTTGAACCTCCGGGAATCACCCGTTTTAAATAAACACCAATCAGAGGAGAGTCTGCTGGCAAAAAGAGAATGCGACAGAGCTCGTAATAAAATGAGGATCCACATTGGCTTGGCTTTTTAGAGATGCCAAGAACTGAGGGATTTGAAATGTTGTAAACACGAAGCAGTAATGGCGTTTTTATTACTCAACAGGTGAGAAAGGTTTATTGTAAAGCATTATCTATTGTGAAGGGTCATTTCGTTATGTGTTATTGTAGCACTGTGCTAAAATTTATTTTCAAGGAAGTACCATGTCTATTAATGGTACATCTTCAGCTAGTCAGCTTGAGACCCTTTCCATCTAAACTAGTTATATCCAGTAGTGAATGTTTTATGAGCAGTAGGATATTTATAATTATCCACACAGTCACACCAAGCCAAAGCACAACCAAAACAATGTTCTTCCTCAAAATACATGAAGTTTTTTTTTTTTTAACTGCTAGAGGTCCGACTGTTACATAGTGTACCTTTTAAATAATAAATGCTACGTTCTCCCCATGGTGTAATTACTGTAATTACAAGATGACAACAGGTGATGCTGTACTTGGAGCTGTTCAACGGTCAGGTGGTACAAGTCAGAGCTCTTTGAAAATTCTGAGTTTACAAGTTGTAATTATGAATTCTACAACAACGTGAACACTTTTGACAAGTCGGAATCTCGAAATTACTGTAATCATGGCATGATCACATTTGAAGACATGCAAATTGTGCAGATCAGTGGGTCCTCAGGACCAGAGTTGAGAGCCACTGTAATAACTTTTTTGTGATCAGAGTGTAAATGCTAATTCAAATTGCACCGACAGATGGCAACAGACAATTTGTCTGGTTTCGTTGGATCAGTGTGTTATCCCGTCAGAGTCAGCGTTGGTCGGATCTCGTTTTCGCTGTTTGAACATGTTGAATCTGCGTTTGTTGGGTCTTGGAGTGTCTGACAAATGATGTACTGTAATCTGGTGATTGTCAGCATTGGTCAGCACTTGTCGGTGAAGTGTAAATTGGCCTCGAGTCATTTTCCATAATGCTTTACCTTCTGGAATGCATTACCTTCAAATTCTTTCTTTGAATTGCAGTTCATTACCTTCCTCTTCCTGTCATTCCAGTTCCTTCCTGTGGGGTGTTGTGAGTTGAAATTAAATTCATAATCATGAATTGAAAAAGAGCTATTTCTTCAATTATTAATTTTGTCCAACCTTGGTTTGCAGATGTGTTTTTACCTTCTTAAAGCTGATATAAAAACTATTTTAAAAATCATTTAACTTTTATACTGTGGCATGTTTCTCTGGTAAGACAGGATATTCAATGAGAAACCCACCTTACTTGTTGAGCCATTGTTTCCTTTTTGGCCCACTTAAAGAGAGAGAGCCACACAATGACATTTATAAACACTTTTTTGGGGTAATTTAAAAAAATGTATTTGAAAGCATCACCTCATAAGTGAACCTTGTCAGCTTTAACATATTTCAGGCTTTATGGTAAAGCTTATGAGGTATGAAGAGAAGCGAGTGAAGTGAGAATTAAACGACAACATTCATAGTGGGATGTTGAGCTGCTTTGCAGGTGACAGGGCATTTGAGTGACATTGGATGTGTCTTTGTGTCTGTGTGCCGTGATTTTAATCAGCTGCAGGAGACACAGCTCTGATGGCTAGACAAAGATACAGGAAAAATCACAGCTGGAGGCATGAGAGGTGGAGAATGAGCGCGATAGAGACTGAGTGTGACAGAGAGAAGTGTCCAAAATTTGAAAAATCTGGCCAGTTTCTTACTACTTTGTCTTTTGCCATTGGTCCTTTCACTTGGTTAGAAATAAAGGGGGTCTTATTAACATATTTTTAACTAATAACAGTTTGTTTTCTGTACATGATGTGCATGGGATAAGGAAATCTGATTTGATGACACCACAGTACTTTTATAATAATATAAGGAATAAAATTATGCTGAAAGTAAATTCACTGTTAAATATAATTGAACTGAAAAAGTACAAAATTAAATGAAAATAACCACTTTAATATTATTCAATATTTTAGCTTTTGTTAACCCAAAGTTGTCATACTGTCATTTACTCACTCGTGTTGTTCTAAACCTGTATGCATTTTTTTTTCTGCATGAAGACTCTTCAGGTCCAAGGAACACTGCATGTAACCCATGGACATTAATTATAGGGACTAAAAATATAGAGGCCTTTTTTTTTTAAGAGTCATCTTTTGAGAAAAAGTCAATCATACATGGGGTGTGTTTCCCAAAAGCATTGTTAGCCAACTTTAGTCGCAAGTTCCATTGAACTCTATTGGTAACGACGGAACTTGCGACCATAGTTGGCTTTGGGAAACGCACCTCAGGTTTGGAACAATAAGTAAGTAAAGTGAGTAAATGATGACATTTCATGATTTCATGTTTTACATGAGATGTAAAATAAGTCTCTGATGTCCCCAGAGTGTGTATGTGAAGTTTTAGCTCAAAATACCCCACATATCATTATTTATAGCATGTTAAAATTGTCACTTTTAGAGGGTGAGCAAAAACGCGCAGTTTTTGTGTGTGTCCCTTTAAATGCAAATGAGCTAGTGCTCTCGGCCCCCTTTCTAGAAGAGGACAGAGTTTCAAGAGCTTGTGTTAGCAGCTAGAGCTGCACCCAGTTTTGCCAACTTAGCAACTTTGTCGTTATATTTAGCAACTTTTCAGACCCCTTTAGCAACTTTTTTCAAAAGTGCCTAGTGACAAATCTAGCGACTTTTTGGATAAACCTCATTAACTTTACAAATATCGCCAGCACTGTCCTGCAAGCGTGAGGTCTTGCTTTCCCCCTGCCATTACACCTCTCTCTGCGTCTACCCTGCTCAGTGAATGGCTGAAAGGAGCAGCAGCACCTTCTGTTGAACGCAACAGCAGCTGACAGACATGAATGAGCGAGCTACATGGGCACACAGTGTTTCCACGGATTTATCACTTATCTGCTTCCTTTTGTTTTGTATTTAAAGAATTTAGTTTGACCATTTTGATTTCCATTCTTCTCTTGTGCTTATCACTTATATTATTCACTATCACAGAGCTTTAGTTCATCGAGTTTCCGATCTCTCTCTCTCTCTCTCTCTCTCTTTCTCTCTCTCTCAATTCAGATTATTTTACACAAAAATTGTCATTCACAATCATACTCGTTTTATTGTCTGACAACAAAAATTTTTATTGGACAGCCAGCTATATTGTATTATTTTAAAATATAGTATGTGAAAATACATTAGGCAGACAGAATGCAAGTAGGAGGTGGTGAGGTCATTGATATGCTATTTGACACGTGACATCATCTAGCCACATTTAGCGACTTTTTGGGCAGGCTTCAGCTACTTTTGAAAATAGTTGGCAACACTGCACGATTAATCGTTAAAAGTTCGCGATCTCGACAAACGCACGCGATCTTATTCCTAAATTACCATGATTCTGCTTAACTTTTATGCCTGTTTCACATCGTAAGCGTCAGCGGAGTGTTTACAGCGCATATTTTTGCCGCTGCCCATTGGATGACCGGTGTCCACTGGCGCGAAGCAAGCAGAGCAGAAAGATAATTTCCAATTAATTCCTATGAACTTCCATTGGAATGAATTGAAAACTCTCTCTGTTCCGCGCCAGTAGACACGCACCGTGAGAGGGTCGGCCGCCACGCTTCCGATGTGAATGTTCTCATTCATTGATATGGGCAGGGTTTTTCCATTCCAATTACGAGGCGGCCGCCTCCGACTCTGGCTGTCCACAAAACTCAGACACAGACTTGATTATTATATATTATACTTGATCTGTATATAAAGGGCTGTGGATTTGCATAAAATACTTTATCTTGCTAAAGTTTATAGCTGTTTCTGATGTTGTGCCCACTACGTGTCTTTAGATCACACAACATGAGGACTATTAATTAGCATCACACGCACAATAAATGGAATTTAAAACTGTGAAGAATCAAATGATCAGTAAACTGTTGGACAGATATTATACATTATAGGCTACACTAGGATTTGTGAGCTCAACATCTATTCTCTTTGTGCCGTGAACTTTCCAATGCGCTCAATGACTCCATGTTGCTTTAAGCACATCATTGTGCACCCGGGATGCGCATAAGCGGTTTGTGCCTCTCTGTTTTGAAGCGTTTCATATTATCATAGTTTTGTGCACTGAAAGATTATTAAAAGCCTGTCTTGTTCTGTCGTATCTATCATATCTTTTTGCCCCATTAAAAAGCTGCACATTACATTTGTGTGTATGCATGTATGCATGTAGGCTATGCATGTGTGTGTGTGTGTGTGTGTATATATATATTAGTATAATTAGTCATTGACTGTTTGGCAGCTGCTTTTTGTTTTCACAGCGTAAGTGTGTGGAGGTGTATAGAAACATGAAATGAGCTGAACAAGATGTATTAGAGATAACGTTCGTCTGCTCTCATTTCACCCTAACATGCCCTCAGTTTAGACACAGTGCAACATCTCCTTGCAACTCCCATCTCTTTACCCACTGCTACAGAACGGCTTTACTCATTACTCCTTTAAGGGAGCTCATTCTTATTCTAATAGGCACTGACATCTCGGTTACCTTAGAAATCCCAAACTAGAAGTGTCTTCAGCATCCCAGCACATCACACACAAAAAAATGTGGCATGCCCAGAACCCCACATATGCTTCGCCAACACACAAATTATTTTCATAGATAAAGCCATGCGACCAGACAAAAGCCTCAGAAACCTTACAGAGGCTCTGTGCTCTTGAGCTCTTTAATGTCTCTTTCTGTTTTTTTGTTTTTTTTCCTCAATTACTTTTCAGCATTCAATCAGACTCAAAAAAAGGCCATGTGTTTAGTCCACACAGAGGGTATTAATATTTTGGAATTAAGTATTTGTGTGTAAAACATAAATCTCTTTTTGGTCTAGACTCATGGTCTCTTGGGCACAGCCTTTATTTTTCAAATCAGCTCTGTTTCCCTAGTGAAATTTTATCAAAACTTCTTTCATCGCCTCTGATGAACACAATATGGTACTTATGGCTTTTACGCCATCTGTGAGAGATTTCTGTGGCCATGTGGCATTAATTCAACGAGTACATTCAGTACAAGTACGTATGCTTGAAAAAAAAAAACATGTAACAAATGCAGCTAACCTGCTTATGTCCCTCCACTCCTGCCTCTCATTCCTCAAGCACAAGCTGCACATTGGCTTGTCAGTGTTTCAAGGATGTAGTGACTATATAATAGCCATGAAAGGTATTTATTTGCTGCTCTTGATGAGCTCAAGAATTTTTTTACACTGATGAAACAAGCATATGGAATGAGAGCGAGTTGAATAGAAATTGCAGAATGCAGACCGTTTCAAAAAGGGGATAAAGATGAGACGTGGTTAACCTGACTCACAGTTAAACATCATATGAATGCATTTAAAGAGCAGACCTTAACCCTAACCCAAAAATTCATGGACTACCAGTAAAATTGATAAAAATTGGGACCAAAATTATTCAGACACTAGACCTGCGTGTATGGCGCCGTGTGGGTGAGCGGTTTGCTGATGTCAATGTTGTGGATCAAGTGACCCATGGTGGCGGTGGGGTTATGGTATGGGCAGGCGTATGTTATGGACAGCGAACACAGGTGCATTTTATTGATGGCATTTTGAATGCACAGAGATACCGTGATGAGATCCTGAGGCCCATTGTTGTGCCATTCATCCACGACCAGCATGTTTGGGATGCTCTGGATCGGCGTATACAACAGCATGTTCCAGTTCCTGCCAATATCCAGAAACTTCACACAGCCATTGAAGAGGAGTGGACCAACATTCTACAGGCCACAATCAACAACCTGATCAACTCTATGTGAAGGAGATGTGTTGCACTGCGTGAGGCACCAGAAACTGACTGTTTTTTGGACAGCAACCCCCCCCCACATATCTAATCAGTATCTTGATATGCCACACCTGTGAGGTGGATGGATTATCTCGGCAAATGAGAAGTGCTCACTAACACAGATTTAGACAGATTTGTGAACAATATTTGAGTGAAATAGGCCTTTTGTGTACATAGAAAAAGTCTTAGATTTTTGAGTTCAGCTCAAGTAAAATGGGGCCCAAAGTGTTGTGTTTATAATTTTGTTCAGTGTATATGCACACCGATCAGGCATAACATTATTCCTAATATTGTGTTGGTTCCTCTTTTGCTGCCAAAACAGTCCTGACCCGTCGAGGCATGGACTCCACTAGACCCCTGAAGATGTGCTGTGGTATCTGGCACTAAGATTTTAGCAGCAGATTCTTTAAGTCCTGTAAGTTGCGAGGTGGGGCCTCCATGGATCGGACTTGTTTGTTCAGCACGTCCCACAGATGCTTGATTGGATTGAGATCTGGGGAATTTGGAGGCCAAGTCAACACTCAAACTCGTTGTGCTCCTCAAACCATTCCTGAACCCTTTTTGCTTTGTGGCAGGGAACATTATTCTTCTGAAAGAGGCCACAGCCACTAGGGAATACTGTTTCCATGAAAGGGTGTACATGGTCTGCAACAATGCTTAGGTAGGTGGTATGTGTTGACACCTTTCTATCAGAACCAGCATTAACTTCTTGAGCAATATGAGCTACAATAGCTCGTCTGTTTGATTGGACCACACGGGCCAGCCTTCGCTCCCCACGTGCATCAATGAGCCTTGGTGCATACGCACTGTTCTTTCATGACCCTGTTGCTGATTCACCACTGTTCCTTCCTTGGACCACTTTTGATAGATACTGACCACTGCAGACCGGGAACACCCCACAAGAGCTGCAGTTTTGGAGATGCTCTGACCCAGTCGTCTAGCATCACAATTTTGCCCTTGTCAAACTCGCTCAAATCCTTATGCTTGTCCATTTTTCCTGCTTCTAACACATCCCACTTTCCCACTTTGAGGACAAAATGTTCACTTGCTCCCTTATTATTATTATTATTATTATTATTATTATACATTTTATTTATAGGTGCCTTTCATGGCACTCAAGGACACCTTACAAAGTCCACAAAAAACGATTACATCAGACAAAGACAATACAGCAACAAACGACTACAACATTATAATCACATAAAAGCCTGCCTAAACAAATGAGTTATAAAACGAGATTTGAAAACTGGAAGACTTGAACTATTGCAAACTTCCACAGGAAGCAAGTTCCATAAATGAGGAGCCAGCTAACCAAAAGCTTGTGACCCCATGGAAGTTGTCAGAGTGCGTGGAAGAACAAGTGTAAGTGCAGAAGCCGATCTTAAGCCGATCTTTCACAAATGTTTGTAGAAGCAGTCTGAATTCAATGATTTGGAGGGGTGTCCCAATACTTTTGGCAATATAGTGTATATCTCACCCATTAACAGGTGCCGTAATGAAGAGATAATCAGTATTATTCACTTCACGTGTCATAATTTTTTTTGCCTGATTGGTGTATATATACTATTTATATAGTACTATATAATATACTCACACTCTCTCTCTCTCTCTCTCTCTCTCTCTCTCTCTCTCTCTCTCTCTCTCTCTCTCTCTCTCTCTCTCTCTCTCTCTCTCTCTCTCTCTCTCTCTCTCTCTCTCTCTCTCTATATATATATATATATATATATATATATATATATATATATATATATATATATATATATATATATATATCTCAGATAGATAGATAGAGAGATAGAGATATAGAGGTATATATATATATATATTAGTTAGCCATGAAACACATAAGTATAGAAAATGAGTTGACAGGTGAAGGGGAGAGATGTGAGCTATTTATATATAATGTAGAATGCTGCACAAAGATTTCAGTCTTATAGTGGGACAAAGAGGGTGATGGATGAGATACCTTGTTGGCTTCTGTGCTTTAACGCTCACAACTTTTCCCTTCACCTGTCAACTCATTTTCTATACTTATATGTTTCATGGCTAACCAGTCTTTAACAAACACCTACAATTCCAATAGGTTGTGTGGTGGATGGGTGGCGAGGTGCAAATAAAGGGAATGGAATCATTCTACAGGCCTGTTCCTTGACCTAGCTGTCAAGGACTGCAATACATCTTGTTTCCTGTTTTTATGCATTTATGGTCTTGGATATTTACTACTGCAAAGTCCAAAACTTCGGAAATATATCATATTTCCCTGTGGCTGTTCCCTGTTACTTTATACTTTAAATATAATTTGGTTTGTGTTATTGTCATTATTTCTATAGCGTTAGTCAATTCGATTTCCAGGTACTAGTACTTTATGTACAAGTTGTTCTTTCAAAACAACGCCATCAAGTACCTTTGCTGGAATAACAAGACAAGTCAGTGTTAATTTTTATTGGTTGTAAAATATGTAAAAACGTCATGGGAATTTAAAGACTTATAGTTCACTTAAAAAATTGTTTACAACAGAGAAAGAGGGATGCTGTACACTGATGTAAACTGCGATGAGATTGTCATGCGAACACACAAGATATTTATTTTATGTATTATTTATAGTTGTAATCATTCGTACCAGATGGCAAAATTGTTCAACATCATACAACTTGGATTGTATAAAATGGATGATTTTTATGCTTTTTAAATATATTTTTTTCCTGATTTTATTTTTTTCCTAAATTATGATGATTTCTCATGAAGCGAGGCTGGTATATTTACAATATTTACAAATGTATTATTTAGATAACTGATTACTTAGCTTAAACATATTTTACCTGCCACATACATATACGCTTATCCACTTTATTAGGTACACCTGCTTGTTAATGCAAATATCTAATCAGCCAATCACATGGCAGCAACATGGCTACATACAGATGGTACGGTCAGAATTTGGTGTAAACAACATAAAAGCATTGATCCATCCTGCCTTGCATCAACAGTTCAGACTACTGGTGGTGGTGTAATGGTGTGAGGGATATTTTCTTGGTGCACTTGGGGCCCCTTAGTACCTATTGAGTATTGTTGCTGACCATGTCCATCCCTTTATGTCCACAGTGTACCCATCTTCTGATTGCTATACTTCCAGCAGGATAACGCGGCATGTCACAAAGCTCAAATCATCTTAAACTGGTTTCTTGAACATAACAATGAGCTCACTATACTCAAATGGCCTCCACAGTCACCAGATCATGGGTGTGCATCCGAGTAATCTGCAGCAACTCTGTGATGATATCATGTCAATATGGACCAAATTCTCTGAGGAAATTTTCCAGCACCATGTTGAATCTCTGCCATGAAGAATTAAGGCACTTCTGAAGGCAAAAGGGGGTCCAACCCAGTGCTAGCAAGGTGTACCGGGGTCAGTAAGATGTTTGTTTGTTTGTTTAAAAAAATAAATAAACAAAAAATAGGCAAGGATGCATTAAATGTGACAGTTAAGATATTTATACTTTTACAAAAGGTTTTGATTTCAAATAAATGCTGTTCTTTTGAACTTTATATTCATCAAAGATAAAAAGTCATAGTTTCCACAAAAATAAATGTTTAATTGTGCATCAAATCAGTGTTAGAATGAACTCTGAAGGTTCATGTGACACTGAGTCATGGCTGCTGAAAATTCAGCATTCCCATCACAGGAATAAATTACATTTTAAAATACACTCACCTAAAGGATTATTAGGAACACCTGTTCAATTTCTCATTAATGCAATTATCTAATCAACCAATCACATGGCAGTTGCTTCAATGCATTTAGGGGTGTGGTCCTGGTCAAGACAATCTCCTGAACTCCAAACTGAATGTCAGAATGGGAAAGAAAGGTGATTTAAGCAATTTTGAGCGTGGCATGGTTGTTGGTGCCAGACGGGCCGGTCTGAGTATTTCACAATCTGCTCAGTTACTGGGATTTTCACGCACAACCATTTCTAGAGTTTACAAAGAATGGTGTGAAAAGGGAAAAACATCCAGTATGCGGCAGTCCTGTGGGCGAAAATGCCTTGTTGATGCTAGAGGTCAGAGGAGAATGGGCCGACTGATTCAAGCTGATAGAAGAGCAACTTTGACTGAAATAACCACTCGTTACAACCGAGGTATGCAGCAAAGCATTTGTGAAGCCACAACACGCACAACCTTGAGGCGGATGGGCTACAACAGCAGAAGACCCCACTGGGTACCACTCATCTCCACTACAAATAGGAGGCTACAATTTGCATGAGCTCACCAAAATTGGACAGTTGAAGACTGGAAAAATGTTGCCTGGTCTGATGAGCCTCGATTTCTGTTGAGGCATTCAGATGGTAGAGTCAGAATTTGGCGTAAACAGAATGAGAACATGGATCCATCATGCCTTGTTACCACTGTGCAGGCTGGTGGTGGTGGTGTAATGGTGTGGGAGATGTTTTCTTGGCACACTTTAGGCCCCTTAGTGCCAATTGGGCATCGTTTAAATGCCACGGCCTACCTGAGCATTGTTTCTGACCATGTCCATCCCTTTATGACCACCATGTACCCATCCTCTGATGGCTACTTCCAGCAGGATAATGCACCATGTCACAAAGCTCGAATCATTTCAAATTGGTTTCTTGAACATGACAATGAGTTCACTGTACTAAAATGGCCCCCACAGTCACCAGATCTCAACCCAATAGAGCATCTTTGGGATGTGGTGGAACGGGAGCTTCGTGCCCTGGATGTGCATCCCACAAATCTCCATCAACTGCAAGATGCTATCCTATCAATATGGGCCAACATTTCTAAAGAATGCTTTCAGCACCTTGTTGAATCAATGCCACGTAGAATTAAGGCAGTTCTGAAGGCGAAAGGGGGTCAAACACAGTATTAGTATGGTGTTCCTAATAATCCTTTAGGTGGGTGTATATTCAAGTAGAAAACAGTTATTTTAAATTGTAATAATATTTCACAATATTACTCTATATTTGATCAAATAAATGCAGCCTTGGGGAGCATAAGAGACTTCTCTCAACAACATTTAAAAAATCTTACTGACCCCAAACATTTTGTGTTATTGGTCATTACTTCTAGTATTAGTCGATTCTCTGCAGATGTGATAATAGTAGCTTTGCCAAACTTCTCTAGCTCCCACACTGTGTGAAAGCCAACAGTCTATTTATCAATCCCTCTTTCTGGTGTCTGGACTAATCAACGGCACTAATTGATTTGAGCGCTGGTGGGGGTGGGGGCACCAGGGGAAGGGGATGAGCGGGTTATCTCTGGCCCGTATCCAAAATCTTTCATATTAGCAATAAAAGAAGAGTGAACAAATGAATAAATAACATACTCCCCAAGGGAAAAATACACAATTATATTCATTCAAAAGTTATTTGTTATTCACGCAGACTCTCCAGTGTAAACCCTGTCTGTAGTTAAAGAAACCTTCATTTGTACAGAAGCAATAAATACACGAGTATATCCTCTTTCATTTGCTCCACAACAAATAAAAACAATCATGGTGTTGATGCTATAACTTACAGTCTGTTTTTGTGTTGTCAGTACCTTGAAGACACAATGACTGGTAACAGCCGAGGCTCTGAAAGAGAAAGTCGCACATCAAGGACACACCAAATGTGGAGAAGGACAGAGAAAGAAAGAAATTATAGAATACTATGTTGAGAGAGTCTGCTGCTTTTTTTTTTTTTAGTATACACTAAATCCTCATCCACCAACCTTAAGGCTACATTTCTATAACTTCATTGTGACTGTTTGCTTTTGTTCACAACTTGTCAGGATCTAGTTATTGATTTGCTCTATACATTTTTCCTAAATATAACACATATGTGTTATTAAGAGAGGTGTGGAAATAGTTAGCAAGGAAGCTGTCAGTTGATATAAAAACATGGAAAATGTTTTGTCAAAAATGTGCCTTATTACATCTTAATTAACCGTTTTTAGTCATGCCAAAATTATTACTGAATCAAAGTGACTACATTAGGTAATACAATTAAAATTAATATAAAGATCTCTATCACAGCTGCCTGTAGCCACGTTTTACAGTGTAAGAAACCTGAGTTGCTGAAAAGTATTAACCGCCTAGTAAGTAATTATGTGTTACTAATCTGATGCCTGTGTGAGTCTGTATAGAAAGTGAACAATCCACTGTCAGTAAATCCAGGAAAATGTATGGATAAAAATATTAGAGCCAAACGTTTTTTTTCATCCCATAAAGCCAAGCAAGTAGCAGTCTAACCTTGGCATTTAGAAATATACCTTGCGCATTTTAATTAATTTTTCTATTTAATCTTAAACTATATTTTTTCAATTTTATTTAAAAACGGATAGTGGGAGGGTTTTTTATTTATTTATTTTGAGGGGAAAATATGGTCATATAAAATATAAATTAACAATTAATAATAACAACAACAATAATAATTATAATAATAAACGATACATGCTACTGTCACTTAATTAATAAAAATTCACTTTTTTTGTTTGTTTGTTTGTTTGACAAATGCTTTTCAACTAAATAAAAACACCAATATTTCTTTGCAACACCACTTTATTTTATTGATAGTGCCCGTTCTGCAAAAAAAATAATTTAATACAGAATGAGTTAAATGCTTTTTGTTCAAAAAAAAAAAGTGCGGATTTGACAGGTAATTCCAACGTTGTGTTATAAGGAAACGGACAGACATTTTTAAAGAAAAGATGCACATGAACATTTTTAACGAAAATATGACGCAAACGCATCGGCTGTATGGCATAAACCCGTCTTTATAAAGTGCAGCTCCACATTGGGGGCGCTGAGATGTACTCAATACTAATAAGCATGTTATGAGTGCCTCCTTCACAATTATTTAATTTACTAGGGGAACATTTGCTCAATCTGCAAGGTTTTCTTTTCACAATAATTTCATAAAATAAACAAACAATTCATAACTAATGTATGTACATGCATAATTTAGCTACATAAGAGCAAAAGTCTATTTAAATATGTCCAGAAATTAGTCCATTAATCATTGTTTTTACTCGATTCCTGGTCGCTCTGATCATCTGTGAAACAAACGTCGACGTCGCTGTCGTTGTCGCTTTTTTGCTCGGCATCCTCGAAGATGCCTTCCATTTTGTCGTCGGATTTTTTGATGCTTTGACCAGGATGCCTCGATTTGACGTGCCTCTCCAAATCTCGCCTGCGCACAAGCACCTTCCCGCAGAACTCGCACCTGTAGGGCGTATTTCCCTCCGCGTGCAGTCGGATGTGTTTGTTGAGATTGCTGGGATCGCCAAAAGGCCTAAAACACACTTTACATTTGAGTGGTTTGTAGCCTGTATGAGTCCTCATGTGAATCTTCAGCCCGTATTTTCGAGAGTACAGTTTGCCACAATAAAGACACAAATGTCCCTTTTTTGGCTTGCCCGAATTTGGGTTCGATGCAGGCATAGACTCTAGTCGTGAACGGTTCTTCTCTACGGCGATTTCAGACAGCTGTTGCGTGTGCATCGCTATCTCCCTGTCGATATTCGTAATCGCGTTTAGATCTGGATTTAGAGCTGGCGCGCCAAAGTAGTCTGGGTATTTCAGCAGGTTACCAAAGTGAAATTTCAGAGGGTAGTACGGGGAACTATAAAGGAGCTCTCCATTGTAAACCGTGAATGGCATGAGGGGTATGTTGCAGTCTCCATTGTAGGATTTCCCCCCATCAAACTGTGGCAAGGAGAACCTTTCGAAGGGAAACCCGGCCGGAAGCTGGGAGTAGCGCGAGGGCGATAGGGCAGGGTGTATGCGGCTGTCAACGTGCTTGAAAGCTGAGGTCTCCTCAAAATGTGGCAGTAAAGGAAAGCCACGGATGGGGTTTGCGCAGGGGATCACGGGAGGTGTGCTGTCCATGGGGTGCGCGCATTTTGAGGGATGAACGTTTGGTAGAGGTTCATTTAGGGTACGCACTGACTTGATGTTTCCCAGCAGTTTACTGAACCCAATACTGTTTGGTTTCCCATTAGGCTCATCTCTCGCGACCTCAGCCGGGGAGATCTTTGAAAGTCCCATTGGTTTGAAAGCAGAGCGCACGCCGGGATGGAAACCCATGCTGTTGAGCACAGACGATGTCCCGCCAAGGCCCAGGATGTGTCCGGGGTTCCTGGCTGAGGTCACGCTCATGTCAAGGGCTCTGTCCTGCTCCTCTGCGCTCGGTTTTTTGGATAGTCCCGCTTTATTAACGAACGGTTTCACTGCGTCTGACACAAAGGGGCTGTGGCCGTTCCGTGGAGAGGACGACGTATTCGGGATGTCCCCTGATTTCGGAGATCTGTTAAAGTTGTCTGTGCCTCTCACTTGTTCGTTGCTCACCAAACTTCTGCCGTTGCTCAACGCACAGTGGAAATGCACGTGAGCTTTCAGGGTGTTCGGGTATTTGAATATTCTCCAGCAGTACCAGCAAATGTAGCGCTCCTCGCCTGAAACAAAAATTAAAAAAAGCAATTAAATGACGTTATTTTCAGCTACAACGCTCTTGCTTTACAGTTAGATTTCAAATGAGACCCTTTTTGAAATAATGAGACATAAAGATGATTTTAATCTCCAGAGCACTTTTAGCAACTCAAAAACTTTGCTGAATCTGGTAACCTAAACCTGCAATCATGTCTTTTTATCACCATGCCTTGGTCACGTTGGCATGACACCACTTGGGTAGTCTGGGGTCAATGATATAGATGTAATGATTTTGTAATCCTCAAAACCCCGTTGTTTATTGTTACCATCAAAAGAGCAAGCGCCGGCCCAATCTGGCGCTTACAAACCAATACATTCAATAGGGACATTCCCTGTGCGCTTTCCCGTGGAATTGACGGCAGCTGTTGCTTGAAATCGCTAGTCGCATAAGACAATGAGGCTGGCCCATCTGTTGACGCTGGAGAATAGGAAGCGTATGTCAAGGAGCGCACTGCGTATTGGCCCGAGAGCAGCGCTCACAGTACAGCGTCGCAAATCAGGGCAATATACATCCCACATAAAAGTTTGCATTCACTAGCCAACAATACCTTATGCAGCCAGCTAATTTACCGTAGAGCACCTTTTTGAATTTATTTGCTTTTGAATACATGAATATTAATGACTAGATTACATTTGTTAACCTCTTCCCCTCGCTGAACGACACTGGGCATGAGCCCAGGAGAGCACATCCAGGACTTTATTAGTAAATGCAACTAATTAAGAGAGATAATACAGACCGTAACTGAGCGTGATCAATCATTTGTCAATATAAATAGCAAATACAGTAGCCTGCAGTGTGTGTGTAGCTACTCTGCTCAATAATTATCAACCAATCAATATGAGTTACTGCCCCAGACGTCAGACCTTTCGATTTACTAACTAAACAGGGATAATCTGACAACATTCTCAGATAAGCCTATTAAATCGGATTTGAATAGGATTTGCCTTTGATTGTGCTGGTGGCCGTGTTACTTATAATTCGTTCATAGCTCATCAGAACAACTCATTTACTATTCGTTTTAAATATATAATGGGCTATAATATAATATGGGCTAATTTGGTATTACACTGTGGCTTTATTTGATAATTGCAAAGTTGCCGGAATTTCATTCAGTTTGCACGAAATGCATTTTCATTTTAAAACAATTTCGTAATTTGAATGACTACATGCAACTTGTACTTTATATTTCTGAAATAGTCAAGTAAAGTGAAAAAGTTCTGAAGAGTATTCTCCACTTCAAGGATTATATTTAATCATTGCACATTTTTAAATAAACGAAATTATGACGCACGTCTCACCTTTTTCGTCATGAGTTGGAGTCGCAGTCGTAGGAATGTCAAACCAATGCGCCAGTGCGTTGGAATACCAAACACTCAATTCCTCTCCAGTCTGTATTTCTCTTACCACGCGGTAGAATATCTTTCAAAAAGAAGGGAAAGTATTAGAAATAGTCTGTAATTTAAATAAGATCAAATTCATTACATTTTTCTTTACTCACCTGTCCTCCAGGTAAATCCGAGACTGCCTCGAGGTTCTGTTCTTGACTGTTCCTGGCCGCGCGTATTAACCCGATCCAATCTGGAACTGCACTGCCAGACTCATCCACGAATTCTCCCCTCACCAGACGAATCTACAAATACAAATTTCAACATGAATATGTTTTAATGTTGTTTTCTTGGTTGAGCTAAAATAGTCAAACTATTCAGTGAATTTGAACTTAAACGACTCATGTCTTCCTCCTGTGAAGCTGTTGAATTTTTTTTTTTTTTTTAAGAATATTTATCTAAAACCTGTTTTGTGTATATATATATATATATATATATATTCTTTGTTGACTTTTTTTTCTCCCCACGTATTTTTAAGTATACCACCCCAAGGTATTTCTAACAAAAGCGCGTTAATGTCGTTTTATTCGGTCTATTAGACAATGGTGATAATTTTCAAAGAACAGGGCACATAATTGAGTTGATATGAGAAACGAATTTGAAGAGTGTCAAAGCATTTCTATTCTGTTCAAACAAATTAAAGATTAAAGCGTGACATTTGACACGGAGATTGCACCTGATGATCGCCCATGGCCCGCGGCGTTGCATTTACGCGCATCAATCACAGAAGCAGACAGCGGAAAGAGCTCCAGTCTATTTACAACTTATTTAGGAAAGTAAAAGCCGTTTGCATGTAATGCCTTTTAAACCCCTTTGATTTACGAATATTACACATTTTAATAATTTTTGAAAATATATTTTATATAATTATACATTTCGATTATTTTTTTAATAAAATAGGCTACCTTGCCCATATTGTGATTTATACTAATATTTGATATAGTGTTTCCAGTTACATATAAAGTTACATTTAATCAGGATTTTATCTAGTGATTAGCTATTGTCTGGTTTACTGTTATCTTTATATCGAAATGAAATGGCACATGGGAAAAACCAGCCCTCAAGCTCTTTAAATTGAATAGGGTAGATGGCATGAAATCTCGCGCAGAAACTCACCCTATTAAGGCGGTTAAGTAAAAGGAATAGAATGACATGTTGTCCTGCTAATATAACTCAATTAATTCTAACTTGACAGCACAAACCAATTAATACGAGGATGCTATGAAGAGTGACAGGTCAGCATCGAGACTTGGAAAGTATGGTGTTACTAACTTTTTTTTTAACTGCATAAAAAATACTTCTAAATTCATAAAAAATGTTTTTAAAAGATACTTTGTTTTCTTTAATTTTGTTTTATTTTTCAGATTAAAGCATTATTATTTTTTATTAGTAGTAGTAGTAGTAGTAATAAAAATATAATAATAATAAATATTATTATTATTGTATTTTATTTGTACTTCTATGTAGGTGTCATTTAATAGATTAAATAAAAAAGCTGCAAAATAAAATACAAATGGAAAAGGCTAATTTGCAGGTATAATCCTATTCTACATTGTACAGTATTTTGCACATCTTGTGTAAAATGTCACGAATGCATAATCCGTTTGTAATAGAAAAATTGTCACATTTCTCTCAGTGTGCATTTTATAAAAAACTTTCAAAAGTCATATTAAAATGTTTAACACTCTTATCTTTCTTCAAGGGCGCGTCGAAAATAAATCAAACTAACCTTCTTTTTTACTCCAAGTTCCTTGCGGTCCGAAACATACTTCCCCAGTTTGAAGATGCCCGGCACCGGACCTATCCGAAGCCCGACTGGGATGCTGCAGTCGGCGAACACACTGATAGCGGGTGTCCGAGTCGCTTGCATGGCTGGCTCTGTGTGGGGCTGAGCTATCAGAACCAGGACGATCAAGCAGGCACTGATTGAGATGAGCAGAGAGTCTGAGATGAGGACAGACTAATATCCGCCCGCCAAGTGACGCGGTGGCGTGTGTGATCCGGCTTTTCTTATGGCGCAGTCAGGTACCCCTCGGCACATTAATGCGCAAGGGCGAGCAGCGCGCTATGAGAGAGTTGCGCTCTTTTAGCAGCTGTAGAACCCTCCAAAATGGTCACATGGAGACTTTCCCTCACCCTCACGCATAATGAACCGCTCCAAACGGTCAAGAGACAATAGGCCCCAGCGACCTTCCCATCCCCAAAATCCAATTTGTCAAGGGCAGAGAAAAGAGAGTGCAGAATCAAAGGTCTGGCGCAACCATTAATCCTCAGCATGTGGCTTTGTCCGCCAGACAGTTGCGATATTTTAAGTGACAAATCCACTGTATAATTTCTCCATAAATTCTCTCCCCTTTTATTGTTCCTATACAAACCAGTTTTTGGAAATCAGTGACTACTTTAAATCTACTTGGCTGCATCCTTTTAGGTTTTATGTACTTCAAAGCTCTTTATTCTCTCCCTGGCTGCATTGTCCGTTGCCGTTTCAACAAAAGGAGCAGGAATGTTTGGGAGACTTGTTAACTTCTATTGACTCTCGGCGTGTGCCGTGCTGGGACCGGGCAGGTACTCAACGGGAGAACCAGCCAAAAAAATAAGAGCCGCTTTCAAAATAACCACCACCTTATCATTTCACACTTTTTGACAACAGGTCACGTATCAGGATGGTCGCATTCAGTTTTTATGAAGTGCCCTGCAGTGCTCTAGAATTAATGGAGAGGGGGGGAAAAAAGATTGTATCAAAAGACACAGGACAAAACACTAAATCTTTAGAGTTGCTGCTTGCCAATATTTCATCTTTTAGCAGCTTTCACTTGTATTGAATATTTTCAAGGGGAAAGCAATAAATTCATTGTATTCATGCATATTTAACATTCAGGTAAAAATATAATTTTAGCCTCTAATACACTTGACCCATATAACCTTTATAAGGCATTGCTCTTTTGAATACAAAGTTACTAAACAGTTTAAAGTTCAAAAATAACAATTTAGTGTTTTTTTAGACGTGTCAAAAAGAGGAGCACCACTGATATCACTCTGGACCATTGGGTGTCATTTGAAGTGACTTCAGTGGTATTGTTACCACTGGTTTTAAAACTTAATTTGACCTCTTTGGTCGTGGTCCTCAATGACTGAACAGAGGCCGACGGAAAGAAACAAGAATTTGTGGGCGATAAATTCAAGCCATGAACATGTCCCGCTAACCTCTGCCCTGGCGACTCTGCGATGACACTACGCTGTAATTGGAGAAGCAGAGGTGGGATTTCTTTCTTCAGGAAAAGGTACCCCACTGCTCCTTTCTTGGAGCCTTCTCTTTGGGCTCCTTAATGAGTCAAAGAGCGTGAACGACACGCGAACAATTTTTGAATAGGCGCATGCAAAGGCCGGCTGTGTGGTGCGTTATTTATTAATGTTGCCATTTGTGACTGGTTCCCATCCGCTCTGCAACAGCGGGTCCGGCCTCTACAGCTCTCACACCAGCCGGGCCCATTCTCATTCTCGTCTTGTGTCTTTAAAGTCGAAGTTTTCCAACTAATAAATTGTGCACAAAGGCGGAAACGGGGACGTTTTCTTTTCTGTCCTCCTAACCGGGAAAAGCAAAGGGTGAAAGTCATCCCAAAGCGCTTATTGGAGCAGGGTTTTTGGGAGCTAAAGCAGTGTTCAGAGCAAATGGGATGGAAAATTAAATGAAATCAAATAGCTTGAACGCTCGCATTGTCCACTGTCTTTTAAATGGCACATTAATTACACGGTAGCAGCTTTATTTCGGAACAATATTGTGGACCCAAACGGAGCATTCCAGAACATTTTTTACGCGTCGGATTGTGAGGTTCGGAGAAAGTGTTGGTGGTTGAAAGCATTTTCTCAGGGTCTCAGCGTTACAATTCGAGCTAAATGTGGGATTTGATTTAACAGGTTGCCAAATAATGAAGCATGAATGTAGGGTAACAGCGACTGTGTGAAGAACTGCAGTGTCCCACCAGGGGTTTCATTCATGCGTCCAAACTGGGCTTGAGTGCCAAGGGTTCACCACTCTATCAGAACGATGCACAATGCCCGAGCTCTATAGAAAACATTTTTTTTACGCCGACCATAAACGCTCTGCCATACAAACTCCTTTTATTGGCTCTTACTTTCTTTTCTCATCGTTTCTCTTTCAAATATTCCCAGAGCAATTAAGGAAAACGTTTTTGTATACAAATCATTTGCTGCATTTCTTTTTACTTTAGTTGTACGTCAACATTCCATGGTCGAGTAGCTAATATGCTTCAGAAATATAGTTCAGAAAAAAAAAAGGAAAAAAAAGTTTCCATTATTAATCAATTAATTTAACATGAACGAAAATCCTACAAATATTAATCTTGCATGCATATTTTTATACGCTTAACCTACTCGCTCTTGTTGCGGGAAAGTGCAAGCCTCACAAAGGACGGACCAGCTGCGTCGCAGATAGGGGATGCGGGTGGGACATTAGTGACGCGATTGAATAGTAATTATGCTTGTATGGGAGTCCCACCAGATGACATGATTGGGATTTTAACCCAGACTAATATTCAAAGTCGCATTAGAAAGTGGCGAGATAAGTGGCTACTGATTTGACTCTGTTCATGCGTGCTCCCATTTCTAAATGCTCTCAAAAGAAAGGGGGCTGCTTCGTTTCAGTATTCAAAGCCTGAACAAAGTTAGCTCTGCCTTTTGAACCGAATTTCCCCAACTTTACCTCTCTTGTCTCAGTTGAAAGGCCTCGCATAATGGGGTGTAAACTTGTCTGAATTGAAATGTTTCGGTGTACCTTATAAATTCATACCCTTTTTCACTCGAGCGCGTAAGAATGAACTTTCAGTCTATCCGATTCTCCCTGCTGTCGAGCGCCTTTACCGCGAGCCCTATTTGTGAAGTTCATTTTTAAGCAAATGTATTCAGGGGAGGTTTGCAGTGAATAGTTCTGTGTGTCAGCCGGGCCTAATTGGGATTAAGGCACTAAAACCATATGCAAAAAGTGACAGAATTTCTCAGGTTTTAGAGAGCACCAACTTTTGCCCCCTTTTGATCCTCAGATAATTTAAGTGGACGCTGGGAAAAAAAGACTGAGGGAGTTTTGTCTGATGGTATGTACAGACAGATCATTAGTTATTCCATTGACGAGATTCTTTCAATTCAGTCATGAATTGAAAACATTTTGAATAATTTGGGTGCATAACATTTTCTGATGATCCCAAAACTAAATTGTTCTGAATATTCTTCGGGTAGGCTAAATCTGGATATCATTTGTGAGGAAAACAATTCTGAGTCTTGTATGGGACCTAAGGTTTTTTTTTAACATAGAAATAAATTTTGGATGAGAAATCACACTTTTTTTTTAAAAATATTTATTTTTAATTAAAAAAAATAAAATAAATGGAAATATGTTTAAATGAATAAATCATCTTTAAAAGAAAGCAACTGCATTTGCACATTGATTCTAATAAGTTGTAGTGATCAGATTTAAATCCTTTTTCAGCAGCATTCATTGTTCATGTGTCCTGGCAGGACCCTGGATAGCTCCCGTCTTTAAAAGGTCACATAGCCACTCACGTATACACAGCTAATTATATTGATAATGCAGGCAATGCATGAGGCGGTTCATTTAATGCATATCACCAACTTTACAACGCCTATAGCTCGAAATGCATATTACATGACTAGCAAAAGGCATATCCTAATAATGATATGAATCAGTGAACATCACTGCAAACTGTCTGTAGCCTCCTCATTAATGGACAGGATTGACATTTCTGGGTTTTTCATAATGTCCAGTGCATTTCTGCGGAGAAACAATGCAAGGCAAGTACTGGCCGTTAATTACGCATCCGTTTCGGGTGGGATGAGCTTGTGGAAATGATGGCCGTATCTAAAGTAGTAATGAGGGGCTATTGATTAACCCGATATGTTCAAGACCCTGAATCTTCCCAGTGCTGTCAATTAAAAAAACTCTAGCGAACTAGGCTAAGATACGTATAATAATAATAATAATAAAACATTTTTTTTTCAGTATTAAAAATAAAATGAACTGCTGTCACGATGAACTATTTAGACAAACGACTAAATGACTGGATAGCTGTTTTGAAGTATTTTAATCCGGTATAATCCCTTACAATTATTATTGTAATCCCAGAGGGCCTGTGATTCCCCCTGTGATTCCCCCAAATCTAAGTAATCACATGACCTTAAATCACCACTTACAATGTTAAACAAAAAGTCAACAGTGAGGCCAATTAAATAGTGTAAAGTGTAGGCCTATGGGCTATACACAATGTAATATTATGTGTGAATATAATATAATAAATGAGTGTAATGTATTTTATTATATTATATATTATATTACTAAAATGAAATATGATGGTTTAGTTTGTTAACATTAGTTAACAACAATGAATAATACTTCTACAGCATTTCTTAATCTTTATGTTAATCTTAACATTTACTAATACAACTCTTCTACGATCAAACTTTTATTAAGAATATATTGTTCATTGGTAGTTCATGTTATATAAGGCATTAACTTAAATGAGACCTTATTGTAAAGTGTTACCAATTGCTTGTCTTCATTGTCTCCAGTCAGTAAGTCTTTGTACATGCACTAAAATTCACACAAATCCTATGACACTATGAAGAGGCCTTTGAAATATTCTCTTTCTAGTCAGATACTGTATTCCTTCAATATTTAGACTTCCTTGTCTTATTTGATTAGTTAGCAACAGTTCCATATGTTTTAGTGCTTGTTGTAAAAATTTATCTTTTGTTTGCTGTAGACTTGAAACTCAGTTTAAAGTCGTCTAGTCAGTGCTCAGAGTCAGACTCGTGATCTGAAAGTTGTATTTCATTTAAAGTCTATGATGGATGCATATAAATGCATATTTTTAATTGGATAAATTGTGTCAACTACATGCAGAAGTTTCATGCTTAAGTACTCCAGTGCACATCTCCCTCACACTTCCAGACAGTTTGAGTGTTTGGCATGTTTCAGTGTGAAGCGATCAGGATGGATCAGATGCCAATGAAGAGGGCAGATTTAGATAGAATGGGGCCATACAGTGAGTGTGATTCTTGTTGTGGCAGTGCGGTTCATATGACCACTTGGGGTCCCCCTTTGGCCAAAGAATCAAGGTGATAAACTGAGCCTTGAGTGACATAATCACACTCCTTGCCTTTATCTTCAGAAGTTTTCTTGTCTATTCCTTCCTTATCATACACAGTCATAATGTGCCCTGCATCTTACACCTGTTGATATTGTGTAAAAGTAGATTGTATGCACAAACAATGTAGAAACAAAACCCACAAAAGGACATGATGCTCAAAGCTTTATTTCCATTTGAGGACAAGCAATACAAGGCGCAAGCTGATCTTTGAGTAGTAAGGCACACGCATCTGAAGGCATGACTGGTGAGCAGAAAACACCACTACTCTTCATCATCTGCTGCTCCAGAGATGGAATAAGATTTCTCCTGTGTGTTGCTCTCCAGAGTGTCATCCTCAGTTTTAACTGTTCTGTGGGAGAAAACGATACAATTCATTGAGCAGGCTAAAATTAAACTAAAATATTAATTCTACACTTTTTATTTTCTCAAAGCTCCACAGGAGCTCTGTTACATTTATTTAAGTTTATGGATAGAATGCTTAGATTTATTTTTATTTTGCCATCACTCAGGTATCCTTTTAAAAAGGTACTATGTAGGTACTATTAGGGTGTACCTAAATAGGTGTACCTTTTGAAAGGGTACTGCCCCAGTGACAGCTTTATTTGCAGAGATATTTGAGAAAGGGCATGAAACACTGTGGAAAGGGAGACAGGGAAGGAGATGGGTTCTGACAGAAAGCTTTTTAATGCTACCTGATAAGCACAGTCTTCCTCTCCGTCATCTCCACAGCCTGCTCTTGATTGTAGTCGACAGTGGTGCCTGAGCCGCCAACTCCACCGGTGATCCCATTAACAAGACCTCCGCCATTACCTCTGGGAGGACCTCCAGCAAGACCACCGCCAATGCCTCCTCCAAGACCTGTGGCAGGGCCACCTCCAAGACCTGTGGCAAGACCTCCGGCAACACCATCACCAGTGCCTCCTCCAAGACCTGTGGCAGGATCACTGCCTAGACCTCCTCCTAGACCCGTTGCAAGACCACCACCTAGACCTGTGGCAGGACCACCACCTAAACCTCCAGCAAGACCTCCACCCACTCTATCAGTAACTCCTGCACCCACGGCACCTGCAACGCCTGTGGCTCCAGCACTGTGAACACTCATGCTGCCACTCATGAGGGACATGGTTTGCACGCTCTGTGCCATGGAAGTGAGACGAGAGTCCTCACCCTCAATGAGCTTCCTGTGAAAAACAATTTAGGAGGAAGGATTGAAGACAATGACACATTTATATTTCACTCTGAAAGTGTTTTTTGAGTTGTGGTTTGCTTAAGTTGCTAAAAGCTACCTGTATGTGGTAATTTCAATCTCGAGGGACATCTTCACATTGAGCAGATCTTGGTATTCACGCAGGAGCAGCGCTATCTTCTGTTTGGAGGATTTCAGCTCAAGCTGCAAGGCCTCAATTCTTGCCTGACAAAAAAAAAAAAAAAAGAAGCATCAGAAGTGTTTATATTATCATATTTATGCTTACATTTGTTTCTTTGATTTCACTTTGCATGTAGGCCAAAGCACCTGGAGTTCTTCTAGTTCTTTTCTGTACTTCTCCTGAGTCTCACGAATCTGTGCTTCCAAAGCATCATTTTTGGTTTTCAAAGAGTCCAAATTACGCTCCTTATTTTGAATCTAAAAAACAATGAATGAATGTTATACTGTAATAATTTTAGACATTATGTGTTATTTTACTATTGTTGTAGTTAAAATTGACAAAATATCAAAGATTTATTGTCCAATATAAGCATGTTAAAAAAGATAATTAATACTTACATCCTTCTTTGCTGTGACAATTTCCTCTCTCACATTTCGCACCCTGTCCACATGTTTTGTTGTTTTGTTGTTGAGATCTTCAAATTTATTTTTGTACCAAGAATCCATTTCCTGCAGAAAAATGAAAAGTTGTTTTGTTAATATGGAGACAGTGTTTTTTGTTGTTGGTGTTGTTTTGTTTTAATAAAAACTACTCGTGTACAGTGGTCATCAGCCTCCTCAATTCCAAACATTTTAAACAATGTAAAAATACCCACCTGTAAGTTCTTAGCTGCAATGTCATCATACTGGTGTTGGATCTGCTTGAGAGCGGTTGAGAGGTCGGGGAGACTGTAGGCGTCCATTGCTGTGGCGTGGGCTGTGTATATCTGTTTCAGAAGCTCGTCGATTTCCTACAAGCGTGCGGTTTTGAAATATTAAAACATTTCGATTTTTTTTATCAAGTAAAAGTATCATTTTTTGTGTGTTTTAATTACCTGTTTGTGTACTCTTTGAAGGAATTCTAGTTCTACCTCCAGGTTTTCTAGCTGCTTCTCCAAAGCAATGCGCGCGGAGGTGGCGGCGTCCACGTCCTGCGAATATAAAATATGTTCATAACAAATCTTATTCTATCACTTTTTTTTTTTTTGCTTATGAAAATAAATGTTATGTTAAAGACAATTTGAAGGGAATCATACCGGACGGAAAGCTTCGATTTCAAGCTCGGCTTTCTTCCTCATCTCTAAGGCCTCCTCATATTTAATCTTGATAATCTCCAACTGACCCGCCATAGCATCCTTTGCAGCAATAGCAAGGTCCTTAAAAAATAATTGGAATTATTATCATATATAGATATAGTCGAAGTCAGAGAAAATATTCTCCTCAATGCGAGTTGCTTATCCAAGACGACATTGGACAACATTTTAAAACATGATAGTTTTACGAATAGACTTCAACCTGTATGGCTGAATATGAATTTATGTAGCCGTTTTTAAAAATATTATTTGATGCTTAAAATCTGTCGAAAGATCCATTCAAATGATTACCCTCTGCACTCTCATCTGGTCAGCCAGCCTCTTCAGCTCCTTCAGTTGCTCCTCGTACAGCAAGCGGAGGCCGGTGGGCTTCGAGAATCGATTCTTAAGGGCCTCGATTTCCGTCTCCAACAATTTGTTTTGCTGTTCTAGCGACCGGACCTTTGTTTCGACAGGAGAATAAGAAAACACAGTACGCGGGTTATGTGCTCTGTCTGTATGCCCACAGAAGTGCGAATAATGCGCTTTATCTCGTGAGCCAGCAGTGGCATTTCCACACTGCCAGTGAGCGCGACGCATTCAAGCGTGGCAAAATCAGCCAAATGCTGTCAAAGATGGCTCTAAAAATGAGGCTTGTCTCCAAGAGCATTAAGAGCAATGTTAAAGATTAAAGGTTAAATATAGGCCTAGCATATCTTAGGCTATCAATTATAGTACATTATGATGTTATGAATCATTTAAATGTATAGGCCCTATGTGACATAACTGATAGCTAGGCTACACTCTTAAAAATAAAGGTTACGCCTATTTATTGGCATCTAGTTCCATGAAGAAATTGTAACATCCATGGAATCTTTTTATTCCACAAAAGGTTCTTAATAGTCTTTAGATCATAAAAATGCTCTTCGTGTTGAGGAAAAAATAGTTCTCTGAATGGTTCGTTGAACAAAAACAGTTTCTTCTATGGCACCTTTAATTTTTAGAGTGTATAATGTAAAGTGCTGCCAATGCCTTTTTTGTGATCTAGTGTTTCAAATTTCACCAAGGGCATACTAATTTTGTGCGAGTGCACTTGCCTTCTCAATGTATGCTGCCAGTCGATCATTGAGCAGAACCATTTCTTGTCTCTCACTGGTTCGTGTGCTGAGGAATTCACGGTTGTCTGCAGCAGCCTGGTCGAGATCGAACCCCGAACCCCCTCCGCTAAGACAGATGGCTCCCATTCCGACACTGCAATGAATTCAGATTCACACAACTTGAATGCCAAGGTAAAACGCCATGAGACCAACTGTAAATTGAATGCAAGGTAGCGTGTTACTGATATTGTGAAGATTCATTTATTTGTCACTTTGGGATTGATTAGGTCACAGTTATTGAGAGCGCTCGAGTCTCATATAGTCTGTGTGTGATTTGTAACGGATCAATAAGTCAAATGAAAAAGAAAGTGTCTTTTAACAAAGCAATTATTTGCCACCAGTCAATAGTAGGCTACTAATTAAATACGTCAAAATACCAAAGCCACCTATTTGCAAGCAACCTTTTTTTAATTTTGTATTGAGGTTAATTAAATATCTCTCAAATCATTATATAGCTTAGATAATTTGTATAAATAATCATTAGTATAATAAATAAGAGAAAACATGAGGACAAAAAATGTCCATAATGAAAGATAGAGTTAAGCATGTATATATTTAGACAAATATTAAAGTGATTGTATTATTAATAGTATATTTTATTTTATTAAATATTTGCTAAGTGTAATACTACAAAATATATATAAAAATATATATATTCCATAATTTGGAATTTATATTTTACATGGAATTTATTCACACACACACACACACACACACACAAACACATATTTAATAAACATTAATACAATTTTTACTAAATATTTGCCTATAGTATATATATATATTTATCAAACGCTTACACTCTGCACCTCCTATAAATGTCAGAAATAATTAATTCCATTGCTGGGCAGAAAAAAACATTTCTCCTCCTCAATTGGTTTAACAAATTGCATTTAGTCTAATGCATATGATGATGTTCTGTATTGTTCTTTTGCTTCTGTGCAGAGAGGATGGGCGATGCTTACCCAGTCATGAGGGGCTGGCTGCGTGAGGATGAGATGGTCCTCCGGCCCGCTGCCATGCTGCTTCTCACAGCGGTGGCGTTACGGGAGTAGCTGGCTGATCGGCACCTCCCGACATCCCGTCTGATGGGAGATGGGCTGCTGACCCTCACCTGGTAAGAGGGGGTGCTGGTGTCCTCGAAATGGCGGCGATAGGATGAGATCCTTTCTGGGCTGCGACTCATCATGGGTCAGTATCTAAACTTTAAGGCTTTACTTTGTTGATCTTCCTCTTGCAAGCTTTGTTCACAAATCCACACTCCCAGAGGTCCAGGCATTTTATACTCAGCTATAAACATGAGTCAATGCTTTGGGAATGTTGAGCCTCTGTACCATCAAGAAATGGCCTGTCACTCAAACATCTGTCAGGGTCTTGAGAGGTGTTGAATGGAGGGTTAAATTAAGAGGCAGCCGTGATGTGATGTGCTTTGATATGTAGGGATTTTAATTACACATGCTTCTAGACAGGGCAAGAAATAGTGTCACGGGGTCAATCTGTGCAAAAGGATTCTGATATGTGAGAGATGACATTAATCTGGTCACTATTTACATGGAAGTATGTGTAAAAATGAGAAATGAGACGGGAAATGAACCCCATTGTTTTTCTATGGCCTGTCTGAGATTCACGCTTGAGATGACTAAAGGATGTAAGTGGGAAGTCCTCACAGCCTTTTTAATCAGAATCTTAAGAACCTCAAATAATATATTTTTCCTTAAAAACGGTGCAGAGTATCAGCCAAATTATGCTCTAATCTTTTTTTTCATTACACAATGCTGTTGGGTTTTTATATGCTGACATAATGTGGTTTATGAGATTCTTTCCAACGATCTAAGATTTGCCAGCCATGTGGGAGGAAGGCTGGGTCTGCATCTCTCTGAGATGTGAACAGTGGCTAAATGAGCTGAATCACTCAGGCGTTATTTTACTCCTGCTATCTCATTCAATTATAGTACATTATTCATTCCTGTAGCAGTGCTCATATACAGAAAAAAAAAACAATAGGCTTTATTGGCAATAATAAGGCACTATTATCTTTGTCTGTTTTGTTGTTGTTTTATTTCAGATTTATTGGTGAAAATCCGCTTTATCGCATCCACATTAATGGCAATGGTACATAATTCTTATAATCGTACACATGGCTCAAAGACACATGCTAGTGTGTAAGAAATTCTGATATGATTATAAAATGGCAATAGCTCTTGCTGTCATAAGTAACAGATGACATTGCAACTTGTGTAAGACAATAACAAAGGCTTATAAAGTGCCATTCAGATTATGTATGTCTGAAAAGGGTTTTCTTATTTACAATACAGTTAAAAAGTTTGGAATCTGTAAGATTTAATGTTGTTGAATGAAGTCTCTTATGCTAACTAACAAAAGTAGTAAAACAGTAACATTGTGAAATAATATTACAATTTAAATATATTTTAAAATGTTATTATTCTTGTGGTGGCAAAGCTGAGTTTTCAGAATCAGTCTTCAGTGTCATGATCCTTCAGAAAGCATTCTAATATTCTGATTTGATGCTCAAGAAACATTTATTATTCATGTTAAATCAGTTGTGCTGCTTGATATCTTTGTTAAAACTGTGATCCATTGTTTTTCAGATTCTTTGCTGAATAGAAAATAGAACACATTTCTATAAATGTTTAGCACATAAACTAGCAATTAAAGTGTTTTGTCTTGGTATAGTTTTCTCTCTCTAAATTACATAAATTATGTTTACATCAGATTTTACACATATTTTGTGTGCCTGTGCACAATGATATTTAAAAGAAGGATGAGTTACTCCCTAAATTTTAATATTTAAGTTTAGGGGTTTGTTAAATTTAGTTAATTATTTAGCAGATGCTTTTTTCAAAAATGACAAATGCAAGAATGCAGATATACTTGTTTCAAATAAGCACAATAAACATAATGTAGCCTTAAAGGTTTATTTTCATGAATACAAAAACAACACTTAAGTTTATATAGTGCTATGTAAACTTCATAAATCATTGGATAAAAGTTTTTGCCTGATATTTGGATTGCCTGCTCAAAATATTTAGGTTTAAGAATTAGGCAAATAGCCAACAGCCCTTTGAACAGAAACCATAACATACACACTGCAGGCCACTGCACTTCAACATTCCAACTATACTATAAGCTATATCAAATTAAATATCAGAGTAGAATGTGCATTGATCACAACATATAGTATAGTGCATTTTGGCCTATAATGTATTCCTTTACTTCCAGTCAATACCATTAAATTACCTTAGTGGCACATTTTGACGCAGTGTCAATTGATATTGCAGTACAAGTCAAACTTCTATCACAGTGTTAACGACTACAATGGAACAATCACTCTTTGGTTTGTATTAATTCATGTTCTGCCCATTCTTTCCATCCGCCTGGAAATTGCTGAACCCTACCGGAAGAAAGAAAATTAATTAAGCAACCATGGCTATAAAAACAGAACTTCGATATACTGTAGCGTAGCCTATTGATATAAAAAACAAATCTGGTATAAATGTGCATTTCCTGCTTCTTCAGTAATGGCATTGTTAAAGGGATAGTTCACCCAAAAATGAAAATTACCCCATGATTTACTCACCCTCAAGTCATCCTAGATGTATATGACTTTCTTCTTTCAGACGAATACAATCAGAGTTAAATTTAAAAATGTGCTTGCTCTTCCAAGCTTTATAATGGCAGTGAATGGGGGTCCTGATATTGAAGCCCAAAAAAGTGCATTCATCCATCATAAAAGTAATCCACGCAGCTCCGGGGGGTTAATAAAGGCCTTTGTTTGGACTGCGAGAAGCATCAAAGCTCAAAGCTATTTGGCGTAAGTCGACTTGTGTAAGCCGTCTCCTTGAAGCTAGTTATTTTAGTTTATGTTTTAAATATGGATATTTTTCTTACAAAAAGCCATCGCTTTGCTTCAGAAGGCTTTTATTAACCATCTGGAGTCGTATGGATTACTTTTATGATGGACGGATGCACTTTTTTGGACTTCAAAATCAGGAACGCCATTCACTACCATTATAAAGCTTGGAAGAGCAATGATATTTTTAATATAACACTGAATGCATTTGTCTAAAAAAAAGAAGATAGTCATATATATCTAGGATGGCTTGAGGGTGAGTAAAGCATGGTATAATTTTCATTTTTGGGTGAACTATCCCTTTAAGGCATAGATTTTCAACCTTTTTTAGGCCAGTTACCTCTTGGTGGACAGACACCTGGAGTATACTGTATAAAATTCACAGTAGCCCTGCCTATAAATGTGTGTATATCATACTATATTAAAGGTACACTGTGTAACCTTTTTTGTTCACAATGTACAACATTTATATAATGAGCAAGTACATCATGAATCCATCTTCCAAAGATGTTTTGGTACTAAAATTCTGATTATTTTAGACCGGGCAGGACAACAACCGCTGCAGAGTAGCCCAGTACCCGCGTGACTCGTCATAAGTAGCTCCGGCTACAATGTTCTTCCACAAGACGCATACAGTTTTGTTTATTAACCACTGAGCCAAAAGTTACATAGTGTACCTTTAATGTATTCAAATACTTGTAATAAGAATAACAATGAAAAAACATTAAAACAGAGGTGGGCCAACAATATTTGGCCTGTCATTTCATATCAGGAGGAGAAAAATAGGAAATAAACATGCCATTGAAGCATACCTTCATTTCTAATTTAACTTCTTGTTTTACCTTTTTATTTTATTTTTGCATTTAAATGTAGAGGATACAAGTGAATTTCATTTAAAGTAAAATGCAACATTTACTTTTAGCCTACGGCCCTCAATCAAGTTTGATTTTTGGCCCATAGTAAAATGTTTGGGCACCCCTGCATTAAAATAATCATTATTTATGTACAGAATCATATACATCATGCACTTTACAATTTGATGTTCATTTTATAGGAGGGATAAAATGAACCAAATTTACTTTCAAATCAAATACTAACTGGTGAATCCCCATTTGAAGACCCCTACCGTAATGTATAACACATGCTGTAAATGCCACATTTAGAGTAATTTTCTTTGATTTCTGGACAGAAAATATAATAGTCCTAAGAAGTCATCCTTTTCAAAGTTTCGCTCAGAAATCAAACTGTGTAAAAAGAGGCAAAGAAACAAGCACTGGTTCTATAATAAACATAATTGCTCACTTGGTGTATCCTAAAGACACAGCAGCTTCCAGGGCAGTTTTGCTTCTTACACCAGCTAGGCAGGTAAACACTATATTTTGGGATTGTGATGGCATATCTCCTCCATATTTATCCTTGAATTCATCAGGTTTGAGCTGGAGAGCTCCATTCAATTGTCCCACTGCAGATGAGACAGTACAGTATTGTAGTTTATATAATGCGACGACTTATAAATATACAGTAGCCTATATGGATGAGGACATTGATCACTGACTTACGTGGAACGTTAATTGATCCCTGTATGCTCCCGTATTCCCTGAGTTCCCACGGCTCACGGACGTCTATAACCACACCGGATCCGGACACGAGCAGTTTCTTCAGCTGCTCATATGACACATCTATTGAAGCCTCGCTAGAAGAGCTGAAATTTCGTAATGAAGCACCATCATAACGAATGACGCGGAAATCTGAAATATAACACACACACTTGACCAACAGAGGCCGTTCTTTTGCTAGACGTAGGCCTATAGTTGTCGCTGTGTAATCCTAGATAGGAGACCAACACTGAATCAAGGTAATGCATCAACCACATTATATATACATATATTTTACCTCTAAATAATAAAAATTTCAAAAAGCTCACACAGCTTACACAGCCCAAGTACAACAGCCCAAACTTTTTCAAAAACGTAGAGGGAGAAATCACATATGTTAAAGCGGTAAAGATTGGCCGTAATTTTACAGAACCATCGATGTAATTCACGATGTATTACATTTAGCTGTTAAATCCACACTCACGCTGTAAGCGACGTAAATGTGTCCAGCACGAACTCGTCAGTGGTCTTGTTACAGGAATGACACTTCTGCTCGCTACAACGCGGACAAAACTTCTCGTCAGCCGTGAACAGATATTTAACGCCATGCTAGAATTTATAGTAAGGAAAACTGCAAGATGACGATGATACTTTCTTCCTTGTTTTGTATTTAAATATTGACGAAAACTAAGTAGCAGGATTGCAGCTACCCACTACTCCTGTACGCATGCGCACAACATATTACGTATAGCCAGTGACGTAGGCTACTCTTTTTTTTTGAGACCCAGCACTTTTAAATTGTTTATATATAACGATCTCTTATATAGTTTTACCTTTTCTTGTTAATTTTTTTTTTGCATATCTGTTCAACAAAGTGTTATACTATATTTTGACATGCAAGTTATTACCATAACCTGAAATGGTTATGGTTATGTCATGTTAATGCATAATATACGTTTGCTCAGACCCACACATGCTGCTGTGTGGTTCCAATATTAAACTAATTATAAGCAAATCTCAGTAGAGAAAGTGGACATTCAGGAAATATTAATTTTATTAAATTAATATAAGTATTAATTAAACAGGAAATATTGAGCAGATGGCAGTGTAGTTATCCAGGTTCCTGGGCACCACCATTTCTCAGGACCTGAAGCAGGACAGTCACTTGACTCCACTGTGAAAAGGCCCACCAGGGGTTGTACTTCCTTCGCCAGCTGAGTTCAACCTGCCACAGGAGCTCAGCCGTCATTGTGTTCATCTATTTGATTCAGCCACCAAATCAGACATCAGGAGACTACAACAGACAGTCCAGACTGCTGAGAGGATTATTGGTGCCCCCCTGCCCACCCTCCAGGACCTGTGCTCTTCCAGAGTGAGGAAAAGGGCTGGTAAAATCATCACAGACTTCACTCACCCTGGCCACAAACTATTTAAACTGTTGCTGTCCGGACATCTCCTCAGATCACTAGACACTAGAACATCTAGGCACAGGAACAGTTTCTTCCCACAGGCTATTTCCCTCTTCAACAGTTAAATGCCTCCCAATACCCCACTGTTCAGTGCAATATATTTGTGTAACGGACGTAGGCCAGTAAGAGCCGTGCATGTAAACCTCACTCTCCTGGCCTCAAGAGGTGCGCTAGCGACTGATGCTAGTGGCTGTGGTCTTTAGTGTCCTTGTTATTGTACCCGCCTTCCACGCCAGAGACCCCGATTCGAATCCCGCTTTGAGCGGGTCGAGACTGGTTACATTTGGTGCTGTGACCCAGATGGGAGTGAGGTTTAGGGGGGTGAGTGTAACAGACGTAGGTCAGTAAGAGCTGTGCGTGTAAACCTCACTCTCCTGGCCTCAAGAGGTGCGCTAGCAACTGATGCTAGCGGCTGTGGTCTTTAGCATCCTTGTTAGCACTCCCACCTCCCACGCCGCTCGGAGCAGGCCGAGTAGGACCAGTTACAATTGGTGCTGTGACCCGGATGGGAGTGAGGTTTAGGGGGTGAGTGTAACGGACAGAGGTCAGTAAGAGCTGTGCGTGTAAACCTCACTCTCCTGGCCTCAAGAGGTGCGCTGGAGGCTGCGGTCTTTAGCGCCCTTGTTAGCGCGCCCACCTCCCAATGCCGGAGATCCTGGTCCGAATCCCACTCGGAGTGGATCAAGTAGGACCGGTTATGTTTGGTGCCATGACCCGGATGGAAGTGAGGTTTGGAGGGTGAGTGTAACGGACGTAGGCCAGTAAGAGCTGTGGGTGTAAACATCACTCTCCTGGCCTCAAGAGGAACGTTAGCGACTGATGCTAGAGGCTGCAGTCTTTAGTGTCCTTGTTAGTGCACCTGCCTCCCATGCTGGAGACCCCGGTTCGAATCCCGCTTGGAGCGGGTTGAGTAGGACTGTTTACATTTGGTGCTGTGACCTGTATGGGAGTGAGGTTTAGGGCGTGAGTGTAACGGACGTAGGCGTAAGAGCTGTGTGTGTAAACCTCTCTCTCCTGGCCTCAAGAGGCACGCTAGCGGCTGTGGTCTTTAGCGTCCTTGTTAGCCACACTGCAGGAACCGTTATATTTGTAAATCGTTGTAAATTAATTTAGTCCTATTTATTCATATTATTATTCACAATATTGTAAATATGTTCATTATCTGTAAATGTTTATTCTGACTAAACCTGTGTCTTTATACTTTTTTATATATTTTTTATTCTTAAATGTTATTATGTGTCTTGTTATATTTATATGTGTGGACTGGAAGCGTCAATACCTTGGCAAATTTTGTGTGTGTGCAAGCACACTTGGCAATAAAGCTCTATCTGTTTCTGATTCTGATATAATGCACTTACATATAATGCAGCAAAGAATAACTGGTTAAATTATGCAAAAAATAAAAGTATATAGTCTCTTTTTCTATTTTTACTTATTTTATTTTTGACACATGTTCCTTCTTTTTGTTTCATTATACTCTGATTGTGCTATATATAACAAAACCAGAGTATAACAAACATAAAGAAGGGAAAATGTGTCACTTTTTACATTATATATAACAATAATATTTAATTATCAAAATTGCTCTTTTGTGTTTACGTTTATACAAAACTCTACCGTACTTTTAAAAATGTTTTTAAATGTTAAAAATATCTGAGCCAAACAGCTCTACTATAACTACAGTAGATACCCAAACGAGTTTGGCCATACAAGTATCCGTAGCGCGTCGTTGAGGGTGTGACCACGTGACATGTGTGATACTTGTGCTTTCTGTTCTTCTTCTCCAAATGCCACCATCTGCGCTAAAAAACTCTGTTAATCAAAATACAAACTGTCTCGGGATAGCTCAATTCCTGATTGTCGAAGTGTTAGATCCGAACACCAAACTACCGACAGAAATTCTTCCGTATTTATAAACTTGGAAGCATATGCAAGTTATCAGCCTCGCTCGCTTTTCCACCTGGTCACTTGACAACTGACGTTCACTTGGTTGCGAGCCTGGAGAGGAGGGGAAAATAAACAGGGTGAGTTGGGTTTATTACTATAAGCCAACGACCTTTTTACTGCTCTAGCCACTCTAAACCTGTATTATAAACAGCTGACTTAATACTAGAGAAGCAAAGGCCTTTAACCAGCCGGTACCTGCTGTCATTACTTGTATCAGTTACCTGGGCAAGTCTCAGGTGTCGTGCTCTTGTTTGCTTTGCTACAGTGGTTGTGTTAATAACTAGTTCTCTCGTATGCCTTTATTATTCTCCCTTACCGATTCGTCAGCTATAATTAATGGTTACATACTGCTGATAGGATACTTCCTCATCTAAACTGTATTAAATGCTGTCATCTTTGATACAGTATACATGTTTGTTAGATAGATCGTGTAGTCGGCTACTGTAGTGTTTGCCCACTGAGATATTTGAGATGGAAAAGAAAAATACGCTGGAGCGTCAATAGATAATTCCAGAGCTTTCCAGAACTTTATTCTTCAGTAAAACAAACGTTGTTGTGGGGAAACATCTGAATAAAAATATGTCAGTTTACATGTTGTTACATGTCTTGATTTTAGCAGTTTTTAGCCTTTAGTTACATTCAATTATTAATAATAAACAAAAAGTCAATGGATTATTTTATTTTTTATATATAATTTAATACAATTATTTGAAATCTTTAAAATAATTTTAGTCTTTTTAGTTACAGTGGTTTATTATGGATTTAACGTTATTCTTTAAAATTTTTTAATAATTTAAATAATTTTGTTATTTAAAGTCATCGTGTGCCCACCTTGGAAGTGTGCTGATTATGTAAGGCTTTAGAAACACAATTTTAACTGTACTGTGGGCTCTCATACTTAGTGATTTCTTTTTCCCTAGATACAAATGCGGTTGAAAGACCCCTTCTCTTTAAAAACCTCAGACATGACCAAGCGGTCTAACAAGCCAAAAAAGCCTCGAGATGAAGACTCGTCTGACGAAGTTGGCGGTAAGGAAGTTGTGATGTAATTTTTCATGTTTATGATACATTTGATGCCCATTTCAAAATCCCAGAGATACAAAGCATTTATCAGACATTAAGGATCTATCATGCATGGAATTCCTTCGTGATTCCATTTCAGATTGTGGATTTAACAATGGTCTTATAGAGTTGTAAACTCTTCAGTAAAGATGTATATTCTTGTGTCATCTAGGGTTGACGTGCCAGCATGTGAGCAGGGCTGTGGACCTCAGCTCAGTAAAGAAGGCAGTGACGGGCAGCCTGTGGTCGGTGTGCTCCGATTGCCTTAAGGAGAGGAACATGCTTGAGGGAGAATCAGCAGGAGCACATGACATCCTTGTGTGCCTCAAGTGTGGGTTCCAGGTGAGATGATCTCACTCTACAGAAGGGCTGGGTGATATGACGATATTATAGTATTTCATACTATAAGTCTCGTAAGTATAGCGATGTCAATTATAACAGTCAGTTACCAGACGATCATCGACAATATCAGGAAAAATTACAAATATATTTCACATAGCCCCATAGTTACCATACACATATTTATTCACATGCAATAGAATGAATTAAATATTTTCTATAGACTAGTAGTTAGAAAAGATAGGTCAAGGTCAGGAATCGAATACTTGTCTGTGTATGCGACTATGCTTTTGAGATGTGTTCCTGTCAAACATCATTTATCCTTACTTTCATATTTTTTTCAAATATTTTTTCTTGATTACACATCTTGATTTGATGAATTAAAAAAAAGGTACACCTTGTCACACAAAGACAAATGCTTGTTGCCGAAACGTTGGTGAAATAAAGTATTTGCAAGTGAGTGTGTAGTCAAATATCCTTCATATAAAAAAAAAAAACACAAACATGACCATTGTAATTCAAATTATTTTATATATACAATTTAGTTATATTGCAAATGAATGAAGAAATTGCAGTGCTTTGAATATCTCATGCATGCGTTCCGAGTTTCCAATGTTGGCAGCTCCGTTATAGCTTATTGCTTTATAAGCAGCCTTAGGAGACCTTGGAACTCTAACCAGCAAGAAAAAATTAACCTTAAATAACCTTACCGTTTTTTTTCTTATACGGAATGAACCAATTTGTTTTTAATCCCTGATTATAGACAAATAAAATGGTTTATGTCGGCAGTGTTGTCTCTGGCGGGAGCGGTGCGGGGCTCGGGTAGACGATATAATCGGATATTGCTAAATTTTGTAAGGCGATTATTAGGGGTGTAACGGTACACGTATTCGTACCGAACCGTTTCGGTACAGGACTTCCGGTACGGTGCACGTGTGCAGTACAGAATGCAATCTTTAACAGTTAACAGTAAGTTTGTTTTACGTGTGGAACATACTTTAATCCGAGTTCCCACACAACCATATTAAGTATTCTGTCCATTTTATTACGAAATTCAAATTACGATGTGGCCTGACCAGTCTATGGGCGTGACACAGATCACTGTATATGCGCGTGCGACAGTTCAAGCGGCAGCGATCATCTGTTCCTAGACAAATAATAAACATATTTGTTGAAGGATACATTACAACTTACTGAAATGTATCATATGTCATGTAATCGCTCAATCAGTGTTTCAATAGTGGAAAGACGTCAGTAAAATAGCATGTAATGTCACATAGCATTACATTTACTTCAGAAGTCATTCAGAGTCCACAGCTGGTTAGTTCACTAGAGAAATCAACTCTTGCGCTAAATATATGTACGATAAATATATGCACGATATTAGCCTATATATGCATTATATTTTACTTAACATATTACTGAAGTCTTGATTATTTAATGTATGTTTAAATAAATCTGTCATGAAAATGAAAGCTTTATCTACTAAATGATTATTTCAACAACGAATTGGAGTAAAAACATAATTTTGTAATTAGATTTAGAAGTTAATGCAAAAACTGCCTTATGTGAAGTTTACATGTTTGCATACAATGTATACAATTTGAGTGTTGATTATTATATCTAAAAATAAATAGCAACTGAATTTAGGCTAATTTGGGCTCTGTCATCTGTATAGTAACGTGCAAGTAAGGGCTCCCTATATAGTTTACACTTAGTTTACAGCATTAGCAGAGATCATTTTTATATCTTTAAGAAACTTTTATAATTTAATTCATTTAAGGACAGACACAATTTGTTCAGTAAACCACTGTTTAATAAAAAAATTTAAAAAAGCAATTTTATATTTAGTTTTCTCTCCCCTGCTGTACGGAACTCGTACTGAACCGTGACTTCAAAACCGAGGTACGTAGCGAACCGTCAGTTTTGTGTACCGTTACACCCCTAGCGATTATCGATAAAACATTTTGCAGCACTAGTATGTGTGTTTAAATGTATGCAGTATATTAGAAACTTTACTGGCAAAATTGTAAAAAAAAAAAACAACAAATATTAAGAAATGTCCATACATGATAGCGATGGGCGATATCTTATCGTTTGCGATATACCGGTAAAAATTCTTCCCACGATAAGAATTAGTTTTCCCGCAATAATAACGATAAAGCCTAGTTGATGTTGCGAACCATTCGCAGCTCACGTGCAGAGCGAAAAAAGCTATGGTGGAAGCTGCGGAGGAGTTTATCGCTAAACGAGGATCTACCTCTACAATCTGGAACCTGTACACACAGATATATTTTCACTCGCTGAGTACTTGGACTGAGTGCTTGAGAGATTTGTGCTTTGTCAAGCGATTCATAAAGCGCACCATTTCAGTTAATCTCAATGAATGCACAGTAAACACTAGCGTGGAACGCCCAACTGAGAGCCCTCAGTGTATCTCACACACTCAAATAGAGAGTGAGAGAGTCTATACCACACAGAATTGACGTGCTACATGTAAATAATATTCTTTGTTGTATTTTTCTGTAAAATAACGCAGTTTGTTTGGAATTATTCAGCCTTTATGAACAAGAAGAAACAAATGCGCAAACAGCAATCTCATTGGCTGGCGCTCACCTATTACTGTGCCTGTTTTGATTTCAGCAAATCAGTTTGAGCGAATGCAGACAACGTGATTAATATTCATGAACCTTATAATTGTACAACCTTATAATACTACATTGTAGTATTATTATCTTATCAGTATTATTGTTTTTTTTTTATTTTTTTTATTTTTTTATACAGAAACACTGAATGACCAACAATGTCTTAAGCATCACCACCAATCCTAAATTCACTTAAAATGACAAATATGCATTCATACTTTTTCATTCGCACATGATTACCAAGTTTTAGTTTAAATTACTTAAATTCTATCATTACATTATGCTCTTTTTTTTTTTGTAATCTGAAGACATGGTTGGGATTATTACTTTTGCTGTTTGCATTATTTTTGCCACTGTTTGCACCATGAGAATATGATTAAATACAGAATCTGTGTTTACATTTCAAACCTGTCATTGATTTGAGTTATTATTGTTTGTATTGTGTGATGTTTTTTTTATCACAGTTGCACCATTTAAATATTACCTGCACTTTTACAGAAGAAAAGTTTATCTGCAATTTTTCCATTTTTGAAAAGGCTGGTGTTTGGATTTTTAATTATTTAAAAAAAAAAAAATATTCTTTTATGAAATGTGTTTATTATAGTAGCCTATTTAATGATGGGTACGTTTTACTTCAGATCATTGTTTGTTTTTCTGAGGCTCTCAAGAATGCATGCAGCTCTCACTTGTAGCCAAAAACATGGGGAATGGTACTACATTTATTTCGTCATTGATGTCATTATCGCAATAAATACCAGAAAGTATTGTGATACATTAAGTCCATATCGCCCATCCCTAATACATACAATCGACAAGTTATTTTAAGCATTTATGCATTAAGCATACTGATGTGTGAATTTGTTGCCTAAAAATTTGGGGTCAGTAAGATTTTCCAATAGTCTCCTAAGTCTCCTATACTTACCAAGGCGCAAAAATACAGTAAAAAGCCAGACATATTAAATATTCCTGTGATTGCAAAGCTCAATTGTCCTCAGCCATCCAGTTTTAAGTAAAAAAGAACAGCATTTATTTGAAATAGATTTTTTTTGTAACAATGCAAAAGTCTTTACTGTCACTTTTGATCAATTTAATGTGTCCTTGCTTATTAAAAGTATCACATTTTTGACCCTAAACTTTTGAACGTTAGTGTTGAGAAAAGAGATGATAGATTTTTGTTTAAAGCTGATCTAATGCGCAGCAGTGGTTGTTGGTTACTGCAAGTGTCAAAACCAAGTGGAAATGAACTTTTATTAGGCCTATGCTTAAAAGGACATATTATTATCCCTGGTTGCGCAGCACTTTTTAAAAGTAGATTGAATGACCCTACTGTTTCCTTTGCCTTTTACTCACAGTATTTGTATGGGTCATTTAAGCTGTTCAGCAGATTTGGAAGTATAGTAGAGACTTTGTTTGACCTTGATTTGACAGTGGGAAAAAGTTGATTGACCAAAACTTGACCTGATCTTAATATATATGGCAACCTTGCTATTGTTGCTCTCTCTTCCAGGGCTGTAACCAGGCAGAAACTCAGCATTCCACAAAACACCAGCAAGCTCATCGCTCTGACTCTCACTGTATCACCATCAGCCTCAGTACATGGAAGGCCTGGTAGGAAACATCATAATTGATTATGCCGTATTGCATGATTATTTTAAAATGTATCCATATGCACAAAGTTTTGGGGTTAGTAAGATTTTTTTTTTAAATAAATTAATAAGGATGCATTTAACTTAATATTTTCATAATTAAATTTTGTATAATTTTTTTTAGTTCTTTTGAACTTTCTGTTTATCAAAGAAAAAAGTTGAAAGATTTCTGAAGAGTCATGTGATACTAAAGACTGGAGTAACGGCTGCTGAAAATTCATTTTTGACATCACTGGACTAAATTACATAAAAAAATTTAGTAAAATACAAAACAGTTCATTTAAACTGTAATACTATTTCACAATATTACTGTTTTTACTGTATTTTTGGTCAAATACATGCAGATTTTAAAGATATGTATGCTCTTTTGTATTAGACATAAAATGCATTTGGTTTTGTTGATGTTTTGCTCTCCTTTAACAGGTGCTTTGAATGTAAGGAAGAGCTCTCCACTCACTGCAATAAGAAAGCCCTTGCTCAGACTCTGGACTTCCTACAGAAGCACTCAGCAAAGGCGGCCTCAGGTAGTTATTCCACAGGAAAACAAGAAGTGTGACTTTATCTTTACATATAGGAAAATACCTATTTTTTCACTTATTTCAGATTAACCTGAAAATTGCCCTGTTTTCAAGAGCTTTTGGGAGCTCAAATAAGAGCTGGGGTTTGTTTCCAATGGCTCTTTTAGAGGCTCCTCATTGTTTCTTTACACAGCATTGCCATTTTAGCACAACTGTTGTCACTGACCTTAGTCCTGGGATCACTCATTTTTAGTTTTCCAAATACAATGAGGAGAAAGCACTTTAGGCACAGAAAGCACTTTGATATTTCATAGACAAAAATCAGCTGTTTTTCTTGAATGTCCTCTCCTATTCACTTAATATGTATAGCATTTTTCACAATATATGAGGCTTTTCACACTTAAGCGATAACCTTGGGTCATTCTAAACCCCGGGTTAATAGAATCCTGGGTTATTTCATCTCACGTTTCAGACAACTCATTCTTTATTTATTAATCCTAGGTATTTATAATCACACGGTACATTCCTAAACCTTTAACATTCTTATTTGAATATTTGTGATGTCAGCAACCATGAATGTATACATACAGTGCACAGCCGATTTAAATAATGACTAGTCTCACAGTACACAGCTTTTCGGTTACTGTACGAAGTTCAAAATATGAGGCATATAATTGTGATATTTTATTATCCATTTCTAATAATTTCTTAATGCACCACAATGCGGGGGTTAACCCTGCAAAAGTGGTGCTAACTCTGCTCCAGAGCAAGGTTTCACAATTACTTTGGACAGTTATAGTCTAGAATATTTGTGATTTAATATTGATTAAATTATTTGCTATTCAGTTAAATGTAATGATAATTATTGTAAGACAGGAGTACTTTTTTGGTCAGTATACTGTACAGAAACTGCTGTAAAGACAAACTGCAGTGACACCCTCATTTTATTTGTCTCTTATAGGTGATATATTAATCTTGCTGGTACTGGAATCACATGCTGTTATTCCTAGTCTAGTCTTTAGCTCCTGAATGTCACTTTGGGTGATTGCTTTCTGTCATACAGCAGCTCCCTGGCTCCACCTAGAGCTCCAGCAGCAGTTCTGCTTTGGACGCATGATGAAATTACTCTGCTACACTTTTAATTTTAATCTGTTGGAGTGATTCATGAACTCACCATCATCACCATTGTACCCTTGAGCAGGGGGCTTAAAGGGATCGTTCACCCAAAAATGAAAATTACCCCATAATTTACGCACCCTCAAGCCATCCTAGGTGTATATGACTTTCTTAATTCAGACAAATACAATCATAGATATATTAAATAATGTCCTGGCTCTTTCATGCTTTATAATGACATTGAATTGAGGATGATATTTTGAATCCCAAAAAAGTACATCCATCCATCCATCCATCATAAAAGACATCCACGCCGCTTCGGGGGGTTAATAAAGGCCTTCTGAAGCGAAGCGATGCGTTTGTGTAAGAAAAAGATCTATATTTAAAACTTAAACTAAAATAACTAGCTTCCGGCAAACGGCCTACGAATGTTGACTTATGCCAAAAGAGTAACCCCTGACGCGATGTAGGAGTAGCGTAAGTTTTGATGCCTCTCATGGTTCAAACAAATAGGGCTGGACAACAAACTCAAGCTCCTCTTGTCTTATATCAAAATCCTCCAACATTTCTCTTTAAAAATTCTTGTTTTAGACTTCTAATTCATGACCCGTGTTTTGTTTTGCTCTACCCTCTGCACTTCTGCGTTCTTCATACGGCATGCATCAGGTAAGGAGTTACTCATTCACCGTTAATCGATGCGTACGGACGTCTGTCGGAAGCTAGTTTATCCAGTAAAGCTGTCTGTCCAGTAAAGCTATTTTAGTTTATAAAGTTTAGTTTTTAGTTTATAAAGTATTTTTCTTATGTAAGGCCCGTCCAATCGCCCCAACGACGGCTTCCGGTTAGCGGGTGAAGGTTTTTTCAGAGGGGCAAAGTACTTTAATTCCAATTTACTTTTATCTGACTCCATTTTTTCATGACCTCGAATTTAGGTTAGAATGCTGATTGGTTATTAGGTCATTTGTATAACAATTTAACTACACATTTGATTGTTCTTTTTAACTCTTTACTCTTATTGAAATCATTCAATCGGTTCTCAGAGTCGCACAGGGTCCTCGCACCGGCCGTTATGCGGGCCCACGATCACAAACTCGCCAGTTTGATCATTAACCAGAGGTTATGGCTAAAGCGATTTAATAATGCCGCCCATGCTTGCTATTGTTAAAAAGTACCCATGTAGCCCCCTACAGTCACCTATATAACAACTTAGTTAAAGCTGAAACAGTAACCAGAGGTTATGGCCAGTACCGTAAAATAATGCCATATTATTTTTAATAGTATTTTATCTGGCCCCCTATAGTGAATGCGACTGCATAACAACTTAAAGTCGAGCAGTTAGTCAGAAATCTAGAATCTCGTCAGATGTGCCCCATACTCCATACAATCCAAGATCTAGTATGTGCTTAACCCTGGTCACAGATTTGCAGTAACAAAGGATACATCGTAATGTACTAAAATAAATAATTTCAAAGTAAATCAGAATAAAATCTAGTGTAACAATTTATTAGTAGTCAGGTAAATGTATTATGCTAATTACATAATCAATTAAAAGATAATCAATACATAACATCAAATGCTCTGAAGTAAAGAGTAAAAGATGGATACCTGACAATTACAGAAGACACTCAGCATTATGGGCTGACTTGAGTAAAGGCCCTGACCCTCCTGCAACATCCCTTAAATACTCAGACAAGACAGAAACTTCTTTCAAATGTGAACATGAGTTCACAATAGGGAATTTGCATTAATCAAGTTCTGTAGGCCTGTAATTTAAACCTTCTTGAGGACAATGCATGAAGACCAATTGGCAGAGGACACCCCCACAACAATAAGCAAAAATATCTAAACTCTTAACCTTTATTACCTTTTGGTTTACTTCTGTGGGAATGATACCTTTGTACCAGTCGCATTGAGACGTTTCAAATGATTCCAAACATGTATAATACTGTATAGTACTTGTTCACAATAACCCATGTAGATTTTGGCTGAATTATAGAGGAGAGATGGGGAAGAAGCAGTGAAGGGAAAGAAATGTAAATTAATGCAATCCTTGGGTGATCAACTCAGTGTGATGTCGTCTCGGATGGGGATGCTAAATGCACAAGAGTGAGTTCAAATGTTAATTTCCTTTGTTTTCTCAGAGTTGCCATCTCTTATAGTTATTCTAGTTTCTCCAGTCTTACACTTACACAAACGCATCGCTTTGCTTCAGAAGGCCTTTGTTAATCCCTGGAGCCGTGTGGATATCTTTTATGATGGATGGATGGATGTACTTTTTTGGGCTTGATAATATCCTCTATTCACTCCCATTATAAAGCCTGGAAGAGCCAGGACATTATTTAATATAATTCTGATTGTATTTGTCTGAAAGAAGAAAGTCATATACACCTAGGATGGCTTGAGGGTGTGTAAATCATGGACTAAATTTCCTTTTTGGTATGAACTATCCCTTTAACCCCAGGTTGCTTGAGTGGGACTGTGCTTGTAAGAGTATATACATTTTCAGGGAATGCAATGCATAGTGTAGTATTTTAAAACCCAATGCTTATTTATAACTGCACAGCACAGTAGAAATTCTCCTTTAATTATTTAGGATTTTTTTTAAATTCATTTTTTTATGAATCTGCCAAGAACACATGTGGGTCACCTCAAAAACCAGTTAAAAAACATAATAATAATAATAAAAAAAAGGATATTATATTTCTATTTCTAATAAAGAAAATGAAGCTTATTTTTAATCCCCCCTTTTTTCTACATTGTGACACTTTCATGACAATGTGCTTAATTGTCATAAACATAATGTTACAATGTACACAACCGTTCAGAAGTTTGGGTCCAATTTTATTTTTGTTTATTTATTTTTTTGAAGAAGGTTAATACTTGTATTCAGCAATGATGCATTAAATTGATCAAAAGTGACAGGAAAGATATTTGTAATGTTACAAAATATTTATATTTTCAAATAAATGCTGTTTAAATGCTTTTAAACTTTTTATTCATCAAAGAATCTACAAAAATATTAAGCAGCACAAATGTTTTCAACATTGATAATAAGAAATTTTTCTTGAGCATCAAATCAGCATATTAAAACAATTTCTGAAGGATCATGCAGCACTGAAGACTGGAGTATTTCTTGCTGAAAATGTAGCATTGCCATCAGTGAAATAAATTCCCTTTTTTTTCAAAGTAAAAAATAGAAAAGTTATTTCTTTGTAAGATAATTTCACAATATTACTGAATTTACTGTATTTTAATTAAATAAATGCAGCCTTGGTAAGCATAAGAGATTTCTTAAAAAAAAAAAAAAAAATCTTACCAAACTTACCAACATTTGACCGGTTAAATATGGCTTAATTTTCTTCAGGCAAAATATTTTTTTTCCTGTGGTTGTTGTTTTATTTTTATTGAAAGTGTTCTTGCAAGTTTCATGAGATTCACCCACGTAAGTCATTCATCTTGTAAAGCCTGATATTATGAGGACCAGCATTACAGAGTATGATCATGTAGTTGTGTTTCTTCATTATTACAAAGAAACAACTTTTAAATACATTCTGTCACAGTTGTCTGTCTTTTTTTTAAATTCAAGTTTAAACTATGTGCCATGAAAGACCGCTTGTTTTCCCTGGTATGTAAGATTAGACGACACCTCCAACTGACATCAAATGCCGAGGCACAGTGTCTGTTAAAATTCTAATTTCTCCTTTCAGTGATCAGCAAAAGCTAGTGTATAACATTTCACATAGCAATGAAATATGCTACCACCTTGTCCTTGCATGATGCTTAAGTTAAGTCATCGAATCTGTTTCCGTCCCTGTCCATGCCCTCATGATCTGGTGTATCAAAGTTAAGTTAATTTAAGCCCAACCTAACTGGTCTCCCGCCACTCCAGGGGCAGCCAAGCTTTTGCTAGAGAAGCTGTGCTCCAATTCCGTTACTGCCACATGGCTGCGCTCATTAATGGCATTAGGCGCTTGAGTGGTGCTCCCCAGTCGGATTCCCTGAAGAACGACTGCAGCTGTGTAGAGATGGGATCCTGAGCTCTGCTCCTCCCCTGCCCGGCAACATATCCCATGATTCCTCTTTGCTCACTCCGGGATAGGGTCTCGTTTTCTTCAGGAGGGGAGCTTGTTTTGTATATAGAGCATCCTCAGCTGTTAAAAGGCGGCGGATGTTGTGAGAGGGATGTACTCGCTTATCTTTGCACTATGGCCTTGACTTAACTTAAATGTCTTGTTGTAAACATCAGATGCTAATTTTTTTTTTATCATCCGTTTCCAATCAAGCCTGATTAACTCTCAGAGCCAAAAATCTAAAGACAGAAAAGGGAAAACAGTCGCCCCTTTGGTGTTTTTTTTAAATATTTATTTATTTTATTTTTTATTAATCTGGTAAGGACCAGAAGGTAGCTGGTGGTGGTCTGTGGTGTTGGGCTAGAGTTGGGCCACCTCCTGCCCACATCCTTCTTACCTAGCTCTTTGAATTACCTGTTGCAATTCTTCCATGCTCATTGTTCCAGGCAGCCTGGGCTGACTAAATGAGGAAGAAATGGGCGGCCATTGTGGCAGTGAAATAGACTGGCGCTGATATAGAAGAGCTGGTGAAATTGCATTTCTGCAATATTTGAAGGCCAGGGTTTTTTAGACAGCTTGTTGTTGTTCGCTTTTTCTCATAGACTCATGGCACAAAAGAGCCCCAGCAAGAATTTTCCAGAATCCATAATAGTTTTCCACAACAACAGAAGGGAGAAGAAAGAAAATCTATTAACTGCGCTCTCTCACCAAAAAGGCCTTCAGCTCAAGTACCAGAGTCTTGGTAGAAAGAGACTTGACCTCAGAGAGCCAGGCTTGCGCTTGAAACACAGCTGGGAAGGCTTTGTTTGAGGAAATTAAAATGTTTTTGCTTCAATAGGCATCACAAGCTGGCACATGCAGCAGTCTTTATTTTCTCATATTGATTTTCAATCTCATTTCATATTTCATAAGGCAAGGGTTCAAACTTATTTTGCTTTACATTTCAGGTTTTTATTCATTTTTTTTTTTAAACACAGTTGTAAACAATTGCATGATAATCCTGAGTGAGTTGATAATATTAAAATTAGCATAGAGAACTTGTACTCTTTTGTAGTCCATTATTGTCCCTGAGTGTATCAAGGTAAAACCATTGCAGCACTTGGAAAGTAGCTAATTTTTTTTTGTCTGTCATATTTTATATTTATTTGTGCATGCTTGTTTCCTGTATTTTTACATTTAAATTATTTTTGCAGTGGCTTAATCAAATTTTTTTTTTTTTAACTCTAATAATATAATAGTTAAACGTTAGCTGTAACAAATCTCAAACTGAAAATCCATTTTTTATACTGTATAATATAATGTTTGTGATGCCTAAATTCACTTGTTGTATTTAACTATTTTCAAATGTAAAAATTACTGTTTTTATTTCATTATTTTTGACAAAACAGTGTAGATTTTTAAAAATATTTTTGTCAATCATAACATAATAAAGAATTATCAGCTTATTGGTATCACTATCAGCCAAAATTTTAAATAAGTGCATGGAGTGCAGGGATGACATCAGAACGCGGAAGTGTAATTCGCCAGTGGTTCCTTTGAGATTTTCCTATGGGGTTTTTAAATGTGTTTAACATAACTTGACGATACTTTGACGTTTTGCTGTACAATTTTCCATGTAAATATCTTGAAGGAACCACTGGTGAATTACTCTTCCGGGTTCTGACGTCATCTCTGGTTATTTTCAAATCTCATATGTTCATTGGAACCCATTAGCCTATATTTGATATACACTTTGTATGGTTTTTATACATCGTTACGTTTAATCTCAATGTTGAGGATTTTACAGCTAGGTCTTTTTAATTACTGAGAATGGTTAGCCTTGGGTGGGAGAATGCTTTTCTATTTAGGTCAATCCAGGGCCAATGTGCCAACAGCACATTTGTGTGTGTGTGTGTGTGTGCATCAAGACGTTGGATACCCTTGGCCTCAGATGGCAATGAAGCACGGTTTTCATGCCCCATGGCCACAACAAATTAATAAGACATTTGGTGTTGCTCGGCCTTCCTCATGACTGCTTGCTGTCTTCAGCCTGAGGAGAGCTGTCCTTCACTTTGTGAGAAACAAGGAAAGATTTTGAATAGTGTACATGTTCAGTGTATTAACTTCTATAAATCTGTGCTTGACTCTTCTCTGAAAGTTCTCCACTGCAATGCTACAAACACTTGTTACTTTTGTGATACTTTTGCTTCAAAGCATTTTCAAGTAAAAATGACTAGTACTGCTTAGTTGTATGACCTTTTGAAGTCATGTATACAGAAAAACAGATATAAATAATTATTTCTCTCAGTGTGATCTTGTCTAGGACCAAGTGTAAATAGTTCACCTGAAATGAAAATGTCATTCCATCCTCTTGTAATTCCAAACCTGTATGACTATGTTTCTTGCATGAAACACAAAAAGAGATATTTAACAGAATGTCCACTCTGCTTCTTTTTTTTCTTCTTAGGACGTTACCATATAGGTTATTGGACAATATAAGAGACTTTTTATTTTATTTTAAATGTATCTATTTTGAGTGTTATTTAATTGGTCATGTTCATTTCACCTATTTTTACATTTAGATTACCATTTTTTCTATTATCTAACACTCAACCTTTTAAAATCTTTAAGAATTTAATAGCACTGTTCAATATAATAGTCAGGAAATCTCTGAATAAATATAAATTTTTCATTATGCACAACATAATGTTGTAATGCCTAAATTCCCTTGTAGCATTTATCAATGATTGAGTTTAGTTTTTAGTGTTTTATTTTTATTTTATTTAGACAATAGTATAGAATTCTGCAAACAGTTATGGGCCAGAATGCAGTGCTATCGTTAACTAAAACTATAAAAAAATTGTGTTTGTTAATTGAAATAAAGCTGAACTACAATAAAAAAATATATATATAATAGATGAAAAACATAAAGTAAACAAAAATTTTAAATGTTGCCTAGTTTAAATTGAAGTATGAAAATGACTAAAACTAAAATAAAAACTAATAAAAATGACAAAAGCACACTGAAATTAAAAGTTAACTGTAAACTGAAAATCTAAAAATAAAAGCTGATTCAAAATATGAATAAATATAATAATGGTATAAATAATGCTACCGTAACACTGCTAGAATGTTATTATTGATGCCTACTTTTTTTTTTTTTTTAACAGCGTATTATACATCATTTTTTTATATACGATAATGAATGTGGATTGGGAACAAGGGACCACCATGGTCACTGTTCACTTTCATTGGATAGAATAGAACAGCTTAGCCATTCTTCTTGATACCTTTTTTTGTGCGGACAAGTAATTAAAGGATTTCACAGCTCTTACTTTGCCTCAAAGCTCTTAGGGAAGATCTTCTTTTAACACAGTTATCAGGAAACCACATCCAGTTCACTTTGGCACTTGTGCATTTTGGAGAGAGCTGGGTGGGGAGGAGTGGAGTGGCTTGCTGATCGTTTAGGCTGCCCCGGGGACATGCTCCACAGTGTCACTCCTGCCCATATTCGGTGGCTGAGCAAGGAGAGCCAGGTGGTGGTGCCGAGTGCAGGACAGTCAAGCGTGGCCGTGGTGCATGCTGACATTTGCCTTCGCTAACTGCTGCAGGGAGAGGAAAAATCTGTTTTTCCATATGCTTGTTCAGGGCACTGTCCTTCCCCCCAGTCCCCTCTATGTATCTCCTTCGCTGCCATGCTGGCAGATGGCTTTCTGAACATTGTTTACCTTGATCAGCGGGCCCAGATGTGATGTAACTCCATAGACATTCACACATTGCACCGTTTATTCTCCTGGTCCATTAAAAAATGGGACTGACAAAATGCAAAAGGTACCTTTTTTGCTGTTACTCTCGCTCGTTCTCCTGTTTGCTCAGTGTCTGAGCTATGCGTCCCTGTTGTCTACACTTGTTTGCACCACAGTGTTCATGGACATATGGGCTCCAGATGTTTTCATGTAGCGCTCCAGATGCTTTTGGTCCCACTTAGGAATAGCCGCACTCCAGTCTATTGTTTTGATGCCTGATTAACCCCTGTGTGAAAATCATGGGGGCACAGAAGCTGTCCACTTCAGATTTTAATAGATTTTTCCTGAACAGCTTAATACGGGGGCCAGTTTGTACAATAAGTGTGTGTGGATCTGCATAACATTTGGGGCAGCTCCGGAGAGCTTTTTTGCACAAAGAAAAACCAATTTACTTCCTGAATTGGAGAACATGGGTTGTCCTTGGGCTTTCCCTCAGATGTGGCAGTGCGACAATATGGATTCAGGGTGGGAGAATAAACAAGATGCAATGTTAGCTGAACCTGAAACACAGCGCAAGACATTTTGTTGCTCTCCTGTTGTCAGAAACACCTTTTCCACCCCATCAAATGCTTGGCCGAATTTGGAGGGTTAAGAGCATATGTTGCAGCCCTAGAGTTTTTAAGGTCATCTATGTTAATGAAGATTCCTGGTATTGTCCAAGCAGAGATTCATCAAAAGCCCTATTCAGATGGTAACTGTTTTCCGTGGGGTCATAAGGTATTTTCATCATTTACAGGGGCTAGTCTGTGATTTTTATTGCTATCCGAATCAAGAACGTCAGTGTTTTTTTCTCACCACCCTTGTAAAAATCTCCGGCCAAATTACCTACTGTTTTTAGACAAATTATCAAAAAGAGATCACTTCAAAATTCACTGTTTATTACTCCTTTTTGACCACTGCAGAGCACTGTTGCGCTTCGCTGTAATTTGGATGCATTTAAAAGATCTAGCCTACACTTTTGTTACTGAAATGCTGGAAAGTATTTACAAGAATAATCTTTTATTACAGCTCAAAAGAGAAAGAGAAGGAAAACAAGTAAACATTTGAAATGGGCCGTTATTACGGCAGTAATTAACATTATACACTCACCTAAATGATTATTAGGAACACCATACTAATACTGTGTTTGACCCCCTTTCGCCTTCAGAACTGCCTTAATTCTACGTGGCATTGATTCAACAAGGTGCTGAAAGCATTCTTTAGAAATGTTGGCCCATATTGATAGGATAGCATCTTGCAGTTGATGGAGATTTGTGGGATGCACATCCAGGGCACGAAGCTCCCGTTCCACCACATCCCAAAGATGCTCTATTGGGTTGAGATCTGGTGACTGTGGGGGCCATTTTAGTACAGTGAACTCATTGTCATGTTCAAGAAACCAATTTGAAATGATTCGAGCTTTGTGACATGGTGCATTATCCTGCTGGAAGTAGCCATCAGAGGATGGGTACATGGTGGTCATAAAGGGATGGACATGGTCAGAAACAATGCTCAGGTAGGCCGTGGCATTTAAACGATGCCCAATTGGCACTATGGGGCCTAAAGTGTGCCAAGAAAACATCCCCCACACCATTACACCACCACCACCAGCCTGCACAATGGTAACAAGGCATGATGGATCCATGTTCTCATTCTGTTTACGCCAAATTCTGACTCTACCATCTGAATGTCTCAACAGAAATCGAGACTCATCAGACCAGGCAACATTTTTCCAGTCTTCAACTGTCCAATTTTGGTGAGCTCGTGCAAATTGTAGCCTCTTTTTCCTATTTGTAGTGGAGATGAGTGGTACCGGTGGGGTCTTCTGCTGTTGTAGCCCATCCGCCTCAAGGTTGTGCGTGTTGTGGCTTCACAAATGCTTTGCTGCATACCTCGGTTGTAACGAGTGGTTATTTAAGTCAAAGTTGCTCTTCTATCAGCTTGAATCAGTCGGCCCATTCTCCTCTGACCTCTAGCATCAACAAGGCATTTTCGCCCACAGGACTGCCGCATACTGGATGTTTTTCCCTTTTCACACCATTCTTTGTAAACTCTAGAAATTGTTGTGCGTGAAAATCCCAGTAACTGAGCAGATTGTGAAAAACTCAGACCGGCCCGTCTGGCACCAACAACCATGCCACGCTCAAAATTGCTTAAATCACCTTTCTTTCCCATTCTGACATTCAGTTTGGAGTTCAGGAGATTGTCTTGACCAGGGCCACACCCCTAAATGCATTGAAGCAACTGCCATGTGATTGGTTGATTAGATAATTGCATTAATGGGAAATTTAACAGGTGTTCCTAATAATCCTTTAGGTGAGTGTATGTTAGCAGCATGTTATGTTTAACTCTTGTAAACATAAAAAGTTAATACTCTTGTTAATACTATTTCCGCTAATTTCCACATTTTTAAAATGACATCCTATCTTCTTATTTTTTAAACAGGAGATGTAAGTAATTTAATAATTAATAATTTCCTTCCTTAAATTAAATATGAATTTTTTCTTATTATTCCAAGCAGGCATTTTATTTACAGCAGACAATCATTCGACTGACCACGTGTTCACAAAACTCGCTCCTCCACCGTGTGAATAAATCGCCATCCGAATGCACGAGTTTTATCACTGAGGTGGCATGCAAATTTATTTTTACGGACGTCCACATGAGAAACAATTACCGTCCGAATAGGGCTAAAGTCAGGTCTTCTTGAGTTGACCTCGTCAGACATGCAAACACCTCCCCGCCCATCTCCACAGCCATTCAACAGCCTGACATGTCAATAATGTTTTGCTGAAGTTTCTTTTTCTTGAAATAGTGTCGATACTCTTAGGTATACGAGAATGCAAAGGAAAATTTATATAAGTGCTTTGGTTTTGTGTAGTTTGTCCAAAAGATGACCTCCAAAACATATTCTATATTGTTCACAGCATGTCAGTGGGTGTTGTCCTCTTTCTAGATTTTTCTAACAGGAGGTAGTGTTGAAGTGGTAGGGGGAAATTCAATGCACACCAAGGCATGTAAACATACCTACATCAACTGCTAATTTTATCCACTTTTCTTAACAGAAATCATTCATGCAAGAATAAACCAATTGGGACACAACAGTAAGGCATATTTTTCCACTTGATGGAAGAATAAGCAGTAGATATGTACAAAACCTGCACTCATCTATATGATATGAATTACTTCAGGTCATTTTGAAGTTATTTGGGGCACATTACATGAATACGGTACATTAGTGTCTCATTACATTTTTTACAGCATTAGATAAAATTATATTTGCCATTTTTTTTAATCTATAACTACAAAACAACATTTGGCAATAGCGATCATTTTTTTTTCTATACATTTTTCTAATACTTAATGGGAAAATAGAAATGTAATATCTTTTCTTAAATGTATATATTTCCCTTTTCCCTAAAATACACATATACACACACACACACACACACACATTACCAGTCAAAAGTTTGGAAACTACTATTTTGATTGTTTTTGAAAGAAGACTCTTCTGCTCACCAAGGCTGCATTTATTTGATCCAAAATACAGCAAAAACAGTATTATTGTGAAATATTTTTACAATTTAAAATAATTTTCTATTTGAATATATTTTAAAATGCAATTTATTTCTGTGATTCAAAGCTGTATTTTCAGCATCATTACTTCAGTCTTTAGAGTCACATGATCCTTCAGAAATCATTCTAATATGCAGATTTGCTGCGATTTATTTTTTTTCAGGATTATTTAATGAATAGAAAGTTCAAAATAACAGCATTTACCTGAAATATAAAGCTTTTGCAACATTATAAATGTCTATACTATCACTTGATCAATTTAATGCATCCTTGCTGAATAAATGTCTTAATTTACTTAAGATATTTCCCCCCCAAAAAAAAAAAAAATTTTTTACCGACCCAAAACTTTTGAACGGTAGTACAATGTTACAAAAGCTTTAAGATAAATGCTGTTCTTTTGAACTTTCTATTCATCAAAGAATCCTAAAAAAATTTTTTACACAACTGCTTTCAACATTGTTATTAATCATAAATGTTTCTTGAGCAGCAAATCATCATATTAGAATGATTTCTGAAGGATCATGTGACACTGAAGACTGGAGTAGTGATGCTCAATTCAGCTTTGCATCACAGGAATAAATTACATTTTAAAATATATTCAAAGAGTTATTTTACATTTTAATAATATTTCACAGTATTACAGCTTTTTTTGTATTTTTAATAACATAAATGCAGCCTTGGTGAGCAGAAGAGACTTCTTTCAAAAACAGTTTCCAAACTTTTGACTGGTAGTGTGTATATATAAGGACTCTTGAATCCATGCAAATATAATATTGGGCTGGTTAAACTTAATAAAAAATGTTCATAATATTTTCCTTAATTGGCCGTGATCTTGCTTTTGCATAAATAATAGTGCAAAAGAGTGTAAATAGTATTTAGTAGTGGCAAGCAGCACCATGCTGACTTTTCTCAGTGCCTTGGGTGCTTGCAGTTGTTTATTAATGCTTAATTTGACGGAACACTTGTGTTCTCCTTCACAAATGGTGCCAGTGAGGATAAAAATAAAAAGATGGGTCCGGAGCTGTTCGTGAATGCAGTCTTTTGTTATGGCTTGTCCAATGCCTTGTTGCAAAAGGCCACCACCCAGATTGACGACTGGTCCACCAAATCATAACTCATAATAGAGTGGGGGGAAAAACAAAAAATAAACAGCATTTTTTTTTCCAAACGCATCTTAGTTGCATCTTTAATATAAACATTGCCAAAAAATGGCTCTTGTGTATATGTAGTCCACTCTGTAAAAGTTGCAAATGTTTTTATTTATTCATTTTTGACCAGCGCATGCAGATAATTGGTCAATGAATGCATATAAAATTATCTCATAAAGGCTAAGTTAAGGGGTGTACTTCATGTTTATAAATTAAAAATAGGAGTCAAATATATGTCAACCCTTGCCACCAAAAATCCATGTTTACTAGCTTTAAGCTAGCAATTAAAAAAAAAAAATAAGTTGAATGGAGTTGTTGCAATTTCAGTCATATATTTTTGTATTCTGAAATTGCATTGTACATTTTGACCATGTACATTTTGCATGTCATTGGGTACAGGATATCCACTATTTACTCACAAGATTCACAAAATTGAGACTTCTTTAAAATGACATTATGATGTTATTATGTTTTAGTGTTTAAATACACTTCATACAATATAAACTAAATATTTATTAGATGATAAAAGATGGTACGCAATACAGAACAAAACAATACTGAATAAATATTAACTTGATGCTCAATAATTTAATAATTTTATGACCTTGTCATTGAATTGTGTATAATAGTCAGTGTTATTTAAATTCAATAGGTCTTAGAAAACAATATTATTTCCACTATAACTTTTTAGATGTTTGCACAAAGAAGTAGCCATTGTTATAAATCATTGTTAAAATAAATCGCATCATTGTATGTATCCTTATTGTTGAAAGCCAAAGGCAGCATCAGCCTCTCTTCTGAGTGACTCAGAGCTATTTACGGGACCGACTGCTCGCTCTGAATTATCATGCAGGTTGCTTTCATGTCTCCTGAGTGTTTAGGGCAGTGCACCCGTCATTTCTCTGGAGCTTAGCTGTTTTTGTGTAGAAAAACTCTCTCTTTCTCTCTCTGCGGGCCTTGTGTTTAGCCGCCTGGGCCAAGAAGCTCCCGCAGAGTCGTGGCGGTAGCGGGGAGCAGCTGGGCTTGTTCCCTGCTCCCTAACCAGCGTAGTTTTATCCAGCTGTCATCTGCAGCCTCTCCCAGCTGCTACCCAGAATGTTAACCCATTTCTGCAGCAGAAAATCGAGCGCACACTGGGACCAGGCCCAGTCCAGGGCTGCTTTTCTCAAAAGCATTGTGAGCTAAGTTGATCGTAGTGACTATTGGTGCCAATGGTTCTACTTTCAATGCTTTTTGAGAAAAGTAGCCCAGATCTTCATATAACAGAAGATCCGTTCTTATTTCTCTCAAATAAATTGACTTAAAGTTTAAGTTGAATTTTCTGCCTTTTGTCAGAACATTTTTGAATGTAGAAAACCTACTTTACTAAGTAGTGTGTTAACGAGAGATCTGTCAACTTGATTTCTGTCCTGTCTTTTAGGAACAACCTCAAAAATGATCAAGCTCCGAGAGGAACCCGCTGAGTATGTGGACACTCAGAGAGGGAAGAGTCCAGTGAATAGCACACTTATCCCGGTCAAGGGCATCAACAACCTGGGTAACACCTGCTTCTTCAATGCTGTGATGCAGGTAAAGTCATGTCCGAGAACTCGCATCCCTCACTTTACTTTGCACTTAACTCTTTTTTTTGTGTCAGTTCTGTGTTTTGGTTGGTTTCTAAATTGGGCTGTTAACACAAATCAATTCAAATACATTATGTGGAAGTTGCAAACACGGTCCTTTCACTCTTGTGCCGTTGAGCAAACACTTGACCCTTGCTTGTTTCAGAAGGACAAGTAGTCAGTATATTGAATGGAACTTTAGATTTTTCTTGTTGAACAGTTCACTGTAATAAAAAGCAAACATTCCCATTATTTCCAAAGGATATAAAAATATCATTAATTACCGCAACTATTAAATGATTAAATTTGGAAAATATTTGTCAAGTTTGTAGTTTTGTTGTTCTTTAATAATATTGATAATTCAATTCAGTACAATTATGTTCTGCTGCTTTGATCATACTGTCTTCAGTGTCACATGAGAGATTCAGAATTCCTTCAGAAATCATGTATATATGTATGTTAATAGCTTGAAAACATATTAATTTATTATCAAAATATTCAGCATTTCACCCCTAATATTAGAAGTTGATAGATATTTGCCATGTGATTTCATTTTCTTAAACACCTCTTTGGGAAAATAGAGAAAACAGAGAAATTATAAAAGCAGAGTGTGTGACAACTTTCCATTGTTTGTTTTGGTTTAGAATCTCTCCCAGACCCACATGCTGAATGACTTGATTCAAGACGTCAAGGAAAAAGGCCATAAGATGAAGATCTGCCCCTCTGCTGAGACAAACTTGGTATGTTCCAATTAAGCTGGATGGGACTAGAACAGTCTCTTTCATAATCTCATTTATGTTAGCTTTTAAATATGCCGTTTGTATACTAGATGTGATATGAGTACTACGCTTTCTTGTAGGGGCCACTAACGGTGACATTGCCCAGCCCAGAACCCCTCACCTCAGCCATGTTTCTGTTCCTACAAAGCATGAAGGAGCCTGGGAAAGGGCCTGTCTCCCCCAAGATCCTTTTCAACCAGCTCTGTCAGAAGTATGTCTACACTGCCACCATTTGTAAATACATACTATGAAATTCTCAAAAAGCTATGTGGGATAGTGGATCTAAATGTGGCTAATTGATCGTCACTGTACGCCAAGCGGTTTCAAGCCTGTTTTGAACTTAAATGGCTGGTTGGATCCCTGCTCTCAGGGGTTGATTTTTATGCCGTGTACAGGCTGAACGGTTCACTGGCTGTTGTTTAAACGTTGTTTGAACGTGCTGAATGGTTGGGTGGCTCAGACAGGAGCCTGCCAGGCAGTTGGGTGTCTCTCTGGTGCTTCTGTGATATTAACTCAGGTACTGTGCCTTTATCAGACCTGTGGGTTTGCATATGTGTACATGTGTGTCCTACTCACCTGGCATCATCTCAGCCTTAAGCGCACCAATTCATTTGAGCATATACACATCACATCACATCCGCCATTACGAGTGCCTAAAACATGTACAATGCTGAGAAACAGTAAGTATATCCCATTAAAAAAAAAAAAAATCTTCTTCCACATATAGACATTTTTGCTAATGTTAATAAATAAAAAGCAATTTAATTTACAAGCAATACTTGGATTGTATATTTTGTAATGTTCAGCTTATATATAAAAGCTCCTCTGAAGGACAGTTGTTCAAAAATGTCTTAATCTTTTCCAAGCTATTGAAAATTTCACTGCACTTAAAATAGCTGGGCACAAGATGCTTCAGGAAGTCTCAAAGAACTCAACATGCCCAAATATGTTGAAAAATGACAAAACTTTCACATACACTACTATTTAGGGTCTGTAAGTTTAATGCTTGCCAAGGTTGTGTTTATTTGATCAAAACTACAGTAAAAACGGTAATAATGTGAAATATTATTACAATTTAAAATAAATGTTTTCTATTTTAATATACATTTAAAAATGTATTCTTGTGATGGCAAAGCTGAATTTTCAGCAGCCATTACTCCATTCTTCAGTGTCACATGATCCTTCAGAAATCATTCTAATATGCTGATTTGGTGCCCAAGAAACATTTCTCATTATCATCAGTGTTGAAACTGGCTGTGCTGCTTAATATTTTTGTGGAACTGTCAAACTGTTATTTGAAATATTTTTTAATATTATAAATAACTTTTATAATATTAAATAATAAATGTCTTTACTGTCACTTAAATAATGGCTTTCTGAACCCAAACTTTTGAACAGCAGTGTATGTGGAAAAAGTAAGTATACCCCATGTAAATTTTGTCCTTTTTCAACATATTTACAGTGGTGGCCAACATTTTTAGAACAATTATTAGAACACCCGACAGATCTGAAAATATTAACCTTTTTTGCCTCCAAAACATGATTTCATTTCATAATGTTCATGAAATATGCAGATGGTTGCTCTGACCATCAAATATCAGATGACGTGAGTCGTACTGTTTTATCCACTTTTAACTTTAATATTTGGAATGTCCACCTTTTGCAGCAATTACAACAGCACATCTCTCTGTCAATATATTTCCTCTGAGAAATTCAACACTAATGTTTTCCCATGCCTTCTGCAACTGAAGCCAAAGGCTTTCCTTTGAATGTACAATAGATCTGTCCAGTATATTTTCCAACTGGGGTTGATGGGGTTGAGGTCCGGACTTTGAGAGGGCCAGTCCATCATTTTCAATGTTCCAGCAGATTCATCGCAGGTAGTTCCGGCAATAGTTAGAAGAATGTTTCGGGTCATTGTCCTCTTGGAAAATAAAACCAGGCCCAATAAGACGCCTCACAGATGCCAAGTGTTCTAATAATTTTGTCCAGCACTGTATATATAGCAGGTACAGCTAGCATCTCAAATACAGTACATATGGCAGATGTGATTTATTTCAAAAGATCAAATATTGACCAATTATGCATACTTTTTTTTTAGATTGATACTGGTAATCTTGCTCCTGTTTACAAGTCAAACACAATTGTCACCCTCTCTAGCATTAAAACACTGATTCTCTCTGCCTCGCATACACCTTTCCCTCTCTGCACGGCAGACCCACATGCACACACTTTCAGCACTATAGAGCAGCAGCTCGCAGGGTCAAGTGAAGGCCTTCTGTGCTGCACGCACGGTTTATGTGTGTGTGCTTGTGCGATACAACATGTCCTTGACAGGAAAGATCCTGTTTGTTTAATGTGTTTGTTGACTGGCAAACTGCGGGTCACAGCTGCTGGTCTGATGGGGTACTTGAACTACTGTGCCATCTTGAACACCATCTTGTACATTTGCTATGTTGGACAATGTGGCAGAATGGCATCTATTGAGACATTGTGCTTTAAAGGACATTATTTTTGAAGGTGGGATGAACACCAACCATTAAATGGGTGAAGAACAAGTAGTGTGTGTGTTTGTGTGTGTTACACAGCTGAGTGCTGTTGGCATGGTTGGTTGAGGGCCAGGTCACACTGCCAGCTGGACAGATCTAAGCAGCACCAGCGCCAGCAGTGGTCCAAAGAGCAGGGAGCAGCCTTCCCTGCTCACCACACACTGCTCCTGGTGCTACTAAGGGTCCTAGCCTGTAAGATGTCCTTATAATATGCTTTCCGTAACTACATTTAAATTTGAATTTGTATTATAATCAGCTCTCAAACCCTTTGCATATTTCACATTGAGGTGGAATGGTACTTATTTCATTTCTGTTAGTACAGTAATTCAAGCATACAGGCATCGGTTTGAAATGCAGCACTTTCAAGGATGTTCTTGTTGTGAGAGGTGGAATAATAGACTGTAGCCTATTTTTGATCTTCATATCTCTTATTCGCTATATTGTTACTAATTTTATGGAATTCAAAACTAAGCTGTTACAGGTTGCTTTCTCAAAAGGTTTCACCTTTTTTTTAATTTTTTTTTTTATTTAATGTTAGTTTTGCTCTATTTTAAAAGTGCAAGAACATCAGATTTGGTGTTTTTAATTTACTCCCTGTTTGTTGTTTGTTAGATTTCTAGCTCATCTGCGACAGAATTCCTGTTCCTTACATTTAGTTCTTGTCTATATGTAAGGGATAATGTACAGTTAAGCTCCATTTCCACCGAAATTACCCGGAACAATTTGTCCCAGGAACTTTTTTCCCCCAGACCTGCTGCTGTCTGCGTTTCAATCGCAGTCTAAAGTACCGTGAAGATTAGTCCGGTGACGTAGGACTGCGCATGTCGACTTTACAGTTCCCACTGGATTTCGTCCTTTGCAAATAAATTGAATAAAGCCTGAACCTCGTCGTCGGCCCATTGGTCGTATTTTTTAAACTCCATTGTTGATTTGAATAGCAATCAACTCTTACTGCAGTGCACCATGTCCGCAACAGACTTTTAAAAATAGTGGTTGAAACAAAATGCTGCGTCGAGTCGACCAATCAAAATGCTGCATGAACTCAATCAGCATGTTCAGCGCCCAAGTCCCCCCCCGAAAGTTCCTGAACTTTGAAAAAGTACTACCTCGCGAGCAGGGCCGTTTTGAGGGGGAAATCTTTACCCGAAACTTTATTTAGACCCCGGTTCCTGCGGTCGAAACACACCGAGTACCACCCCAAAGTCCCTAGTTCCTGGGGAAAGTTCCTGCGGTGGAAACGCGGCTTTAGACAGTTTTTATTACAAAATAAACCCGGACATGCAGAGGTATCTAAATGAGATTACTGTCCAGTGTGTTGGCTGCTTACCAAATAATTCATTGGTTCTCAACCAGGGGGCTGTAAAAGTCAAAGTAGGCCTCAAGATGTCTTAAAATAGTTTAAAATTAGACAAAAACAAGGATTAAAATAAGCTAAAACAACAAGCTATTTCTCATTTTAGTTCATACCCTCAACATCTGTTTTTTCTTTTTCTTTGAAGAACCAGGGTTCCAATGTTCTTGGAAAACCTGAATATATGAAGTAGCCTAATTTTAAAAGTTTGCTTTCTAGATGTCATGTAAATGGACTCTTTCCCTGCCATTATGAGTTAACTCGTCATTTATGAGACTCTTCTCTGCCAATGACGAGTTTATACGGCTTTCCGTGTTATCACTGTTATACGGTACGGGGCGCTAGTACGCATCTCCTGAACGAATACAGAACAAAACACAGGCAAAGAAAAAGCAGAAACGAGTGATCGCATATGTAAGCAGATGCATATGAAAAATAATGTGATAATGAACAACAAACAGCATATAAATCAAAATGGCCTAATGTTACCGAATGAAATGTTGACCCAGGAAGTGGTATATGACTTTGGAGGTGTTGATGAACTCGATCTACTCCATCATGTTTTGATCATCGTTCTGAATCCGATCTGGATGTAGTCTTTGACAAAAACGCAATTTTCTCAGCTTTTTGCTCAAAATGTAGCTTTTTTTTTTAATTACACTTACCCACATTCAAGTGTTGATAAAAAAAAGAATGCATGAAGCTAGAATAACTATATTGCATGTTCAGATATTCATACAACAAATTATTTTGGAGGCCATTAAACTATTGTGAAAATGACTATAAATGCTGGCGTAGGCTGGCAACTTTTTTTCTTTTTTTTTTTAAACCGCTGTCAACTTCACTGTAAAGGGGACCTGTGGTGAAGCCTTAAAGGTTTTAAAGGGATAGTTCACCCAAAAATGAAAATTAGCCAATGATTTACTCACCCTCAAGTCATCGTAGGTCATTCTTCTTTCAGACGAATAAAATCTGAGTTATATTAAAAATGCCTTGGCTCTTCCAAGCTTTATAATGGCTGTGACTTGTTGGTTTGTTTTTGAAGTCCATAAAAGTACATCTATCCATCATATAACTGCTCCACACGGCTCCGGGGGGGTTAATAAAGGCCTTCGGAAGTGAAGTGGTGCATTTGTGTAAGAAAAATATCCATATTTAAAACTTTATAGACTAAAATAACTAGCTTCCGGCGGTCAGCAGTACGCAAGTTGACTTACGGCGAAAGAGTAACCCTTGACCCTTGACGCATGTGTATCAACAAATGCAGAAGCGCAGAGGATAGAGCAAAACAAAACACCGGTCATGAATTAGAAGTCTAAAACGAGAATTTTTAAAGAGAAATGGCGGAGAATTTCGATATAAGAGAAGAGGGACTTGAGTTTGTTGCCCAGCCCTATCCATCAAAGCTTGCGATGCTCCTATACATCGCGTCAGGGGTTAGTCTTTCGCCTGGAAAAGTCATGTAATTTCAATTTTTAAAAAAGTGGGATCATTCAGCTCTTAATTCTAATTATTTAAAAAAAATAAAAAAAATAAAATTAAAAAAAAGTTATGAAAACAAAGCTTTATCATTACAGAAGATGAACCAGAGGAAAGTTATTGTAGCCTTCCGTAGGCTTTAAATTAGTTTTTATTGAATTTGGGACATCAAAAAATTGAGAACCAATTGAATAAACTGAATTAAAGAAATTATTGAATAAATGGCAATAATGTTATTTATTGCAGCTAGATATCACCGCTATTTGGAGGTTGTTTACCTTGGCCAACAGTCAATTATACAGTTAAGCGTTCGTGATACAAAAATATTTGACCGTAGTAGAATGTCAGTTTCATAGAACTGTTTGTTGTGTATGTTTCGTGCTCGGTGTAAGATGCATGTATGGGAGTGTTTTATATTTGACTGATGTAGTATGCTTGTGTGCATGTGTGCATTGCAGCATTGTGCTGGGGCTGCCTGGCGTCTGGTACTAACTCATCCGCTGTTAATTGTGTTTAGTGGTTACAGCTGTCCGTCTGTGGCAGGGCCATATTGGGCGCACCGCTACAGGCTCCTTTAGCCTTCTCTTCCAGTGGAATGAGCTTCCAGAACATTCTCCCTCTCTCTCTCCCACCTCTCCTACTGGAGCCCATCTCACCCGTCAGCTTCCCTCCAGAACACATTCACTCTGTTCTGCTGCTTATGCTGAGCTATACCAGTTTGGCAGATGCAGATCTCTAGAGACATTTTAAAATTGCTTCTGCATATTGGTTTTTGGACACTTAAACAAAAAATAATCTGTATTGGTATCAGTCAAATAAGTAATATGAGTCAATATCTAATCTACATAAACGGTGGGGTTCAAAATCAAATTATATTATTACAAAAAATGTCAATGTCATAAATATGGGGAGGAAAAAAATTATTGTTTTATAAATATTTATATAAGAAGTCTCATGCTCACAAGGCTGCATTTATTTGATAAAAAAAAATAGTAAAATTGTAAAATATTATTACAATTTATTCCTGTGATGGCAAATCTGAATTCTCAACAGCCATTGTTGTCTCATTACACTCCGGTCTTTAGTGTCACATGATCCTTCAGAAATCATTCTAATATACGTTGAAAACAGTTGTGCTGCTTAATACTTTTGTGGAAACCATATTTTGTTTGTATTTTTTTCAGGATTCTTTGATGAATAGAAAATTCTAATTTTTTTTGGTCTTAACTAATTTTTTTGTAACAATGTAAAAGTATTTTTTGTTATTTTTCATTATTTTAACGCGCCCTTGCGTAAAGCAATTTACTTAATTTACTGACCCCGAATTTTTGAACTAAAGTGTAAAGTGAATTTATCAAAGTAATGTTAGAATGGTGGTGCTGAGAGAAAAGAAGCAGTGAGAAACCGAGAAAGGGGAGGAAGGCTGAGGCTCCAGACCCCCTGCTCATGACCTGTGTTAGAAGCAGGTGGCTGGACGTTCTTAAACACACTCCAGTCACACAGAGCTGGGCAGAACGTCAGACCTCATCAGCCCATGGTAGAGGCGTTCCAGACTGCCCGACCATCCGTCCTGCCCATGCATTCATTCATCCAGCCTGCCCTTACACAACACACACACATAGTGCTTGCAAGCTTAGCAGGTAATAGCAAAATCATTGAGCATCTGGACAGCCTCAGGCGTCCCAACCCGACCCAACACCTTGACTTGCCCCTTTACCCTTGGGTTCATCACCAGACCAAATGGCCTTCCCATCATCTTGACCAGCTATCCAGCCTTCATTGCTCAACAGGTTAATGCAGGGCTGGCTCCAGCTGCCCATATGTCCTCCACAGCTGGGTCACATCTGGCCTGGGCTGCCCAACAGAGAGTCTAAAGAGATGTTTTCTAAACGCCCAACACGTTTTTCTGTTCGATTTACCACAGGGTTTGCTGGGAGGAAGGACAAACATCCACATTACCACTGTCCTCCAGTCTGGCATATTTAGGGTAGTTTTGTCTGGTCCTGTTCTGTAATTTCAGTTATTTTGAACATGTGGCATTAAATGTGTTTAAAGGACACCAAGATATGACAAGTGTTTAAAGATGCACTGAAATTTAGGCCGCCATAATTTTTTTTTGTCATAAATGCCTTAAGTTGCTGCTGTTGTCGGTTTTAGAAAACAGGCAGAAAATCTTGGCTGAAAATTACGTTAAGCAACTGTAAATACTGGTCCATGAGGATGCTTTTCTAGAAAGTGCTTGTGTTTTCAGTTGATCTCTGTTAAAATGGTTTGTTTAAACTTCGTATCACATTGATCAACATTTACAAATGCAAAATTACATGCAGAATGTTTTTATCCAAACATAATTTAATTTTATTGCAGTCACTTTATTATATATGAAGTGACGTAAAGTGAAAGCCAAGTATGGCTATATATATATATATATATATATATATATATATATATATATATATATATATATATATATATATATATATATATATATATATATATATATATATATATATATATATATAATATGAAGTGAAATTATGTAAAGTGAAGGCCAAGTATGGACCATCTAAGTTAGTGCACACACACATTAGGAGCAGTGATTACTGAACACATACCCAGAGCAGTGGGCAGCCATTCACTGCGGTGCCTAGGGAGCAATTGGGAGTTAGGTGCCTTGCTCAAGGGTACCTCTGTGTTTCCTGCCTGCCGGTATTGAGAATCGAGCCCGTGCCTTTTGGGTTACAAGTCCGACTCTCTAGCCATTAGGCCACAACTGCCCCCAGTGTCTTAATAACACTCGGTTCAATTTTGTATTGAGAATATTTTTTGCCCATTTGAAAAATCAATTACAAAAGTAGACCTAAGCAACATAAACATACCATCCTAGAATAAACAAACAAAATGACACATCAACAACAGTGAGCCAAATACATACTCACCCTAAAATGACTTTTCTGTATAAGGTGGTTTTTCCCATATTAAAATGCTGAAATTGAATACATTTCAATGCATTCATTTACATTGACTTCATTTTTTTCAGACAAATAATTTTTTCTTGGCTTTGGAATTCAGTAGGTTCCTTTTAATAGAATACTTTTATATATCTGTGTTGTGTATGAAAGTGGCTGTGTGGCTGCATGTGTGTGACCAACCTCAGCTGGTTGAATGATGAAATGAAAAGTGAATGAAAGTTGTCAGGGAAAAATAACAGCTGCCCCTAAGATCCTAAAACCTGTCGAGAGACAGCGAGGAACCACATGCAGCATCAGAGAAAAGGCCTTGAGAGAAGATTATGTCCATTCTTCTCTTGTCTTTACTCATCTATATGCTGCTGATTGCTTTTTGTGTGTGGCTAATTGGTGTTTGTGTGGCTTTGGCTCCTTTTGTCCCTTTGGATGTATTTACACTTGTGCGAATCTGTTTGTGTGACAGGAATTCTCATTCTGTGTGTGTGTGTGTGTGTGTGTGTGTGTGTGTGTGTGTCTGTGCGCGCGCGCGTGTGTGTGTGTGTGTGTGTGTGTGTGTGTGTGTGTGTGTGCAGGGCCCCTCGCTTTAAGGGTTACCAGCAACAGGACAGTCAGGAATTGCTGCACTACCTCCTGGACTCTATGAGAGTGGAGGAGACAAAGGTGAGTGTGTGATTTAGTTTTTCTTACACACGGTATGAAGATTAGTCTAATGGGATCCGATCACAAATGGTCAGACCATTTAGACCTGGAGGAAATGTGCATCTTCTTCTGTCACCACTTGTGATTTCATTTTGATGGGAAGGTTACAAATCCTTTCCTTGCTGCATATCCATATTAATTCATTAAAAATGTATTAGAATAAAATAGTATAAAAACAGCATGCTCAAATTCATGCTCAATTTAGTTTTTTTTAAAGTTGGTATTTGGCTGATCTAAATATAAAAACAGGCGAGTAAGCAGTTCCCTAGCTTTTGTTTAAAGATTGAGTGTTTATACTACAAGTGCATTGTGGTCAAGTTCTAGAACCGGTTTATCTGTTTAGTGTCATCCTGTTTCAATTGGAGTGCCTAAACAGATGTTAATACCAGGTCTATAGGGGGTCTTGTTCTCAGCGTTAGTGCCTCAGTGCATAAACTAGACCAGTCACTGCAAAGGGCTGCTTTTGCATACTGACATTGGGACATTGACCTCTCACAAGCAGATGCATAGTGGTTTGCTAGGGTGCTGCTTGTAGAATTATACAGCTTGTGGGTCTCTTAATGCGGACGTGCCAGGGGCCAAGACCCACACAACCCCACCAGTGGCCCTAACTGCCCTAAGAAAGCGGGTTGCAGCATTGGGCGATGAGCCCCAGGGCCAGCAAGGCCCTTTCAGACTTGTGAATGTGGACAGTTGTGCCACTTAGGAACCTTGCAAGTGGCACGACTGGCCTCATTGTGCATCCTGGGAAACAGTCAGCTGCTTGTTGAGGCTTTGTGATGGAGGTCCATCCCTCACTCCCTCCCTCCCTCCACACTTTTGGGCTGCAGAGGGGGAGAACACAGGAAACAGTCTGGTTTAAATGTTCCTCATTAGGGATGGGCGGTATATCGAGTTTGTATGATATTGTATGATATATTGATATATAAACGATATAGGATATGGCAATACTGTTCATATCAATATGCAGAAGCTTGATATTACGAGCACATCTGAAAAATTGTGGAGGACACGCAGTGAGCTGCTGCGCAGTAAGAGCATAATCCAGAGCATGCTTTATATTAAGGGCTTCAAAATATATATGTAAGATATAGTTAACGCTTATAGTTTAACACGGCTTGCCCCGTCAGATGCTCTGACAGATACTTGTGGTGTTTAATGCGTTTCAGTTGTGGTGTTTTCCTCAGTGCATGTCTTACATTTCACAGTTATATTCTCCATCTGTAAATTTTAGAAGTCATGCAAATATTTCCAATTTGCTTTTAGGAGTGGATTAGCCTTACATAAGCGATTAGGCTAATATAGTCATTAAGCTCAGATGAGTGAATGTGTTTTTCTCTTACCAATTAACATTTAGTCTATGCTTTTGTTTTTATTTATTTGCATTTTTAATGTAGTGATTTTAACTGCTTTATTTGGTTTTAGATTGTAATGTTGTTATAGTGTTGGAATGTAATGTTATTGTAACTTTTTTTGCACATATTATATAGCATAGCCTACATGTTTACATTCACTATATTTGTTTTCATAGCCTTCAATATGAACATTGTTTATAGGACAACATTTGGCAGGATGTAAAATTTTTTTTTTTTATCCAAATAAAAAAAGTTGAAAAAAATCTATTCAAATACTGGGATATGATTTTTTGTCCATTTCGCCCAGCCCTATTCCTCGCTATCATGTACTTCAGTAAATTTACAGACAGCATGTATTTTGATATATGTTTGATATATATAGCTTTTAAGACATAACAAATAAAGAATATTTATACACTACTGTTCAAAAGTTTAGGCTCAGGAAGATTTAATTTTAATGAAAGAAATGAATAATGCTTCTTTGCTGAATAAAAGTAAGTTATTAAAATGTTACAGTAAAGAATTTTGTAATGTTACGAAAGATTCATATTTCACATAAATGCTGTTATTTTTTTCTATTTCTCAAATTTTTTTTCTATAGAATCCTGAAAAGTGTCTCTCAGATTCCACAAAATATCAAGCAGCACAGCTGTTTTTTCCATTGATAAGTAAGAAATGTTACTTGAGCAGCAAACCAGCATATTAGTATGATTTCTGAAGTGACACTGAAGATTAATGACTGCTGAAAATGTAGCTTTGCTATCACAGACATAAATTTTAAAATATATTTATATAGTTATTTTTAAATAATAGTTATATTTAAGGATTATTAGGAACACCTGTTCAATTTCTCATTAATGCAATTATCTAATCAACCAATCACATGGCAGTTGCTTCAATGCATTTAGGGGTGTGGTCCTGGTCAAGACAATCTCCTGAACTCCAAACTGAATGTCAGAATGGGAAAGAAAGGTGATTTAAGCAATTTTGAGCGTGGCATGGTTGTTGGTGCCAGACGGGCCGGTCTGAGTATTTCACAATCTGCTCAGTTACTGGGATTTTCACGCACAACCATTTCTAGAGTTTACAAAGAATGGTGTGAAAAGGGAAAAACATCCAGTATGCGGCAGTCCTGTGGGCGAAAATGCCTTGTTGATGCTAGAGGTCAGAGGAGAATGGGCCGACTGATTCAAGCTGACAGAAGAGCAACTTTGACTGAAATAACCACTCGTTACAACCGAGGTATGCAGCAAAGCATTTGTGAAGCCACAACACGCACAACCTTGAGGCGGATGGGCTACAACAGCAGAAGACCCCACCGGGTACCACTCATCTCCACTACAAATAGGAAAAAGAGGCTACAATTTGCACAAGCTCACCAAAATTGGACAGTTGAAGACTGGAAAAATGTTGCCTGGTCTGATGAGTCTCGATTTCTGTTGAGACATTCAGATGGTAGAGTCAGAATTTGGCGTAAACAGAATGAGAACATGGATCCATCATGCTTTACTGTGACTGTGTCTTCTAACAGCTCTCTCACCAACACAGTCACTGACCATGTCCCACTCCCTTAGCCTCCATTAGACCTCAGCAGGGCGGCGCTGTAGAGCAGCTTGTCAGCGCTGTGTCCAAGCTGGGACTGGTGCACACTTCCACAGACACTCTACCTGTCAGCCACAGCCCAGAGGAACCAACCGAAATCCGGGAGAGAGACCGTCAGCACCACCAAGGGGCCTTGTTACCATTGTGCAGGCTGGTGGTGGTGGTGTAATGGTGTGGGGGATGTTTTCTTGGCACACTTTAGGCCCCTTAGTGCCAATTGGGCATCGTTTAAATGCCACGGCCTACCTGAGCATTGTTTCTGACCATGTCCATCCCTTTATGACCACCATGTACCCATCCTCTGATGGCTACTTCCAGCAGGATAATGCACCATGTCACAAAGCGCGAATCATTTCAAATTGGTTTCTTGAACATGACAATGAGTTCACTGTACTAAAATGGCCCCCACAGTCACCAGATCTCAACCCAATAGAGCATCTTTGGGATGTGGTGGAATGGGAGCTTCGTGCCCTGGATGTGCATCCCACAAATCTCCATCAACTGCAAGATGCTATCCTATCAATATGGGCCAACATTTGTAAAGAATGCTTTCAGCACCTTGTTGAATCAATGCCACGTAGAATTAAGGCAGTTCTGAAGGCGAAAGGGGGTCAAACACAGTATTAGTATGGTGTTCCTAATAATCCTTTAGGTGAGTGTGTGTGTGTGTGTGTGTGTGTGTGTGTGTGTGTGTGTGTATATATATATATATATATATATATATATATATATATATATATATATATATATATATATATATATATATATATATGCAGTAGTTATGTACCGATTTACAGATCTAATGATGTAAAAGTAAAACAATCTCCAAAGCAAGTTTTTCGCACATATTTTTTTAAATTTATGTTAACTTCAAAAATATTTGAAGTTTTTTTCAAATATATTTTTACAGTTCATCTCTTAGCTACGGTGTAACAGAGCAGAGACCCCTTAAGCCAGTCACTAAACATGGACACCACAATATTTATGCCGATTAGCCAATAGGATCACTGCTCATATGCTAATTAACATCAATGAATTATCATCAATTAGCTGTTGAATAAAAATGCTAAGAAAGGGGCCGCTTAAGTGAGCTCAACTTCTCAAGAGAGTGTGGTGGCCTAGGGTATGTGTGTGTTTGTGTGATTTAATTAGTGTGTGTTGTAGTGGGGTCCGACACAGATGGGGGTTTGGGGGTTGACTGGCTGAAGGAGAGGGATTAACCAGGCTTTTGACCTAAATAGGCCATCCTGAGCGTGGGGACGGGACAATGGGGGAGACTGGTCGAGCCCCACAGACATTGCCACCACGGCCAATTATCTATTGATTGGTGCTTTACTGTGACTGTGTCTTCTAACAGCTCTCTCACCAACACAGTCACTGACCATGTCACCTCTCATTAAAAGCACAGGGACACTCGCCTTCACAAGTCTTTATGCCCACACATACATATGGGATATACAATGCATGTGCCGTGTAAAATATGTGAAGCACACAATTACTTTACACTGTGTGCATGTGCTCATGGCCTTGCATTTGCTTTAGTTAATTTACCACAGAAAAAAACTAAGAAAAAAGCACACGTCCAAGGGTGAACAGTTTAAAGTCTGAAACGGCCGTGTCTTATTTGATTGTTTATAGATAAAAGAACATTTTTTCACACAACTAAAATGTTGACATTTTTGTTTGTCTTTTTTATTATTTAATTGAAATGTCATTATTAAAAGATGCAAACTTCTTTACTGTGCCTCTATTATTTTGAACATGACAAAAAAAGGAGCTTTTTGTGACAGCAACTGTTTGAGCTTCATTATCTAACAAAGTGGCATCACATTGTGTTTACATTGACAGCGCATTAAAGCAGGCATCCTCAAAGCCTTTAACAACCCGACGGAGAAGACAGCTGATGAGGAGACAAAACGACAAGTGAAGGGTGCTCCACCTCTGCTTCCATCACCTGCTTTTCACATCGCTCGGACCAATATTGCCATCTAGTGACAGCTTGCATTCACAAGCTTCTAGAAATAATGGCACTATTTAAATTTATTATTTAAAAAAATTATCTATTATTCGTGTTCTGCTTAATATACATATTTGAGTTGTGTGTGTGTGTGTGTGTAAATAATTGTTGCTTGTTTTTATGCTCTACAGCTTATGGAAAGGAAGGAGTGAAAATGAATTTTGTAGATCGTATTTTTGTCGGAGAGCTAACCAGCACCATAATGTGTGAAGAGTGTGAGCACGTGAGTATTTCTCATTTGTAATGAACAATGTCCAAATACAATATATATGTATATGCGTTTTAATATTTTGAAATATTTGTAATATTTTTATTTTATACTAAATAATATATAGTATTTATTAATAGTTTATATAATATATAGTATTTATTTAAATAATACAGTGATTAAGTAGCTGCTTAAAGACAAATCAGATATGGGATACGATAGTCTCTCTTAATACCACAATGCAACATGTTTACATGCTTCACTTCTAGATTTCCACAGTAAAGGAAGCCTTCATTGACATTTCCCTTCCCATTATAGAGGAAAGGGTGAGAGCAGCCTTTATTTATCATTCCACAATTTTAAAACATTTTTTCTTCTTCTTTGTTGTACTTCCATTTAATAATCTGTCCCTGTATTGAATGTCCTGGGTGTTTTTTTAATGAGGGTTTGTCTATTTTCTTTCCCAGATCTCTAAGCCCACAAACCCTGGTAGACTGGGGAAAAGTGGGCGGGAGCAAGACGGTCTGGTCTCTCATGATGACTCATCAGCTGCCCACTCACAAGCCAATCGAAACAGCAGGAGGTTGAGTGGACAGGTAGGTGGAGCCATTATTATAAGAGAAGCATTCTTCTTCTTATACACTATCATTTAAACGTTTCTAGTGTTTTAATTATTTTTTTAAAAGAATTGTCTAATTTTCACTAAGGCTGTATTTATTTGATCAAAAATACAGTAAAAACTGTAATATCGTAAAATATTATTGCAATTTAAATTTAGCAAAGCTGAATTTTCAGCAGTCTTCATTGTCACATGATCCTTCAGAAATCATTCTAATATGCTGATTTGGTGCTCAAGAATGATTTCTTACTATTATTATCAATGTTGAAAACAGATGTGCTGTTATTTATATATATATTTTTGTGAAAACTGTGATACATTCAGGGTTCTTTGATTAAAGTTAAAAAATAACAGAATTTATTTAAAATAGAAATCTTTACTGTCACTTTTGATCAGTTTAATGCATCCTTGTTCAATAAAATATAAATTTCTTTAAAAAAAAATCTTACTGACCCTACATTTTGAATGGATGTTTACATGCTTCCTAGCTTCCTTGTTTTTAATATTACTTTGTGTGTGTCGATGTGATCAGAAGCTACAGGGTCGCCATTCATCCACTTCTCATGATGAGAGAGGCGCAGACTCGGTTTCTAGCCGACAAGAGGAGGAGCTCTGCATGGCTGGTCGTGGCCTGGCCAGTTACCGTGCGGATATGATGGGCAGCCAATCAGACTGCAGTGAGAAAGACTCCAACCTCCAGGACAGCAGTAATGATGCAGACAGCGAGGCCTCTGAGAGCGAATGGTCTCCTCGAATCCCATCTGTGTCCAGTCATAGTAGCACATCAGATAAAGTTTTAACCACCACAACTGCAACCACAACGGCACACAATCCAAGTCTAAAACCTAACCTGAGCCCGAGTCCCACTCCCTTAGCCTCCATTAGACCTCAGCAGGGCGGCGCTGTAGAGCAGCTTGTCAGCGCTGTGTCCAAGCTGGGACTGGTGCACACTTCCACAGACACTCTACCTGTCAGCCACAGCCCAGAGGAACCAACCGAAATCCGGGAGAGAGACCGTCAGCACCACCAAGGGGCCTTCCAAGCACTCTGTCACAGCTACACCCCCAGCTCTAAAGAGTGCTCGGTACAGTCCTGTCTGCATCAGTTCACCTCTGTTGAGCTGCTCATGGGCAACAACAAACTGCTTTGTGAGAACTGCACTGAGAGGAGGCAGAGACAGATGAAGAGGAGTGGTATGTATTCTCACACCACATACCACTATTCTCTGTTTTCAACTTTGATAATAATTATAAAATGTTTCTTGAGGAACAAACCATTTAAAAAATATATTGAAATAGAAGTTTCAATTTCTGCCCATTTATTCATAAAAAATGCCTTTTTTCCTCTTTATACTCTCTGTGGTGTAGTCAAGATGCAGAATTAACACTACTATTTGTTGCATGTCACTTGTTTTATATGTATGTTTCAGATAAGAAGGCTGAGAAAGTGTACACCAGTGCCCGTAAACAGATGCTCATCTCAGCGCTTCCTCCGGTGGTCACTCTTCACCTCAAACGCTTTCATCAGGTCAGAGTCCTCAGTATACGCACTCATAGAAGTTGTACTCGTCATTTGTGTTGCATAAGTACTTTTTTGTGTCGTTTCAGCCAGGTTATTACAATATAATCACTGTTAGACAAAGAATGTACATTTTAATTTGATGAAATGCTCATTGCGAAATGCTCAGAGTCTATTAACAGAGCATACTTTCAAAAGAAACTCTAGGGTGGAAAAAAAAATCTATAATCATGTTTTTCCGAGCAAGGTTATGTTGTGTGCTTCATTGTGTGGCGATGCACTGATTGAGCGGTCTTCACTTTTGCAGGCCGGGATGAATCTGAGGAAAGTTAATAGACATGTGGACTTTCCTCTTATGCTGGACCTGGCTCCTTTCTGCTCTGCCACTTGTAAGGTACTGATTGGAGTTATACATATCAGTCAAGATTAGTGATTTATGAATCTGTGCTGTTCTTCAATGTGTAAGTGTGCAGTATTAATTATTTATGCATGTGGCAGAACCTCGGGTCAGGAGAGCGTGTGCTTTACAGCTTGTATGGCATTGTGGAACACAGTGGATCAATGCGAGGGGGGCATTACGCAGCCTATGTAAAGGTCCGCACACCTCAGCGTAAACCTGAGCAGCGCCGGAACCAGTCAGGTACAATGCCGCCCAGGCAGTATATAGTTTTCATGTGTGCGTCAATATGTTTCCTTCGCAGCTGCTTCTGAAAGGCCTGAATAACCTGTGGGTAAACAAAGGGTTGGTTGCATCCCGTCATTGGTCCCCCATTCACCGCAACCTTGAAGATGTGGCTCGTTCAGTAAAGACCAAGAGCGATTTGTTTGTTGTTGATGATGTATAGATTTGTTCTTCTCCACTCTCTACCAAGGAAAGAGCCTGTCTTTCAGCACCATTTGGAACAGAGAGTGAAAAGCCCACGGCGAGCTGTGAGAAAAGTTTGTGCACACACAACTAACTATTGTAGTGCACAAATTCCAGCTGAATTGTTGAGTTGAGAGTGCAAGACTCTTTGAATGGCAGCAGGGGCTGAAAATACATTTAGCCCTAGTGTCTTCATGCTTTTTTTCAGTCGGCCTTCTTGTGTTTGCATTTAAAGGACCAGAAAGACAAAAGTGAAAAAAAAAAAGCGTCAAATCAGTAGGGATGTGTGAGTAAATCCTGAAGTATCAAGAGGATCGATCCTCAGTTATTTCAGTTATTATGAGTTATTTCATCCTAAATAAAGGCAAAGCCAAATGTGCCATTTTATTAGAATGGGTTTAGGTGATGATTGTTTAGGTCTATTGAAATTAAAAATTCTGTCATTATTTACTCACCCTCATGACGTTCCAAACCCGTAAGACCTTCGTTCATCTTCGGAACACAAATGAAGATATTTTTGTTGAAATCCGAGAGCTCTCTGACCCCTCCATAGACAGCTATTAAATTAACACTTTCAAGGTCCAGAAAGGTAGTAAAGACATCGTTAAAATCTTCCATGTATTCTTGTCGCTTCAAAAAATTAAGATTGAACAACTGTAGTCACATGGACGATTTTAACGATGTCTTTACTACCTTTCAGGATCTTGAAAGTGTTAATTTAATAGCTGTCTATGGAGGGGTCAGAGAGCTCTCGGATTTCAACAAAAATATCTTCATTTGTGTTCCGAAGATGAACGAAGATCTTACGGATTGGGAACAACATGAGGGTGAGTAATTAATGACAGAATTTTCATTTTTGGGTGAACTAACACTTTAAAGACTAAATGATTGCTTTCAAATATAGTGTTAAATGGCTATAAATCAAAAATCTAAGAAAACATTTTTTAAATGCACATTGATTCCACATTAAGTTGATTGATACACATTTTAATTTCAATGTGTACAAATATTTATGATTACAAGTTTTAATATTAGATGTGATTTAAAAACTGCAATTAATTAATTTGTATTTAATTCACAGCCCTATTTTTATTTTTTTTTCACTTGGTTGTGTTTCACTGTTTAATGCTAACACTGATAATTAAAGCGTAATCTGGATGTTTTTTTTTTTCCAACCTCATCTCAGCCACTTTGTGTTCCTCTGAATACCAACGTCTCTGTATGTTTTTTAGGTTCCAGAGAGGCCAGTTCAGCCCCACAAGGCCAGTGGGTGTATGTTAGCGACACCAACGTACAGACTGTACCGGAGTCCAGAGTGCTGAACTCTCAAGCTTATTTACTTTTCTATGAAGAACTGCTATAGAGCCGTGCAGCCGTGTGAATGCGACACAATCCAGATGAATGCAACAGGCAATATCAGCTCAGACAACCGCGAGCACTTGCATGCCTATATTCCTGTATTTTAATGTATGAAGGATTCCATATACTAAAAGCTTGGACTTTTGACTCATTCATTACTCAAGGTGATCTGAATTAAAATTGGGAGCCATTACTATTGATGTAAAATATTATTCTGAAATTTAAGTTATTTATATTTTACAGCTAATATTTGAGCTTAACATTATTTTTTGTGTGTTCATTTTGCAGGAGAAATTGCCAAAGAGTAATTTAGGGTAACATGTATAGAATATATAATATGAGAGGGAGGATTGTGCCAAAAGAGTCTATAACCTTTGTTGTGAAAGGGAAACTCCGCACAATATGCAGCTGTTGCTATCAAAGCTGTTTAAACCTGTCATATTCTGCACTGGATCACACAAGCTAGTCACTGTACAAACATGTCATGATTTGTTAGGAGGCAATATTACATTCACAAGGCTGACACAACAATATAATAAATTGTAATTTGTTGATTTTCTTTCATTTATTTTTGTTAACACATTTAACTTTGCTAGATCAAGACTAATTTTTAATGTATCAATAGCTTGATTCAAAGGGCCCTCCTGTAAGGTTTTATGAATTTACAACTGAGATATAACATTTCTCAATATCTATTGGTTAAGGAGTTGGTGCAGTATTCCTGGACTTTTCCTCATGCCTAACTAAATATGAAAAGAAAACAATTTTTTATATTATTATTTTTCACATATGACTACATCAGATCAGTGCCTACAGTTTATGAAGGCTGAGATTGAGATTGTTTGTGCATGCCTTTAGAAAAGTATTAAATTCAAGAGTTTAAAGAGAACAATTTGTGTATATACCGATTAGAAATATACATAATTGTATGTAAAAAAAAATGTATCATGTTCAATACTATTTATTCTGTTTACTGGGCAGATATTGTAACACCATAGATTTGTGTGGTGTGTAAGGCTTCAGGGTTTCTCAAGCTGTTCTTTTGCTTGAATTTTGTGAATATAATCTAGTATAAATCGTTTAAAATAATTTAAATACATTTAGTTGACAAAAACCTTTGAGTGGGCTGTCGGGTTATTTACGGGTGTCTTGTCTTGTCTCTCTCTCTCTCTTTCTCTATCTCTATGTTGTCGACCATTAGTCTCAACTGTCGCCACAAATCTCAGGATGCCATTTTCACTCTGTCCACGGTTGCGATGCGCCATGACGGGTGAAAAGGCGTGCTGTTTTAGACCATGTCGCTGACTGGTGAAGAGGAGGTGGGTGTGGAATCCAGAAAAGGGCAACGTCCGAAACGATCCTGTCCTCCTGCCTTCCTCCTCTCCTCATTCTGTGACATTCAAATCACGATGTTAGACATTGATCAGTTACAACCGAGTGTAAAGACACCAACAAGAGTGCGCAATCTTTGTGAAGCGTGTGTCTATTTTTAAAGCAGGGCTCTGGTTTTGGGATGCTGTTGCGAGTGATTTAATGTGAGTTAATGATAGGATGTGTTCCCTCAGTCTGAACTGACAGAGAAACCTGATCTGGTAGACAGGTGAAGATGCTTTTGCTTTCAAAAGAACCCGCTGAATGTGAAGACATGTCAGGGTGGAAAAGGGTTTTTTGCTTTTCTTCATACCTTCAGGGCAGAAATAACAAGTGGTTAGAGATGATGCTTGTTATCTTTTTTGACCCAGCTGTGTTTCTGGTTAACCTCTTCTGTCATTCTTGCAAATGCAACTCTGTCTGTTTGGGGTGGCAGCACGGTGTTACACTTGTCTGAAGGCTGGGTGAATAATATTCCCTGTCACTGGATACTAGAAACTAGAAGTGTATGACATGAATCGATATGATGGATAGGATATCAGAGCTCTATTTAAGTGATGGCCATCTAATTTCTTGCTATTGAACCAGTCCTAGTGTGCGCATTTATCTGCTATTATGCGTTGAAGATGCCAGAGAGGTTATCTGGAATGTCGGGTGTATTCAACTCTTGTGTGCTTTACATTATTCTTAGTTTGTTGAAGGTTTGTCCTTAAAATTCCTTCATTGCACACAAGTTTCAGTAGCAGTGTGTTATTGAATTGCTCACTGAAACATCAACTCAATGTGGTGTAGATCAATACCACACTGCACTCTTGTCTTTGAGACTAAATTCAGAATTCACAAATGGCAACCAGAGAACCTAAAAGAAAAGACTTGCATTACATTCTTATAAAAATATGTCTAGTATGTTTATTGTCAATATATGGGAACTGGTCATTTTGAGATGTAACTGCTCATTATTCCAACATTTTAATCGCATTTCCCCATTACTATTAAATACATTTAAATGGTACAGTAGTAAGACAAATTCCATGTAGTCTCTAAATTATTTTAAGGCCCTAAAAACAACTTCCATAATAATTATCGAAACCTACTAATATGTACAATTGCAGAGGTATATTTCTAATATGCAGAGGTGTCACAATGTTTCCATTCTGCTGTGGTCCTGGTCCAACTTTTTTATAGATTCATTATCAGTTTTGTTGTTGTTGTTTAATAGACTCCACTTAGAACAGTGGTTCTCATCCAGGGGACTGGGACCCACCCATGAGGAATTATTTAAAATGAGACTAAACAAGCTTTGAAATAACAAAAAAAATCAAGATGTATAAGCTGACATTTTAATTTAAGAACCAAGAAACCCCATGGTCATGGAAAACCTGTATATATGAGGGAATTTTAGTGTTATTCATATAGGAACGTCATGGGAAGTTTTATAATGAATGTATAGGCCTACGTTTTTCTAGTTATGCTGTAAAATATTTAATTAGGTATGAATTGCTATTTGGGAGTAAACAATAAGAAGAAAAGTCATTTAATTAAAAAGTGTTAACACTAAACAACATTCCGTTATCAAAACTTATGGAGTTATAGAATTGTTATTTCTATTTTGTATTTAATTATTTTAAAATGTTGTCATTAAGTTACTGGTTTCTGTAAAAATAAAAGTTTGAAAACAAACAGCTTTGTTATTACCAGATTACCAAAAATGTCGTTACAAAACGATTAGTTACAGTCCTTGATTCTGATTGGTCAATAGCTTTGTTTTATTCACGATAAAACCATAGACTGTGTGTTTTTTTTTGTTTTTTTTAATATATAGATAAAACGGCTATGACCGCTTCACCCATAGATATGTATATGTATACATATCTATGGCTTCACCCACCGGTTCTGTGTATCACTACACAACAACACACATAGCAACCACTCTTAGCAACGTAAACATGTTCTCATATGGTTCATTGAAGCTCACTATTATTTAGAGTAAAGAATTGTGTGTGTGTTTGTGTGTGTGAGAGAGAGAGAGAGAGAGAGAGAGAGAGAGAGAGAGAATTTGAAATAATTTGTCCCAACTTAAAAATGTTGAAGAAAGATGCACAAGCTCAATATTTACTTGGCGAAAAGAGAGACTGCATTTCACTAGCAGCAAAATACATAAATTCCTGCCACAAAAAGAGGGTAGAGTCGACCAAACAGTGATGCGTCCATTTACTCACACACTCACTCACACACACACACACACACACACACAAACTCTTATACAGAGAGAGAGATAAGATAAAATTAGATAAGATAAGATACCTGCATTTTCCTTCAGGTCAGTCCTATTATAAAAAATCCGTTTGAATGTCCGCTGCGATATCCTGTCTTTTTAACAGTGGGTTTCCCTGTGCGGTGACGGCGCTAGTCAAATAATTTGTCAGTTGCGTCTTGCTCGTGTTCACGAGTTTTAGTCCTTTATATATCATTTAGAAGTCTTCGCTACTGACTCACTCATTAAGACAGTCTTTGCCACCATCTAATGGCGTAATAATGTAACTTCTGTTGCTGTTTATGGCCAGGGACTATTTTTGCCAGCGGAAGGAAGGCTTTTAGTGATTTTATTTCATGAGTGTTGCACTGATGCATATTTTTTGGCTTTAATATTTGTATTGTGTGATAACCGTTTTATAAAAACAATAAGGCACTCGAATAAGCTCGTGCCTTATTGCTTACTTGGTGTGGTGGTAACTTAGGCCTTCAAATATTGTCTTTGACAGTGGGGGGACATTTGAGTGAAACAGCTTGACAACTGCTAACTTATTCCTACCGTAGACTTGATAATATGCAGAAATTTGTATATATAAAACAAACAAGCATCAAATTTTACAATATTTTTAAATGTTTATTATCCATTAAGCATTGTTCATTGCTTTGTTCAGATAATTTCAGTTAACGTTATTCTTTTTAGTTTAACACAGTATGTTGTTATGTTTTTAGATGATTACTGTTGTTATTTAAAATATATAATAATAATCATGAAACGTGTATAGAAATAGTCTTTATTATTTCATTTTTATTAATGTGATATCCATGTATATCCACTAGAGGGCCAGTGGGGTGAGGTCACTGTTGCTGGCATTGTTTCCGGGTCGTCATTCCTTCGCCATTTTACTGGTGAAAAGTGGAGAGGTAAGAAATCGCAACGTGTCTGTAAATCTTCAGCGAACTCCTTCAGAGTCCTGCGCTTCTCATTGGGATCATTTGCGGTGATTAGTAGTCTTGTAAATGTTGTGCGTTTAAACAGCATTGAATATTTTTTTAATGAGTGTAAATGTCGTAGACGCGCGGCCTAACGCTTGCATAGCCATTTTTACGACGACGCTTGTGTTTATTTAATTCTTGTCATAATTATATTTAGTGAAATACAAAAAGGTAAATGCACATACAGACCGTGTAAAGCACGCGGAATACATTTTAGGGGTGCATATACCATCCTAGGTTTTGCTGTAGTCTGTTTGCGCTTGTTTTTCTTTGCTGTCTTTGTAACTGCAGCTGTGCGGGTTATATTACAAATATAATGATCCGCAATGAAAAAAGGTTGTGATTTTCATGTCCTTATAAGGAACGTTATAAACGTCATCACATTTTGTTCCCTTAATTATGTGCAAATAAAGTGTTTCATGCACATCTACGTGTGTATTGCACAAAATGCTTTAAAATATCAGTGCTACATAATCTGACAAATAGGCTTCTGGCACAGGAATCACAAGGTGAGAGATGTGGGACCAGGGAGGACAACCCTGGCCTCAGTGGCCCCTGGGCTCGCAGCAGCAGTGGATGCAGTCATTTCAGCATCAGCAGGATCCAGGTTAGGCCGTTGTTCTTATCTGACTGAGATAACATACATTGATCATGTAGATCATGTGTTTGAACTGCTGAGTTTTGTGTGTGTTTTGCAGGTCAAGTGGACTGGGCTGCTCTAGCACAAGCATGGATAGCACAAAAAGAATCCACTGGAGGGGTTGCCGACCAGCCAGGGATTCAGCCCAATGGCCAGGAGATGCAGAACATGGAACCTCCAGCTCATAATAACCATAGTGCCTTTCCAGGCGATCCCAATTTTGGCAGGGGTTGGCAACCAGGTGAGAGAAATGTTTCGGTTTGACCATAGGAATTTTAAAAAGATTGTCAATAAAAATAGAGTAAACCATGCATCCAGTTTAAGACTCATTGCTGACTGCATTGTTTGTCATGCCTTGAAATGTACATTTTCTAAATGCATTGTGTCTTGTGAACAGTTACTCTATGCATGTTTCATTTTTATACACATTTAATAAAATGTCATAACTCGATCTTATGATGAAACGACAGACTTCTCTGTGGTGTATGTCCGCTTAAACCCCAACCTTTTCTTACAATCGACTGTAAGCTCTCATTCAGATCTTCTTCCATCCAGTCAACAACCAGTGGATCGAACTAAGTCCTTGTCCTACTTAATTCTCTTTGCTAATTTATCACTCAGATGCTCTGTTGCTACTCAATTGATAGAAAGCAGAAGTAGCCCTACAGCTAAATTAAGTGTTGCCAAAGGATCAACTTTGGTGATGCACCGAAACATGAAAGAAATTAATTTAGTTTTGAAGAATAGTTTTGAAGGGCTGAAATAATTTACTGAAACGGTAATGCTTGGTTAGTGCTTTTCTCATGCCTTTTAGTGTCTGTCATCCACCCAGTTTGGATAAGCTACAACAGATAAACATGTGAAGCAGTGTAGATGCATTTGTCACCAAAATGATGCAAGTCTATCAATGTCAAATTTCGAGAGGTGGTTTGTTGCTTTTTCAACTGGTTTAATCACTTGATTTTTGTATTCTGTTTGGATATAAACAATGCACAGCCCCACCAAAAGTGTTTTTTAATTTTTTTTTTAATTTTTTTTTTTTGTTGATGCACATTTTTTTTTATTAAATTTTTTTGTACGTGGCAAAGTAGGTAGGATCTATACATTTCAAAACTGAACTTGCCATTGTGTTTCTTTACTTCAACACACCAGTGCTGATCATAGTGCACAGCTGATATGTTAAAAAGTGTTTAAATTATGGTCTTTTTTTGTGTATTGTTTACAGAGTGGGGAATGCATAGCCAGCCGCCTCCTCCTCCCCCTCCAGAACAAGCATGGATTCCTCCTGGCCAAGGACCGATGGATGTGGTCAACCCGTCAGAAGACAGTAACAGTCAAGATAGTTTGGATTTTCCTGGAGACCCACACCATGGGGGCTTTCCTCAAAACAGTCATGGGTTTGGGGGTCAGCCTGAGCCTTACCCTATTGGCCCAGTTGGTGTCAATCAGTTTGATTATCAGGTATGCTTGCTTAGGTCTGGCTTATCAAAAGTTATTTTCTATTTCCCTTACTTTTGTTTTAATTTATTTCCATTTCATCTTAGCATGGAGCAGCTCCAACGGGGGCAGCATATGGACCACCGTCCACAGGGTTTCATGCACCTTATTGGCCTGAAGGACCGCAGAACAGAAGAGACCGGCTTCCTGCCTTCAGATCAGAACGGCCCAGATCCCCCAACCAGATGGGAATAAAACCAGAGACGCCTACTCTTGGTGAATATAAATATTGATTAAGGCAGAAGCATAAGGGCCGTGACACACCAAGCTGATGTTCGGCTGTTTAGGATTTACAGCAGCAATTGCTTACAAGTGTGAATTAAATATTTTGTTTATTTAGGAGATTAAAGTAGCTGCTTGAATATATGTTCATTCAGCTGTATGATCAAACAGCTGAAGTCACAACCACATCCTGACTAACCATAGCGATAGTATCAAACATGATTGACAGTGCGTTAGTAAATAAATCAAATCGAGGCATGAGTTCATTCAATATTTTAAGTCCCAACAATAGGGTTAGGAGAACCCTACCGGGATGTTTTCTTTTCATAAACTTCTGGATAGAAGTTGTGCTGCTGTGGTAGGCCTATGCCATTTAAGTTTTGCAGAGTAGCATTTTATAAGGTCTCAGTTTTAAAAATTTGCACACTTTAAATCAGGCTTGATTTTTGTAATAACGGCTGATTTTCAGCATGACCAGGAGTCAGAGCCGCAATTATTGGGGATAAACATAAACAGCGAGACGAATCGACGCATTCCACGCAAATTGACTAATTTACATAATTAATTATGCTGAGGCGTTGGCTCTACTTGGACTCACATCAGTGTGAATTCGGCCAATCCAGCATGTTGACTCTGCATTGGGGTCGTTGGTGATGGAGATCTGAATTGTGTTGATAACAACGAAACTTGCGACCCATAGTTGGCTTTCGGAAACGCACCCCTGATCGGCTGTTCAGTTTAGTGAATGAGTCAGTGCACGAGAATAAAAGCAAAAGTGATAAAAGCGAACAAAGAATTCCAGGGTACCCGTGGGATCTTAAAGTCTTAAATGTCTTAAATTTCAAAATCAAAATTTTAGGCCTTAAAAAGTCTTAAATTTGCTGAAGTATTGAGTTCTAGGTCTTAAATAATTTTAAACGGGTCTTAATTTTCCTACGTCCATGTAATGCTACCTCTAATGCTCATTGAAATGCTCCGGCATCGCTTTAGTGTGTGTGTGTGTGTGTGTGTTTATTCCGGGGTGTTGTAGTTCTTTCTTTTGCTAGTACAACTGTAGTTCGCTGTAATACAACTACAAATGAGACCAACATGCATCTTATATTGCAGCCAATCAGCTTTCGTTGTTATTGGCGTGAGTCTCTATCGGATTGTACCACAGACACATAAAACGGATTTTATTCTTCAGCGAACAGTTCTCCAGTTTTTCCAGTTCTGCGATCGTGAAAGCAAATAAAAGTACAATATGACTGATAGCACTAAAAAATAGTTAATAAAAGCGATGTAAACCACAAACTCAGTTCGGTACTGACACATGGACCGATGTCAGACTGGCTGTGGATTCTTTGCATGCGTTTGCCACCTGTCAGTGCTCACGTGAGTATATGAATGTGTTCTATTTCTAGGCTTATTGCCCTTGAACGATCAAATACACACATTATTATGCCTATGTCCATATTGCCGGTTATGTTGTGTGTAAAAAATTTTGGGACGTGTATCGGTATTAGATCTGCGCATTACTGTAGGTCTTAAAGTGAAAGCAACCTAATATAGCCTATTAGCCATTTGTTTATAAGTTCTTATTTTATTACTGACCATTTACTTGATTACTTAATTACTTGAGAACTTTTTACCTATATTAAGCAATTGCTTATTGCTGTGGTTTTGTACATTTTGTATTTTGAATTTTGTACATAAGAAAAAATAAATATATATATCTCACCTAAAGGATTATTAGGAACACCTGTTCAATTTCTCATTAATGCAATTATCTAATCAACCAATCACATGGCAGTTGCTTCAATGTATTTAGGGGTGTGGTCCTGGTCAAGACAATCTCCTGAACTCCAAACTGAATGTCAGAATGGGAAAGAAAGGTGATTTAAGCAATTTTGAGCGTGGCATGGTTGTTGGTGCCAGACAGGCCGGTCTGAGTATTTTACAATCTGCTCAGTTACTGGGATTTTCACGCACAACCATTTCAAAGAATGGTGTGAAAAGGGAAAAACATCCAGTATGCGGCAGTCCTGTGGGCGAAAATGCCTTGTTGATGCTAGAGGTCAGAGGAGAATGGGCCGACTGATTCAAACTGATAGAAGAGCAACTTTGACTGAAATAACCACTTGTTACAACCGAGGTATGCAGCAAAGCATTTGTGAAGCCCCAACACGCACAACCTTGAGGCGGATGGGCTACAACAGCAGAAGACCCCACCGGGTACCACTCATCTCCACTACAAATAGGAAAAAGAGGCTACAATTTGCACAAGCTCACCAAAATTGGACAGTTGAAGACTGGAAAAATGTTGCCTGGTCTGATGAGTCTCGATTTCTGTTGAGACATTCAGATGGTAGAGTCAGAATTTGGCGTAAACAGAATGAGAACATGGATCCATCATGCCTTGTTACCACTGTGCAGGCTGGTGGTGGTGGTGTAATTGTGTGGGGGATGTTTTCTTGGCACACTTTAGGCCCCTTAGTGCCAATTGGGCATCGTTTAAATGCCACGGCCTACCTGAGCATTGTTTCTGACCATGTCCATCTTCCAGCAGGATAATGCACCATGTCACAAAGCTCAAATCATTTCAAATTGGTTTCTTGAACATGACAATGAGTTCACTGTACTAAAATGGCCCCCACAGTCACCAGATCTCAACCCAGTAGAGTATCTTTGGGATGTGGTGGACAGGGAGCTTCGTGCCCTGGATGTGCATCCCACAAATCTCCATCAACTGCAAGATGCTATCCTATCAATATGGGCCAACATTTGTAAAGAATGCTTTCAGCACCTTGTTGAATCAATGCCATGTAGAATTAAGGCAGTTCTGAAGGCGAAAGGGGGTCAAACACAGTATTAGTATGGTGTTCCTAATAATCCTTTAGGTGAGTGTATAATGTATGTGAAATCCTTGTGGGATTGAGCTATGAGGAAGTGCAAGTTTACAAATACTTTGCTTTAAGTTTTTTTGTATTTTATTTTTTATTCTTTGTATGTGATATAAGTCTTTAAATTTAATTCATAATGGTCTTAAGGCCACCTTTGACTTAGTGAAACCTGCAGGTACCCTGAATTCAAGACAGCACAGACAGAAGGCTGTTATAATTTACATCATCTTACCTGAGCATTCTAGTGTGCAAATATTTTCATAACACCATGAACCACCTGGAGTGAAGAAAGTGATCATCATGATTGATAGTCAAAGCGCTGCTTTGTTTACGTTTTGTATATCTGCTATCCTAGCTTCGGTTTTCTTTTTTGAATGGCGAATATAGACGACTAATACCTGCTGATATAGACAATTATTTCCTTTGGCCAAGATGCAGCCAACAGCAGTCACCTCTCTGCTAGCTCTTAGACGTTGACTTGGTGTGTTACGACCTGTTATAGAGGGATGCAAATGGTGACATTGTCTTTGTTCTAGATGCTGTTAAACGGAGGACCTTACCGGCATGGATTCGAGAAGGCCTGGAAAAGATGGACCGTGAAAAGCAGAAAAAGTTGGAGAAGGAGAGGATGGAGAAAGAGCGTGCTGAAATGGCAATAAATGAAAGGGATAGCGATATGGTAGAGGAGGAAGGTGATGGGCCTCGGTTGCCACGCAAGAGCAAATTTGTAAGCATCTTTTTCAGAACCAGTTTACAGCGAAGGAACCTGCTGAGGTTACTTTGGCAACTGTTGTCCCAGGGTTCACTGACATGCACAAATGTTCATTGACATGATCGTTATTAAGTAATTCATTAAATGACCCCATGAAATGGCTCGACAAGCACAAATTTATTGTATTTTTGATGTATTTTTCATTGGAACATTGTGTACACTACTGTTCATAAGTTTGAGGTTAGTAAATGTTTAAAGAAATTGCTACTTTTATTCAGCAAGGGCTGCATTAAATAATTTCTTTTGAAATTCCTATTATCAATAAATTCTGAAAAAAATACATTAGTTTAAAAAGAATATCAAGTAACACATCTGTTTTTAACATAAAAAACAAGAAATATATTTTTAAGCACCAAATCAGCATACTAGAATGATTTGAGGGATCATGTGACACTGAAGACTGGAGTGATGATGAAAATTCAGCTTTGGCACCACGCATAAATTACATTTTAAAACATTCAAATAGAAAACTGTTATATTCATTTGCAAAAATATTTTGGAATATTCCTGTTTTTATTGTATTTTTGATTAAATAAATGCAGTCTTGGTGAGCATAAGAGATGACTTTCAAAAATGTACAGCCCCAAACTTTTTTGAACAGTAGAGTATATCTGTTAACTTATAGGCATAAACTAGCACCTTAACTATCTGACGGACTGAGCCACAAAACTCCCAATTAATTTCATGGAGTCTTTTAAGTTGTTACGTTACTTGTTAGCTGTTGCACACTGACACTAAAAATACCTCTCGGCGCTAATGTCATCCGCAAGCATGTGGTCTCTGGTCCAATCATCGTCTACTCCTCTTTAATTCAGGACAGTGATGATGAGGATGGTGAAGATGGTGCCGGTGAGGATGGGGAATCAGGGAGGAGGCTGGAGTTTGGTGGTAGAAGTTCTCCTCCCATTCAAGAAGACCAAAGTGAACCAGATATGACAGAAGAGGAGAAAGAGTTTCAGCTGGTCTGTTCACACAATCCTCTGTCTTAGCATTCACCTGTCCACACTCGTGACTTGTGCTTTTGACCCATTCCTGTTTGTTTCTTACAGATGGTGATGACTAAAACTCTTCTCACCGAAGTCCTCCTTGAAGTCACAAATGAGGAGATATTCCAAGTGGCTAAAGAGGCTCATCGCAAAGCCACTAAAGGTCTGCTCCTGTTCCCTTCTCTCCGTGCAACTGTGCCTTCACGTTTAATTCTGAGGAAGAGCCACATTTTCACAGAAATTAGACTTGCTTATGTTTTGACTGATATATAAATATATGAAGCCTTTTTCTGACTGATGCACCTTGGTTATACTTTATAAGCAAAAGTGTAATTCTTCATCGGCCATTCTCTGCTAATGCAACAGAAGATGAAAACAAACCGCAGAGGGAGGGTGAATATGGTCACACAGATGCAGTTAAATGCAATCTTTCAAAGGGTTTAAAATCAAATCTGTTCCTAGATTTACAACAAAAGTACTTCCTCACTTCTGTGTTTGCCAGATGGCTTCTCATTTCGAAAGTGAGACTGCATTAGTACAGACTGGTTTTCTCCTCCACTGTTTGCCTGTGTTTGACAGACTTTGTGTGATAACCTTTTTCTTCTCTCCATCTTTTTTTTTGTTTTGTTTTTGTTTTTTTTGCTGATGGCAGCTCTTGTGAATAGTGCATATGTGTACCCTCATCTCTAGAGACTCTTGCCTATTCGAAAGTGGTGGCTGTATGTGTTTTAACATGTTGTTCCTGTTGTTGATGTGAATCAAAGCTCCTGCAAAACAGCTGGCACAGTCAAATGCACTGGCTTCTCTGACCGGCCTTGGTAAGTGTCTTTACATTTAAGACCACCGGGGGGGAGGGGAGGGGGGTAAACGGGGGTGTGGGGGTTCTCAGTTCTCTAATGAACTTTGTTACAAGCTCAAGAGATCAAGCAGCAGATCTTCTCAAAATGGTTAGCTTCCAGCAACACTTTATAGAAGATTATAAAACGCATGCTTCTTTTATTAAGGTGGGCTTTAGTTGAAGTATTGTGTAGGTGAGAAAGGAGGGACTGTTAGCGTGCGACTATGAATGCAATGCTCCTGCTGTCCGTTATAAGAGAGGGGCTTTGTTGCCGCAGGAGGGCTGGGTGAGTACGGCTCGGACGAGAGTGAGGATGAGGAGCGGAGCGCGAAGGGGTCTGATTCATCAGACACAGACGATGAGGAGCTGCAGCACCGCATTCGCCAGAAACAGGATGCCTTCCGTCGCAAAGAGAGGGAGGAGCAGCAGTTGCAGGAGAGGCTGGCACTGGAGGTACAGACTATAAAAGGTAGGTTCATCCAGAAAACAGAATCTTCAACATTTTAATGATATTTCAATGAATTTTTTTTATACATATTACACATATTTTGTAAACTGTCATCACAATTTCAACTCGTGTGTGTGTGTGTGTGTGTGTGTGTGTGTGTGTGTGTGTATATGTATATTTTTCAGCCCTAAGTATTAGGGCTGGGTGAAAAATAGATTTCTCGATTTTAATCGATTCTCATTTTTACGAACCGATATTGATTCTTAAATCCCAAGAATCGATTAGTCATCCTGTTTTCTGTTCATGAATGGACGGAACATTGTAGCGCACCTCCCATCAAATAAATCGCAGTAATCTTTGTGCTTTGTTACTATTCACATGAAACAAAGTCTCAGATTTCAAATGACGTCCATTTTATTACGAATTCAAAAACATAAATACCGTTTTGGCACTGTGGCTTGAGATCGAGCAGCTCAGCTCAAGAAAACAATGTGGCACATGAACTGATCTTCTCTTCCACCTTACCAGTTATAGCGTGAAATAAACATGAATGAGCATCTGAATGAGTGTTAAAAGATACAGTACAACTTACCAAAATCTGTTGTATGTCACATGGAATCGCTCAATCAGTGTTTGAACTGTCGAAAGAGATCAATAAAACAGCTTATGTCACGTCACATTTACCTCAGAAAAACCATATCCAGTGTCCATAAACTTGTTAATCAGCTAGAAAAATTAACTCTAGAGAGGAACATTTTGCTAAATTATGTATATGTGTGTGTGTGTGTGTGTATATATGTATGCAAGTTCACATGAGTGTGTATATATTGATATCTTATTAAAAAAAAAAGAATATTTTTTATATATATATATATATATATATGACACACACACACACACACACACACAATATTATTTATTATAAAGTATGTTATGTAATACTACATATTATACTTTTAACTTTTTTCAAATGTAATTTATTCCTGGAAAGGCAAAGCTGAATTTTCAGCATCATTACTCCAGTCTTCAGTGTTTGGTGTTTAAGAAACATTTATCAGTTGAAAACAGCTGTGCTGCTCAATATTTTTGTGCAAACCATGATAAATTTTTTTCAGGATTCTTTGATTAGAACGTTCAAAAGAACAGCATTTAGTTGAAATATAATTTTTTTTTATTTATAACAATGTAAAAGACTTTACTGACACGTTTGGTCAATTTAGTGCATCCTTGCTAAAAAAAAAAAATATTTTTGTTGAAAAATTAATATAAGCGCAACCATTTTTTACCTTGTAAAATGTGTAAACTTTTTGTGCGTTTGTGTGTTTTCAGAAGATTTGGCATCGGACAGAGTGAGCAGAGAGAGGGCAGGTTATGAGGAGCAGACAGATTCCAAACACAAACAGGAAGTAAGGGAAAGGGAGGCGGAGCCTACAGTAGAGCGACGCAGGTCGCGTAGTGAGGCTGAGGTCAGTGAGGTCAAGCGGACGAGCAAAGAGCACACAGGGCGTAACGGAGGAAGTGCCAGCCCCTCGCTGAGTGAGCGACGTAGCCGTACCTCCAGCTCTAGCTCTTCCAGCAGCCGGTCATCTTCATCATCCTCTTCCTCCTCTCGCAGCTCTTCCCGCTCCTCCTCTCCTAGAAGGAAAAGGCGACGCAGCCGCTCCGCCTCTCGTGGCACTCGCAGGCGCAGCCGAAGTCGCAGCTCTCGCAGGCATCACTCAGAGCGTGACAAGGGCAGAGACAGGAGGCGGAGCAGCCGCACGCACAGCACCGAACGTTCCTCTCGTCACAGGAAGCGCAGCCATTCGCGGCAGCGCAGATCCAGCAGGGGCCGCAGGAGTCGGTCCAAAGCCAGTCGCAGCCGCAGCAGAGAGAGGCGGCGCAGCAGGGACCGCAAGCGCAGCCGGAGTCGCAGTACGAGCCGCAACAGGCGGAAACAAAAAGCCTCCAGCAAGGACAGGGACAGAGACAGGAGGAAAGAGAGGAGCCGGAGCCACGAAAAGGAGAAGAAGAAAAAGGAGAAGGAATTAGATAAAAAGAAAGACAAACAGAAGGGCAAGGAGAAAGAGGTTGAGGGCAGTTCAGCAAGGGATGAGGAAGACGATGGCAAATCAAAGCGGAAAAAGGAGAGCGAGAGGACTGACTCTCACAGTGAGCGGTTTTCCCGGCAAGACAGCAAATCTAGCAAGAAAGGCTCCGCCAAAGCTAGCAAGAAGTATTCCGATTCAGAGTCCAACAGGAGCAGGTCCCCTTCCCCTGAGGTTAGCAAAGAAAAAAAGTCTAAGAAATCAAAACGTAGTCGATCAAGGTCAACGGAAAGATCTCACAAGTCTGGTAAGAAGGCAAGCCGCAAACACAAGTCTAAGTCACGATCAAGGTAGTATCCATTTTCTTTCTACTTTTTTTTTATTGTTGAACTGTTTTAATTGTTTGTGTGAATGATCAATAGTATTTAGAATGTCACAACTGTTGCAAATCAAATTAGGCTCAAGTTCACCTTTTAATTAACGTATTACATTTAAATTTGCAGTCACATAATGTTGAATGTGTAATAGCTGAGTTGTCCATAAATGGTTGGGCTGTGCTTCTCAAGTGCTACTGAGATTGATATCATTCCCCCCTTTTCTCATTCAGTGTTGATCCAACAGCTGTTTAAGGTGTGTGTATGAAGTTATGGATGTGATCTGTTCTAGTGATTGCACTAATAGTCTGTCTCCCGCTTCTCTTGCAGGTCCACGTCTCCCAGCCATCGCAAGCGTTAAGGGGTGTTCTGCCTCTGATCTGTGCACTTCTTTTAAAATTCCATGAGTTAACAGGCTTGTCTCATTATCGAGGCAACGTTGTAGGTGAACTCTCCACTCCAAACCCCCTCACTCCCCTCATTTTGTAAATATATGGTATTTTTAAGTGTTGTCTTCAAAACGGATGATTTTGAATGATAGTTTCTTTTTTGCCTTGTATTATGCAAGACTGAGCGTTCAAGTAGTCAATAGAACCTTGAAACTGTAACATTTTAAGGACCTAACACCAGAGGAAATAAATTCTCATTTAATGTAAATTGTTCAATAAAACAAGAATGATTCTTTCTGTCTGACATGGCCTGCCTTTCATTTTGTTTGCTGCTTGAAATGCCTTTTTCTGGGTGAAGACAAACTATCAACAATGTAGAATTATGAGCATATTTACAATAAAATCTACATTTACATGATTTAGCATTGTCTATAAACCGCATTCAGTGTTTGCACAAAAATGAAAAGTTTGATCACTTACCTTTTGTGTTTTAAACCTGTGAGTGTTTTTTTTCCTATGGAACACAAAAAGTGATTATATCCTGACATTATTTTCAATAAAAAGAAAGTGAGTGGGGATTGGGATCAACCTCCAAATACACCATAAAGACGTCTCGTGGACTTACTATAGAACTATACTATAATAGTATTCTGGAGCTGTGAGCTTCCCTTGTGTAACAAATATATGTTTGAGTCATTCACTTATAACTTGAGCGCTGCGAACGAACCGAGGCAGTGAGTTGAACCCGAGAACTGTATCAGTCTGATTCGTGAACACCTCAAAAGAATGACTTGGTGAACTGAATACGTTCTACAAAAATTCTGTTTTACATAGCAGAAATAAAGTCGTAGGCCTACGGGTTTGAATAAAGATGAGGGTGAGTATATGATGAATTCTTAAATTTAGGTGAACTCGGTAATTTCCTGAATTACATTTTAATAGTCGTATGAGCCACATTTTAAAATTTATTTTCAAGCAAACTTGTGGTTGCAGATTTATGCTGTATTGATATAATTTAAAACGTATCACCGTTTTCAGATAAATGAAGTGTGTTAAAAGTTAATCAGTTGAAAATACTACATTAGTTTATCATTCTGTCATATGGGATAGGAACGTTTAATTCCATGTTGAGTTTCTGCTCGGTCAGAAGTTCTGCGAACACGCCACGGTCACATTGGATTTAATGACTGTGTCAAGTGATAATTTAAAGTACACGTGACGGAATGAGATGCAGTTATGTACTCAAAGAAATTTGCACGATTAGCTTTTGGGCTGTTAGCTGAATCGACGTTTATATGCAGGTTAACCCGAAACGTGTCCTCTAAAGTGAAACCATTGCGATCTCTGTGCAGCTGGACGGTGTGTCAGCATCACCGACAGAAGAAACAGCTGTCAAACGGGTGAGACTGATTTAATCTAGTTAACAAGCGAGTATGCAGTTAATGCATGTCTTTTTTTTCTTAATAGGCCAGTTCTCCTGTTCACCCGTTCGTTGAATTTTTGATTACTAGCGGATCATGACGACCTATGATTTAAGGATTTTAACATTAGTTTTCTTCTGTAGATTGACCCGTCTAAATGTCCGCACGGTTTCCCAGACTACTCTCGACCCCGCAGAGGTGCGGAAGTTTCAGGCAATGGCGAGCAAGTGGTGGGACTTGCAGGGAGATTTTGCAGCCCTACACTCCATGAATGATCTGAGAGTGCCTTTCATACGGTGTGTACCTCTACCCGCTATTCTACTAATAAAAGTGGCACTTTACCAGTTTAGGTAATTATTTATAATACTTCCCTTATACATTACACATATAACATTTTTACCTAAGATCTAGTCTCCTTCAATTTTAAATAGTACTAATAAACCGATGTCAAAATGTTGTATGCATAATAGCTTAATTAAAAAATGTATAAATGAACAAAATAGTGTTTTAAATAGGAATGCACTATGTATCGGTTCCAGTCGATATTAAAAATCTTTTAATTTATCAAAATCGGTCGTGTATTAGATAGGCCTATTTAATTGTGCATTCTCAATTTCATCTATTTTTACATTCAGATGACATGAAAACACTATCTCTAAAAACACAAAAAATGTAATAACATTACATTTAACTAACATTTAGTCTTTCATTGTACATTTATTTATTAAAAAATATTTATTTTAATAGTTATTTTGGTTATAACATGGCTATAAATAATTGTAGTGACTGGATTTTTAATATACATCCCTAGCTTAAAATAGTTTTATATGTCACCTGCAACTTCCCAAAAGTGTTTAATGTTTTCCTACATTACCGTTCAAACGTTTGGGATCGGTAAGATTTTTAATGATTTGTTTTTGTTTTTTTTGTTTTTTTAACTTGCATATGTTAAATAAATATTCACTCTGAGCGACTAAATAATGTCTATCATTAGCCATTGGCTAATAAATTCATAGATTTTGTGTGTGTTAGAGGCGAAGTATAAGTTTAGCATATATATATTTTCTCTTTCTTAGCACTTGAGAGTTTCCATATACATACACTGTATATAAAATAGTATGTCAGTCTGGCGAGTAAACTAAAAAAATGTACTAGCCATTGAAGATTTTATTGCCACGGTGTGCGTAGAGGGTTGCTTATGCTCACTAAGGCTGCATTTATTTGATGAAAAATACAGTAAAAACAGTAAATTGTGAAATTTTATTACAATTAATATTTTTCTGTCTTGATATATTTTAAAATGTAAATGATTCCTTTGATGCAAAGCTGAATTTTCAGCATCATTATTCCAGTCTCATCATTACTCCTGTCACATGATCCTTCAAAAATTATTCTAATATGCTGATTTGGTGGCCAAAAAACATTTCTTATTAATATCAATGTTCAAAATGTTTGTGAAACATTTGTTTTTTCAGGATTATCTTAATGAATAAGAGCACTCAATAGAACAGCAATTACTTGAATTAGAAATCTTTGTAATAATGTAAACGTCTTTACTGTCACTTTTGATTTGCAGAGTAAAAATATGAATTTCTTAAAAATATATATTTTCTTCAAAGGAATCATCTGAAACAAATCATTTCTATTTATCAGAGTCAGGCTGTGCTATCAATAGTACTAGCATCTATTCTAGTAGCATGTCCACAGATAGAAAGCAGAAGCTTCTGCCTCATGTCCAGGTAATGGTGATTAGAGTGAAAGGGTGAAGACAGCAGCTAGAGATTATGCAGCATGTCCGATTCTTCTCTCGGCAGCTGTTTCTGTGAGAGTCAGGATCTATATTGCGATTGTCATTGTAAGGTTTCCCCTCGTCCCCTGGAATTTCTTTCCCTTCCCTGAACACGGCATCAGTTATATCGGTGATGAGTATACAGCGTATTTGCAGCGTGCATGGGTATGGCGGTGCCCTGGGGGCTTGTTTAAATGAGGGACCTCAGTGCTGTTGCTGGTTATTATGTTGTACTTGAGGAGTGTGTGTTTTCTAGAGATCCGGCAGGGAATTCCTTCAAAGACTTTTTTTTTTTTTTTTGGCATTGATGGGCTGAGTTAACAGGATTGGCAGTGAGCACCTCAGGCTGCTTTGGTCTGCAAGGCCTGTCCAAGCATTTGGGGAGAAATGTGAGGATGTTGCTTATGGGTCCAGCGAGACGGATAGCGAGGATGTAGTGCTTCAGGATGTCAAAGGCATGTGTCTAGCCAGAGGGACTAGCAGTAAGATGTGTTTGTGACTCAAGAAGCACATTGTGGAATTGCATGCTGTGATTAGCTTCAGATTTTCTGTTTTGCATCAGTCTGATGTACATCGCTTCAAAATTCTGCTTAACTGGAGCTGACAAGTCATCTAGCCTAATGCCTTCTTAACCTACTTTTGTGACCTTTGACCTCATTTCCAGGGATAATTTGTTGAATGTGCACGGCATCCGGCAGTTGGGCAAACCTCTGGCTGGGCTCAGAATATTGGACGTTGGCTGTGGTGGAGGTGTGCTAAGTGAGGTAATTAGTGTTAATTATGAAAATGATGTTATAATGACTAGCTAGACACAAATAAATATTGAGTCATTTGTACTAGTTAATGCAAGTACAGTTTTTCTGTTTACTGTATGATATTGTCTTATTTGATCAGATCTGGGATTGATGGCAAAATAAAGCCAGTCTCATGTTTGTTAGGTTTGATAACATAAATGATTATTTTTAGCTGGCCGCAAATGATAACTCAAAAGCTACCAACTGAACTACATGATTGAAACAGACAGCTTCACGCCCCGTGAAGTTAAACACTTTCTCTAGGCCGTCTCCCTGCCTGATGTGTCGTCGATGTGTTTTGGTGAGCATGATGTTTTTTGAGTGTCCTGTCATGCAAAAGCTTATGTCGGAAGATCCCCTTTGAGGCACATCAGTGGTACAGACATTTGACTGGTTACTTCAGCCCCATTTTAGGAGCACTGTCCTGTCTGACCAGCAGAGGGCAATGTGCAGATGTTGTTGTTTTTGTTTTTTGCTGCTGGCAGTTTTTATAAAGTACCTGTGTATATTATGTAAATCATTTTTATTATATTGGCCAGTAAAACACAAAGGTGCATTTTTTTGCTTTAATTAAAGGTGCAGTGTGTAATATTTATGAGGATCTATTGACAGAAATGCAATATAATATACATAACCATGTATTCAGTGGTGTATAAAGACCTTACATAATGTACTGTTATGTTTTTATTACCTTAGAATGAGCCATTTCTATCTCCATACACCGCGGGTCCCCTTACAGTGAAGTCACCATTTTGCACCGTCATGTTTCTACAGTAGCCCTAAACGGGCAAACTTCTCTACAGAGCGCTAGTCACTCTCTGCTGTCTCAGACAACGACATTTTGTCCTGTGTCCGTCACCGTAGCTTATCTATGTGCTTTGAAAGGGAGGGGTGAGCGGTGGGCGGTTGTAATTCGCAACCTCACCGCTAAAATGTACACAGTGCACCTTTAAACAGGGAACAGTCCCTGCTCTATATTAGTAAACAACCATTTTACATTAAAACTGAACAATTACATATATTTTTTACTAACATCTTTTCTTTCCCATTTAAATTATGCTTACCAATCCAAAATCAACATTGAAAATGTTCTAGTTTCAGTCCAGTGGATGTGAACTTTTCATTTTTATTATTATTTACATACTATTATAGTAGTAGTACAGTATTTATAGATATTTTGAATTGGCTTTAATTTTTTATTTTGAACCCTGAGTAACATTAACCTTTCTCAGCCACTAGGTAGGCTAGGAGCAGATGTCCTGGGAATTGACCCAGTGGAGGACAGTGTGCGGACCGCAGAGCTGCACTCCTCCTATGATCCCGAATTGCGGGAGAGAGTTCGCTATCAGGCCTGCACCCTGGAAGACCTCGCTGAGGAGGAAGTAGAGGGATTTCATGCCGTAGTGGCATCTGAGGTGGTGGAACATCTGGCTGACCTGGACGCCTTTGCCAGCAGCTGCCTGCAGGTGTTGAAGGTGTGTCACAGCATCACTGACATCTAAAACAATGACAGTAGCACAAAGTAACAGTGAGATTCTCAGCAAAGAGATTTAATCTTCTGGGTCAGTGTGTCAGAGGTCTTCCTAAAGAGTTACTCCAAATCCCCATAATCTTTCCTAATGCTGTGGCATCCTTTTAAAATAAGAGGCACTTTCGTCAGCTTGTTTCTGTTAGGCTTTTTTCCCTTTCTGTTAATAGATTAAAATATGTAATATAATTAAATTATATAATATGTGTACACACACACACTCACACACTCACTCACTCACTCACACACACACACACACACACACACAGTTTGTCAATATCCCTTTTACAGTGTATATCCCCTAAACTAACCTCATTTGTTTATAGGGAAAGAATGAATAAAGTGCTAAAATTTAGTTTCAAATAAAACTTGATTGAAATCTGAGATTAATTATGTTTGCAAAACTAATGTGAGCTGGTGTTCTCTTTCAGCCTGGTGGCTCTCTTTTTATCACCACTATTAACAAAACCAACTTGTCCTACGTTTTTGGGATTGTGGCAGCGGAGCAGCTGTTAAGGATTGTACCGAGTGGCACTCATGACTGGGAAAAATTCATCAGCCCAGAGGATCTGGAACGACTGCTGGAGTCTTGTGAGTGCCATCTCTGACTCTCATTTCTCTCTCACTATCATTTATTGATCAGTTTCTGGGTATTACCCCTCCACTTTTCTTTCATGGATCTCCTTTGCTGTTTTAATAACAGCTTGTTGGAAAAACCTGATATGCATTACATAACTGCTCAATATGATCTAAATTTCCACTGCTACAGTGTTTATTGTGCAGCTGCATTTGTTACTCGCTTTCACTGTCGTTCTGTTTCACTCTATCCCAGTTGGTTGCTACGTGGAGGCTATCAGAGGCATGATGTACAATCCTCTCACAGGAGCGTGGAGCTGGCAGCAGAGCACTGCCATCAACTATGCTTTGCATGCAGTCAAACGCAAAGAAGAGCCTCAGCCTGACCGGGCCTGGGCTGAGAGTGAGAATCTGGATGAGCCAGGCCGAGCCACAAGTTACAGTTGAGCTTTTTTTATGTTGGGTGGAACTGCTATCAAACTTCACCTGCTCCAGAATAGAGTGTGATCTCAAAATGTTGCATAGTGCATTGCTGAACCAGTAATAATTATTTGCCTTGCGTTCCTTGAGAAAACGTATTTTATCAGATGCATGATTCATAAAACATCTTTTATGAAGCTCTTGTTAAGATGAGAATTTGAGGTTGAGGCTTTTTTGAACCACACTATATTCATTTCAAAGATTCTTCAGTGTATATTAACCACAATATACTTGTGTTTTATGGTGATGATCTCTGGTTGGTTCATGTCAGAGGTCAAAAAGGACAGCGAGAATGATATAATGATTGTTTTGATGGCACTTAAAGTGTAAGTACTTAATAAAATGAGTTGCGTGATTTAAGAGAGTGTTTTATTCAGCCTGAACAATTCTCTATTTTGAGTACATTTACTTTGAGTCACAACAATCATGGTAACTTTCATATATAAATAAAACAGGAAATACAACAGCAAGAAGCCTTCTAGATCAGCTTCATGTTTAACCATAAGACTAGAAAGCACCATGAAGACGTCTCGTGCACTATGACTATCATTTTTTTAATGGGTGTTGTTGTTGTTATTATTATTATGAATCATTTTAATGCCACAATTATATTTATCAATTTTTGTTTTTTCACCCACATTTATCAGAGCATTTACACACACATATATATATATATATCTCACCTAAAGGATTATTAGGAACACCTGTTCAATTTCTCATTAATGCAGTTATCTAATCAACCAATCACATAGCAGTTGCTTCAATGCATTTAGGGGTGTGGTCCTGGTCAATACAATCTCCTGAACTCCAAACTGAATGTCAGAATGGGAAAGAAAGGTGATTTAAGTAATTTTGAGTGTGGCACGGTTGTTGGTGCCAGACGGGCCGGTTTGAGTATTTGTCAGGTATGAGTAATCTGCTCAGTTACTGGGATTTCCACACACAACCATTTCTAGAGTTGACAAAGAATGGTGTGAAAAGGGAAAAACATCCAGTATGCGGCAGTCCTGTGGGCGAAAATGCCTTGTTGATGCTAGAGGTCAGAGGAGAATGGGCCGACTGATTCAAGCTGATAGAAGAGCAACTTTGACTGAAATAACCACTCGTTACAACCGAGGTATGCAGCAAAGCATTTGTGAAGCCACAACACGCACAACCTTGAGGCGGATGGGCTACAACAGCACCGGGTACCACTAATCTCTACTACAAATAGGAAAAAGAGGCTACAATTTGCACGAGCTCACCAAAATTGGACAGTTGAAGACTGGAAAAATGTTGCCTGGTCTGATGAGTCTCGATTTCTGTTGAGACATTCAGATGGTAGAGTCAGAATTTGGCGTAAACAGAATGAGAACATGGATCCATCATGCCTTGTTACCACTGTGCAGGCTGGTGGTGGTGGTGTAATGGTGTGGGGGATGTTTTCTTGGCACACTTTAGGCCCCTTAGTGCCAATTGGGCATCGTTTAAATGCCACGGCCTACCTGAGCATTGTTTCTGACCATGTCCATCCCTTTATGACCACCATGTACCCATCCTCTGATGGCTACTTCCAGCAGGATAATGCACCATGTCACAAAGCTTGAATCATTTCTAATTGGTTTCTTGAACATGATAATGAGTTCACTGTACTGAAATGGCACCCACAGTCACCAGATCTCAACCCAATAGAGCATCTTTGGGATGTGGTGGAACGGGAGCTTCGTGCCCTGGATGTGCATCCCACAAATCTCCATCAACTGCAAGATGCTATCCTATCAATATGGGCCAACATTTCTAAAGAATGCTTTCAGCACCTTGTTGAATCAATGCCACGTAGAATTAAGGCAGTCCTGAGGGCGAAAGGGGGTCAAACACAGTATTAGTATGGTGTTCCTAATAATCCTTTAGGTGAGTGTATATATATGTGTGTATATATATATATATATTATATATATATATACACATATACACACACACACACTATATTGCCAAAAGTATTGGGACACCCCCAGGGCTGGACTGGGGCTAAAATTCGGCCCTGAACAAACCTAGGCCATCCGGCCCATGAGTTCCCACGTGAATGTTTTTGCTGGGGTTAGGGTCTTAAATTGGAGTAAATAAATAAAACTAGGACAGGGACAAATAATGATGGATATTATTGAATTAACTGCAAATGCAGTTAAAAAAAATTATATTGCACTTTTGTCACACAGAAATGCACTTGACAGAAAAGAACTGATTTTGATCTAGGATGCATAGTAAGTAAATTTACTGCTATTAAATTCTGTCATCATTTACTCTTCCTCAAGTCGTTCAAAACCTGTATGACATTCTCTCTTCTGTGAAGGATATTTTAAGAATGTTGGCAACCAAACCTAATTTTGGTTAGGCTACCATTGAATATTGTACAGACAAAAAAACAGACTCAAATGACTTTTTTTTTGTTACACAGAAAGAAATTCATTCAGGTTTAGAACGACATTAGGGTGAGTAAATGATGACATTTTGGGTTGAACTACCCCTTTAAAAACAATAATATTTTTCAAGAGTTAACACCTAATTTATGTAAGACACTGATATCTATCTTTCATGAGGCTCTCATTGAAATAACATTGAATTAAATTTCATTAGAATTATTAAAAATTTCATAAAACATTCAAAGATAAAAAACATTGTCCTTAATTCATGGGATCCAGGCTTTAAAGCTGTTTTGTTGAATAATCCTTTAATTGCCCTAATGAAATTTTAAGATCATGGTAGTCACAGGTAAAACCATGCTCCTCATTACCATGGGTATATGGTTTCTAAAATAAATAAAAATAATAAACTATTGAATTTGTAATAAAAAATATTGTAAACACATGTAGAAAATATGAAAACAGCCTCTATAAAAGTGATTTATATCCCACAATATTTAATGTAAATAATAATAGCAACATTTTTAATAAATGCATTTCTGCCAAAACATCATATTTCTTCCCTGTAAGTAGCTGCAAGGTAAATTATTATAAAGGTGTGGTGGTGCTAGATTGACATGTCTGTAGTTGTGTGTATTGCCGTTTTTCCAATTTACCTCGTCATGTATTTACAACTTGTAATGTTCCCATATCACACGACTGTATAAAACAAAATTCAGAGTTAAAGTGCCGCTCATCACTTCATAGAGCAGCAGAAATGCAGCGCACATTCGTCAGTGGCAGCACTATGCAGATATTTGCCTTTTGCAGTTTCCCATGCACTCCAAAAACCAAAAAAACAAACAATGAACAATAAAACAATGCCTAATATGGGGAGGCGAGGTCTCTCTCGCTTTGGCCTGTCAATTCAGAATACAAACCAAACGCTGTCCCTGCATGATGGGTCAGTCTGTGGCAAAAAATAATAATAACAACCTTGTATCGGTCCCAAAGTGCACCGGCCAACCGGGAAAATGCAGATTACCAGTCCAGCCCTGTACACCCCTTCAAATCATTGAATTCAGGTGTTCCAATCACTTCCATGGCCACAGGTGTATAAAATCAAGCACCAAGGCATGCAGATTGCTTCTACAAACATTTGTGTAAGAATTGGTCACTCTCAGGAGCTCAGTGAATTCAAGCGTGGTACCCTGATATTTTGCCACCTGTGTAATAAGTCCATTCATGAAATTTCCTCACTACTAAATATTCCACGGTCAACTGTTAGTGGTATTATAACGAAGTGGAAGCAATTGGGAACAACAGCAACTCAGCCACAAAGTGGTAGGCCACATAAAATCACAGAGCGGGGTCAGCGCATACCGAGGCACACAGTGCGTAGAAGTCGAAAACTTTCTACAGAGTCAATAGCTATAGACCTCCAAACTTCGTGTAGCCTTCAGATTAGCTCAAGAACAGTGCGTAGAGAGCTTAATGGAATGGGTTTCCATGGCCGAGCAGCTGCATCCAAGTCTTACATCACCAAGTGCAATGCAAAGTGTCGGATGCAGTGGTGTAAAGCACGCCACCACTGGACTCTAGAGCAGTGAAGACGTGTTCTCTGGAGTGACGAATCACGCTTCTCTTTCTGGCAATCCAATGGATGAGTCTGGGAAGCATTTGCCAGGAAGCAGGAAGCATTTGCCAGGAAGCATTTGCCTGACTGCATTGTGCCAAGGAGGGGGCGATTATGGTGTGGGGTTGTTTTTCAGGGGTTGGGGTTGTTTTTCAGGGGTTGGGCTTGGCCCCTTCGTTCCAGTGAAAAAAACTCTTAATGCTTCAGCATACCAAGACATTTTGGATAATTTCATGCTCCCAACTTTGTGGGAACAGTTTGGGGATGGCCCCTTCCTGTTCCAACATGACTGCGCACCAGTGCACAAAGCAAGTCCATAAAGACATGGATGAGCGAGTTTAGTGTGGAGGAACCTTTGGGATGAATTAGAGCAGAGACTGCGAGCCAGGCCTTCTCGTCTAACATCAGTGCCTGACCTCACAAATGCGCTTCTAGAAGAATGGTCAAAAATTCCCATAAACACACTCCTAAACCTTGTTGAAAGCCAAGGGTGGGCCAACTCCATATTAAACCCTACAGATTAAGAATGGGATGTCATTAAAGTTCATGTGCATGTAAAGGCAGGCGTCCCAAAACTTTTGCCTATATATATATATATATATATATATATATATATATATATATATATATATATATATATATATATATATATATATAACTTTGTGCAAACCTCTGTGTCCCTCACATTATGCTTAGGCCTGCGTATTTAGTTGAATAAAAAGCCTGAATGTGATTATTTGCTTAGTTCCCATGTGTGATGCGCCGTGACGTCACTCAGCTCCAGCACAGCAACAAAGGAGGATGTGGAGCTGCGTGCGGGAGCCAAATCCCGTTAAAATACTTTTCTGTTGCTTTACGAGGCCGACATAGCACGCAACCATGTAACAGTTGTCCATATTTATATGGATAAATGAAGTGGCGTAGGATTCGTTGGAGGAAGCGGGGGGAGAGAGATAATGTACTGGGTTGCTGGTTTCGCCTCCTCCCGGTCATTCGTGGTTGATCTCGGCCGGAATCAGAGCCCGTCCTTCGGGTTGTGTGGCTCTGATGAGCGTCAGTTATTTTATGGGCACATAGTTGCCGTCCCTGTGCAGGATTTCGGTAGGATCATGTCGGGATTGGTATCGGATTCCTGGTGGAGGAAGACGCTTTACATTACCGGAGGTGCCCTGCTGGCTGCGGCTGCGTATCTACTGCACGAGCTGCTCTCCATCAGGTCAGTGCTTTGGCCTGTGTCACATGACATATGAAATTACCATCTGTTATTGTTTGTAATATCTCATCATAAATACTTTATACATTGGAACCTGTCTAGAGGAAAATGCAAGTATAAGTACGCATGGCAGTACCAGTTCCAGTGAGTTTCTCCGTGTTTTCTTTGAGCTCGCGTCCGCTGGGTTGCATCAAGTCACGTTTCTAAATTACATGCACAAGCGGTTTTTGGCCGCACTGGAGCATATGAAAACGCCCTGTCATAAGTATTCAGCTGGAATTACTTGTGTTTACATTGGAATAAAACAAAAGTACCTTAATAAATTCCTAGTGTAAATGAAGCGTCATATTATGCGGCACGTGATCGTGACTGTTTACTTCACTGGATCGCGATGTCCTTGAGTTGTGTTGTACAAGCGACCTTTCTTATCTGCTGGCCATTTACCTAATAAATTCAGATGAGCTGTTGGAAGTCTTAATTTACAGACTTACAGCTTTTTTAATGTGGCAACAGACCTCACCAGTTCTCATCCTCATACAATACTTCACTGGGGGTTTTCAGCACCACCAGCAGTGGACAGCGTCATGTTTGAGCCCTCAGCTCTGCAGCATTCAATTCATACTGATGCTTCACGCTTTATTATCTGTTCAGTTTGTCATAGAATGGAAATTAGTCTTTGGTGTTGACGTAAAAAGACAAATGTGTGCAATAAACAAACATTAGACATAAATATACATTGTTAATGCATAAGAATGTTCATTTTAGAGTTGCAAGGAAGCTTGTAAAGCTGAGAGGCTGAGTGAGTGGAGTCCTTATAAAACTGAATGGCCTTTTTATATTAATTGGGAAAATAAGTCCTGGAGTGTGTTGTTTTGGCCTGGTTAATGACTCGTGTCAGTTTGGTAACTCTGAGAATTACATACCACAAAACAATGCATAAGGCAAACTTTCTGTGATCTTAATTTTGTCAAGAGTAGCCTATCTTTCTGTTACCATCATGGTTAATTACAGACCCGCAGGTGTATGTTGTATAATCATTATGCAAATGAATCTCCAACTTCACACTTAAACACTGTTATTATTTGGAAATCTTTATTTGTCGTTGGCTCTTTGAGTGTAGAAATTAGAGATTTGTCCTGTTTTAGATGATGTATTGCGACTGAAGAATGTGTATTAGCCTTTTTGTTTGTGATCAGAATAGGACTAGGTTGTGTTGTTTTGAAAGCTCAGGCTTGGACTTGTATTTGCTGCTTGTAAAATAAGATCTGCCTCTGTCCTCCCACACAAATCCTGCTGTTTCCACATAATTATAGTATAAGGTGTTTTCCACTGCACTCCACAAGATTTTGGGGGGCTAAATAGCTGCTGTTAAGGCTAAATTGTGTTCCTGTAAAACCATTTTCTCTCAGTACTTGATGCTTTGAAAAGCAAGGGTGATGGATTCTCCCAGGGAACAAATATGATAATAAAATGCATACTGTGAATAAAATATCCTATAAGTCATTTTATATATATATATATATATATATATGATTTTGACTTACTATATATTTGTTCATATTGAAATCTCAAATAGATTGGTCTGATTTTACAATCTATGGTTGATTGTCTCCTTACAGGAAAGAGCAAGAGTTGGATTCTAAAGACGCCATCATCCTTCATCAGTTCTCCAGGCCAAAAAACGGGGTGCCAAGCCTGTCACCTTTCTGCCTGAAAATGGAGACATATCTGCGCATGGTTGATCTGCCCTATCAAGTATGCATGAAGGAGCAGTGTGGATTATGGAGTCCATTTCTTTTGATCAGTGGTTACATGCCGTTATTGGAAGTTGCAACATCTGCTGTTGAAATGTCAATGAAATTCATGAAAGCCCTTAGAAAATAGGATTGTCTTCACATCCAGATGTTCCAGAATAAAGATAATGATTATTATTATTGTTATTATTTACATCTTTTCACCCTCATTATATTTTCTTCATTGCAGAATTACTTTGACGGAAGCCTCTCTTCCCAGGGCAAGATGCCTTGGGTTGAGTATAACTACGAGCAGGTATGTGGAACTGAATTTATAATTGAATTTCTGGAGGAGAAACTTGGTGTGAGCTTGAACAAGAGTCTGAGCACTCAGGAGCAGGCGGTAGCGCGGGCCATCACCACGATGGTGGAGGAACACTTGTACTGGTGAGTCATGTGCTGGCATTCAGAATGAGTCACTCTCCTGCTACTGAGCCAATCCTGGAATGTGAGGGACAAATATGTACTAACTAATTATTGACTAGAGCAGTGGTTTTCAAAGTCAAAGACAGTGGGCCTCCCTTCTAACACAACATGCATAATGGCGCACCCCCCCCCCCCCCCCCCCCTGCCACCAAATGAAACTGCATAGTATACACTGCACTGTATGAATTACATATACACAGTTTTTTAATATGCATGGATCCATAATGAGAATTTCGACCAACTGTTTACTTTCACTTTACAACTGCACTTTGATCTTTGAAACTTTGAGGATCTTTTACATTCACAAACAGCTATATTGCACACTACATGAAAGGTATTATTTAAAAAAGCATAGTAGGCAGTTTAAAATTTTGAAATATATTTTGAAATATACAAAAATAATTATTACCCAAAAGTATAAATCAAGATTCATCATTTAGGTTGGTGAATATATTTAAAATTATAATAATAAAATGATCATTAATTAAATGAAATGCATATAATTCTTTTCTCCAAAAATATGTATATATCATTCTATCGAATAGTAATGATTTTAGACTTGGTCATCTTCATCATTGTAAGATTTCAATCCTTGAAAAATAGCCATTTCTGTTTGCATAATACATTCCATAGTCCATAGAGTCCATAATAGTAACGCATTAAAATAGTAAATATGCATGATAAGCTTGGAGTGTACAGCTGGCAGGATTTGCAGTGGTTCATAAAATTAATGACTCGTGCTGAAAAAATATCCTACACATTGGGTGTGTTAGTGTAAGCATTATACTGGAAAAAATATCAAGGTGGGTGAAGAGCAATGAAATAGACTCTCTTTTCTTTTTTTTTTCTTGTGCATTCTGTATTCACATTGTCAGAAACGCTTTACATTGTGCTATATATAGGCTCCCACATGGCTATTGATTGAATAATTGAAGGGTTTGAAATATCTGTCCACTTCGGAGTGGTGTTGTGTATGTCAGCTGAAAAGCTTGCTGAGCAAGGACATTTATTGAGCTATAAAGAGTTATGGTGGGTTTTGGTCAGGAAATGAACACACTTGACCGATTTAAATAAAAAGACCTAGTAATTTCAGATTAAGACTAGAAATATAGTGTGTAGCGTACAGTACTGTTCCATGGAATTTATGTATTATGTCATTACAGATTAAAATGCCATGTTGGTCAATGCAACATGATTGAATAAAGTCATAATTTTTGGCTCAGAACTTACACAGTGAAGCTTTGAATCTGATTTAAATGAGAGGCTGATTGTAAATTCCAAGTAGTGAGTTCAAAGCCATGAACCCAAAGAGCGCTTGAAGCCATTTTGGATGAACAGCTTTTATTAATGCATTGCCTAGTGTGCAAAGAAGTTAATTAGAAGACGGCTTTAATTAATTTGATTCAGATAATCACAGAGCAGAGAATTAATTCAAAGTTTAATCTCAAAGGCCAAACAGAGTTTGTTTTCTGTGTGATACTAAGGCTGCACTCAGTTATAATAAACTCTGAATTATAAATAAACCCATATTATGATGAATCGCTTGTGCTCATGATCAGTTATTTGTTGTAGATTTCCTTATTTTTAAGTTGTTTTAGATAAAAGCAGCTGCTAAATGCTAAATGTATTATGCATTTAAATATACAGTACATGCATACATATTAGAGCACAGTAAAGTTTTAAAAATATGTTAGTCTAAAGTGCCGTACGTTCTATTCTATGGTTATTAGCATGTTATAATGCACAAAATCTGCTTTCTAAAGACTTCCATAAAAAAAAAAAACAGGTTGTCTTCATTATATGATCTTTTTTTCCCCACAGTACAAATGGCTCTATACATGCTTATGGAGGGAATCACCTCTAATTCACTCTTCTCTCTCTTGTCCTCACAGGACCATTGCATACTGTCAGTGGGTGGATAATGTTCAGGAGACTCAGAGGATGCTGGACCTTCCCGGACCCCTCAGTGACCTGCTCAAATGGATCCTGTGCCAACTGACTGGTGGGATTGTAAAGAGGGAGATGTACTGTCATGGCATTGGCTGCTTCACTAAAGAGGAGGTTTACGCCCTCATGGAGAAGGACATGCGCACACTGGCCACACTGCTAGGTGAGGAGAACAAGAAATAGAGGTTTAAGGTTACACTTTGACAGTGGCATGTTTTTGTGATGTGATCACAATATTTAAAGGTACACTATGCAACTCTAAAAAACAAAACTGCATGCATTTTGCGGAAGAACATTGTTTGGTTGTGCTTCGGCTCTGCGTGTTTTTCGTAACTAAAAAAGAGAGAGATATTATCCTACTGCTCATAAAACATTCACTACTAGGCTTAAGAGATACAACCAGTTTAAACCAGTTTAGATGGAAAGGATCTCAAGCTGACTAGCTGAAGATGTTACTGTAGCTATACCCATTAATTGACACGGTACTTCCTTGAAAATAAATTCCAACACAGCACCACAATAACCATAATGAAATGACCCTTCACAATAGATAAGATCATGCTTTACAATGAACTCTGTTATGGCTAGTTTCCACCGAGCGGTGCGGTACAGTTTAGTACAGTATGATTCTGGACCGTAAACCCTGATCTGGCTTGCGTTTCCACCGCCAACTGTACCCTTATGATAGGCGTGGTGTAGCGATCGACGTCATTCTCGCGTGAAGAAGAAAGTGACACAGTAAACAACAATGGACGACATGCTTTGTTTGAGCCAAAGGCTGCAAGGAAAAACACAGCCGAAAAGCATACACAAGTGACCATTCTCTGTCAACCAATCAACGTTCTGCAGTGAGTCTAGCTCCACACAATGGCAAAAATTGCATACCGTACTGAACCGTACCACTTGGTTGAAACGAGCCATTAGAGAGCAACATATGGCAATTTACGCCATAGCCGTGTCACTTGTACTACATTTCAAACCTCTCAGTTCTTGCCATCTCCAAAAAGCCAAGCCAATGTTGATTCTCATTTTATTACGAGCTCTGTCACAATATCTTTTTGCCAGCAGACTCTCCTCTGCTCATTGTGACACTAATGTATGCCACTCCCACAGCATACACGCATCAAAGTAGCCAGAGCAACTTTTCTCTATTTACGAATATGGCAAAACACGCACGGACGAGTGATGCATGTACACAATTTCCCACGAAAACCATCCCACTAGGAATAAAATAAAAACACTTATAATAGGTTTACTATAGTGAATCAGGGTAAGACGAAGACAAGTTTTGGAAGAAGGATTGATGATTCATTGACTGAATTTAGTTAATTCTGAACCAAAAAAATCATGGTAACACTTTACAATACGGTTTCATTTGTTTACATTAGTTAACATGAACTAATAATGAACTGCACTACAGCATTTATTAATCTGTTAATGTTCATTTCAACATTTACTAATACATACAAAAGTTGTATTTGTTAACATTAGTTAATACACTGTGAAGTAACATGAACAAACAATGAACAGCTGTATTTTTATTAACTAATGTTAACAAATACAGTAACAAATGTATTGCTCATGTTAGTTAATACATTAATACATTAGTTAACAAATGAAACCTTATTGTAAAGTGTTATCAAAGTCATATATTATACCTTTAATATTTAAATGACACAAAACTATTTTAAATAAATGTTCTTTTGAACTTTATATTCATAAAATAATCCTGATAAAATGACAAAATCACAGTTTTAACAAAAATATTAAACGCCACAATCATTTTCAACATTGCTAATAATAATAAGAAATGTTTCCTAAAGACCAAATCAGTATTGTTACAATCCACGCCTGTCCTGGACTCCATTTCCCATGATCCTCCCTGTCTCACACCTGAAATCACTCACTCCTCATCTCTCCCACTCTCCCTGGATTCCCGGCACCTGGTCATCGTCATTAGCACTCCCTTTATATTGATCTCACTTCCCTGCACTCCTTGTCCGTTCTTATGTGTTATGCTTATGTGTGTCGTGTTCTGTTTCCATTTATAAATAAAAACCCGTCTTTGTGGAAGCCCTGGATCTTCTCTTCCCTGCTGCACTACACACCGTAACAGAAGAACGGACCCAACAGAAGGACTTCTAAGCTAGGATGGGTATCTTCCTGACCCCGATCTCTCCCGTGTCCCCCCTTAAAGACACGACAGCAGTGGACCGTCTGTGGTGCCTTAGGCAGGACGGTCGCCCGCTGGAGAGGTACGTGGAGGAATTTGCGGAACTGTCTTCTTTGGTGAACTGGCCAGATGCACCACTTAACGCATGTTTTCTGATGGGCCTAGACAAGGACACTATTCGATATATTGAACCTGCCTGTTCCTTTTCCCTAGTCGAGTCGATGAATCTGATTCTCTGTTTAAATTGTTCCAATTTCGAAATTGAAGAGGTTCAAGAGAATGAGTGTCTTCCTCGTCCGGTCCCCTCCGAGAAGCACGCGGCCTGGTCAGTTCACCCACAGCCAGTTCCCTCCACATATCCCTCCAGTGGGCCTTCCCGTGTTGTCCTGCCTGTCCACAAGCCCAAACGGCAGAGAAGGAGGGCCAACGCCAAGCCCTCGTCTCCGGCCAAGATGGCCGCAGCCACGGCAGAGCCCTCGTCTCTGGCTAAGATGGCCGCCGCCACGCCAGAGCCACAGGACCTCTGGTTCATAGACTTTTGGAGCGATCCTGCCGCCTCAGTTCCCACTCCGAGTCTCCTGGATTCCGCTCCAGGCTTCCCCGTTCCCGCTCCGAGTCTCCTGGATTCCGCTCCAGGCTTCCCCGTTCCCGCTCCGAGTCTCCTGGATTCCGCTCCAGGCTTCCAAGTTCCCGCTCCGAGTCTCCTGGATTCCGCTCCAGGCCTCCCAGTTCCCGCTCCGAGTCTCCTGGATTCCGCTCCAGGATTCCAAGTTCCCGCTCCGAGTCTCCTGGATTCCGCTCCAGGCTTCCAGGTTCCCGCTCCGAGTCTCCTGGATTCCGCTCCAGGCCTCACGGTTCCCGCTCCGAGTCTCCTGGATTCCGCTCCAGGCTTCCAAGTTCCCGCTCCGAGTCTCCTGGATTCCGCTCCAGGCTTCCAAGTTCCCGCTCCAGGCTTCCCTGTTCCCGCTCCGAGTCTCCTGGATTCCGCTCCAGGCTTCCCTGTTACCGTTCCGAGTCTCCTGGATTCCGCTCCAGCCCTCCTCGAGCCCGCTCCAGCCCTCCTCGAGCCCGCTCCAGCCCTCCTCGAGCCCGCTCCAGCCCTCCTCGAGCCCGCTCCAGCCCAGGAGCTCATCCCATTCTGCGTGCCCTCCATACTACCCCTGAATTCCCCCAAGAAAGTGTTTGGGGGGGGGGGGCTATATACCCGGGGGTGGGGAACATGTGGGTGGAGCACATGTGGGTGGGGCTCCTGATCCGCCGTGGACTCCCGAGACTCCTGATCCGCCGTGGACTCCCGAGGCTCCTGATCCGCCATGGCATCCCGAGGCTCCTGATCCGCCGTGGACTCCCGAGGCTCCTGACCCGCCATGGCCGCCCGATGTCCTAGACCTCTGTACCTGTCTGCACCTCCCCCGCACCTGCGTGTAGGTCTCCAGGGCGCCCACCCCCCCCTCCCCGGTGTTTGATCTAAGGCGCGAGGACACGCCTACCGGGAGGGGGAAGTAATGTTACAATCCACGCCTGTCCTGGACTCCATTTCCCATGATCCTCCCTGTCTCGCACCTGAAATCACTCACTCCTCATCTCTCCCACTCTCCCTGGATTCTCTGCACCTGGTCATCGTCATTAGCACTCCCTTTATATTGATCTCACTTCCCTGCACTCCTTGTCCGTTCTTATGTGTTATGCTTATGTGTGTCGTGTTCTGTTTCCATTTATAAATAAAAACCTGTCTTTGTGGAAGCCCTGGATCTTCTCTTCCCTGCTGCACTACACACCGTAACAAGTTTATTATTATTATTAATTTCTGAAGGATCATGTGACACTGACTAAATATATTTTAAAATATATTCAAGTAAAGTTATTTTAACTTGTACGATTATAATATTTCCCAGTATTACTGTTTTTGAAAAAATAAATGCCGCCTTGGTAAGCATAGGAGACTTATCTTACTGTCCCCAAACTTTTAAACGATAGTGTAACTATGATTTCTCCAGGCCATAAAACTGTAATTATATATTTTTATGAAATATATAAGCCAATATTTTTTGTTCCTGTATGTTAGTATCATATAGCTCAAGTGTCAGTGAAACTACACCTGTTACAAAACATGAAGATAATATTTTATCTACTTGGTTGTAGTTTTGTGTAATCCATATCCATCTGATAACTGAATAAACTGAAGGGTTAAATCTTTTCTTGTAGTGGCTGTTTTAAGGCAATGTGTTTCTGAAACAATCTTAAAGAAGTCTGTTATTTTTTTACATTATGGCTGGGGGTTGATATTTATTTTCTGGACTGCCAGGGGATAAGAAGTACATCATGGGTCCCAAGCTGTCCAGTGTGGATGCCACAGTGTTCGGTCACCTTGCACAAGCCATGTGGACGTTGCCTGGCACACGACCCGAGCAGCTCATTAAAGGTGAGCAAGAACTCACAACTGCAGTTTTGCATTCCTAATAGAAACATAACGCTTGGCATCAGTCACGGATATTATTGTCTAGCCGATTAAAACACAAGTAATAATATTTGGAGAACAAATGGGAGATACGTGTACATGGAATTTTGATGTTGTGGTATCCAAAGGGACGGTTTGTCCAATAATACTCAACCTCATGTTGTTCCAAACATGCATGAATTAGTTTTTTCAATGAAACAAGAAAGGAGATGTTAGACAGAATATTCATATTGTTGTATTTTATACAATGTTGGTGAAAGGGGATGAGTACTATAAGAAGGACAAAAAAGTAAGATTTTCAACTAATTACACAAGTTAAGGTCTGTTTGTGATAATATTGTGTGCGCAAGTCATTTGGATTTTGTTTATGGTACTTTGGGGTACATTTTTTATTTTTGGAGCTCAACAGCACATTCACTTTAATAGCTTTAAAAAAAAAAAAGCAGCGTGAACATTCTGATTGACATCTTCTTTTGTGTTCCACAGAAAAAGTGAGTAAGGTATTGGAATTTTCTTTTTCTTTTTTTGGATAAGTTATTTTACATTTTTGAGCCCTTGCATGGCAGTTTGTTGAACGTTATTATTCAGTTTATCCACTAGATGGCATTACAGGAATTTATTTATGTAACATGTCTGCATGTTACAGTTCAGTCACATACACAGAATGCTAATTCTCCAGTATAGAAATGTGTTGCTGTATTCTTTATGAAATAATACCCTAAAAAAAAAGGGTTTCTATATTGAACACTAGAGTTCCTGACTCAATTTGAAAGAATCCCTTATGCCAAAAAGATTCTATATAAGGAGAAATGTCTTAAATTATTGTATAATACTTTCATGTTTAACAGGTTATTACATTTTTCATATTGTGATAAAGTATGTTTATTTTTTCAATTTATAAAGTTTAATTAACATTAAAAATGAATTAAAACTAAATCCTGTAGTAACCCCTATATGAAGCACCCAAAAGTACCCTTTAAGGTTCTATTTAGAACATTTTCTTCCACATAATTAACATTTATTCTCACTTGAGACACATTGGAACAAAAAATCTGCTATTCAGCTAACCCTGTTTGACATGTTTCACAAAAGCAACACAATGAACAATTAACGTCTATCTGTCCACAGGAGAACTGATCAACCTCGCCATGTACTGTGAGCGCATACGGAGGAAGTTCTGGCCCGAGTGGTTTGTGGACTTAGAGGACTTTTGTTATGACAGCGACAACGACAGCAGCGGGACGCCCACCTGCCTGCTGGACCTTGGTCTCTTTTCCAGGACAGACACTTTAGAGGAGAGCGATCTAAGCCTGCCCTCACTCAGTAACACAAACTCTCAAGACCATTCTGGACACTCGCTCTCAGATTCTGACATTGAAGTAGACGGCTCAGATGTGGAGCAGGTCAAGGGTTAAATCTAATAGAGGTGGTTGCGTTTCATATGCTGTTTCATCTGGTGGCACACAAAACTGATATTGATATTTCATGCCTGGATAAATCACACTTTGATGGACCTGAAGTAAAAACAAAATATGTGTATACAACGTGACATCAGTCATGGGCATATACGTCTCAAGATTTACACCGCAAAAGCTCGCTTTAGTTCCCTTTGTGAGACGTGTAAAAGATCATCCTTGAACAGTTACCTTTGTAAAACCATATCTCATCCATCTTTCTCAGATGTCTTAAATTACAACTGTTAATTTGTCCACAGATTCAGTATGGTTTTGAATTGACTTTCATTTCAAGTGAAATTCCACTCATTGAATTTGTAACACAGAATCATGTAGCTAAGCTTGCATGATTCTAGGATGTTTGTGTGAGGTTGACAGTTATTTTTTTGTGACAGGCTGATTTCCTTTGTGCCAACTGAAACTAAATCTGTGTGAATTCCTCGCTTCTGTTTAAAGTCGGCATGAAACGGAAATTGCAATAGTCTTTTCTTCCCTATTGTGATGTATATCTGAGTTAAATGGCTTCTCAAACATGTAAAAATGTAGGGCTGGACATTTTGTCCATTGATTGGATCATTGTGGTTTGCTATTGGTCAATCTCATATGAGTGACAGGTTGTCCCGCCCTCATGGCAGCAAACACGTCATCAGTTGAAAGAAGTAGGGGTTATTTTTTTAAGTTATTTTGATTAAATATTATGAGGGCACATGAATCTTATATATATATATATATATATATATATATATATATATATATATATATATATATATATATATATATACTGCAATATTCCATTAAAAGTTTTAAACATAATAATTCCTGTTCCCAGATCAGCTAAAGTTCTTAAAAATAGGACTGATGAAGATTTATAAAGCATTTAATCCTGATTCTACCTGCTTAAACACATAAAATAACAAAATGAGAATCCAATCTTCACACATATTTAGGCTAATACAATAGAACAGAATCCCTTTCTGTCATTTTTATTTGTTATAGCTCCAGTGTTTGTCATCAGTGTCAGCTGACTCTTGATCAGTCTGAATGGTGCTTAATACCTGTGTGCCTGACTGCAACCATTTGTACGTGTGTGACAGTCTTTTTTCTTATTCCCCATGCGTCTCTCTGTTTGATTCTGTAATACAGACCTGCTTGCATGTCACCACCAGAGGGCACTGTGACCATTCACATATTGAGGTGGTCCTATGCAGCCACTTGTATGGCCGTTGCGGGCATCGCTTCAAGCTTTCAAGCCTTAAAAGAACATTTCTAAATATTAATAACAACAGTAAACCTCTAGTGAACACTAAGCAGTCAGCTTTGGTGGAGTATACATTTTCTTTATCCATGTGTCTGATTTGTGTACCAAAGTGTAGTGCGTGCAGATAAGCAGATTTGCCTTAGTTGAGGGAAAAATTGTTGTGATCAACAGCAGCATGATGAGATCACCCTCTTTCTGTTGAATTTACTTGAAACCCAAGCCTGTACTAAATGAAATTATTCAAATCCCTGTAAGGTTCGATCTTTTATGCAGAATTCTGTTGTTTACTTTCCATATTGTTGTTTTGCACATTTTAGATTATTCAAAGACGATGGACAATGTACAGTTATGGATGGAAAATGAGAGGACTTAAAACAGGGTCCATACAATCAGTGAGATGTGTTATGTGTGTGTGTATGATATACAGTAGCTAAATGTAATACATCATTTACCTGCATGTGTTTGTGTGTGCGTCTGTGTGAGCTGGTGTAAAGAGCACCAGTGGAAATCTTCTATGAAATATTTATTCTCTGCATAGATCCAAAGTTTAATACATGTAAACCCAGTCTCATATGAAATTTATGTTAATATTACTTAATTTTGCAGATTATTTTTTGGATATAAAGTAGCCTAATAAAAAAAGACATTAAGGGTTTTTCAGTGACTTGAGGAAATTTTGATTGTCATTTTGATTTATGATAACAGTTGCAGCCAAATCAAAAATGTGCATTAACCGATGCATTTTAATTCTGTGATATATGTATATATTAATAGACTTTTAGAGATGTGTCTTTGTGTTGAGAACATAGCTGGATTATGCTCTCATAAGTCAATTTGGTAAAACTTTACAATAAGGTTCATTAGTTAACATCAATTAACTACATTAGTTAACATGAACTAATAATGAACTGCACTTATAAAGCCTTTATTTATCTTTGTTAATGTTAATTTCAACATTTACTAATAAAGTATTAAAATCTTGTTAGTTAATGCACTGTTAGTTAGTTGTTAGTTAAAAACATTAGTTAATGCACTGTGTACTAACACGAACAAACCATGAATAGCTGTAATTTTATTAACTAACGTTAACAAAGATGAACAAATACAGTAACAAATGTATTGCTCATGGTTAGTTCATGTTAGTTAATACATGGACTAATGTTCACTAATGAAACCTTATTGTAAAGTGTTACCGTCAATTTTGCTGTAGATCTGTTACTAGATCTTGAAGCCATATTACAGAGTTAATTTCCTGTCTATAGAAGCAAAATGATGGTTATAAATATATATGTAGGCAAAGATTTATTATATAAAAATGTGCATAACTGAAACCCTCCCATGAGTGCTTAGTTATCCTGAACTGAGTGGTTGTTTGACAATGATTGCTCCAAACCATCAATTAAAATAGCTGTGGTGATTTCAAAGTGTGTGTGTGAGGCATGTTTTTCTCTTCCAAACCAGTTAAGCCAATGAATGCAATTAACCCTGTTGTTTGGTGGTTTGTCATAAATTTATTTAAAGTCTAACCCTTTACTTTTGTTTTCCACTTTTACCTTTATTAGGGAATTATGCAACAGTTCTGTCCTCAGATTTGACAGGTCAAGTGGTACTCACTTTTCACTGTTTGTGTCACTCCATTTATGTCTGTCCTTTCTTCAAATCACAGTGTTTACTTCAACCGATTAGTTCAAAACACTGATTAATTGAAGAACGAAACAAGTGACTATTTTTAAGATTGAGTCATTGAATCATTCACTGAAATGGCTCATTCAAAACACTGACTCATTCAGAAACGAAACAAGTGAAGTTGTGAAGTTTTTAAGATTGAGTTATTAAATCATTCCGTTTACCGATTTGTTTAAAACGCTGATTCATTCTAGAATTAAACGACAAGTGGCAAGTGCATACTCGCTTGAGTAGGTAGGGGAGAGCGGGGAACAACCTAACACTTTTTGACTTTCTCAGTTTGTGTAAATCCACTTGGGGTTCAGTATTTATTTTTTCCCACATTAATTTCACACGTCTAGTACAATTATGTGGTTTTGTTTCATTAATACAGAGTATACTTTTTTCTTGATATACCCTGAAAGAATGGAAGTGAAATGTGACCATAGGTGGGGCACATTGTAACATAACCATATGACAGCTTAAAATGTTATCTGATCTAATAAAAAATATATACAAGACAAACTAAAATATTTTGTCAATAAAATACAATGATCAACTTTTTTATATAAAATAATGCCATTTTTTAATCATTAAAAATAAACACATTTTTGAGTTTGACAAACACACTGCAAAACACAGCTATACAGCATAGTTCAAAACATAATAATAATGAATAATTTATAAACATTGACTCTCAGTCTTTATTCAGCTTTTTCTCATGGTTTCTCAATAGAATTCATAAAAGTATAGAATAGAATAGCATAGTTCTAATAGGGGCACATTGTAACGCAATGTTACAACATGCCCCGCCTGTGCAAATTTAAACCCGGCTAGTGTCTTCTGCTGGTTAGATCAGCATTAAAGAACTATCTCAACTGTTAAATAACAGATATAAGATTACAATAATATCAGATTTGTCCAGAGGTGTAAAGAGTACCTGAAAACCATACTTGAGTAAAAGATTCCTTACAGCGAAAATGACTCCATTACAAGTTACAAGTCACCAATTCCAATACAACTTGAGTAAAAGTCTTAAAGTATCTTAAAGATTTTAACAGTACTTAAGTATTTTACTCGTACTAAATATAGGCTCAACAATGCAGTAGTCTTCGACACCTGAGAGACATACCAGTGAAAATAAGAAACTATTGATTTGTTAGATGAGAAATCATGTTTATTTTCTAAAATCAAAATAAAACTGAACACATCAATATTGCAATAAATCAAGGTTGACACAACAACCTCTTAAACGTCTACAAACTCTCAAGTCTCAGTTAAGCTCAAGTGCACAAAAAGGCCATAACTAAACCAATATCCTTCAAAAAGGTCTCGTCAATATAGCGGATAAATAAAATTATGTTAAGTAAAATAGTCAAAGCCTCCTTGCACTAGATGTGCTGGTTTCAGCCGCATCACCGGCTGCAGTCATGTTCTCATCTCATAAATCAAACACTTGCTATTCATCAACTACCTCCTAATGCACTTGCATTCATGTAAAGTAGCCTTGTTGACATGTTTGGGTGAGTAAAGGCAAAACGCACAAGATATAGTACCTTCAATGCCCTTAGATGGCGATATCACTTCTTTATAACAAACTGCTGCAGAAAAAGTTAGGTGCCATGCAAAATGTAATGTGCAATTGTATTACTCAACACAAATGTATTGGAGTAAAAAGTACATTTACTTGTTCAAAAATGTAGTCAAGTAGAGAGTAAAAGTTGCTAATATCTTTGATACTCAGTACAACTACAAAGTAGCCAAAAAGATATAGATAAGTACATTAACTAATTACATTTACTCAAATACTTTTCACCACTGGATTGGTCTATTTTTAAATAAACACAAAAAAAACAGATATGAAAAAATAACTTCAGTAAGAAATTTACTTTTGCTATGGTTAAATAAATGTTCAGTGATATCTTCCAAAGATTTTAAAATTTTGGCTGAAAAGTAAGTACTTTTTGCCTACTCTTTTATGAGTCGAACACTTCTTTTGTCACATACTGTTTTTCGCCTATAGGTATGCAATTTTGGATGTACCCACTGTTTTTATGAGTGAGACATTGAATCATTCATTGTACCGATTCGTTCAAAGCACTGATTCATTCAGGAATGAAACAAGTGACTTGTTTTATGAGTGAGTCATTGATTCATTCATTGTATTGATTCATTCGAAACTCTACTTCATTCTCAAAACAAAACACCACTACTGTGTTTTGCTTGGATATTTGATTTTACTTTGACAACAGTATTTTCTTTTGTGAAGTAAAAATAAACAAGTTATTCAATATTAAACTTTTGTTTATGACCTGTCATGCTGATATTTGGAACAACAACACTCTTGCATTAAAATGCTTAAATATAGGTTTTAAGCCTAATATTCAAAAAGTCAGAGTGTGAATGTTTTCCAACCTGTGTGTGCATGTGTGTATGTGTGTTTAGCATGAGCTACCATCTTTTCAATCAGGCTAATGAGCGGCAGCCATTCATGCGCAGAGGAGGGCTGATTAAGGCGTTTCCAGGCACTGGAGGCGTGCAGAGGAAACAGCAGGGGAGAGAGAGAGGGAGACAGAGAGAGAAGAGAAGAGAGACAGGAGAGGGAGAGGGGCCACGGATCAGGAACCAGGTTCCCGCGGGATGGAGCAGGTGCAGGCTGCGAGCAAGGCCTTTGGGCCCGACGGAGCAGCCAGAGCTTAAAACAATCTGCATAGTACCTTCTTTTAATTTAGGCTCTTCTACACCCCATCTCTCTCTCTCTTCCTCTCTCTTTCTTGCTCTTACTGCTGCTTAACAGATCAGTGCTCCACAAAGAGGGGTAAACAGAGAGAGGCAAATTAAAAAGGGAACTCCCCTGATACCCCAAAACAAATTAGTGCAAACAAATTACACAGAGTCAACACACAAACACTGCAGCATCTGTGGCTTTGGACTGAGGATGGCAGAGGCAGGCACAGCCTGCACACGCTCGGCACCAAAACAGGGAGACTTTAGGTCATTCCACTTTCAGACCCTGGAGCGGATCCCTTTTAAAGCTCCTGTTTGTTTCTGCTAATAGTCAGAAGTGTCATGCTCATATAAATGTGCCACCTCCAATTTTTGAGCCAAAAACATTTTATTTTTAACAGTTAAGTAAAAAATCAAATGCTGGAGCAAAAATCACCCAAAATAATTTCACGATGACGCATTTTATTTTATGATAACGATATATATCACGATAAAGCTATTTTTGTTATTTTATTTTAGTTATTACAAAGAACAGAAGCAAATAATCAATAGAACAAATACAATAGAACAAAGATGCAAATTAAATAAACTTTCAGGTACAGTAGAAGTAGGCTACGACAGAAACTGAATAATCAAATGTCTTCTCTCTGTAATTAATTACATATAAATTGATTCTTATTAAAGATACAAAAGTTATTCAGTCAAGAGTCATTTTCTCTTTGCCTTTTGTTGATTGATGACAGACAGCACTAGGTATATTAGGCTGCTGTCACTTTAAGAACAAATGCACGGACCTACTGGCACACATACGTTTTTTTTTTTCCTGTTTAAGAGAAGTAAATTGGGGATTGTAGGCTGTCTGCGCACGCTTCAGGTGTGTGTCAGTGCAAGTAATGCACTTTTTTCACATTCACCTTTTTTAACATCATGCACACCCTGCTTTTTATCTGCTACGCGGAATACCGTGATATAAACAATATAGCAACATTTCTAATGATAAAATATCTATGGTTATAATATAGCCTATATATAAGTCTGAGATTAAAAAAATTCTGCTCACCAAGGCTGCATTTATTTTTAAGTAAAAATAGTAATATTGTTACAATTCAAAATAATTAGGCTAATTGATATTTTAATATTTTGTGATGCTTTTATATTTTAAAATGTAGGCTAATTTATTCCTTTGATGACAAAGCTGAATGTCTTCAGCGTCACATGATCGTTCAGAAAATATTCAAAAATATTCTGATTTAATTAATCAAAATGGTTACACACATACACACACACATATGAGGATATATACATACACATATATTAGGCCTGGATGTGAACATAACAGTTAAATTATGAACTACCGAGTTGTTAAAATGATTGATAGATACTGAGTTTGCTTTCAAAAGAGTTTGTGTGTGTGTGTGTGTTTAAATGGTTTAGAATAAAACCAGTCTTTTGGGTAATCAGCATGCAGGAACATGGCAGAGACTCTCTCTGCTATACTTTCATTATTCATTCAGTCATCTGCTCACTTGTTTGCACACTGACTCTAGGAAAAGTCACAAACACAGCTGAAAGTCAACACATATTCCACAATCCATATGGAACATACTTCCTTCACACCGTCTGGTATGAACAGGGAATTGTAAGGCAGTGATTCAAGATATCTGGAATCCAGCCTGTGTTGTCTCGATCCCATTCTATTTCCCTGTATCTCCAATCTGTCCTATAAAATGAAATGCACAAAGACCATAACAATAAATTTGAAGAATGTCTACAATCTATGCCCATTTCTTTTAACTGTTTTGTGTATAATATTTCTGTTTCTCAGTCTGTGTGTGTTATATATGAGAAAACTGTATCTGGCTTCATCCTCAGGCCCCCTGGCCACCTGGCAGAGAGAGTGACCCTTCCATCTGCCCCCCGCTGTCTTCCTGTTTGTGTGTGTTTTGTGGATCCAGAGAGATGGGAATAAAACGGCCCACATGAGCCCAGAGTGCAGCTCTGCATGTGCCAGGTGACTCCCTAGGCCCTCCCAAAGACCTCACTCCCCTCAGCCTTGGCAGCCAGACTCAGGTGTGGTTCATAAAGACCGGGCTACAACGCCAACAGGTGGAGCTGTTTTCTTCACCAATTACGCCTTTGTTTGCTCGTTGGCACCCAGTTTGTTTTGGAACGAGTCTCCTCGCCCGCTGGACAAGAGCCAGGGGGAGTTTGTATGTGTGTGGGCTGGTCTTTCCACCGACATCGCTTCTCAAAGCCTCCTCGGACAGAGCCAGAAACGATAAGCTTGCGGTAAGCTCCTGTTTTGAATCGAATGCGAATGTGCCATGTTCTTCATCATATTCTTTGCAAAGACCCACATATGTCTGACCATTTGTCTCACAAATAGATGACGACAAAGAAGCCACTCTCACTTTTGATGCTTCCGAGGGTGCATGTTCTCTGACCTACAGCTTTTCAAGAGCTGCTCTGCAAGGACGTCTTCAACCCCCGTCGTCTTGGTGGATTAGAGCAGGTACTTTTTCAAAAGAGAGAAAGAGAGAGGGCGAGTCACTTTGATACCCCCTGACTGAGAGGGGCATCGGAGCAACAGAGCGGGGCCCCATCCCAGAATCCCCTACTTTTCCCTCATTATCTCCTTCCCCAAGCTGCTGTTTCTCTTCCCCTGGATGTTATCTTCAGCTGCTTATGCCCTAATACCACAATTGTTGTTCTCTAAAAACAATCATTAGCAATCCCATTGAGGCTGAGGGGTTTTTAGCAGCTTTCTCTCTCTCTCTCTCCTGATGGTTTCTCCTGGCTCTTTATCTCTTCCTCCTCTTTTTTCCCTCCTGAAAACAGAGGGATATTGGCAAAGCCTCTTTAAACTCTCTAGCATTACGGTGGATTATTTTGTGCTGAGACCCTTGGACATGTTTTTCCCCCCTTTCTCTGTCTTTTATTATTTTCCTCACTTCATGGGTAAGGCAGACACGCTAGGTAAACATTTTGGCGTCACACTCGATTGCGTCCCAGAAATTAAAAAACGCAGAGACAATGGGCCCGGGACACTGACACGCTAAGACCTTGGCTCTGGGGGGATGGCTTGTACGCCGCATGACAGAACGGCCCTGGCGGGCGGAACAATGCCGGCCCGCGTTCTTTGGTGTGTGCGCTCGGAGCGCCGCGCTTTAGACTATCTGCTCTAGGCCATCTGTCTATCCTCCTCCTCTTCTCTCACCCCACTGCCACGGTGGATTTGAACTTGGCTCAATTATTCATCTGTTTACAAATACGAGCGCAAACAGAACAGTTGGATCAGTTAGGCGTGGGCCTTTTTTGGGGGCACTGATACTGAAAGTTTTCCCAAAGGCGGCGCAGTGTAAGAGATTTATTTCGCAGTTGCAGGTACTCAAGCGGCGACCTGCTGCAACGACAGCAGACGTGCCACAATATGTGTTGTGCTTATGAGCTTAAGTGGACAGCTGTTTATGGATACAAGTCAATAGTTACACTTAAACAGTGAAAAAATTGCTTATCCTTCAGTCTCATATCTTATCTCGGTTCCAGTTACGCTTCTGTTGTGCCTGATTACTGATTTATTGCTCCTTATTGCTATTGATAGTGACCTATCCAGGGCTAGGCTGCTATTGCTGACACTCCAGAGAAAGACCAACAGAAGACATTCTCCCTACAGCCTATAGAGGGCACTATAACATTAGACATGCTGTCAGTGTGAATAATCAAAAGTCAAACTTTTCCCAGCAGTGTGTCAGACAGTGTATAAATTCCTGTTAATGTTAAGGTCATTATTACATTCAATAAAAATTATAAGTTTTGCATAACATCATTGTGGCATTTTTGTGAAAAACAAAACATACACTACTGTGCCAAAGTTTAGGGTTGGTAAGTTTTAAAAAAAAATGTTTTTGAAAGAAATCTTTTATGCTCAACAAGGCTGCATTTATTTGATAATAAAAATACTGTAAAAACAGTATAATATAATATTATTACAATTAAAATTATTTTAGCAGTCTTAAGTGTCACATTATCTTTCAGAAATTCAAAAGAACAGTATTTATTTGAAATAGAAATCATTTTAACATTATGTCTTTACTGTCAGTTTTGATCAATTTAGTGTGTCCTTGCTGAATAAAACTATGAATTTATTTTTTTAAAAATTCTTACTGACCCTAAACTTATTCTATAATTAAATTCTATAATTTTCTTCCTTTATATATAATATAAAGACACTTGTCATGTATACTTTAAGAGGTATTCTTCCTTTTTTGAATACCCTTTTGTGCTTAAAGTCAATATAAATAGCCATTTACATCCAATTTATCTTCCAGATGTTGACGCATTAATGAGCGATACAGTATATTATTCAAGTAAATAGGATCAGTTTTGATTCCATGAAAGTTATGATTTGGCCTATGAAGCTGAATCTCTGCCCTTGTTGCACTTCAAGTCAGAATTTTTTGTCAAATTTCATAATCCAATTTCTTGTTTCTCCTCGAGCACTAATAACGACTAATAAGCTCTTAAACAAACTTGCTAAACACCAGACTCAGATTTTATGAACTCTCAAGAAAACCCTGTTTTAATCAACCCTCTCAGCTCTCTCAGTCCACTTCTGTTCTTTTTCGCGTCTCGAGACTCCTAACTCTCTCCTGTAATTCCCAAACACGAGTTTGCAATAAACGATTTGTACATCGCCCTTTATTCTTGGCGTAACGCAGAGACAGATTGCACAGTAGCTGTCAATTCTCTCACTTTCGTCCTGAGAGACCGAAAAGGTCTGCCCTGAAGCAGCAAGTGTTCCTCCCCACATATAAGCTGCTGCATTGTCACTGTGTACTAAGCCATTCCTCAGAGAGCTTATAACGTTCATTAATCTAATTAAATATGTCTTATTGCCCAAATGAAAGGCTGGAAGCTTTGCTGTAGGATAAGTGTAGAGTAAAACTGGGTCCCAGCAGAGAGGCGCACAGTCAAGTCGCGCTAACGGTGCTGTGCTTCATTAGGCTCCTAATTACCTATTGTTTCTCAGTAGTTTGTGCTGTTTTAATGAGAATCTACAGGCACTTAGATCTAATCTGAATTTTCTAATCTACTGGTCCATTCCCGGAGAGTCAAAATGTTATTGGTTTATTTGTAATCATACTTTTAAATGATGGAGATTTGACTCCCCCTGGGGCTATTTCTGGGTTTTGAGTGACTAATTGAATTCTTGGCTCACAGACACTACTTGGGTGTGAGTCAGATATGAGTACTCGGTGAGTGCTCAGTCAGTCAGTTAAGTGAGAAAACGTGCAGGTGGCTTCAGTTATTTTCTTTCGCCCTGGATCAAACCCCCAGAACTCACCTTTAGGGTCTCCATGGCAACACATCTTTCTCTCTCTCTCTCTCTCTCTCTCTCTCTCCTGAGGTGCTTGTAAAGTTTGGTTTTTGTAAAGAACCCAAACTAAAGCAAATGTGGTGAACTTTAGCCAAAATGTGACACACAAGTGTGGTCAGTAATAGCCATAATTGTTGAAAAAGTGATCTTTCAGAGGTCCACATTAAAGGTGCGCTATGTAACTTTTCCGTCCACTAGAGAGGTCGCCTATTCAAAACAAAGGCGTAGTTTGATGACGCCTAGTTTGAGCGCAGAATTTTGGGACATGTGGTCTTCACCTCACAGCCGGTGGAAAAACTCTTGTCTGCATCAGGTCAGTAACTAGATGGCATGTCTGTTCCTCCAATGTGGTTTAGTTTAAACGTTCTCACGTCTTTATATAGGCTACAGTACATTGTTTTCCTCAATGTGTACACTGGAATTCCTACACAACTTTCAATATTCTAAAACAACTTTCGGACGCAATAAATACTATATAAGGCAATTTTAAGATGGCATCTAAAGAAGAAAAAAAAGATGGCATCTAAAGTATGTCAATCTAGCCTGACGTCGTTACTCAGGCTGAATCCGAAATCGCCCCCTATACCCTTAAATAAGGCATTATTTGAGGGGACAGCCATTTGTAGTGGTGTCCGAAACCATAGTGGACATTATTGAGTGCACTCATTTAATCCCACATTGCATAACAAGTGTACAGCCGATGTACACACAGCGGCTGTCTGAACTAACGTAGGGAATAGTGAATGAGGGTTTAGGGGGCGATTTTGGATTCAGCCTCAGATTCTAGTCAGAATATGAGTCTGATACTGCTCCATTGGGCTGTGATTATGGGGCGTTTCAACCGAACCAGGAAAGAAAATGCCTCTGCACTCAATTAGATAGATCTACAACCAATCAGAGCAATGGAGTAAGTGACGTATGTTGAGCAAGTTGTCAACAGAACTCAACTGCATGCACGCTGGAAGAAGTAGAAGAAGAAGATGAGTGTAAACAATCTTTGCCGGTGTTGTGAATATAATTTAAGGATACACGGAGTACTTACCAACACGATCATCATTTTTGAGAGAAATAGTAAAGGTGAATGCATATACGAACAAGTTCTCAGTTTAGGATTAGAACGAATTCAACCCAAACACTCTTTAGTGATGTGGATGATTATGTTTCTGTTGATCATCTGTCAATCATCGTATGTATAAAGCCCGCCCTGACAATTTGATTGGTCCGAACAGCTCTGGTTCGAGCATAGTTGCTCCACCAAGTCCAGACCGAACTTCCCGACCTCAAATGCTGTGGGCGGGGCTAAGTTCAGCTGGCATCCAGGCTAATGTCAATCAACATTAGAGCGCCACCCTCAGGCTGAATAATGCAAGGACATTACAATTCTGCCAAATGTGTCTGATGTGTTCAGCGATTAGAATATAAAGCTTACAAAATGTTTATCATAAACTAGGGCTAAGACATAGAATCTGTCCTACCTAAATTCACTGTGAATCGCTTACAGTGAGATATGTAGCACACATATAGACAGGGATTTTAATTTCATGCAAACTCTAAATTCTTTCTGACCTCTGCTGATGTTTGTGAAGCTGCAGGGAATGTGCATTTATAATTATATAAACATTTTCAATGACAAAACTGGTTATAAAAATAGAATGATGTTTTATTAACAAATTTCAAGAATATGGGGTTCCATTTGTGCCAAAAATAAGTCGACTGATTTGTGCTTTGTACTATAGATTTGTTCTTGTCAATAGTCATTGCCTACTTGTTCAGATAAATTAGTATATGTTTGTATTGTAAATTAGTATATGTAGTATATGCTCTCTGTTTATGTTGTCTTGCTATGTTGTCTTTATTGTCATCTTGCTATGTTATCCTTACTGTCGTCTTGCTATGTTGTCTTGCTATGTCGTTTTACTGTCGTCTTGATAATGTCTTTACTGTCGTCTTGCTGTCGTCTTTTTTGTCATCTTGCTATGTCGTCCTTACTGTCGTCTTGCTATGTCGTCTTTGCTATGTCGTCCTTACTGTTGTCTTGCTATGTCATCTTGTTATGTCGTCCTTACTGTCGTCTTGCTATGTCGTCTTTGCTATGTCGTCCTAACTGTCATCTTTACTGTCATCTTGCTGTGTTGTCCTCACTGTCGTCTTGCTATGTCTATTTGCTACGTCACGCTTACTGAGCGAGGTAAAGTTAGTTTTAGGTTTGATATTTACAGCATGTCCACCTGCTTTAGGGACCGTCTGCAAATTCACCACACAGTGCAAAACGAAGCCCAACAATCCATCAAATTAATGTTTACAGGGCTATAGAAAATGCCTAGTTATATTTTGCCAATATCTTGCTTTAGACAATACCTCCCCTAATGTACGTACACTAAACAAATATTTTTAGAACAAAATTACAGTAATTCACCAAAAGGGTTTTTTCATGTTCCAGAGCTTGTAGTACCATCTTAGTGAGAAGACTGATTAACTACAGGTGAAATTCCGATAATATCTCCCTTGCTGTATGTACAGTACACAAATATTTTTAGAAAAAAATTACAGTAATTTACTAAAGTTTTTTTTTTTCATGTTCTAAAGGTTTTAGTACCTTCCTAATGACAGGACTGACTTACTACAGGTGAAATTCTGCCAATATCTCTGTTACTGTACGTACAGTACTCAAATTGTGTTTAGAATAAAATTACAGTAATTCACCAAAAGGGTTTTTTCATGTTCCAAAGGTTGTATACATTCTTAATTACAAGACTGACTTACTACAGGTGAAATGTTGCCAGTGTCTCCCTTACTGTACGTACAATACACAAATATTTTTAGAAAAAAATACTGTAATTCACCAAAAGTTTATTTGTGTACTGTACATACAGTGAGGAAGATTTTGGCAAAATTTCACCTGTAATAAGTCAGTCTTGTCACAAGAAAGGTACTACAAGCTTTTGGAACATGAAAAAGCCTTTTTGGTGAATTACAGTATTTTTTAATAAAAATATTTGTGTACTGTACATACAGTTAGGGAAATATCGTTGAAATTTCACTTGTAGTTAGTCAGTCTTGTTACTAAGACGGTATTACAAGCTTTGGAACATGAAAAAACCTTTTTGGTGAATTACTGTAATCTTTTTCTAAAAGTATTTGTGTACTGTACGTACATTAGAGGAGGTATTGTCTAAAGCAAGATTTTGGCAAAATATAATAAGTCAGTTTGCCCACTAGGCATTTTTTTAAATAGCCATGTAAACATTAATTTGATGGATTATTGGGCTTCGTTGTGCACTGTGTGGTGAATTTGCAGACGGTCCCTAAAGCAGCCTAGGTGGACATGCAGTAAATATCAAACCTAAAACTAACTTTACCTCACTCAGTAAGTGTGACATAGCAAGTAGACATAGCAAGACGACAGTGAGGATGACATAGCAAGATGACAGTGAGGACGACACAGTAAGGACGACATAGCAAGACGACAATAAAGACAACAATAAAGACGACATAGCAAGAGGACAGTAAGGACGACATAGCAAGATGACATAGCAAAAGGACATTAAAGACTACATAGCAAGATGACAGTCAAGACGACATAGCAAGTTATATTGCTCACATATTTCTGCTCGTTCTGAATCAGATACAGATAAAGTAGCACACTAAAGATTACATGTATATGAATGCATTAGTGAGAGAGCGATTGCATGTGAATTAATTCTACCTGCCAGCGTCTCTACTAATAGTGAAGCTGTGAGTTTTAGTTACTAATAAATATATGCTATAACTTTTCAGTTTCTAAGCTATTTTACTGATAAATCACAGAACAGTGTTGATGATAAATTTCTGCGCTACTGAATGGTTTTGTGTGAGGTGCGCAATCTCTGTGTGATGTGCGAGCTATGTGTGTGTATTACAATGCAGCACACATTAGTTTAGAATGGTGATTAACTTACGTGTACAATAAGCGTGCATTCTCCTGATCAGTTTTGAGCATCCAGATGGTATAATCAAACATGTCTTGTGGAGAGCTCTCTGAGTATGTATTTATTTGTCATTTTTAACTGCTGGAAACAGAGCCTGCGTGTCAGGAAATGGCTTATCCTGTTGCGCCCCCTATAGGCCAGCAAGTAGTCAACGTCAAGCTTAAAGCGTCATGGCAGAGCATTAAAGTTGACTAGTCGATTAGTCGACTAGTCGGTGCAACCCCTAACATATACTAATTTATCTGAACAAGTTGGCAGTGACTGTTAACAAGAACAAATGTATAGTAAAAAGCACAAATCAGTTGACTTATTTTTGGCACAAATGGAACCCCATACAGGAAGAGCACCAATCAGTGCAAGATGAGGCTTATATATAGAGCCGACTTAGCTCTGTAACATCCATGACAGTTTTTCCATCATTCCTCCTCCACCCCATCTCCTCACACTTGATTATTCCTATCCCAGCCAGGGATGGGGGGTGCTCTGGGTACGGGCCAAATTCCGAGCTCAGAGCCCTCTCCTCGGACAGCATGCCAAATACGCATATTTTGTACTATATCTGATTATGTAAGTGTGAACTTGTGAAAATAAGAGCGGACCCAAACATCCTCCTTCTGAGACATCCCAAATATTTGCTATTATATACGCCAGATGGTCGTAATGTTCAAACTTTGGACTTTTCATCTTTTTAGTAGTGTATAGTGGGCTGTGTGTATGTGTTTATATTAGCCAGAGTTTGCAGTGCCAAAGTGCTCATTTGATATGTGACCTGCCACTAAAGAGTCAGGATATTTATCATCTGCTGAATTGCCTTTGTGTAGTGCTGCAAAATGGCAGCAATACATTCTCAAATGAAACTGCTTGAAGGTTAATGAGTGGCAATTGCCCAGTGAGGACTAAATCTATTAGTGTTTCATAGAGGAAATCAATCAACATGACCAACTCTCACTGATTTGTCATTTTGAAACATTGCCTGTTTGAATTGAACAGCACATTCTGTTACATGGGATCATCTGTGATGGTTTGATTTGCTCTTCATTAAGGTGATTAATGCTCTTTATTCTGATTCTGGATCAGTAAACAAGCTCTTTCATCCTGTGGTGCTGTGCTGCATTAGGTCATCCCAGACAGTGATTATAATGACTCCAGATGATTACAGTTCAGGGAACTTGAGCTACTCGCTTGACGTCTGTCAAAGAAAGAAGTCTATGAAGTCTACAACCAGATTAACTCCTTCATTGGCAAGTATTCTTAGACTTTATTCTGTTTTTTTCCATTCACTCTGGACATAAACATCCGTTAATGGAGCATTACCTCCACATCTAAGATGGCTCAACTTGGGTAAAACATACCATGCCTAATGAAAACAACTTTCAGTCGAAAACATTTAGTCTATCTGCTTCAGTTCAAACCACTGAGCCCTCACTCACAAACAAACTGAAAATGTGGTGAGAGAGTTGAGGGATGGCAGAGGAGGGAGATTCTGCAGATTGTGGGATGATGAAGAGCTCTGTGCCGGGTTCTCATTTGCTGGAAATCTCCTGTTATCATATGCGCTCAGACTGCGCCTCCCTCTCAGTCTTATACGCTACGTGTATTATTGATTGATGCGCTGTGTAGCAGGGGTTTCGTTTGCCTTGTGGGCTCTTGAGAGTATGTACGTCCAGACGTACACTCAATCAACGGCTCAAAGCACAGATGGGTGCTGCCTTACAAGATTCCCTCTCTCAGTTTTTGCTTGTCTTATCTGTCTTTTTGGAAGGAAATGACTTCATAAATTATTATATATACAGTTCTTGTTTTCCAAATGTGACTGATTGCTAAGAATCTTTTTACAGTATACAAGAAAAAGTGTCTATTGAAAACTGATCCTGACTATTGTCAGTGGCTGTAGAGTTTTAGCGCTGTTCCAAACCTATTTATCTGTCTATACACTATCGTTCAAAAGTCCATTTTTTTTAACGGTAAGGACACATTAAGTTGATCAAAATGACAATAAAGAAATGTATAATGTTAGAACAGATTTCTATTTTAAATAAATGCTGTTCTTTTGAACTTTCTATTTATCAAAGACTACTTGAAGAAATCTATCACGGTTTCCACAAAAATATTAAGCAGCACAACTGTTTTCAACATTGATAATACTAATAATAATAATAGGCCTAAGTGTTAATTAAGCAACAAATCGGCATATTAGAATGATTTCTGAAGGATCATGTGACACTAAAGACTAGAGTAATGATGCTGAAAGCATCACAGGAATAAATTACATTTTTAAATACACTCACCTAAAGGATTATTAGGAACACCATACTAATACTGTGTTTGACCCCCTTTCGCCTTCAGAACTGCCTTAATTCTACATGGCATTGATTCAACAAGGTGCTGAAAGCATTCTTTAGAAATGTTGGCCCATATTTATAGGATAGCATCTTGCAGTTGATGGAGATTTGTGGGATGCACATCCAGGGCACGAAGCTCCCGTTCCACCACATCCCAAAGATGCTCTATTGGGTTAAGATCTGGTGACTGTGGGGGCCATTTTAGTACAGTGAACTCATTGTCATGTTCAAGAAACCAATTTGAAGTGATTCGAGCTTTGTGACATGGTGCATTATCCTGCTGGAAGTAGCCATCAGAGGATGGGTACATGGTGGTCATAAAGGGATGGACATGGTCAGAAACAATGCTCAGGTAGGCCGTGGCATTTAAACGATGCCCAATTGGCACTAAGGGGCCTAAAGTGTGCCAAGAAAACATCCCCCACACCATTACACCACCACCACCAGCCTGCACAGTGGTAACAAGGCATGATGGATCCATGTTCTCATTCTGTTTACACCCAAATTCTGACTCTACCATCTGAATGTCTCAACAGAAATCGAGACTCATCAGACCAGGCAACATTTTTCCAGTCTTCAACTGTCCAATTTTGGTGAGCTCGTGCAAATTGTAGCCTCTTTTTCCTATTTGTAGTGGAGATGAGTGGTACCCGGTGGGGTCTTCTGCTGTTGTAGCCCATCCGCCTCAAGGTTGTGCGTGTTGTGGCTTCACAAATGCTTTGCTGCATACCTCGGTTGTAACGAGTGGTTATTTCAATCAAAGTTGCTCTTCTATCAGCTTGAATCAGTCGGCCCATTCTCCTCTGACCTCTAGCATCAACAAGGCATTTTCGCCCACAGGACTGCCGCATACTGGATGTTTTTCCCTTTTCACACCATTCTTTGTAAACTTTAGAAATGGTTGTGTGTGAAAATCCCAGTAACTGAGCAGATTGTGAAATACTCAGACCGGCCCGTCTGGCACCAACAACCATGCCACACTCAAAATTGCTTAAATCACCTTTCTTTCCCATTCTGACATTCAGTTTGGAGTTCAGGAGATTGTCTTGACCAGGACCACACCCCTAAATGCATTGAAGCAACTGCCATGTGATTGGTTGATTAGATAATTGCATTAATGAGAAATTGAACAGGTGTTCCTAATAATCCTTTAGGTGAGTGTATATTAAAATAGAAAAATGTTAATTTCAAAAGTAATAATATTTCACAATATTTCATTCATTACTGTTACATTACATATATTATTGTTTGATTCACAATTGATTTTTGCGAGTTTTGCGTTAGGATGTTGCAAAAGTAAAGACACAATGCTCTAATAGGCAGAAAATACATAGTGCACACAAATATTGAGTAAATTAATTAATTTTAATTATACAAAACTATTATTGTAATACTTTTCAGTATTTAATGAAATAAAATGGTAAAACTTTACAATAAGGCCCTTATTTAGTTAACATGAACTAACTTTGAGCAGTATACAGTATTTTTACAGCATTTATTAACCTTTGTTATTAACCTATCGTAGAAGTATTGTTCATTGTTAGTTCATCTTAATGTAGTGAAACCTTATGAAGTGTTACCAAAAATATATAGGGGGGTAAGATGATTCTTACCCCAGGTAGGGGACCAACTAACTCCTCTTTTAATATTTGACATTTTGTGCTATAACACAAGGGTTTTCAAACTTTATGATGCCAAGGACCCCCAAATATGATGAACCTTTTATAAGGGACCCCTCTTCCTAAAATCCATTTATATATTATTATGTATGAAAAAACATTAAAAAATGTTAGATAAATAGTAAGTGACATTATAAACACTACATATTGTTTCCAAACTTAAATTGGCTATACCTAAAGGGATAGTTCACCCAAAACTCACCCTCAAGCCATCCTAGGTGTATATGACATTCTTCTTTCAGACAAATACAATCAGTGTTATATACAAAAAAGTCCTGGCTCTTCCAAGCATTATAATGGTAGTGAATGACAGCCCAAAATTTGAAGCCAAAAAAGTGCATCCATCCATCTATCCATCATAAAAGTGCCTCACACGGCTCCAGGGGGTTAATAACGGCTTTCTGAAGTGAATTGATGGCTGTGTGTAAGAAAAATATCCATATTTAAAACTTTATAAAGTAAAATATCTAGCTTCTGTATTCAACTTAAGAAGAAAGTGTAACGCCTCTCGCAGTTCAAACATTTTTTCGTAAGTTGAATGCGGAAGGCGGTCTGGCAGCAGCTAGATATTTTACTTTACAACCCCAATGAGCAAGATAAAGGGGACTACAGTGAGAAACTCACTAAGATACAAAGCAAACGTATACAATTCTGGAAAGTGTGTATACAGCAAGACACATTTAGAAATGAAACAGAATGTTCGGTAGACTTTAACCATTTTTGCTTTGTCTTTTTTATTCTCTGAAATTTTCTGGGGACCCCTTAGAACCTTCTGGAGGACCCCAGTTTGAAAACTCCTGCTATAACAACAACTTAGCAATATTTCTATTTATTTCCTATAATAACACATTGGCATTGATGCATCATCATCCTGCACATGCTATAACTATAACTAAATATGTTACAGTTTAAAAGTAAATCCACATTGTTCTTCCCCATCTTACCCGAATATTATTTAACTGATCAATTAATTATTTTATTAATCATGAATTATCAGCCATCGTTCTCTGTGAATGATATGTACATTGCTGCCTTATAATTTGGCCAAAACAAGCCATCTTAGGAGGCACCTTTCATGTCTATGATGCCTTAAAATGCTGTCTACATAGGCAGCTTACTAGGTTTTGGAACAGAGCAGTTATGATGTTTGTGCCTAAAAAAACTAACAGAGATTCATGCCTTTTCATAGCAGTAAACTGCATCCTCCTTTGATTGATGACAGCTTTCAGACGCGATGGGCTTGTTTTTTTATCACGCTGGCGCAAAATGACCGGGGACAGACACAGGCAGAAGTACCGCTTCAGTGGCTAATGAGAGGCATTATTCAAACTCCTGCTTTGGTGTCAACATCGCATGTCCTGCGTCTCTCACTGCCTCTGCATTAGTACAGACAAGCAGCCCAGTGACTGTGACAATTAAAGGTATTCCTCCATGCTTCATTTTTACTAGTGAAAAACACATCTTAATAACATGGCTAAATTAGGCACAAAACGGTGCCAGCTGACATGTGGTATCCGTTTGTCTTTTTGATCAGTTTTCTTTTCTGATAGTAATGGGACACTTAGTAAGACAGGTAACTCTGTGGAAACCGCTGTCGGACTTTACATCATTATAGCTTTGTGTTCAGGCTGCCTCTGTCACAAGCCATTGGCACTGGCTGTGTAAGTGTTCTCGGACCATCAGACCAGAACGGTTCGAGGTAATAGCAACATGTTCTTGTCTCAACTTTTTGATGGAGTCTCCCTTTTGTGTGTTTATCACTGAGGGAGGATGCACCTGGGGCAGCTGTGGAAAGAGACAGGCCACCACACATGACAGGAGAGAGAGACAGAGAAGAAACGAACGGAGGAGAGCACACCGAGGAGGAGAGAGGTGCCCGTGGTGTTGGAGGAGCTCATCAGACAGAGCCCTTCTCCATCTGTCACAAATCATTTCTGCTCTGGAAGTAAGGAAAGGCAAAATGTCAAAATATTTGAATACATTCCATGGGAGTGTGTCACACTCGCAGAGGGAGATGCTTGGCAGCAGTGGGGTGGAAAGGGAAAGGGTCGTCTACTGGATGAATTGGGATTTTATAGCGTTGTATAAACAGTCAATTAAAATGATGTGATTATATATGAATGGATAGATAGATCATGAATAGATAACAACAATAATGACTAAAATTGCTTTTAAATTACTGTGAGTGTTTGGGATGCAAAACTGCAAGGGGCCGATAGCAATTATTTTTTGAACGCATTTGTTCATTTTAATACAGTTTTCACAGAAGTAACAATTTGGTCAGTATTAATTAATTGAAATATATCAACTTGTATATTCAGCGAGAAAGTGTTGATTCTTACACTCAGAATAACATTAAATTGATCAAAAACTTCTTTTGAACTTTATTCATCAAATTATCCTGAAATAAAATGAATCACGGTTTCCAGAAAAATATTAAGAAGCACAACTGTTTTCAACTTTGATGATGAGAAATGTGTCATATTAGAATGATTTCTGAAGGATCACATGACAAGACTGGAGTAATTTCATTTTAAACGATATGAAAATAGAAAAAGGTTATTTTCTATATATAAGGGAATTGCACAAATATTTTGCAATATTACTGTTTTACTGTATTTTTGATCAAACTAATGCAGCCTTTCGTGAGCATAAGATACTTTCAAAAAATGTAAAAACCTACTAATCCCAAAAATTTGAATGGTAGTATATTAATGTATATTAAAAATAATTACTTCATACTGTAGATTTGAAGGACTAATGCTTTTTAATACAGCATTAAAGTTGATTTCTTCTAAATCATTATTATATACAACAACAAAACTATTTAGAATTCATTAGCTCTCTTTAGCTTTTATTTTTTAGCTTCGCAGGCATTACAAAAGTACAATTTATTGCCATTTTTATTTCCATTGTCTTCTATTGATTTTAGTTTTTTTGGTTAAAGATTGTTTTTCTCAGAGAAAGTGGGAAAATGAGAATGTGTTTCGCAAGTATCCATTATTTCTACCACTTTTGTATTTGTCTTTCTCCTGGATTGCTCTTTTTGAAAATTGTAACTTTTAAAGGTTTTCTCAAGAGTGAGTTCTAGTTCGTATTGACTAGAAAAGAAAAGAGAGGCAGGTGTGAAGGACACAGGGATTTGATCTCTGTACCTTTGAGGAATAGTGAGATAAGTGCTCTCAGAAAAGGTTTTGCGTGCCAAGACTACAGAATGAAATAGCTATTCAGTGTCTTGGTAACCTGTACACTGTTTATTCACTTACTCTGCACCTTATATAGAAAACATTTTTTTTTCTCCTTGTTTGTTTTTTGAATCCTTAAAATACTGAAATAGGTTGGGATGTGTTAGTTGTGGTTGTATCCTGCACTGTAAAAAAAAAAAAAAAAAAGATCATCATAATTAATATGTAAAATTTGTAATTGGTTAACAGTAAGTTCTCTTACTATAAACGGTGAAAAACTTTAAAAGATCTAACTGGACATTTTTTAATGTAATTTTACAGTAAAATACTGTTAAATTTACAGTTTTTGTTCCCAAAGTGATAAAGAACAGGTTATCTTATAATTTACAATTAAAAATATATTTTTATTATAATATATAGATTAATAATATAAAAACTAGGGTACGTTCAACCCAGACATTTCATGTAATTTGACAGTAAAATACTGTTAAATGTACAGCTTTTTTGTACAGTTCCCCAAGTGATAAAGAACAAGTTATCTTATAATTTACAAAAAATTTTTTTTATAATAATATGTAGATGAATAATATAAAATCCAGGGTACATTTACACAACAACAATGTACTAATAAAAATGGAAAAGTTTTTCCTTTGTGTTTTTGGAAAGTTCCGCGTACAGACAACAACGTTGTCAAAATAATCCCCGTTCACACGGATCCGCAAAAACAACTAAAAATGCTGTATTATACATGCCAGGCCAGTAGTTCGTGATATCACTTTGTAAAGAAACACTCGATAAACTGAACACGTAATACGCATGCGCAAAGTTTTCAAAGTCCAATTGTTTTGTAAATGAACGGCCAAAACGCATAAAAAGTTTTACGTTTTTAGTTGAATTGGTGTCGTTTAAATGCCCCCTCAATCTCTCTAGCTTGAAACAGTGCCACTTGCATGCAGGCATTTCTGATCATAGTTATTCTTATAAATGGAGGAGCTACAGTAGCTTGTGTCAGTCTAGGCCATTAGATCAGCGCACCTCTTGTCTCTGGGCCACTAAAACACTGTGATTAATTATTTCTCTCTAATCAGAATCACAATGGAATAAAATAATGTTTGTTTACAATTCTCCCAGGCTGGGCCTGAAATTTGCATGCATTTGATGGCGAAAAAAGAGAAATCTCTTATCTGGGGGAAGATCAAGGTTATGACTTCCTCAAAGCAGAGTTCCTGAAACCAATTAAACTGTGTAGTGAAGTTCAGCTGGAGGACACAGCGCTGTAACAATAGGAGAACGTGATGACAGCCAACACCACTATCTCCTTGCATTTCCACCCGTGCTAATTATATTTGCAGATTCTGTCATTTAGACAAAAAGCGAATAACTTTGGTAATCATCATGAAACATTTAATTCACTCCCTGGCCGGTGCAAATAGTCGACCTTTCTAAATGAAGTCAATTGCAAGATATGTGCGGGTAATCAAATATCATTTCGATAAGCGGAATATGGATATGAAATGTGAATAATTATGAGCCGTGTTTACAGTTACAATTAGCAGCAGGTATGATCTTCATGAAAAAGCAATGAGAGCATTTTTTTTCAAATAGGCCTTTTGAATGCCACTAAGGATTAAAGAAACAAAACAAAACCGGTGTGTATCATTTTGGACAAGAGGGATCAAAAAACAGAAAGTGTTAAAAATGAATAATTCATATGCTCTTATGTTCTGAAGTTAAAATGTTCGTATTCACACACGTGTGAGTGCTACATGTTAGTTTAACTCAAAGGAAAGCCATTGCGCTACGTTGAGTCATACCCAGTTTTGAGGCACTGGATTTACAAAAGCTCTTTATTTCAAGTGTTTCGCCGTCTATTGTTAGTGATCAAAGCCATTCTAATTCAGATAATGTTGTTATAGCCACAGGTTCCTCCCCCTACTCTTGCTCCTGTTCAAAAGACTATCATGCCAAAGAGAGCTGGAGTAACTGCTTTTGATTTGAATGTGAAGTGTCATTCAGTTGTGCGGCTGCCGAACGATTTGCCATGGTGATAGGCTTGCGTTTGAGAACACCTGGCAAGGTGGCAAATATATTCAAATCTATGTGAATTGTAATGCTCTCACCTGGAGCCAATGGGCTGGGATGTCTGTGTGTGTCTGCAAGTGTGTGGTGTCTATGGAAATAATCAAGTCTCATTACTAAAAACAATGGGGGGTTAAATCAGCGAGATGCATAGAGAAGGTGCAATGGAGAAATTAAGCTGATATAAGGTCAGGTTTCGCCTTTTGTGTAGCCTAATAAATAAAAGTTTCAAAAAATGATAACGGGATCACATTGACTAAATAGTATTCCAAACAGTTCAGTTACACAGCCACGCATGTTTAAAGACTTGTCATGAGTGGGAACAGGAATAATTTTAGCGGGTTTCAATTTTGATTGCTTCAATCCTGAAAATTGTTGCTGTTAAGTGAATGGGTCTCTAAAGGGAATGACAGGATGAGATAAGAAAATCCACAGCATAGGCTGAAAATGGCAGCATTAAATGGCTTGTCCTCCTAGCGTGGAAATGCTGAGAGCGATTCATGTTTTAACCTTGTACATGTCATGCAGCCATTAAAGTCAATGGCATTCAGCAACCATAAAGGTCTGTTATAGAAAAATATCTAGTTATTACACGGATGTCTGGAATACTTAATTCTGATTGTTCAGTAATGGCAGACAGATATTTCCGAATAATGCTATTGTCTGGAAGTGGTGTTTCAGCAAGTAAGCTTATGAAAGTCTATTTCATGTGTATTTTATTTGTTAAGTAGCCATGTAATAAGAAGGATAATGTACAGCCAGACACTGCATTTATTTAATTATTTAGTCATGTAATAAGCAGGAGTTTTCATTTATTTATTTTATTTTGTTTTATTTTAATCACCATCTCACTATACATTATCCCTTACTTATAGATTACTTCAAATAAGGATATCTATCTTGTTGGCTCTTTGAAGTGCTCCAGAAATAACCTAATTTCTAAACATCTCTTCTCAAGGGGGATTTTTTTTGCAGCATCTTTTGAAAGTAAACTAGATATTTTTATTCACAAATCAACTTTGTCGTACATAGTTTTACTGTAAATTGAGAAAATATCAATGCTGTACCACTATGGAAAAATAGGGATGTTGCCATTTGGCAACGCTGTATCGCAGTGGAATTGCAGTAATGTATTTCCCCATTGGGATTTTTTATAGATAGTAGCATCAATAATATGATTGCAGTTATTTATTTATTTGAAGCGTTTATTGTAGTATAGTTATGTTTATGTATAAAAAACAAAATGATGTCTTCTTTTCAGAAAATTAATACATTTACGGAAAGGCCAATAGGAAGAGTGCAGAGTTAGCTCTTTCATGTGATGAGAGTGAGAATGAGAACCATTTTGACGGTTAAATGATATGGAGCTACTTGGTTTGCATCTATCAATTTCTAAAAGAAATGTGCATTTAAATAGAAGAGAAAATTATAATTTTATAGGAAAACTACTTTTTTGACCATTTTCCATTGTGGTACAGCGTTGCCATATAGCAATGTTACCCTAAGAATCCCCCCCCCCCCCCTTTTTCAAAAATGTGTTTTAATTTGTATGATTGAAGCTATTTCATGTAATAAAAACTTATTTAAAAAACTATTTCATGGTTAGAACATAATGCATACCATAGAGGGTTAAAAATTAAGGTTGACTGCTGTTAAAAAAAGACAGTTACAGAGACATTATTCAAGCTATTATTTATTATTTCCAACAATATATTTCCACAAAATACAAATCACAAATTAACAAAAACAAACAAAAAACATTCCATTTTAGCATACTGTAGTTGGTGAAGTTCTCCTCAATGAAATCCAAACAACATAATGTTTGTGAACACAAGGTCCAGATAATTTACAAATGCTTCCCACTGTGGAAAAAAAGGTCTGTCTAAGAGTGAGTAAGATATTACTATTAGCTCACTTTGCCAACCCTTCACAGAGGGAGCTTTATCAGTCGTCCACTTTAAAAGAATGTTTTTCAAGTGCTGCAAAGGTCATATTATTAAAGAGCCTTCTGTCATTATTCATGATTTAAAATGACTTTATATTACAGAAGTACGTTAACATAGAAATTTGGTGCCTAATGCTTGACCAACATTGTATCTATAAAAGGGATCTATAAAAGGAGCTTGGTTTGTTTTCCTCCACCTTCCTTGTGTGTGTATGGTCTTTGATCCACAGAGAGAGGATAATGTCATAGCAAGTCTTATTTATGACAGCTGATGGAAGGATAGCTGAATTTTTGTTGATGCTGTTGTCTTGTTCCTCTGTGGCTGTGAAGAGAGGGATTAAATGGACTGAGGTTTGTTTTTGGTTTTCCCTGGAGGATCCTCAAACTCCTCTCTCTCCCCACTTCCCCTCCCCTCTGCCTTTCCTTCAAGGAATATGGCCAGATTCATTATTTAGCTGTGCTCTTTTTGACAGCTGGGTCGGAGGGAGAATAGGGCTTTGGCGTGTGAGTGTGTGTGTGTGTGTGTTTGCAGTGTGTATGGAACAGCAGGCTGGAACTGAGGCCTGACAGAAGACAGAAGAGGCCTGTCGGTGATGCCTGCAGGAGCTGACAGCTGATCACACTGTCAGTCAAGGGAGCCGTCCACGCTGGAGGCTAACAGACTCAACACCGTCAACCTTCTCTTTGTCGTTCAGAACGTTCGTCCTGTCAATCCTTCCACAACCCCTGTTTTTCTTTCGAAATGATCCACTGCTTCTCTATATCCTCCAAATCACCGCTTTTCATGCACCTTTTCGCATCAAAGCTAAATCCAACTTCACTTATCAAACTATCAACTATGTTTTCTCATTGACCATCTGAGTTGTTCTTATGTATTTGGGCCCAAAAGACTAGATCATTTTTTCACAATTTTTTGAGTGTCATTACTCCATTTGCAATAGAAACTGGCAAATTTTTTTCCTATATAAATTTCAGGCAGACCTTAAATATTGAAATGGCAATAGTCAAAATCAAGTTTATAAAAATCTCATCAAAAACTCTGTATGTCCATGTGTGTTTTAGCCATGTAATAAGATGGATAATGTACAGTCAGATGCTGACTTTAAATATTTCTTTATTTAAACTATTACACACATTTTTTTACACAGTTATTCGTCTATAAATTTCCGGCAGATATGGCAATTATGAAAATCAGACACAAAATGCACAAAAAGCGTCTTTTTCAGGGTAAAATAAAGTGGCAATTGGAGAGAAACCTGTTATTCAAAATCAATTGTCTTTTTTATCTGCCGTACAGCTCCAGTCCTAATGAGAGTTTGGCCTGTGATTGCCTAGTGACGCTTCCATAGAGACTCAGTGCTCTTTGTGGTGACAATGGGGCTTCAATTCACCCATGAGACAAACTGACTGGACAAGTCATTCATCGATGCAAATGCCAGCCAAGATGTGGTCGTATGCATCTGTTTCCCTCTATGAGCCCAACGCTTGTCCATGATGGACAGCCAGCGGCACGTATTCTTTGGAGCCAAGCCTGCGCGGCGCCTTCTATCCACCAGAGAGGCCAGCAGGACAGGTCATGAGGGAATGTGGCCATTTACGATGAAATAAATGTCACAATCACCACATTCTCAGTCAATTCTAACAGACAAATGTATTATTCAGAACATCAAAACAATGTCTTTCTTCTCAATGGCTTGTTACATGACAGAAGGAGTGCGCAACAGTGTGATAGGAAAAGTGAGAAATTGAGCAAAAATTATTTTAGACAATATATAAGACACAAATAACTCCCGTGTACTTCTCTGTTGTAAAGTAAAGTTTGAAGTTTAAGACACATCAGTGGCCATTTCTAATCACAGTTGAGGAGCTTTATATAAATAAACAAACAAACAAATATATATACACCGATCAGGCAAAACATTATGTAACCTAATATTGTGTTGGTCCCCCTTTTGCTGCCAAAACAGCACTGACCCGTCGAGACATGGACTCCACTAGACCCCTGAAGGTATGCTGTGGTATCTGGCACCAAGATGTTAGCAGCAGATCCTTTAAGTCCTGTAAGTTGCGAGGTGGGGCCTCCATGGATCAGACTTGTTTGTTCAGCACATCCCACAGATGCTCGATTGGATTGAGATCTGGGGAATTTGGAGGCTAAGTCAATACCTCAAACTCGTTGTGCTCCTCAAGCCATTCCTGAACCATTTTTGCTTTGTGGCAGGGCGCATTATTCTGCTGAAAGAGGCCACAGCCACCAGGAAAATGTGATTCATCAGACCAGACCACCTTCTTCCATTGCTCCATAGTTCAGGCACTTTTGGTGGTGGACAGGGGTCAGCATGGGCACCCTGACCCATACGCAACAAACTGTGATGCACTGTGTATTCTGACACCTTTCTATCAGAACCAGCATTAACTGCTTGAGCAATTTGAGCTACAGTAGCTCATCTGTTTGATCGGCCAGCCTTCGCTCCCCATGTGCATCAATGAGCCTTGGCCGCCCATGAACCTGCCGCCGGTTCACCACTGTTCCTTCCTTGGATCACTTTTGATAGATACTGACCACTGCAGACCGGGAACACCCCACAAGAGCTGCAGTTTTGGAGATGCTCTGACCCAGTTGTCTAGCCATCACAATTTGGCCCTTGTCAAACTCGCTCAAATCCTTATGATTACCAATTTTTCCTGCTTCTAACACATCAACTTTGAGGACAAAAAATGTTCACTTGCTGCCTAATATATCCCACCCACTAACAGGTGCCGTGATGAAGAGATAATCAGTGTTATTCACTTCACCTGTCATAATGTTATGCCGGTGTGTGTATATATTAAATGATTTTGTTTCACAGCATAGTATAATGAGATATGAGATATTTTATATATATATATATATAATATTATTTATATAGCCTAATATTATATTTGTAATTGTCTTGCAAAGGCTATATCTTGGGCTACAAGTCTTGGCTTTTTTTAGGAAATCATATTCTCCTTTGAAGTAATAATCTGTGAATAATTAGTGTGTAGGCATGATTAGGCATAATAATTTGTGTGTGTGTGTGTGTGTGTGTGTGTGTGTGTGTGTGTGTGTGTGTGTGTGTGTGTGTGTGTGTGTGTGTGTGTGTGTGTGTGTGTTTTATTTGATAACACATAACATCAACATCATCACTATTTTTTTGTAATATTTTAAGTTAATTATGACAAGCCAGACTAATCAAACCAACATTCTTTAGATTGATGGCGATTCCAGCTCAACTCATTAGGGTTTCCATAACTTTTTACAGTCATCATTATTCAAATGCCACATTAAATGATTTTGTTTCACACCATAGTATAATAATGAGATAATTAGAACTGAATGAGAGCATTTATTACAAAAAATTAGATATCAAAACTCACATATAAGCTTATTTTTATTAATAACTTTAGAACAGAAATACAAATGGAAGCATTTAACCAAGATTAATAATAAATAACCTGATGAACCAAATATACTGCATATACAGTTAACTGGATGTTTTCCATTTACTCTCATTCTTTCTCAGAGAATGCCATTAATCCTTTCCCTTCCTGGTTTTATCTGCACCTTACGTGTTTATAATATGTCTCTTTCTGAGATTGAAATAGACATTATTATAAAAATAGCTATAAAAAGCTATACCACACATTTGTTTAAATGAAATCTGACAAACACCAAATGTTTTGTTGCAGTTTAATGGGCATGTAAGGATTTCGTTAATTCAATAATGCGGGATGACGTGTGGTAGAACTCCATATACCACAATGCATTGTGCGGAGGTGAAGCGGATGTTTATATTTCGCGTGAACAGTGAAGAATGTGCGAGCAATGACAGCTGAAGTAAGAGATGGATCGAGAACGCAGAACTCACTCAGCACAAAACTCTAACACACCATTGCATCGTCTGTAAGTTGTCATTGTTTTTAAGTCTGTCCGTGCGGTGTGGCATGACAGCCTGCGTTATTATTTATCCGCTTCATAACACAGCCTACTGAACTATAGCTCAGCTCGCTAACAGTTCCTCTTTTCGGGTTACATTTTAAACAGTTCGATCACACAAAAAGCTACATTTGGCTAAAATGTAAAGATATGTTAATGACAGAGCTAATAGCTTTCAGGCTAACAATAAAGGAATAGTTCACGGTTCACCCCAAAAATGATATTTTTTCATCATCCTTTTGTGTTGAACAGAAGAAAGCCATACAGGTAACAACATAAAGGTGATTTGAATAAATTATTTTTTGAATTTTGAAAACAAAATACAGGTTTTTGGGTGAACTATCCCTTTAACTTGCTACATTTAGTAGTTTGTCATATTGTCTGGTTTATACATTTGAAAACCTGGTGTATATCGTTTGATAGACTATTATTTTGCAGCAGACTATTTTCACAGTTTTGGCATTGAACAGCATTATGTTAATTAGCTTAAACCACCAGAATATATTGTGCATGTCACATTGTGGTGCCTGTCAGAAGTCATTATTTCATATGAATCTCTCATCAGGAAGACCTTAGACAGGAAGTTTCCTCTGTTGGACTGATGTTCATGCCAGTTATTAGATTGCTCAGAGAAGTTATGCAATACAGTTTGAAATATATTTTATACATGCTCTTTGCTTGTCCTCTGAGTATTCTGAGCCACATGCAAATTAAACTTTCAGAAAATAATTTTATTAACCTGTCTTGTAAAAACAAGCCAAACAACATATATAGAAATACACTTACAAACAGATGTACAAATGTTATTTTAGTATTATTTATACAGGTGCTGGTCATATAATTAGAATATCATCAAAAAGTTGATTTATTTCACTAATTCCATTCAAAAAGTGAAACTTGTATATTATATTCATTCATTACACACAGACTGATATAATTCAAAAGTTTATTTCTTTTAATTTTGATGATTATAACTGACAACTAAGGAAAATCCCAAATTCAGTATCTCAGAAAATTAGAATATTACTATAAAAGTATGAACATGAAAAGTATGAGCATGTACAGCACTCAATGCTTAGTTGGGGCTCCTTTTGCCTGAATTACTGCAGCAATGCGGCGTGGCATGGAGTCGATCAGTCTGTGGCACTGCTCAGGTGTTATGAGAGCCCAGGTTGCTCTGATAGTGGCCTTCAGCTCTTCTGCATTGTTGGGTCTGGCATATCGCATCTTCCTCTTCACAATACCCCATAGATTTTCTATGGGGGATTTTCTATGGCGAGTTTGCTGGCCAATTAAGAACAGGGATACCATGGTCCTTAAACCAGGTACTGGTTGCTTTGGCACTGTGTGCAGGTGCCAAGTCCTGTTGGAAAATGAAATCTGCATCTCCATAAAGTTGGTCAGCAGAAGGAAGCATTAAGTGCTCTAAAACTTCCTGGTATACGGCTGCGTTGACCTTGGACCTCAGAAAACACAGTGGACCAACACTAGCAGATGACATGGCACCCCAGACCATCACTGACTGTGGAAACTTTACACTGGACCTCAAGCAACGTGGATTGTGTGCCTCTCCTCTCTTCCTCCAGACTCTGGGACTCTGATTTCCAAAGGAAATGCAAAATTTACTTTTATCAGAGAACATAACTTTGGACCACTCAGCAGCAGTCCAGTCCTTTTTGTCTTTAGCCCAGGCGAGACGCTTCTGACGCTGTCTGTTGTTCAAGAGTGGCTTGACACAAGGAATGCGACAGCTGAAACCCATGTCTTGCATACGTCTGTGCGTAGTGGTTCTTGAAGCACTGACTCCAGCTGCAGTCCACTCTTTGTGAATCTCCCCCACATTTTTTGAATGGGTTTTGTTTCACAATCCTCTCCAGGGTGCGGTTATCCCTATTGCTTGTACACCCTTTGCCTCTCTATTAATGTGCTTGGACACAGAGCTCTGTGAACAGCCAGCCTCTTTTGCAATGACCTTTTGTGTCTTGCCCTCTTTGTGCAAGGTGTCAATGGTCGTCTTTAGGACAACTGTCAAGTCAGCAGTCTTCCCCATGATTGTGTAGCCTACAGAACTAGACTGAGAGACCATTTAAAGGCCTTTGCAGGTGTTTTGAGTTAATTAGCTGATTAGAGTGTGGCACCAGGTGTCTTCAATATTTCACAATATTCAAATTTTCTGAGATACTGAATTTGGGATTTTCCTTAGTTGTCAGTTATAATCATCAAAATTAAAAGAAATAAACATTTGAAATATATCAGTCTGTGTGTAATGAATGAATATAATATACAAGTTTCACTTTTTGAATGGAATTAGTTAAATAAATCAACTTTTTGATAATATTCTAATTATATGACCAGCACCTGTATGCTATTGTAGTTCATATTAATTGTATGAATTTGCTTTTTTTTTGTTTCAGTTTTAGTTTATACATTTTCAGTTAGTAATTTGAGTGCTTCATCTTTAACATATTTATTTATTTCAAGGTATAAAATCATTTTTGTAAACTTGTATTTATCCTAGAACATTTCCTTTATCAAAGATACTTCAGCGCTAGTCTATCCAGTCGTAATAAACTTAATTTTGCTCATTTTTTAAATAACAATTGGCCTTATTAATAGAACATGAGCAGAACTAATCTCTGTGTATATTGTTCATAAATCCATTCTTATGTAAATTCTCATTGCATGCAAAAGGTTTTTTTTTTTACAAATAATACACAATTCGATTTAACTTGTGTGTCATGAATTAGGCCCTTGGAATTACAGATCTCCTTTGACATTTCAGGGTTCTTACACTATTGTGTGATTTTGTTTGTGTGTGTGTGTGTGTGTGTGTTTGTCTCTTTAACCCACAGGTTATGCATGCAGCTTGGCCTATAGCCTGTGCTGTGTAGAGCCTATCACACTACAGTGCAGGGAAGGCACAAGGGTTGTGCTTCCTGACTCAAACCCAGACCTGCTGCTCCATGTTTCCTATGCTAACCCTTCTGAGCATGTTTTACTATATCTGTCTACGGCGGCGCTCCAGGAGCGGGACGCGGAGCGAGGCGTTGGGTAGCCGGCGGGCGGTGGAGCTGGGCCAGCGTTCGGCGTTGCCTGTCACAGTGGAGGTCGAGCAGTATGGCAAGGAGGTCCTGGACTTCAGCTCTCACTACGGCAGCGAGAACAGCATGTCTTATACCATGTGGAACCTGGCGGGAGTACCTAACGTCTACCCTAGCTCTGGAGACTTCACCCAGACAGCCGTGTTCCGCACTTACGGAGGCTGGTGGGAGCAGTGCTCCAGCTCTGGTCTCCCGTTCCGTCGTACGCCGCCCAATTTTCATAGCCAGGACTACCTAGAATTGGCCTTCGAGGAGCCTGTCTATCCCACAGCTGTGGAGGTGCTGGAGACCTACCACCCTGGCGCCATTATCAAGATCCTAGCGTGCTCACTCAACCCTTTCTCCCAGAACCCACCCGCTGACATCAGGTAAAATGTTAGGTGTGAGCTAAAGTTTTGGATTTGTAATCAAAAAGTTGTAGGTTCTAATCCCACAAGGTGCAATCCATGAGCTATTGCCATTGGAATTTAGACCCGGGTTGCTCCAGAGTCCAGAGCCTGTGTCCCTAGAATTATGCAAATGTTGTGGATAAAATGTCTACTAAATAATTACCTACTAGGTAAAAGCCTCAGAACCCTGCCTTAGCTACAGAAATAATCTTTTACTTATCCAGATATATTTCAGACTCATTCAATGTTTTTTTTTGTTGCCTGTTTTAATAAAATTCATTGATGCACAATATAATAAAAATTCAGTTTCTTGACTATGCACTTTAATTTACTATGATATTTATACTGTGATAGATACTTATTTATATACACTCTCAAGCAACGAACACTAACCTTGTAGTAAGTACATGTTGTTAATTAACATATTTATGTAATTACATTGTAACAAGGACTAATTAAAGTATGACCAAAAGGGATAATGCAGTATATATAAAATATAATATATAAGATGTTTCTAAAAGAATGCCATAATTGTATATTCACAAAAAAAAAATATTCTGTTAACCAAACTTTTTACTTATTTTTAAGTAAACCATTTTAGTAAACCATTTCAACCAAATCTGCCATCATGCAGTTTTTAATTGTAATTGTGAATTTCAATAATGCATCGATCGCATTATTTAGTAATTGAATAACAATATCACAGATATTTTATAGAGCTCGATGCTCTTTGTGTTTTAAGTATGGGTTGTGTTTTGAGTATGGGCCATGAGTATGTTGTATTTTTTTGCAGGTGGGAGGTTCTGTGGGCCGGCAAACCCAACAAAGCTCTGACCCCTCAAGCTCGCCAGTTCTCCCCTAGCATCAGGCAGATCAGTTTTGCCACCAACCTGCTGCGTCTGGAAGTGAACTGCTCTCTTTTGGAATACTACACAGAGCTGGACGCGGTGATACTGCGAGGCGTTCGGGAGAGACCCATCCTGGCCCTCTATAAGATCCCTGTTATCGACATCAATGATCTGAGTGACAGTGAAGAGGAGATCAGTGAAGCAGGAGGCCTCTGCTGCAGGTCGGGTGGAGAAAACAGGCACAACCTGGGGAACGGCTACTTTGATAGGCTCCCTTATGAGGTTAGCATTGGAAACTTTCACTGTAATTACCCATGATTCCTGTGAGATTTAGAGTTTTGGAATGTTTAGGAATATGGAGTTTCATGCCATCAGCATGTTTAGTAAATAGTATGTAGGCTAGTTAACAAAAAACATTTTTTAAGGACTGTGGATAACAACACAAGTTAGACCACAGAGTGTTGAAATCTTCTACGTACCAGACAGATATTGAAGAAACATAGTTGGGATTCGGTCTAGCCCCTCAAGTCCCAACTTGTGTGGTTGCAATAGGTCTTTTTCATATAATTAGAGACCTTTTATTGTAATTTAAAAATACCTTTCCAATTCGTAACCCCTCATTAACTGCACACAGCTCAGATCTCCTGTCCAAACCACTGTCACCCTCACAGTCTCATTAAGGCAAACACGAATGTGCTTCAGAAACATAATCTGGCTATTATCTGCTAACTGATACCTAGCTTCACACTCATACTATTGTTCACTCTTCCCAACAGTGCACGTACCAAAAACATAATCAGTGCCTCCACAAATGACTTGAGAGTAATCTTAGTATCTCTGTCTTTACAAGTGACTGTTTTGATGCTCAAAAAGAATATTTAGCATGCTGTGTTTTGGTCACTGTTTGTTTTTGTCACTGCAGCTAATCCAGCTGATCGTGAGTCACCTGCCGGTTCCGGACCTGTGCCGATTGGCTCAGAGCTGCAAGCTCTTTCACAAGCACTGCTGTGACCCGCTGCAGTACATCCAGCTCAGCCTGAAGCCGTACTGGGCCCGGCTCACAGATGCCTCTCTGTGCCACCTGCAGAGCCGCTGCACCCTCCTGCAGAGACTAAACTTGTCCTGGACAGGCAACCGTGGAGCCGTGACGGCCACTGGTTTCTGCAGGTAACGGCAAGACTCTCTGATCCGAATATTTGAAATAGTTTGATCTACTAAATGTGCCTAAGAGTCGCTCCATCTCTCTCTTTTTTTCCCCTCAAGCTTTATGAAGGCCTGTGGGGTGAGTCTGGTGTGTTTGGAGCTGTCGTGCTGTCATTTCCTGACTGAAGCGTGTTTAGAAGTGATCGCCCAGACGTGTCCATGCCTCCAGGAGCTCAATTTGGCTTCCTGTGACCGTCTGCAACCTCAGGCCTTCAATCACATCACCAAACTCGCTAATCTACGCAGGCTCGTGCTGTACCGCACTAAAGTTGAGGTGAGAGCAAGACTGAGAAAATAATGATGATAAAAATTATAGGAAAGTATACACTGAATTATAACATTTTTCATTTGTAATTTAATTAGAATTTTCAAACTCAAAACATTTACCAAACTCTCAGTCTATGTACTTTTGCATCCATTCCTTTTTCATCATAGCATTTAAACTTTTAAGGTCACCATGAAATCAAAATTGACAATTCTCATTTTTTTTTATGGAATATTGCAGTATCTATTATACATTTTTTAATCCATGCACATTAGTGGTGCAACGGATCACTAAACTCGGATCATATTACGGTGTTTGAGTCAAGGATTGGATAATTTTTATCTACTGCTGTCAAAATTAGTGCATTAACGCATGCAAATAATTTGTCCAGTTTAACACGTTAAACATTTGTAACGAAATCAACGCAGCATCTGTTTTTTTTCTGTCATCCTTTGGCTAGCGTTACATTATATGATCACGCTCTTATTAATGCAAATGCTTTTAAACCATTCAAGTGCGACAAGACAGAAGAGAATGCGCTTTCTGAGAGTTCTTTTTAAAGCCTAAACAAACAGTAACACACAGAATTATGCCAAAATGCCCGCTTTGTCAAGTATTCTAATAAGAGCAGTCTTAAATTAGTTAAATAACATCTTAAATGAACTTAAAGAGTTGTAGGAAAATGAAATGCGCGTCAGATCCACGTCATGTTCGGCAGCGGCAGATCTTAAAGTGACAGCAGCCACTAATGGTGTCTGTTATTAAAGTTAATCAAATAACAAAGACAACAGAGACATTTGTAGCTTTAATAAGCATTAATCTATATTTAATTCATAAATTATGTAGTTAAGACTGTAAAGTGTTTGATAACTTTATTCAATTTCTGTATTTCTGTTAGACAGGTAGGAAGGTCATAGGTAAATATGACATTTATTATAATGGGTTTATGTGAAGATTGTTTCACTTAAATTAAGTTTTAAGTTAAAAAGCCTAATAAATGTTGAAATTGATAGCTTTCAATTATACTGTAATGTTGAATGTCTATCATTGTTTTCTTTTTTTAAATCAATTTCATAGAGACATCAGTAGCTGTATTAGTATCACTGATACTGGCCTTAATTCATAACAAGATGCCATTACAACAGATATTTAAAATATACTGCCTTTAAGTTGTTTCTACATTAATTTGTAGAGTAACTGAAATTATTACAATATAAAAATATTGAAAATTCTGATGTTTTTAATCGCGATCAATTAGTTAATTGTTTTTAATCGATTGACAGCACTAAAAATATCACTATAGTGTACAATGTACAAATTAAATATATATTAATCTTTGTTAAAGCTGTGTTTTGTTGTTTGATTAACATTAATGACATTGATTAGTCTATAAATATCTGCTGCTGTCTCTTTAAGACCTAATGCATGGATCCAATTTAATGATACATATCCGATTTCTTTCTCAACTGTTTTCATTCACTTTAGACGTAACCAACTGTGTTTACGAGAATACTTGCCGATACGGGTATTTTAACATCATTTTGTGTGTACGTTTCTGTTCAAGCACAAGGAGATGCGAAAGAGGTTGGAGTTCACACCATAGGCGGAGTTTCACTTTTGTGCTTGGGGGGGCACCTTGGGGTATAATTTATATTATTATAAATAATAATAATAATAATAATAATAAAGGAATTGAATAATTAAAGGGATAAAAAGGATTTAAGGGAATAAATAAGAATGGTAAAATAAGTTCTAGGTCTAATTGTAGTAGGCTAATGAAGTAATCAATTTAAACTATTTGCAAATAATATTTTATTTTAAAATGTGCACAAATTCACTCTTATTCGTATGTCTAATATGTAGAAAATGCAAACTTTGTTTGCCTCGTCGTCACATTCATTTATTAATTACATATATCACGATTGCATTTTTTCAATTTAAAACAGCGAAATTTCATTAAAGGTTGATCTGTTTGCTTGCATCACTTTATAGTCTATTACTCTTGGTAGCAAGCTAAACATTTCTATCATAAAACAGTTGTCTAATACTTGCCTCTACTTGCATCTTTCCACGAACTCTCGTTGCGCTGTCACCATAGACGGTTGTGACAGTGACAGACTAACAGTAAGACCCGCCTTCTTTGATTTGATTGGCCATCTTGATCGTTTTGACATTGACGAGCACTGTTAGACCACTGAGGTAGAGCAGCCTAAAAATGTAACTTTTACTCATCCTCAAAACAATCAACTTTACTCATTCTAGGGGCCATTGTGAGGAGCAGCCAATCACAACATTTTGTTTTGCAGCCTCGCACGAATACACACAAAACAGAAAGTGTCCCCCTGCTCAGTGCCATACAGATTAGAGCATTGTGTTTTCGTACCTCATTGTGTACAGTCTTTTTTTTTTTTTTTTTTTGTAATATCTGGATTCTGTGATGTTTGCTGTATTTCCTGAATTACACATTTATGACCGTATCCCTGATTAAAGCAAGTTTTGGGTGGTAATAATGAAGGTTTTTAACATCAAAGCTAAAATTGTTAATTAATGATCCATGAAATTTTGTTCGCCCAAAAGTTGTCTGCTTTATTATGCATCACCTTTGTTTATTGTTTATACTGCATCATTAAAAAGGCAAGTTATCTTGGGAATTGAAGAAATCATGATTGTGCCAGCCTTTTTTAAGCTGTTATAGTTACCTGTCCTTCTAATTATACCGCATCAGGTCTAGTAAGTGCAAAAGGTGCATTATCACCTTTAGGCCTTGTTTACACCTATTAAGATGTGTTCTGTTTGATCGGATCACAAGTGGACGACAGTAAATACAGGTGTAAACGGGATCTACTTATTTTTTGAGCTTGAACACTTTCGACCATGTCCAGAGGTAGTTGAAAACGCATTTGACCGGATTGCTTTCGTAGCGTAGCCGCATATGTGGTCGAACAGCCACAAAATACCACCTACTCTCCACCTACTGACCTAATGAGTAAACATTATGGGAAGCACACTAGCCAGGCGGGATTTAACTTTGTCGGCTGAAGACCCAAGTTTGGTTTGAAGATGAAAAATACACCAAGCACAATGTTCTCTCACCATTCCTGATTTCTAACACGCTTACAGCGTTCAGTATGGTCTTGCGGCTGTCAGATCAGAAACGAAATCTGATGCTCTCTGTTTTTCGATTGTCTCCGGGTGCGTTCATATGTAAATTGCGCAAGCTTATTTTGTCCATTAGATTGAAAGATCTGAAAAGGCCCATATTTTTACCCACCCATAGACCCTGCCTTTGAAGAAATCAGGACAGAAGTGGTTGAAATTGGACAAAAGAGACAGATTAAAACACCAGGTGTAAACGGGAATGTCTCTCCCTCATCTACTTGTGATTCGATCGACCAAAAAACATCTTAATACCAGGTGTAAACAGGGCCTTAGATCAGTGCTACATACCGGTGCATGCCCAAGCATGCTAGGGTCGTCCCGTCCCTCCGTGTGGTTTACTGTGAATCAGCATTTGGTATACACCAACAGGTATAATGTTTCTGTAGTTTTTTTGTAATGATGGCGACTGCATGTAAACATACTCAGGAACACACAGGCGGCAGGCTGAGTCTGTAACAAACGCACTTCTCTGTCATCATCGATGGAAAAAAAGTGTCTTCTGTAGGGAACCTAATATTGTAAATAACAGTGGAAATATACACACAACATTTGTCCACTAACTCACACAATACCGTCAATCTTCAGCTGTTTGAGTTTCAGTTCACATGAGTTTTGTTCAAACCCAAAACAATAATGAAAACAATGGCTGTATTATCTTAGTGATGCTCACATGACACTTCAGGTTTTTAAATCAAAACAATTTTTTTTTTCTGTGAAACATCTTATCACTATATCTCAGATGTGAGTGCCAGCCATGTGCGCCAGACCGTGAGGTCATATACTGTAATTGTTTTATTTTGACACATCCATTTGAGAGAATATCGAATAGCGGAGTTAAATTTGTTGTCATCTTTGATTTGTGATATCAAATTTGCGTTCTTTTGTCTCCTTTTTACTCTACTGCCATCTGAATAGGAGGTTGTGTTATTTCTCTGTTTTATTTCTTTCCACATGCAGCAATCAGCCATGTTGAGCATCCTCACTTTCTGCCCAGAGCTCAGACACCTTAACCTGGGAAGCTGTGTCATGGTGAGTCTACTGGACAGATGAAATATGTAGTTGGTTTACATGACTGAATGATGTTCTGGTGCAACATAATAATAAAAAAAACGACTTTTGAAAATAGTCATAGTGTTATGAGAAGCAGGTTAACTTGAAATCTTAAAATATATATATATATATATATATATATATATATATATATATATATATATATATATATATATATTTAACCTCCTGGGTGCCACTGTCCACGTACGAGGACATTATATTTTAGTGAATTTCTCTTACACCATACATGTCAGTTTTAAGTCTGGATGTCCTGTAAAGAGCACACTCAGGGATTTTCAGAGATACCATTTGTTTTGAGGTTTCACCAGGACAACAACTTCTTATGGAAATATGATAATATTTTGTAATGTTTTGTAATTATCATTTAAATCTGACTAATTTTCAAACTGTTTGTTATAAATCAGCATCTCAGGGAAATGTTATGGGGTTTCCAATCAAAAAAATTACTTTCAGTTACAAAACAGGGCATTGATTTCATACATGTCCTCTGTAGAGGACACCAGGACATAAATCATGTTTATCAGGCATTTTAGGAGACAACAACAAGTGAATAATACAGATAGATACATTGCATTGAATGGGAAAACCCATGTATGGCCATTTTACCCACATATTGCATAAAGTAAAATGGTTTATCAATTCATTCTGTTATATCTTTCATAACATAGTTGAGAATCATCTTTAAACAAAGTTTGGTTTAAAAAATCCTGAAACCTAAAAAAGAATTGGTGGATGGAAAAAAAAAAAAAACATTGTTTTTGCCTATACATGTAATTTCATGTCATTTTATTTTTTAAACAACTCAGTCCCGGTGTCCACTTACAAGGACATAACATAACATATGAATAAAATATACTTTTTCAAAAAAACATTCTAATTTGTAAAGAATGTAATGACATGAAAAAATACTAAATTCAAAAAAATATTTTTTTCCTGGGTCTTAGAAGGTTAACATGGCACTAAAACACCACATACTGTAAGATACTAGCCATTCTATACAGTATGCAAGATTAGGTTTAGTGTATCCTAAATAATAATTACAATACATTGAAAATGGTGTACCAAAGGGACCTGTATGGTGCGCTGTTTTCATTTTTAAGGAGGCATCCATGCATGTGTATCTGCATATTACTTCCCACAACTCCTGCTATACAAGATTAGTTGCATGTAGTATGTCCCGTACTGGCTGACTTCATATTTTTTCACTGACAGCATCTCACTGTCACTAATTTATAAGAATTGACCCTACTTTTTTGTTATGAAGTATGCAAATTGGCTTGTCTTGAACATTGGCTTGTCTGGTTATGTGTCTTCACATGCAGCTCATAGAATAGCTTAGAGATGGTCAGTTATCAATGAGTGCTTCACTGTGGCTACGTGGTGATTTCATCACAGATTGAGGACTATGATGTGGTGGCAAGCATGCTGAGCGCACGCTGCCATTCTCTACGCTCCCTCGACCTGTGGCGCTGCAGGAACCTGAGCGAGCGTGGACTGGCAGAGCTGGTTTCGGGCTGCAGGCTCCTAGAGGAGCTGGACCTGGGTTGGTGCTCCACGATTCAGAGCAGCTCCGGCTGCTTCCAGCACTTGGCCCGCAGCTTGCCCCGCCTACGCAAACTCTTCCTCACCGCCAACCGCACCGTGTGTGACTCTGATCTGGAGGAGCTGGCCGCTAACTGCAGCGCTCTGGAGCACCTTGATATACTGGGTGAGATGAGTGTTTTTTTGTTTAAAGTGTTCTGTTTTACGGAACACAAAAGAAGATATTTAAAAAAATATTTCAGTGTTTTTGTCCATACAATGAAAGTAATTGGGTATAATGTTAGTTATATGGACAAAAACATTCTTGAATACACACCACCATTCAAAAGTTTGGGGTCGGTTAGATGAAGTTTGAAAGAAGTCTCTTATGCTCACAAAGGTTGCATTTATTTGACCAAAAATACAGTAAAAACAGTAATATTATGAAATAATATTAGTTTAAAATCAGTGTTTTCTATTTTAATAAATTTTAAGCCCTATTTGTATGGGATTAGATATGCATGGAGATGTAGGGTAAAGTAATTATTACCAGAGCTTCTTAGTGATTTTAGTCCCGTCCGAATGTGCCATCTCAATAATAATTACGGACAATGTCAGTAAAGATTACAGTGATTTTCACCCTCTGTAAAAAGGTCCGGAAAAATTACCTCAGGTAATGCTAATCCTGTCCGAACGCGAATGTCTGTGATTGCTGATGTTATATTATCCTAACGCTTCTCCTCGTGTGTCTCCTGAGCTACCATTTGCACACCAATGTTCAGCATGCTTTCATTTTATGTCAATATGGATTTTATCCGAAAAAAAATAAAATTATAAAATAAATAAATATTCAAGTTTACTTAAATATGGTTAATAAATTAAAATTATATCATTAAATAATAACATAAGACACATACACTCACCTAAAGGATTATTAGGAACACCTGTTCAATTTCTCATTAATGCAATTATCTAATCAACCAATCACATGGCAGTTGCTTCAATGCATTTAGGGGTCTGGTCCTGGTCAAGACAATCTCCTGAACTCCAAACTGAATGTCCGAATGGGAAAGAAAGGTGATTTAAGCAATTTTGAGCGTGGCATGGTTGTTGGTGCCAGACGGGCCGGTCTGAGTATTTCACAATCTGCTCAGTTACTGGGATTTTCACGCACAACCATTTCTAGAGTTTACAAAAAATGGTGTGAAAAGGGAAAAACATCCAGTATGCGGCAGTCCTGTGGGTCGAAAATGCCTTGTTGATGCTAGAGGTCAGAGGAGAATGGGCCGACTGATTCAAGCTGATAGAAGAGCAACTTTGACTGAAATAACCACTCGTTACAACCAAGGTATGCAGCAAAGCTTTTGTGAAGCCACAACACGCACAACCTTGAGGCGGATGGGCTACAACAGCAGAAGACCCCACCGGGTACCACTCATCTCCACTACAAATAGGAAAAAGAGGCTACAATTTGCATGAGCTCACCAAAATTGGACAGTTGAAGACTGGAAAAATGTTGCCTGGTCTGATGAGTCTCGATTTCTGTTGAGACATTCAGATGGTAGAGTCAGAATTTGGCGTAAACAGAATGAGAACATGGATCCATCATGCCTTGTTACCACTGTGCAGGCTGGTGGTGGTGGTGTAATGGTGTGGGGGATGTTTTCTTGGCACACTTTAGGCCCCTTAGTGCCAATTGGGCATCGTTTAAATGCCACGGCCTACCTGAGCATTGTTTCTGACCATGTCCATCCCTTTATGACCACCATGTACCCATCCTCTGATGGCTACTTCCAGCAGGATAATGCACCATGTCACTGTTACAATCCACGCCTGTCCTGGACTCCATTTCCCATGATCCTCCCTGTCTCACACCTGAAATCACTCACTCCTCATTTCTCCCACTCTCCCTGGATTCCCTGCACCTGGTCGTCGTCATTAGCACTCCCTTTATATTGATCTCACTTCCCTGCACTCCTTGTCCGTTCTTATGTGTTATGCTTATGTGTGTCGTGTTCTGTTTCCATTTATAAATAAAAACCCGTCTTTGTGGAAGCCCTGGATTTTCTCTTCCCTGCTGCACTACACACCGTAACAGAAGAACGGACCAAAAACTGCCAGGACTGCCCTGAAGATGGTAATCTTCATCACCCCGATCTCTCCCGTGTCCCCTCCTGTAGACACGTCAGCGGTGGATCGCCTGTGGGGTCTCAGGCAGGGTGGTCGCCCGCTGGAGAGGTACGTGGAGGAATTCGCTGAGCTGTCTTGTTTGGTGAACTGGCCAGATGCACCACTTAACGCGTGTTTTCTGATGGGCCTGGACGAGGACACTATTCGATATATTGAACCTGCCTGTTCCTTTTCCCTAGTCGAGTCGATGAATCTGATTCTCTGTTTAAATTGTTCCAATTTCGAAATTGAAGAGGTTCAAGAGTATTAGTGTCTTCCTCGTCCGGTCCCCTCAGAGAAGCACGCGGCCTGGTCAGTTCACCCACAGCCAGTTCCCTCCACATATCCCTCCAGTGGGCCTTCCCGTGTTGTCCTGCATGTCCACAAGCCCAAACGGCAGAGAAGGAGGGCCAACGCCAAGCCCTCGTCTCCGGCCAAGATGGCCGCAGCCACGCCAGAGCCCTCGTCTCCGGCTAAGATGGCCGCCGCCACGCCAGAGCCACAGGACCTCTGGTTCATAGACTTTTGGAGCGATCCTGCCGCCTCAGTTCCCACTCCGAGTCTCCTGGATTCCGCTCCAGGCTTCCCCGTTCCCACTCTGAGTCTCCTGGATTCCGCTCCAGGCTTCCAAGTTCCCGCTCCGAGTCTCCTGGATTCCGCTCCAGGCTTCCAAGTTCCCGCTCCGAGTCTCCTGGATTCCGCACCAGCTCTCCTTGAGCCCGCTCCAGCTCCAGCTCTCCTCGAGCCCGCTCCAGCTCCAGCTCTCCTCGAGCCCGCTCCAGCTCCAGCTCTCCTCGAGCCCGCTCCAGCTCCAGCCCTCCTCGAGCCCGCTCCAGCCCAGGAGCTCATCCCATTCCGCGTGCCCTCCATACTACTCCTGAATTCCCCCAAGAAAATTTTGGGGGGGGGGGCTATATACCCGGGGGTGGGGAACATGTGGATGGAGCACATGTGGGTGGGGCTCCTGATCCGCCGTGGACTCCCGAGGCTCCTGACCCGCCGTGGACTCCCGAGGCTCCTGATCCGCCGTGGACTCCCGAGGCTCCTGACCCGCCGTGGACTCCCGAGGCTCCTGACCCGCCGTGGACTCCCGAGGCTCCTGACCCGCCGTGGACTCCCGAGGCTCCTGACCCGCCGTGGACTCCCGAGGCTCCTGACCCGCCGTGGACTCCCGAGGCTCCTGACCCGCCGTGGAAACCTCTATACCTGTCTGCACCTCCCCCGCACCTGCGTGTAGGTCTCCAGGACGCGCCTACCGGGAGGGGGAAGTAATGTTACAATCCACGCCTGTCCTGGACTCCATTTCCCATGATCCTCCCTGTCTCACACCTGAAATCACTCACTCCTCATCTCTCCCACTCTCCCTGGATTCCCTGCACCTGGTCGTCGTCATTAGCACTCCCTTTATATTGATCTCACTTCCCTGCACTCCTTGTCCATTCTTATGTGTTATGCTTATGTGTGTCGTGTTCTGTTTCCATTTATAAATAAAAACCCGTCTTTGTGGAAGCCCTGGATCTTCTCTTCCCTGCTGCACTACACACCGTAACAGTCACAAAGCTCGAATAATTTCAAATTGGTTTCTTGAACATGACAATGAGTTCACTGTACTAAAATGGCCCCCACAGTCACCAGATCTCAACCCAATAAAGCATCTTTGGGATGTGGTGGAAAGGGAGCTTCGTGCCCTGGATGTGCATCCCACAAATCTCCATCAACTGCAAGATGCTATCCTATCAATATGGGCCAACATTTCTAAAGAATGCTTTCAGCACCTTGTTGAATCAATGCCACGTAGAATTAAGGTAGTTCTGAAGGCGAAAGGGGGTCAAACACAGTATTAGTATGGTGTTCCTAATAATCCTTTAGGTGAGTGTATACGTCATACATGATGCATGCAAGCACAGCACATGACCTAGAAAACACACACACTTCCACCTCTGTAATAAACATGGAGATGTTAGTCCTGTCAGAATTGGTACATGAAATCACAGACGTCTAGTGATTAAAAAAACTATAACGCAAACGTTGTTTAGAACTAGTCCTGTCCAAATAGGGCTTTAAAATGTAATTTATCCTGTCCTCGTGCTGTCGGAATTACTGTAAATACGAGTTTCCTAGTCGGAAATAGGATATATATGCCCACTCAAGTCGTATTTACTACTAGAAAAAAATTTGACACAGAGTTTGCGAGTTGGACGGGCCATAAACTTTAAATGTGGCGGAGGGGTGAAGGATTGCTGCTGTGACTGCTATTCTTTATTAGTGTATTCCACAACAGCTACATCACCTTGTCTTGTTGTGTATATTTGCATATATAAATAACCATTTGAAGCATATTGTATGTTTTATACACAGCGAAAATAGCATGTATTTGATTGAAATTCCAGAATCATAAGCAAGCTGACTATCTAGATTACGCAGTTAAAAAGGGCTAGTTCACCTTGAAATGAAAATGAAGCCATCTTTTACTCACCCTGCTGTTGTTGATCTTTTTCGGACCTCAAAAGCAGAAATTAAAAAAAAATAGTCCTGCACGCGCTCCTCCATATAATGGTGGCAGTGAATAGCGACCAGGGTAAAACATTACAAAAAAGATTCAAAAGATTCACACAATGATACAGTGAGATGCGTGCCATATATGGAAAGTGTTCAGGAGGCATACTATAAGGTTTTGCGAGAAAGAAACATATAATAACTGAATAATAACTGAAATTATTTAGTCAAAATACTGAGCTCGGCAGTTACTCTGTGCGCGTTCCTGTGAGTGCATGCGAGCCATCAGCAGCCACTCACGCAATGTTGTCATGACAACCGGTACACAACATTCCCTTCAGGAGGTTTACCTTTATTATTAGTATTATTGTATTATTTCTTATCATATACCTTATAGAAAAGACGAGTCGCATTTGTATATACATTATAGTATGCCTCCTGAACACTTTACATATATGGCGTGCGTCTCACTGCATCATTGCTTGATACTTTTGTATCTTTTTTGTAATGTTTTAGCCTGGTCGCTATTCACTGCCATTATATGAAGGAGTGTGTGCAGGACTATTTTTAAAATTTCTGCTTTTGAGGTCCGAAAAAGATAGAAGGACATAGGGCATTGGAACAATAGCAGGGTGAGTAAAAGATGGTTTTATTTTCATTTCAGGGTGAACTATCCCTTTAGTGCTTATATGGTTGTCAACGAAAGGGGTTGTTAAATTTTATTCCAAATTAAGATTTCCCCATGAAACAGGCAAGAATAAACCTGGCCTCCTTTATGAGCCCTATTCTTTCCGACAAGAAAGCATTTGAACATGATGCTTGTTATCACGACTTCAGAAGTGGGAATTAGGAAATTTCCGATAGGATATGAAGGCAGCATTATTCCTGTAAATGGCATAGCAGCCATTACTCCAGTCACATGATCTTTCAGAAATCATTCTAATACATTCTAACATTTCTTATTTTTATCAATGTTGATTATAACAGTTGTGCTGCTTAATATTTTTGTAAAAATGTGATACAGGATTCTTTGAATAGGAAGTAAAAAAGAACAGCATTTGTTTTGAAACATTGTAAATGTCTTTACTGTTAGTTTTGATCCATTAATGTATCCTTGCTGAATACAAGAAACGATTCCTTTCAAAACAAAACTAATTCTTTGTGTTTTCTTAGGCACACGGATGGTGAACCCTGCATCTCTGCGGAAATTACTGCAGTGTTGTCCTCGGCTAAAGCTGTTGGACGTGTCCTTCTGCTCGCAGATCGACTCTCGCTTCACCCAGGAGCTCAGTGGCCTTTTCCCGAATGTGTCCATCAAGAAGAGTTTCACTCAGTAAAACTCGATGGGTCCTGAGCAGAAGCGGCTTTATGGGATGGACTTTAAGACCCTTGGGAGAAGGGTGGCGCATTCTGGTGCTGTGAACTTGCTGCCTTGAACTGCACAGAGCTGTGAACTGCCGCCTGGAAGATGTTATGGATGTTTCACACTCTCTCAGCTTGAATGGTCTCACCATGTATTGAATCTCACGCATTTCATCAGACCTCAGTTTTTGATCTTAATCTCAGGGTTTTATTTTTGTCTTCAGAGAGAGAGAGAGACGTTTGTAGTATGCTGTACTACAGCTGAAGGGTTTTGTTTTAAACATACTTATTCAAGTGTATCCGTACCAATGTTTTATTTGCAGTGTTAAATGTTGTCAAACCGCTGTTGAATATTGTGAAATAGTAACATGGTGTACTATAATTATTTATTGATTAATTATAAATTCAGGGCCACATTGACTTGAATCGTGGGCACAGAAATCTTTTGTGGCAATACCTAGGTTGTGTGAAACTTTGCCCATGTCTTGAGTCAATCCTGTTATGCACTTGTATGTTCACAGTAGGGCAAATACCAAAACATAAGCTTTTCTCTATTGCAAAACTTGACGTTTCCTTTTACACAGGCGCATGCTAACCGTTAGATGACATATCCTTGTGCCTTAGGTTTAAAGAGAGAAGTGCTTTGTAAATTTGCTGGTTGTCTGTATTGTGCTATGCTAAATTGCGATTTGCCAAAATCACCCTAAACCAAAGGGTTTTTTTTTTCTTTCTTTTTAAAAAAAAAAACTTTAATTTTGAAAAACACAGATGGCAATGTACTGTATTTTCTTTAAAGATATACAATTATTCAAGTCAATACAAGGATAAGGAGAAATTGTTTAGTGCTTTTGGTAAAAGTTTTTCAAGTGCCATATTTAAAAAAAAAAATTGTTCTTTCAATTTGACTTACCTGTACTTTATTAGCAGTATAATAAGCACACCCTGTAAACAAACTCTAAAATTAATTTGAAGCAACCTAACATTATATAGATTGTATTTGTTAAATTATACAGTAGCTACAGTGAATTAATGTTGTCATTTTGGATATTGTATTAAATTTGTCCCGTTTGGAAGAAGCAGGAGGCTTTTAGCATCATTTCAGATCTGAGAGTGACACTCACGAGGTTTTGGTTCAATAAAGTGAGGCTTAATATTTTGTGTTCTTTTTTTCCATTTGAAAACAATATTCTGTCAATATTCTGCCTTCTGTGATTATATAAAATAATTGATATTAATTAATTGATCTTATTATTAAGGCTAAATCATCTCACAGATTATATTTGGCATGCGGTTAGTCTATACTATCTCCACCAGTAAGATTCAATTGTTTGGTCAAGATGAAAGTCAAAAACTTCCCTAGTCTTAATCCCTCTGAGTTTACCGGCATATTAATATTGCATCTGGCAGTGACAGTCTCATTGGACTAACAGTGATGTAATGAATTGTTTATGTCTGCTTTAATGATGGACTGAGGAGCTTAATGTGCCCTGAGGACCTGGAAGGGATGCAGTTAATTAGATGAAACGATTTTTTGATTTCTATACAACTATTGCTAGTCAGTACATGCAGAAAACTGTCATTACACGCCTGTAAATAGATCAACAGTACATAGCGTAACGACACTGTCTGCTCCTGCCTTTGGACCCTGTAATTTAGAAGTGGCACTGCACTCTTGTTACAATGGTTTTAGCATCAATATGCATTTTCTCTTTCCTTTTCTGTTTCATCATTTAGTAACAGAAACTAGTTTAAGGAATATTAACGTCTCACATATGCATACCTGACATTTTTAGTAAACAATTTTAAAAGAAAACCTAAAAATGTAATGCAAGCTTTTGCAGTGTTTTTACCTTATTTATATACATAACCATTGTAAAAAAAAAAAGCACTTTTCTATGCTAAGTTTTAAAGATGTTTTGTTAAAAATGCAACATTTATGGGCCTTCGAAATTTGAAATATGGTGGACATTTAAAATATTGGATTAAAAACACAAATTCAAGTATTTGTCTAACACCTCAGCAATATTAGGTCAGTAAAAAACAAAACAGAAATGTAGAAAATTCTTACAAACTTTTGGTATTTTCAAAGGTTTTGGGGAAAAAACAGGAACAGGGAAAAACAAGTCTTATTATGAGCCAGGGTGTGTGTAGCGTACACTGTGCAAATGAACAATGCGGCCCACTGAAGTCAGAGAGCATCGAAGAATGTTGAGCTACAAATGGCCATGTGCTGGTGTTGTTACGTTTAACCTATGTTGCTTTAGGTGTCCTAGAAAAAAAATCTCACTAGGTGGCACTAGAGGATAAGGATAAGCTTTCACACAATCACGGATTTACCTAATACACTCAAGTCTGTTGTTTTCGCAAATATGGAGAAAATGCTATCACTTTGAAACTTAAAAAAAAATAGTCTAGCTATAAATTGTCGATATTACGGAAGAATGTCTTTACTTTTTTCTCTGAAAAGTAAAGACATTGGAATTGGCACGATTCACTCCCTGACAGAGCACCCTAGTTAACTATCGTTAGTCATGACGAAATTTTAAAATATATTACAAAGACGACATAGCTAATTTCTCACATTGGATTCGTAAAATATAGTATTTTATGGTCTATTATTCCCAAAATGATACTAAAAGTAACTGCATTATTTGCAACAATAGCAATAACAGCAAAATACACGTGAAATAGCCTAAATGAATGCATTTGAAAATTACTTCATAACTGTTCTATTTACAAAATCTACTAAATTGAAGGGTTCCGTTTTTCTAAACACTGGTCGAACATTTTTATAGGCTACTGCCTTAACCACAAAAAAATGTTGTTGTTTTTTAAACGCAAGACAGGACACTGCCTTAGCAACACATCTCAGTGTCAGTCCTCAACATCTCAGAATGTAGATCCTATAGGCCTAGGCCTAGGCTATATCTTTTTTTCAGTTTCAGGGAAAATAAACAAAACTTCTCGGTTTGCATTTGTTGTGGCTTACACATTTCACGCCCTCAATTTCATTGACATTGCGTTGACATACCATTCCATTTGAAAGCTATAAGGCTGTTCTGTTATTTCTGTTTTACATGTTACAATTTCGTTAAAAAAAACATGACCGAGACGTCAATAAATACAGTTTTCCCCCGCAAAAATTTGACACCCGACGACATAAAATGTCAGTTTTGATTCTTCGATTTAGAAAAACATCATGTAGCCTACTACAAAATCAAATTTCTATCACAACCTCTGCGCATTTTATTTTACCCACAAATTCATCCAGTTCAAGGTTTGATGGATTCTTTCTGACAGAGGAAATAAAACGACAAATAAATAGCTCCCACAGTCTTTGTGGAATTACATGACAGTTTGATCAATTAATCTATGAAAATGTTTCTTTTGAAAAACAAAAATGTAGAACGATAATAACAGATGTCCCTGGAATTTCTGTGGAATAGATTTACACAAAAATATGAATTAAAATATAAGCAAAATAATACAATAAGAAAATAAAAATAATAATATTTTCTGATTGTTGTATTTACACATAGTGAAGTATAGCAAGCCCCTTGGAGAATCTTCCAGTGTTTACATGTTCAGTAAATCATCCCTGCATCGTGTCCCCATAAATGCGAACGCGGGACTAACACAATGAACAACTATAAAGCACAGAAAATAAAATAAAACAAACAAACAGTTAAATCCAAAATCCAAGTAAGCTATCATTTTAATATGTATAGCTCCGATGTTGGGTTAACGTGGAGAATATTTAATATTAATAATAATAATAATAAACATAGTAATAATAATAATAGTGCTATGTTTCAAATTGATATGCGTGATAAATGATGGAAATATACACAAAACCGCTTTGTCATATGAAACAATGAAGAATTGTTTGACTTTAAATGAAAATATTGCAGGTCACATCACTTGCTTTTCCCATTCTCCACGATACTGTGTAAATAATCTCTATTTCAAAATAATTAAAAAAGACATTCAAATGATTCAGATATATAATATTGAATTCGTTGGGTAGAAAATAGTGCTAACATTGTTGAAGACTGAACATTGTTTACTATACATAAACATAGTAAAGTCAGCTCATAATTTATAAAAAAGCAGCTGAATGTGGGTTAAAAAGCAACTGACTCACGCAAGAGATAGCAAGCAATATTCGGCTAAATAACTATAAATATAAAGGCAAACTATACCAGCTCTAATGTTAAAACAAATAAGACCAAAATAAAATAAACAAAACCTCTAAAATCTTTTCCAAATTCAAAATAATACGAAAAAGTGCTCAAGTGAGAGAATAACGTAACTATGTCCTTTAAAAATTATACAATATTTACAGCACTGTGTGGAGTCCTGTGAAACAATTGTATTTTATGGTAATATGACTAAATCGAAGGAAATGCCAGGTTTCTATCACTAGCCCTTCGGTGACCTGTCTGCAGCTTGATGCTAGAAGTTTCTTTTTATTTTTCCAATTTAGACCCATCCGTATTGATCAGATGGAGACGGAGAGCAGAATCAATTGTGTGAGACTGATTTCTTGGCGCCAATATACAACATCTGTTTAATGTGACCTTGCACCTCACTCTATGAGCAGGCGAACTGGTACGTAACCATGCTGTCTCTAAAATAATAATAATAATAATGTTAAAGGCCTTTGATCCAAAAATTGTTGAATACTGTGGGTGGATGCATGTCACACTGATGTTTTTTCAATCGAATCGATGTTCGCCCTCAACAAAAGTAAAAATGGCGTGTATTTGTCAAATGCTGCAGCACTAGTCACTTTTCAGGCTAATCCTGCAAAAGAAAATGCAGTGAATGTGTCGAGATGTAAACAACTGTCTATGGGACACCCATGCTCGCGTTTGAGGGATATTTCGCTCGTCTCAAAGTGTTTGATAAATAGTAGGGTTACACCTTAAAACTGCGTCTTTTCACAGTGCTGGGTATTCACAGAACAACCGTTCTCTTTGCTCGCGCGGGGAACGCACAGTCCCCTCTGTAGCAGCGGTACGAATTTTGAGTAACATTGAAGACGGATATAATCTGCTCTCCCGCCTCAGTAGTCTAAACCGCAGCTGCTTTCACTTTGGATAGTTCCAATGTGAACATAATCATAAATGAAGACTGAGACAGTCAATATGATAGATATGTCCTTGTTTTTGAATTGTTTTTTTGTGTTGTTTTTTCTCACTGAACTGGCGTCTGAACCCCGTGATGCGGCGGCGTGTCTCCGTATACGTCCTCGGTACCCGGTAGAGGTCCGCCGGGAGGAGTCATCCGTTTCTCTTTCTGTCTCCTGTTACAAAACCAAACCCTCACTACCTCTTTTTCCAACTGCAGACTGTCCGCCAGTGAAGTAATTTCCGACGCGGCTGGCTTTGGGCACTTAAGGAAATGGCTCTCCAAAGCCCCTTTGACGCTTACCTCGATGGAAGTCCTCTTTTTCCGTTTCCTCCCCTGCGCTGCTATCTTGTCCAAGCTCGTGGGGCTGCCAGATGTGGAGTCTGCCTCCTCCAACCACTTGTTCAACAAAGGCTTGAGCTTGCACATGTTTTTGAAGCTGAGTTGCAGGGCCTCAAACCTGCATATCGTGGTCTGCGAAAACACATTTCCATAGAGCGTTCCCAAAGCTAGTCCGACGTCCGCCTGCGTGAAGCCCAGCTTGATCCTCCTCTGCTTAAACTGTTTCGCAAACTGCTCCAAGTCGTCCGAGGTCGGCGTGTCCTCGTCCGAGTGGTCATGGTGACTCTGGTGCGACTGGTGCTGGTGCTGGGACGGTGGATGACCGTGGTCGCTGAGATGCGGGCTGTGGTGGTCCTCGTGCGCGTCGCGCATGCTGTGGTGGTGGATGCTCTGGCCGCTACCCGGGATGAGACCGTTCACGCTGAAGCCGGGCTGCGAGTAAATAAGGCTCTGTCCGTTCGAAGTGGCCATGCTGGGGATGTGAGCTGCCGTCGTTGTTCTCCATGCCCTTGAATCGTGATGGTTCCCGTGCGTCTGATGTACCAGGTGGGGTGGCCGCGACTGATGCTGTAAATTGCTGGAATTGTGCATGTCGTCCCGGGGGCTCTGCACCGCTGGCTTGATGTCCTGCTCGCCGAGGGGACTGGACGACCACGGACCTCCTTCTCCGTGTGACAAGGCTGTTATCCACTGGTGCGCGTGGCTGAGCGGGTGACTGTTGCTCTGCAGTGAGTAGTCACTCTGCAACAGGGTTTGCGCGTCCCTGTAAGCCGTAGCTTGCTGCATGCTCCCAGGCTCCGAGTGTACAATAGATGAGCTGGAGGAGAGGATATTATAATGATTAGATGCTGTAGTCGCCATGACTCTCGGAGCCGGACTGATCGCTCCTATTAAAGGAACCTTGCATTTGACAGTTACTCTTTTGCCACAGGCGTCTCCCAGGCTCTTTGCCAAGTGGACGCAGCGGCGCGCACCTGAGCTCCGCCCCTCGACGACGCTCATTGGGTGGAAAGGAATGATGGACGCGCTTTTTTTGGAGGCAGCCTTCAGTTCATTGGATGCTCGAGAGTCTAAACAAACACTGCCTCTTTCCCTCAAAAGAACTCCGTGTCCTGCAGCACCTCTGAAATGTGAGGGACCGACGTGCCACCAAGACCGGAGCGAAGAACATCAAAGGTTATGATTTTTATAACTTAGAGAGAAATTCATTTCAAACTTGTCTGTAATGGAATTTGCGATGGCGTGCGTATGTATTTGTCTTTTTAAAATAGAATTTATGCATTTGCAAAAAAAAAAAAAAAAAAAAACCAATAAATGAAATCTTTATTATATATGATGTCATTTCATACATTTATTGATTACAGGTTCTGGGGATTCATTTGTCAAATAAGGGAAACTATCTAATCTTTCTAGCGCGATGTTTGCTGGCCTAACAACGAGCAAGGTATTTGGAAACAGTGAACTTTACAGAACATGTTTGCCCTTAAAACTTTACAGAGTTTTAAGGGGAAAAACATTTAGCAGCTTTAGACTAATAACTAGTCCTAATTTTTTAAATGTCGTTTGTCTCATTCAGGTGTTTGATTTTGAAGAACTGCCCCAAACAAGGCTTTAATGAATACCTGGATTTTGGTTACCACAGGCAATAACTTATGATCTTAATGAAATAATGCTGTATCTGGAGAAGAGTGAAAAATGTGTAACTGTACAATAAATAAATAAATAAAAAGAAAGAAACAATTTTTTTATTTAGTATTTATTTTGAGGAACATATTTCATCTAACATTCGTTTCTATTGCATATTTTAAATATATAGGCTATATATTAATGTACTTTACAACGGTTTAAGTAATAATGAAAAAAGAAACAATGTTTTATTTTGTCATTTTTCTCATGTTTGTTGTTTGTAGAAGTATAAGTTTTTAAGGCATAAACAAATTATATAAATGTTAGTAAGGGCACGTACTAAAAAGTGAATGAAAGACAGCTGCACTTACTAGGTAAAAATACCTTTAAAAAATACAATTTTTATGATCGAAAAAAGACACACACACACAAAAATACTATGAAACGTTTTTAGGTATAGATTGCGTTCACCTTAAAGTGATCTCAGATAAAACAAAGATATGCAGATTTGGTTCAAACAGATGATACAATTAACAGACAGAAGCACATGTTCTCTGAAACATGCCTTTTTCGGAGTAGCAAGTGACCAATAGGTTTATTTTACTTTGTCTAATTTAATTACAAATATAATTATATAAATTATATACTGCAATAATTACGCCAAACATCTACTGGGAAATTTCAATATTACAATTTTCTTTTAACCAACTATTGTCTATAAATCTTTTTTTTTTTTAATCCTTTTTCTCTGGGTTTGAATGGTGTACACACGCCAAAGGAATATTTCAGAGGGAAAAGAGTGGGCCGTTTGGGACCGCAGGTGTCTAAAGCTGACCAGCTGGCTCCTCTGTGAGCCTCTGTAAAGAAAAGCACACGACATTGTCCGAGGAGGGGGACATTTTTTCAGCGGCGCTGCTGGTTGCTATAGAGAGCAGTAAATTAAACAACGCCTCATACGTCACCAGTATCGCCTCCTCTGGAAGGCTCTACGTATATCAGAATGGGTAATGGACAAAAGACAAAAAGAAACAAAAAAAAACAAAAAACAAAAAAAAGACAGAGAGAGAGAGAGAGAGAGAGAGATCAGCTGATTTTAAGGAACTGTTTGAAGGCAGTAAATAAAGTGTAGTTTGCACAACTAATGAACTTTAAAGCAGGGCGTACAGCACCGTCCAATTAGGCATCACTGAGCCTACATGATAAACAAGCTAGAAAACCCTATAAAGTCCAAACTCCAGTCTTTTATATAAATGAAAAATATTAATTAAAATAAGTTTAGCTACTTTTAGAAATAAGCATTAATATTTGATGCTTATGAATTGTAAACGTGTTATTTTAATGTGATTATTATGGGCATACAAACGCTCATTTTGTTGTTTCCAGAAAGGAATGGCCTATAACCCTTCTAAAGTTCTTGTTGTACAGTGGTCTACTGGTTATATAATTTTCAGATATCAAAGTAAGATTGATAAAATTGGACGAATTACACAAACACGAAAAAACCCGAGGCACACAGCCATAAGTGAACCAGGGAAAACAGGTTCAAAAATGGCAGACAGCCTAATTGTGTCAAAGCGCGTGGGGGTTAAAGGGCGTTCCAAAAACGAAAAAAGAAAACTTTAAAGACACGTTCCGGAAATTCATCCGCGTAATAATGAACATCATTGTAGCGTAACAGTGAAATCACCCAAATCAAAAGAACATTTATGGCAATTAAGGTTGTAATTCAGAGAATTACCACAACGCCACAGAAGCTTAAATAGTCGTGTTGGGAGAAAACCAAAGCACATTACTTTAATGGTATAATATGCAAACTATGGATCGTTCAATTACATGGCTTAACAACGCATAAATGATGCGAGTCTTGTTATTTGGACTGTGGGGTCTATGGTAATTCATTTGGAAGGGCCAGCGCGCTCTCAAATACAGTGAAATCTATTTCTGAGCTCCGGGAGCCGCTGCCAAACTACATTTAAGGGAATAAAAATTAATGACAGAGAATCTGAGCGTTAAATTAACAGTAATTATATGACCCGCATGCTGTAAAGATTCCATTTTTTATGGTCTAATTAGGTAACTGTCTCCCCATACATCAACATATTTCCCTCTGTGGATTTCACACAAGATCCCGGTCATGTTCTGAAAATAATTAATTACATTTTACAAAGACATGCTTTAAATCACACAATAATCAAACTCTTCTCATAGTTACGCTAATCATTGGAGGTCTGGTCACCTGAAACGTGGCAAAAGCTAGGATTCACAAAATATCTTGCAATGAATACAAATAGGAAATTGCGAGTGGGGGAAAAATGGATGTCTTAGAAGTAGCCTAGGCTACCTACATATTGTTTCTTACAGGTAGCCTATATAGAGGTTTTCAAACTTACAATATATTTTAGTAAGATTACAAGTTAGCCTGAGCGCTTAGGCTACTTTGTAATTGTTGCCAAATCCGCAAATAAACAGGTAACCATAGCAACATCAAGCCAGTCACGCGTTTTCCTTCGCTATCAACGTCTGCGGCAAGTAAATAATACGCCACAAATCATTATTTATATTACAAACATACAATGAAAACTTTATAATTTTTTTGTTTAAGAAGTATTTTCTTAAGGTAAACAAACTATTTTCTTTGCAAAATAAGAACCTCGACAGTTTGCACCCCAAAAACTCCCATTATTTATATTTAAAAAAAATATTTAAAAACTAGATGGTCCCTGAAAGTCAATGTATAATTCGCAATGAAAGTCGGGTTGCATTCTAGATTTTTTTTTTTTAAATTAGCTATTAATTATAAAAAGGAAATTAGCCCGTGCGCATGTAGCTATAGCCTATGATTGTTTGGGAATGGGGAGAAACATCTCCGTCAGTGGGGGAGTGTACTTATACAGCTCTTGTTGAACAGGTCTTGCACCGAGAATCTAGTAATTCCATGCAATTAATCCACACAAAGACATCGTTAAATCAGTCCCTCACTACAATTGGCTACCGATTGTCTGCATCCATTGTGGGGGCGCAAGAGACCACCCCTGTGAGGCAAAGTGGAGACCTGTTATGCGATCCATGCACGCACCAAAAGTAACTCCAGCACTCTGTATCATTCCATTTGAACAGGATCAGTAGAACTGTGGTATTTTTAAGAGCCACAGTGAAGAGCCATGATCAAATGGCACAACCTATGAGATAGAGAGACATAATCTGCTTTATTTACTCTTATTCTTGAATAAATAACAGACTGTCTGCCTGAATTAATTTGAATCAAGCAACTAAACCTTTAATCACTTCAACATGCTTTCCAATGAACAACAGGTTGCGGACTAAACCACATTTTAAGGATTCCAAAAACGCGCTTGCAATATTTCATTATTACATTGAACTTGCTGAGACTCGGATTTAAAACATTGAACTAAATTGATTTTCAAAACACTTCTACTGTTAAAGAAGCACTCAATACTTTTTGCTAATTAAAAATGTTTATTTATATTTTAATTAATTAGCACTTGATGTACACTCATACGAGACATTTAAGCATGTCAGTCCAAAGAAAGCTGTTTTATTCTACATGCAGCTGATTTTTCCCGGTCATGGGCGCCACCATGTTGGAATTCATCAAGTTACCAGTAATAACAATAACATCAGTAGCACATGAACAAACTTCAAGCAATCAGTCCCACAGGAGTCAGTATAAAGGTCAAAACCACAGGAACTATTGGGACGAATAAGACTAAATGGCTAAATGTAAATAAAAACTTACTGAGTGCACCTTTAAGGCTGCCTTATAGTGACATTTGCAGAGTCATTTAACACTTAGAATCCTAAAAAAAAGTATCTCAAGTGGCAAGTTACTTCAGAAACAGTAGGCCTACATGTCTTTTCTATTGGTGACTCAGGTTGTTTTTAAATGAGAGTAGGGTTAGCAGGGCAAACTCCGGGACAGCTGTAATGCGCCCAAACACATAACTGGAGGGATCATAGGCAGGTTGCCTACCTGAGATACCGGGCCTACAAACTCCTCTCGATCTGTATGGAGACATGAGCGAACTCCTGGTGCCATCGCTCATGTGCAGCTCGATTAGCCCCATGTGTCTCGTTCTTCATATGTGGAAGTGCAGCAGATGGTCGGAGATGCACCGTGTTACGAGGCTGTGGCGGTATGTAACGCTGTTCTAATTGAAACATCAATATTGCAGCAGAATCCCGCAGTGGAACAACACTGCAAGTTTGGACAAAGATTACAGATGAAAGTTCTCCTGGAAATTACATCTGGGAACAGTTTTCGAGTAAATCGCTTTATGATCCTTAATGTAGTGTGGACTGCATATGTAAGCATTAAGTGATGGGTTACCAGCATGTGTAGGACAATAAAATAGTCATCATGGCCTGCAATGCTTTTAATAATAACACTTTGTACCTGCTTGTCACTCTTAGTAATCATCATACAAATACACAGAAACTTCCTAAGACTAAGTCTATTTGCCCATACTGAGAGAAAAATAAGATTAGAGATATACTTTTTTTGATGTTCATGTAAAAAAAGACCTAATGTATGCAAGTCTTAAAGGGATAGTTCACCCAAAAATTCTGTCATCATTTACTTACACTCATTCTAAACCCATAAGACTTTGGTTAATCTTCAAAACAGTCAAGATATTTTTAATGAAACCTGAGAGGGAACCAAAACTTAAGGCCAATTCACACCACACAGACAAATGCCAACAAACACCAACAAACTAGTTGGCCGTTGGATTTAGAGTTTTATGAAAAATAACTCATGATCACACTGCCCCAAAAGACACCAACAAACGCTGATTGAACATGTTTAGTCGGGTGAAAATAAACCCCGACCAATGCCAACAGACGCTGACAGGGGTAACACACTAATCCGACAAAACCCAACAAACACGTTTGTTGGCGTTTGTCTGTGCGGTGTGAATTGGCCTTTAGATGACCATAAAGACCATGAAATGAATTCATAAAAAAGTGTTTTAATCCAAGTCTTTAAGTTTTTACATGAATAAATGACACATTTGTAGATTCAGACTGTCCATTAGGATCTCGCTCAGCATCTCATGCACACAAGCACAAGCAAACAAATCCACACATGCACATAGTTGCTCTCTAAAGTTTGACCTTTTGGACAAGTTTGCTCTGTAGCGGAGACCTGAGATTTGTACTTGCACCAGTTGATCCTGACTCTGTTGCTTGATGTTTACTGTAGAGGTTTGAGTGTCAGCCCTTTATATGGGGTTCAAGTCTTGATATGAATGCATTTCTTTAGATCCCTGAGGACAAAATTCAAAGCTATTTGAATACAGACAACAAGATTAAAGAATTTTTACCAAACCAAAAACCATACAGTGAAATTATGCCCTATCTGACATTCCAGACACCCTTCCCCCAATCATGGACCAATGTCCACCCCAAAATGGTAAAGGTTCTCCCCACGTTAATGGATAAAACAAAGGACATCATTTGTAGGCCAAGTCTTGCCTGAGCCCTCTCCTCAGCCTCCGTCAACCAATCCAATACAGCCCTAAGGAAAATAACCAAAGCTCTGCGTTTGGACTGAGGTTGGAAGGTCTATTTGCCTCTCCGTCAAGCATCGATTTATCCTACTCTCCAATTTATTTCTCCTCCTCATTCCTGCGATCCATAAGGCTCCTGCCTCTGGGGGAAGAACCAGAGGAGAGACGGCGAACAGCCTCCCAACACATTCAAAACCTGATATACAGCCTTCCACAACATAAACCGATATACCTTTACTTCACAGAGGAGAAAACATCCCTGAAAGCATCTCATATACGGTATGTCTAATGCTAGCCAGACTGTTATAAATTACAAGGCGCTACACATGGTTTTTGCTGATTTATATATTGATAAAGATGTTGCCAATATTACAGAACTTTGAACCGTCAAGGGATTTCCTTGATCCTCATAATGCAATGCCAATCAACATAAATCTTGCATGCCAGTTATGCTGAAGAAAACAATCAATACAAATTCAGAGACATGGCTTGGAAGGTCCACATGCACATATGTTGTGTGGTCTTGCATATTTGCAAGTTTGAATCCATCTGGGATAATTTCCCCATCCCATTTCCCCCCTTTTCTCCTTATGGTTTTCTGCCACATCTCATCAGTCCTGTCAATAGAAGGGCCATAAATGAATAAAATAAAAACAGAAATACGTTCACTACTATTCAAAAGTTTTGATTGGTAAGATCTTGTGGAGCAGAAGACGTTTCAGTAATATTGTGAAATAATATTATAATTTAGTAGCCATTACTCCAGTCTTCAGTGTCACAAAATCCTTCAGAAATCTTTCTAATTTGGTGATCAAGGAACATTTATTATTATTATCAATGTTGAAAACAGATGTGCTGCTTAATATTTTTGTGGAGACCATAATACATTTTTCAGGATTTTTTGATAAACAGAACAAAAAAAAAAGCATTTATTTGATTTGTTTTTTAAAATGTGTCTATTCTTTACTGTACTTTTGATCAATTTAATGCATCCTTGCTGAATAAAAAATGAACATACGTAATTTTAGCCACTGTTATAGATTCCAATGTGTGCAGTATTTATTACCCAACAAGTAAGAAATCAGATTTATTCTGGCCATATCTATTTTTGCAAAGAACAGTCCTGATGTTCAGATCTAAAAGCAAGCAGCTCTCATTCCTGCAACAATCCTTCACAAAAGAGTCCTGAGAGAGGCCTGACATGTTCCTATACCTGAAATCGATCAATGCCGATCTGTGCAGGGGAAATTGAAATCTATAGAAATTAGATGGTTTCAAAGATTTATTGGAATACTAAATCACTCAGCGCAATCCAGGCTGTCGTACTGTACCTTCAAAGCTACTTTGAGGCTGCTGAGATGTCGTCAGCGTGAACCTTCTAATATCATAGGCCAGTCAGATGTATGGCAAGAAATTGTTTCTCATGACCTTGAGAGAGAGAGAGTTAAAGTCACCAACCATGACACAAAGTGAAAATACAGAGAAATTTTAAGCGCAAACCCCCAAAAATGAGACCAAGAAAAGAAAAGGAGAGATTGCCAAATGAGGCCTAAAAACTTAGCTTTTTGATTCGGAGGAGGAAAGGAGGGCACAATTCCATCCTCACTTGCTTTGTCCACATTTAATTGCTTTTTTTTTTTAACAGACGTGAAGGGAAAAATAACAAGACAACAAACCCCCCCCCACCCCCACCCCCCCAAACATAGCAGCGACAGCAGCTAATGGAGGGGGTGTAATTGTGAATGGAGGCATTCATCTGGAGATGCGGCTGGTAAATTGCTGCAGACAATGCATAGTGCAAGGATGCTCAGATCGCCGGCGTTTAGAGACGCTGGGGTAATTGCCCCTCCGCAGAGATGGAGGGAAATGAGCGGGAGAGAAAGGAGATGGGCGAGAGGGAAGGTGGAGAAAAGTGGATATCAGAGATGGGGCTGGCGAGGACAAGTCTAGAGACTGAAAGGGAGAGCTTGGAAGGAGAGGAAGAGGAAAGTGAGTGTGTGTTTACATGGAGAGAAGATGATGTGGGGGAGGGTGACGACTGCGGTGAAATAGGTTCTCAGCGCTGCACTTTGCAGAAGAAATAGCCGTCAAACCAAAGAAAATGGTATGATGGCAAAACTGTGTACTCGAGTGCAAAATGCCCTCAGATGCACGCTACTGAGAACTATATCAGAAGTCTAGACATTAACATTTAAAGAAAACATCCAAGGTCACAAACTCAGGGAGAAAGCGCGTAGTTGCGTGCAAACAGACGCACACAGCAAGGGATGAAAAGAAGAAAACAACAACAAGCATTCACAGACAAAACACATCTGTCAACAGAACAGCATCCTCACTAGAGAGAAACATCAGGGAGTAACAATTCAATTAAACACATCCTGGTTAAATTATGGCTACATAATCACTGCAATTCACCATTGCCTAGAATTACAAATTCACAACACAATGGGCTGAAACGCAGCAAGATAGACAGGACCATTGATAGCTTTGGCAGAAACGAGATGGTGTGTTTTGATACACTGAGTCGCTTGCAGCTATTAAAGTCTTGGGCTGCGTGAGAAGTTTCGAACTTCAGAAGTTATATTTTCATCAGAAACCGGCACTAAATGCCTCTATCTGCATTTAATTAGCCAATATATAGAGCTGTTCTGTTTGCAGTCCTAAAATATTGAATGGAATTAGCATTTTCAAGCCACGGCTTCCCTTGGGAATTCCCTCAGGAAAAATATGGGGTTTTAAGAATGGTGGTTTTGGATTTATGAGTAAAATAAGGTCTGTGGTTATTTTTGGAAGAGCTATTCTAAGTTTTGTCCTACAGCACAAACATAAGTTGCTGAACAAGGATGTAATCTACGGTTCAAAAGTTTGGGGAGAGTACTTTTTTTTTTTTAAATTCAGATAAATCAAATAAACGAAGCCTTTGTGATCATAATAGATTTCTTTCAAAAACATGAATAAATCCTACTGACCCCAAACTTTTGAATGACAGTGTACTTTGTAGAACAAAGCAGGAAAGTTTCTTCAAATGATGTTAAACTATTCATAAATCTAAAAACCTACTGAAAATTCTGCCTATGATGCATTAGACTAACACAATGACATCGTGACTCTATGAATTCAATTGTGTGTGCAATATGAAAGTTATGCAAAAACTGCAAACATATACACATGCTGCAGACAGTGCGCTTAGCACATATGCTCTGACATAGCAAGTCTGACTTGTGATATTTCCAGAGCCCCATTATTTCCTGTCCACACTATTCTACTCCACTCAACTATAAAATATAATGAAAGGTGTGATAGGAAATGAATGTTGAAGGTGAAAGACTAACCTACTGTTAAAAACGGTTAAACTGTTAAAAGCAAAAGTTGGCTTTTTGTTTCACCTTTTTATGTAGTACTGACAAAAAGTTTTCACAACTACAACCTTTGTTTGATGTTTGAGTCATGTTAATGCTAAAACAACGGTTTATAATAGTACATTTAAATTGGAATGGTTTTACTATAGTGTTGTTAGGCTTGATGTGTACGTGCTCTATGTCTTACACCAATTTTGAAAATAGTTAATCCAGTCAGATTTCTCTTAATGAAACTATCAGAAGAAAAAAAGCTATGGTATTAAACCTAATTATTTATTTCAAAAGGTCTTGTGTGTGTATGTGTGCTTAGAACAGTTGGCAGATGGACAAGCGGTGTGAACTGTGCTAATGCTCTGCTGAGTGTCCATGTCTCACCCCTAAATACCATCCCCTCCTCGGCATTGTGGTTAACAAGAAGGTAGTTGGCTCGGCACGGCCGACACACACCGCTGACACGAGACGGCAGGGGTCAGCAGGGGTCACGCGGTAATTACACATATAACTCCCTCTGTGAGCAGCAGGCCGGCTGAGCTTACAGCCACTGGTTACTGTGACACACACACTCTCACGCAGAGCGCCATATAGTGCTGACACACGCTGAGAGTGGCCGGTGCTCACATGGTGAGAAAGTGATTACAAGGCAGGAGGAGACAACAAAGCGAGCAGAGACGAAGAGGTGCTGAAAAGCGTGATTATTAGGAGTACGTATCGGCAGGGTGGAGTTCTGTGTGACTCTGCCGGTCCCAAACAAGCTCTCGAAAACAAACCTAAAGCCTCTTTAACCTGAAGATTTCTTCATGTTTGTGCAGCCTCCTCTGTGTGGTCTAGCTCGCAGGCCGTGATTGTACCCTTGTTATCTGCCACCTGTAAAAAAAAAAAAACACCAAAAAATGCCATGTCTGTAATTTCCTGACCACACGTTTATTAGGTCATGCATTCCTCAGGATTCAAACCCATGACCTTAGTGTTGCTAGTAACATGCTCTACTGTTAGAGTATGAATGTTTCAGTTTCAAAGTACTATTGGCATGGAAGTTTTACGTGCAAGAAATCTGAAAGATAACAATAATAAATCTATTATTTCTCTTGAAATGTTTACAACCATAATAATACAATATACACTACAAGGTAAAATGCAATAAAATCAACTTTCAGCAAAATATTAATTGGCATACTACACTTCTGCAGACAGTGAATGAACTACTGAGCACTAGAAATGCCAAGGTCATGGTTTGAATCCCAGGTAATGTATTAATTGATCAAATGTACTTTATATCTTGAATGAAATGTAATTCGCTTTGGATAGAAGCTTCAGCCAAATGCATAAAAGTAAATGTAAGTAGGATATGTTCCTGGATCAACATCCTTGATTAATATTCCTCTGACTTTATTGGTAGTTAATGCAATTAGGGCTGAGTCAATGGGATAGTTTACCCAAAAATTAAAACTCTGTCATTTACTCATCCATGTCGTTCCAAACCTGTAAGATGGACTTATGGACTTGTTGAAGCATCAAAGTGGTAGTTGCGTAGCTGTCAATGGAGGGACAGAAGTCACTCAGATTTCATTAAAAATATTTTCATTTGTGTTCCGAAATGAACAAATTAAAATTTTTGGGTGAACTATCCCTTTAAGGTTAGGACCGTGTTTGAACATTACCGTTGCTCCAGGACCAACAAAACATGTTGATTCAGGAAATTGTATTTCTTGGCAATATCATTGCCACCAGATGGGTAAAACTGTGGGTGGTGTAGTGGTTAATGACAAGTCTCGGTAACCAAAAAGTAGCAGGTTTGATTTGCGCAAAGAGCAGCCTATGTGCTATCACCATTGTGCCACTGAGCACAGCACTTAACCCTGGGTTGCCCCAGGGGGACTATTCCTGACATGAATGTAGCTACTGTAAGTCGCTTTGGATATAAGCATCTTCTAAATTAACAGAAGCATTGTATTTTATAATATTTTAATATAATAAGGTAATAGAATGCTTCATATATTTGCAGAGCAGAACACTTGAGGATGCTTGTAATACAAGAGTAACACCACATGTTTTAAGAAGGATCAGGTCAGAAAATCCCACAGCTGAGCACAGCATTGATTTGTTGTCGGTAAATAAACCACTGGACACCACTGGTGGATCAATACCCTTTCTAACCTAACCAAGAGAGAAGCAATACATACAGCAATGCTGTTCACTTCCTTTAGCATTTACAGCGTTTGTTAAAGATTTCAGCATGCATCTTAAAAACTGGGACTTCTATCCCAAATCTGTAGTACCCTTGATAGTGTAAATAAAATATTAAAATATATTTTTTTGTTGCATTGTACGTATTTATTATTATTAAATATGTAAAAAGCATTTTTTTATGTTTTTGAAACATTTTTTGTAGTCTCTTATATGTGCACCAAGGCTACATTTATTTGAAATTTAAAAATGTAATTTATTCTTGTGATGGCAAAGCTGACATTTCAGCAGCCATTACTCCTGTCTTCAGTGTCACATGATCCTTTAGAAATCATTCTAATAACTTCTAACTGATTTTAAGCTCAAACATTTCTTATTATTATTAATGTTGAAAAGAGTTGTGCTGCTTTATTTTTGTGGAAACCATGATATTTTTTTCAGGGTTCTTTGATAAATAGAAAGTAAAAAAAAAAATGTTGTGTTTACTGTCACTTTTGATCAATTTAATGCAACCTTGCTAAATAAAAGTATTCATTTATTTTATAGAAAATCTTACTGACCCCAAACCTTTGAAAGGTTGTGCATATACAGTGGTGGCCAAAATTAATAGAACACCTGACAGATCTGAAAATATTAACCTTTTTTGCCTCCAAAACATGATTTCATTTCATAATGTTCATGAAACATGCAGATGGTTGCTCTGACCATCAAATATGAGTCGTACTGTTTTTATCCACTTTTAACTTTAATATTTGGAATGTCCACCTTTTGCAGCAACCCTTTTTGTCAATATATTTCCTCTGAGAAATTCAACACTAATGTTATCCCATGCCTTCTGCAACTGAAGCCAAAGGCTTTCCTTTGAATGTACAATAGATCTGTCCAGTATATTTTCCAACTGGGGTTGATGGGGTTGAGGTCCGGACTTTGAGGGGGCCAGTCCATCATTTTCAATGTTCCAGCAGATTCCTTCCGTCGCAGGTAGTTCCGGCAATAGTTAGAAGAATGTTTCTGGTCATTGTCCTCTTGGAAAATAAATCCAGGCCCAATAAGACGTCAAGTAAGTAAGATGCCAAGTGTTCTAATAATTTTGGCCAGCACTGTATATATAAACTTGCGCCACAAATGCAGCATCACAGTCCATGAAAAGGGCCCATTGTAGAATGTAGACATGCAACGACGCTTTGAATTGTTTCTAGGACTGTTTCTCATTCTCAGACATGGAACGTGACATGGATTATGAGTTTATCACTCAACATGAGCAATACAATATCACGTCACGGAGGAGCGCTACATCTAAAGGCACTCAGAGAACGACAGTAGCCACAGGGTCTGAAACAGATGAAAGCAAAGGTGTTTATAAATGAGAATGCAGGCATGTTCGTGAAGCGAGCGAGAGATTGCAGGAGATGGATGGTGCTACAGCGGGAACGAGCGAGATTAGGGACGGGAGAGATTGGTGGAGATAGATGAGGAGAGCTGTGTGGAGATCAGGCAGAAATGAAAGCGATATCATGAGAGTGGAAGAGATGGCAAGGTAGAGGTGGAGAGAAAGAGGATGTATAAGGCGTGATGGTCATATGGTGAGCGGCAGACGAGAAAGGAGGCGGTAGAGGTGGGACGGTGGGGTGTGCCAGCAGGGCTCTTGCTGGGTGTACATATGTAGAGCAGCAGGGGAGCAGGAGTGTTGACGACTATAGCGCTGGCTAAACCCCAGATTTCCCTTTCTCCCTCTATCACATCAGTCACTCTCCGCAGGACCACGTTTCCTTGCTCGTCTTTATCTCTAGAATGACATATAACAGGTTTTTGCACCCAGACTTCATCACATGTACAATTCATATCAAATAAAAAAATAAAAAAACACAACATCCCTAAACTCATTAGCTATGCAAATACATGCAAATATATGCACCTCTACGAATCCACTTTGGGCCAGTGTGTGCTTTCCCAGAAGTCATGTATGTGAGTGAGGGGGAATTCTCTTTTTGCTATACCGGAGATCATATGGGTATTCCCTCCCTCTGTCTGAGTGATGCTGCTCATGTGACGGTGGCGGTGTTTGTGTGTAAATACGGGTGCTGTCAGTCACAGACGTGCCCGTGTGGGCCTTGCGCTTTAGGCTTCACATTATTGAGTCTCGCAGACCGGGAACCCTTGGAGTCTACCCAGGATTCTGTGTAAACACAGCAGGATGCTGGAACACTGGCTCAGAGCCCTGTCTTACAGGCATGGTTCTGCAGCAAGAGCGGGCCGTTATGGTGAGGGGCGGATGGGGAAGAAAAAGGGGGTTGAACGTGCGTTAATGATGTTTTTTCTGACTGGAATTTGGTAAAAATTATCTTAAAGGGATAGTTAACTCAAAAACAAATATTCTTCATTCACTCACCCCGATGTTGATCCAAACCTGTGTGCTTTCATGTCAATTTAGATTTTTTTTATTTTTACTTATTTTAGAACTTTAGCTCAAACTTATTTTATTTCAGTTGCGAAGGAAAAATACAATTTTCAGTACATTTTTTACGTTTTAGTTAACATTAACACCATTGCTTATATGACTGAACAAAATGAAGCATTGCTTGGTAATTGGTTGACCTAAATTGGTATTATCTAATTGTGTACCTAAATTTAACAGCTGACAGCTGATTGGTTGATTGGCTGATTGGTTGATTGTAATCCATTACATACCTTTCTATCTTTCTATCATACCTTTCTAAAGTTATCTGACATTATCAAGATGAATTTGTTCTGACACAGTTTAACTCTGAGTTCTTGTCATATTTTATTACCATTTTATAAACTGTAGCGAATAAACTGATAATGTGAGAAATGTTGAAGGTGTCTGAATAAATTTAGGTTTGATTGTATATAAACAGTTCACAAACTTTGAATAATGTTTTGTAGGACATTCTGTAAGGTTTTGAAGCCCCTATAAGTGGCAGTTGATGACATCACAACTCAGACCCTCAGTAAGTCATTCAAAAAAACCATTTTGGACTATCTCTGTATTTATGTGAGGGGAGCTGGGTCTCAGTCACAAAGCCGACAGTAAATCTTTGGGAAGGGGGGTCGGCATGTGCGTGTGTCCATCTCTTTTCATCTTCAGACCTCTATTTTCTGTGAACCACCGACCGTTTACTCTCATTTCTCTGCAAATATATATACACGTAAACATTCACATGCACACAAACAGAGACACACACACACACACACAATCTCTCTCTATGCAACAGTGACTTTATGTATCATGTGATCCTGATGTTGCCTCCATCTATTGGGTAATAAACAGAAAAACTGAATTTCCATTTGACATTTCAGAGCAAAGGAGAGAAGAAAGAAAGGACACCTAGTGTGAAAGCAAGAGAGAGATATAGTGAAAGAGATACAGATTTGGCCCATGAGAGAGGGGATCATGGCATACGGAGAGACAAAGTGCCACATAGGTGTTCTGGCCTAAAATCTCACATGACTCCGGCTCCTCACAACAGATTTTGTGGCTGCTTGAAGAGAGCAGAATAATAAAATAAGACAAAAAAATAAAAAAAGAACTGCTTAATCAGACAAGCTTTACAGAACGTCATGTAAAAATTGTTAATAAAGTGGTAAAAACTGAATTAATATTATTTGTACATGGGCTGAAATAATGTGTGGCATTGGAAAAAATTGTTATCTGCAGCTTTCCTTGAAAGAAATCTTTCAATTCTAATAATATGGCAGAAAACAACAGTTGCTAAAGTAGGATTGGTCAGTAATGTTTTTTAAGGTGGAGCTTAGTGAAGGGTCAAATGCACAGCTCCTAGACTATGTATACTGGTGTGTGTGTGTGTGTGTGTGTGTGTTTAACCAACAAACGAGTGAGTTACAGGTTGTAAAGACACATCACCACAATTTACAAGTGGTTTCCATAGAGACACATCCATCACTCAAAGTCTGATAAAATAACTAATGAATTGGACACAAAAACAGTCCAACACAGACCTCCAGAAGAGAAAGAGCACACACACTTTCACACACACTGACCTGCACATGGTCCTCAGGGTTTTGCTGTCAACTATAAGCCTTTGGACCTATTCCACCACCTGAAACAAAATACATACTTTCTTTTTATCATACAAGGAAGACTGGGGTTAGTCACTTTTTACTCCAGCGATATTGTGAAATATTATTACAATTCGAAATAATTTTAAAAAAGTGTATATATTTTAAAATGTAATTAATTCATGTGATGGAAAAGTCAGAATTTTCAGCAGCAATTACTTCAGTATTCAGTGTCACATGATCATTTGGAAATCATTCTGATATGCTGATTTGGTGTTCAAGAAACATTTATATATATTTTTCAGAATTTATTTGAAATATAGAAATCTTTTTGTAACATTATTAAATGTTAACTACCATTCTGTCATCTTTTATCAATTCAATGCATCCTTGCAAAATAAAATAGCAATTAATTTAAAAAAATGTGCAGGTTGTGGTATGGGGTAAGTTGTCACAATGGAACTTGCAATTAAACAGCCTATTATTGGATTTCAAGCTAAACTAACTGAAACAATTATGACACTTATGAATTCATGAAATATTGTTCAGACCAACCAATTTGTAATAAGTAAATTATATAAATTTAACAAATTTGAGATATTTTAAGATACAACCCTTCTAGCAGTGGTCTCACCTGTAACCCATGGAAGACCACATTACAAACTATGCTACTATCTTCTATTGTCAATGGACATTTTTGCTTTGCACCAACTAGCAACTTTAGATCCTGTTGAAGCACCAGGCCAGCACATAACCAAAAAACTACACCTATAAAAATGTAGGGCTGGGAAAACAGAGCGAGAGAGAGAGACAGCAAACCTGAACTGGTATCAATAATTCAATTGTGTGCTTGTGTTTGTTATTGGACTTGACTATAGCTTTTCCTGTGTGTGTATACAGTCTGATAAGCATCAATTCCAATGTGTCTACAAATAAATCAACATGTTAGCATGTCTGTACTCTCTAAGGTGTGAATATGTACATATGAGAATGTGTGTGCTCAAAGGCCTCCTGACTGATATTCTGCCACATCTAATGGCCCTATATGAAGAGGCAACAAGTCATTTGCAGAGATGATGTTGTCCTTTGACACAATCACTTCCTATTCTGTCCGGCAGAGAGGGGAGGCGTTTGCGGTGGGTAATTGCATTGAGAATTGATTTTAAGCAATGTGCCGTCTCATGGGCTGTAATCAAGCACCATTATTCACTGTTAACTAAAGCGCTCCACGCAGGCCAACACAAAGACATGACTCCTGTTAAACAGCCTGGCTCCCTGTGCACTCTCATTAACACACACACACACACACACATCTCTCGAAGAATGACTAAGAGCTCTCACACAACACAGGGAGGTAACGTTTGAACAACATACCCACAAACGTTCGCCAAGAATATGAAGTGATTAAGCTGAAATCAGGCCTCTCGTGAGCTCTTATCGGCTGGAAATGAATTGGCTCATTTGCGGCATAGCGTGAAAGGAGAATGTTTGTTGTGGCTTTGAGTAGGAGCTTCCTGAACGGATTCCAGATCCATGTTAACGTCTATCAACAGAACTGTTACAGTGACCTACTGATTCACCGATCAGAGCTTGAGATCGGCCTGGAGAACCTTGTTAGCATCCAATCTGTGGTATCTGTCAGGAGTTATTAAGCATAGAAACACACGAGACAGGTGTAGCGAACTTCATACATCTTGTTTACTCTTTCACTTCCGTTCTCACACACATTACGTCAGAACACAACACTTCCAACAGTTCTGACTTCCTTTTCAAAACAGTCCACAATACAATTCACTTAGGAACACAACACAATCATATCACAACAGTAACACCTAGGTTTAATCATCTGGGTTTAATCATCAGTCAGATAGGACGCTGTGCCATCAGTAAATAAAATATTTCCTTACATCTCACACCCATCTTCTAAACCACCAGCATGGGCTATTAAAAGTTCAGGATACTACCGATATGTCCACACCAGTAAATGTGCTTGGGCGTCTGACTGAGGGACAGGAAAGAAAATGCCTGAAAAGAAAGTTTTTTTGTTTTGTTTTTACTATTGATGGCATATGTAACATGTCTGGAGACTGAGTTTATATTCATTCAATATATTAATTCAATAGACTTCTGACACCTTTTTTTAGCAAGCAATCTGATTTTGCACATTTAATGTCCTGATGTCACAATCGTGCACAAAGTTCAGAATACCCCCACCCCCCAGAAGGTTTGTTGGCTTTCCACGTTTTATGGGAACTTTCCATAGAAACACAACCCTCACAGAAAACTTTCTGCATTTTTACATTTTCAAAAAAACTGAAACGAAAAAAAAGTATGATTTATAAGCTATTTTCCTCATGGGAACAATAAAAAATGTCCTCACAAGTTCAAACATTTCTGGTATTACTATCCTTGTGGGGACATTTGGTCTCCATAACGTAGGGTTTACCAGGACACAGACACAGACACACACACACCTGGTTTCCATGTTTTATGGGGACTTTCCATAGATATAACACTTTTTTTTTACTGTACAAACTGTATATTCTATCCCCCTAGACTAACCCCCTCACCCTAAACCAACCTATCACAGACAACTTTTTGCATTTTTACATCTTCGAAAAACATTTAGTATGATTATATTCCATTTTCAAAAAACAATTGTACAATTTATAAGCTGTTTTCCTCATGGGGACCAAAAAATTTCCCCACAAGGACAAGGATTTTGGATATTGCATCTTTGTGAGGATAATTTGTCCCCATAATGTAGGGTTTACCAGGACACACACACACATACACACAAACATATATAAATATATGTATTGAATAATGTATTTATATAATAATATATATGTTTTATCTATTTATTACTAGATATATATATATATATATATATATATATATATATGTGCATTGCATTTTGTTGCGTATGGGGCTGCATAGCTGCAGACCAGTCAGGGTGCCCATGCTGACCCCTGTCCACTGTCGAAAGCGCTAACAGTGGGCACATGAGCATCAGAACTGGACCACGGAGCAATGGAAGAAGGTGGCCTGGTCTGATGAATCACATTTTCTTTTACATCACGTGGATGGCCGGGTGCGTGTGCGTCGTTTACCAGGGGAACACATGGCTCCAGGATGCATTCAGGGAAGAAGGCAAGCCGGCGGAGGCAGTGTGATGCTTTAGGCAATGTTCTGCTGGGAAACCCTGGGTCCTGCCATCCATGTGGATGTTACTTTGAAACATACCACCTACCCTGCAAAGCAAGAATGGTTCTGGAATGGTTTGAGGAGCACAACGAGTTTGAGGTGTTGACTTGGCCTCCTAATTCCCCAGATCTCAATCCAATCGAGCATCTGTGGGATGTGCTTAACAAACAAGTCTGATCCATGGAGGCCCTACCTCGCAACTTACAGGACTTAAAGGATCTGCTGCTAACATCTTGGTCTTCGTCTTCTCTTCAGGGGTCTAGCGGAGTCCATGCCTTGACGGGTAGGGCTGAAGCAAAAGGGGGACCAACAAAATCTTAAATATATTTGCCTGATCGGGATATATATATATATATATATATATATATATATATATATATATATATATATATATATATATATATATATATATATATATATATATATATATGCAGTATATATATATATAAAGTATTACATATATAAATATTGCTAATTGAGGTGAGTCTACTTGCATGGGTTAAGTGGAATCAATGTACAGGGAGAGAGAGCGAGAGAAAATAAGACAGAGTGGAGCCAAGTGAGTTGGTGACTGACAGCAGTAGTGCTGTGTGTACCCAGCATGCAGCTTGTAAAGCTTCGGCCCCCTGCCTTCCCACGTATCGCATCTGTGGCCTGATGCTCTCTGCCTCCTTTAGCCTCTCACTGACCAGTGCTTTGAAAATCTCTCCTTTCTCTCCCCTTTTCTTCTCTCTCTCTCCTCCCCTGGCTCCTCCCTCACGCTCCGCAGGCCTTTTCTTCCCCCAACTGTCTGGGGACCCTTTCACTTTTTGTCCCTCCCTGACCTCCCCTGGACCACATTCTGTGTTGTTATACACACCATCTGCTTTGGGAGGGGGGAGCAGCAAGCCTTTCCGATCCACGTAAAATGGTCAGTGTGTCGGCCCTCCTCCCACCTCATCCATAGTGTCACTTTGGGTTTCAATGCAAACGACGAGCTCGGCCCTCAGAGCGGCTTAGAGAGCGCGATTAAAGGTGGACTCATCTCAAACTCACACCCCTCGGGCTGCAGTGGTATGTCCCGTTAATTCCCTGATAGAAGTCTCTTTTAAGAGGCACTCAAGCCGCACTAAGCAGCTGCCTGCGAGTTAGGTCATTTTCCCAGGAGCGGGACAGTGGGCTTTGGCAGGACCTCAAAAAAAAAACCACCATCTGTTATTGGACTGAAAAGGTTGGTGACACCTTCTGTGGTACCAACAACCCCTAATTAAGCGAAGGGGAATGCAGGCGCAAGCTGCGAGCCGACTGGCCGGCCAGCCTTACACATTGCCCTGGTGACAAGCCAAGACCATTCCTCATCCGTCCCCCTCTCCCCATCCACATCTGTGCACCAGGGCGCACCGAACGGCCGTGACTGAGACCTTCCGTGAACCTTCTCTAGTGCTGATGCTAGCTGCGCTTTCCACCTATAGGACGACAAACACAGCAACAAAGTCATGGTTTAAAAGAACAGAATTTTATGCTGACACCCCAAAAAGACAATTATGAGAGAGAAACTGTGATTCAGAGTCAGGTTGCCTTTTCTGAGTAACAGAGGCAACAGACACCATTCCAGCTCTTGTAAACGTAAAGCATTCTTAATGTTAAAGACACAATATGTAAGATTTTTAGATTAAATTATCCAAAAAACCACTAGAATGATATATATTTTGTTGACCTGTGTACTTGCATTATCCAAAATGTTTCCAACAATGTATTCTTGCGTCGCCTGTCAATGACGTCATATCCGCACTACCCTTGATTTCCGTGTAAACCATGGAAACACCAAAGACTCTTTGATATAGTATGTATTTTATTAGATAGTCGAGCCACAATTTGGATATACATTTATCAACAGAAAACGAATCATTGTTATACAACAAAACACGATTAGTCTTATTGTTTGAATCACTTGTTTTCTTGATTCACCACGAGTAACGTTTTTACTATGCCTCAGAGGCTATTTAATCAGAGAGAGCTTTCTCCATCTTACAATATATTTTAAATTTAATTGCATGTCATTTAGCACCAGTCATTTAGTCATCCTGTTTTTATTAACATGATATTCTAATATCGATTTAGATTAATGCAAAGTACAACAAGTCTCTAATACCAGCCACTGAGCGAACGCACAGAGTAACGTTATAACATAACTTTCAACACACTGAAAGTGTGAAGAAAACTGCAGCATAAGCATAATAAAAGCTCCAAGACCTGTGTATCGCGCAGGTCTCTCTCATTAGCATTAGCTCCAAAGGGCTTTTGGCGCACCCTGCTTCATACCACTGTTACGTTAATAAAACTTTAATACATTCGCTCATTCATGAACATGATTTCTGCCCGGGTCCGTCGGATTCCTTTCCATCAGCTGCGGAGGTGAAGAGTCAAGACTACAACTCCCATGATTCCACGCACATTCACAGCGTCATCAAGCTACGCCTTTGTTTTGAATAAGCGACCTTACATACTGTACCTTTAAGACATGAGCTGATTGGTCTCTTTGCATTTTTACCATATTTGAATTTTGATCTATGGACTTTAATATTAGTATAAGTAGTTTACTAGCCTTATCATGGGATAGATATAGAGTCAATCAACAAAAACTATTTAATAGATTTCTTGATTTTAACTACAATTTGACTGTTTATGATTTTCAAAGAACATTATTTTCAACATCTTGTCATTATTAACACATCGTAATCATTATTTTCATAAATCATAAAAAAAATATGAAAAAAATATTTTTCAAGAAAAAAAAAAGTAATTTTTACAAATAATGTGAATTATTAATTAAAAAATATCATTACGTTTTTGGAGAGTCATATGACCTGACACTTTATCCAATTGCCAAATATCCAAAATTTTTAAGAGATTTAAGACTTCAATATACTTAAATAGCAGATTGAGTATTATATTCATCTTTTTATGAGCCAGATATATGTTCAAAATATATTTTAAAACAAGACTGACAAATCTGATTGATTCATGATTTCCAAGAACATGTAAACAACACCATCATTACAATCATTACAATTTTTATTGTAACTGTAGTTACAATATAGCTCGGTTTCACCTTTGTGATTAATTAGTGTGATTAAGTAATTAAGACAAAAGGTCTTAATTAAACACATGCACACTGGGACCTTGAAGGCGTTAGCACTACAGAGACTGCATTTTGGTGTTCTCTCTTGCTGGTTTAATGCTTTAATGGCATCCTTTAAACAAAGAAAACACATTCTCTCAAAACATTCGCCTTGCAAGCTGCATCTAACCATCTGTGGCGCTTTAGATATTTGATAACACACTGCAACATTAACAATGCTGAAGCTAAATCACACTGTAAAGCATTGGGACTCTTTGCTGGGCTGAAGAACAAATCAGTCCATTTGACAAATGACCACTGGCTTTCAAACAGCGCAGAGGAAACAGAGGTGGTGCTAAAAACATCCCGCCGAAATGTCAAAGCAAATGATATTGCGTGAAGTAAAAGGCCTTAATGAAAAAGCTGGCGGGGGGAGATGACAGTTTTGGCATGGCTGGTGATATAGTGAGCGCTCTATTGCCTCACACCTGCACTCAGATCAGTGGATTGAGCTGAAAGTGACTCCATTAGAGGGACCGTCACTGTATCGCTGCTCACTCTCAGTCAACTCTTGACTGCACAGTTGAAGTCGGTTCAAAATCGCCTGTCCGACCACTTAACGAAAACCCATGTAATAAATTTGTTTTGGGAATCACATTATGAAAAACAAATACATCTTGGTGCTTTCAAAAAATATGTCACATAACATGCAGTTGAAGTCATCATTTTGTGTTGAGTGCATGAAGAGTATAAATGAGCAAAATATTTAAAATGTATTTTTTTTTTATATACAGTATAAAATGATTAATCCAAATATTGAAAAAGATTGTCACATGCTGTTGCAGTCATCCTTTTGTGTTCAATGCCAAAGAGTTGTTATATAATAGAAATACATGGTAATAGTGTAAATTAGCAAATAAACTATTTAAATATATATATATAAAATGAATACATTTTGAATGTATAGTATATAGTTATCCATACACTACATATTATTTATAATTAATCTGAACATAACAGATATGTGTTTATATATTTAAATATAGTTTTATATGTGTATATTAAAATATAAAAAATGTACACACTTGTGTGTAGAGTATATAACTACAAATACTGAAACACCTTGATGCTTTTTAAAATATCAAAATAACATGCCATTGATGTCATCATGTTGTGTTCAACGCCACACACATGCACAGTCCACAAGCTTCCAAGAAGATAAGATAAACTGTGCAGTTTCTCCGCTCTATTAGAAACCGAAGATCCTTAAAGGGATAATAATAAGATGTGATTGGATCAGAGGACTTTTGGCTGTCCCATAGGGCATCGAGGTCCATTACACGAGACAAGTGACACCTGACAAGCTACTCCTGTTGGGGAAGCCTGACCAATCTTATTGGGTCATTTTTCAGCATGTCTTCTCTCTGTAGTACAGGCGCAACTGTAGGGGAGCCATACATCCAAGGCTCTGTGTCAGCTAATTGTGTGATAACATAAATTAACTAGATATGAGAAAAAAGGAAACTTTATTTATGAATTTCTTGGATTTCTTTATCCCTCCAGCAAAACATCAAAATTGCTACTTAGCATGAATTATACATTAGTGGAGGTTGAGAAGAGGGGCCCTCTCTCCCCCGCGGGGGTGGGGGTGGCGAGGCGGCTGCCCGCGCGTGTGCCAGCTCAAAAACCCCCGCAGAGAGGACCCCGCCCCACCACAGGAAGTGCAGCGCTCCACTTCCCCCGTCCCTCTGGGCAAAGCGGCGTGTCATTGAGACACAGACACATGCATCCCAGTTTATCTGCCCGCCTGTCAATCAAGAGCGTGCAGAGACTGATGCACACACACACACACGACGCAAACACAATAAAGAATGTCCACAACAACAAATGCATATGAATATGCACACATGCAATATAAGCATTCTTACACACAATGACCAGAACACTCTTGTTTATAAGATAAAATACTATAGCTAGAAATGGAAAGAAAAATCCCAAATGAGATCTTTCTTATTCAATCGCTTCTACTAAACAGCGGAAAGATTAAATGTAGAGCAAATGGATAATTTCTTCTCAGAACTTTCTCCTGAGAAAAAGTTATCTCAGGAGTTTCATAATAGATCTCACAAAACTGTGACCCAATCTGCTAAAATGCAAAAGTCTGCAGTAGAAAGTTAAATATGAACTCAAATATTTCTCACCAAATTCTCCCAAGACCAAATTATCTGCTGGACTATGCTATGTGTGGGTATTTGTACAGTACATGATGTTTACATTTGGATATGCTGAAACGTACAATATGAATGTACCTAGCAGCATCTACTATGTAAAAGTGTACAATCAATTTTAGAAATGTAAAAGTCTTTACGAATTATGAATATATTTATGTCATTATATTTTACTATTATATACATTTGAGCCCCTAAACCCACAGCTGCCCTAAACTTAACTATTTAACATTATGTTTATATAAAAATGGGGGATGGACAATGGGTCTCATTCATTCATTTATATTATATATATTATAATAAAAAATTATATATACAATTATATTTAAAATGAATAAATAATACAATTTAATTTAATCTTAAATATATTTCAGCAGATAGCTGGCTAATCAGAGGTCTGTATAAAATGTGTTTATTGTGTTTGAACTGGTTTTGAGAATGGAACACTTGCCATTGCTTGAGGATCTGGCGAGAGCGTGTCTGCAGAGAGCGACGAAAGGCTGTAAAGGAAAAGTGTGGAAAGCCCTATTTAGCAGAACAAAAACACTCCATTATGCTGCTTGATACTGCAAACAGGTATTTGTTATGGTATTATTTTAATGAATTATCGAAATCATAAACACTGGTTTTGTAGTGCAAGTAGTGCACAAGTATAGTTTTACCATTCACTGCACATTGTTTTTCTTCTAGGTATTTACCTCCACTATCGAGCGGCTAAAGAATCATAAGTTTCAGACATTCACAGAAAATAGCTTACTTTTGAAAAATAAGGTGAATAAATATTTTCAATAATTAATACAAATGAATATTCTACAAACCTACAGTACATTCTACAAGATGTTTACACATAAAATGCTTAAGTTCTAGATGCTGTCAATACATTAATTACATATGTTTCAGTGTTTAAAACATAGAAACAACTTATGTTCAAATTACTAATGATCACTTTAATACGTCAACTATTTGTGTCTACTGTACAAGAAACATCTAAGGCTCTATTACGTCTTTTGAGCTACAAAAGACCAATCAGTGTCCAATACAATTTGTCTTTATGTAAATCTGATCAGCTTATCCAGCACCACCTAATTACAGAGAGAGAAAGCCAAAGAATCGTCAGGTTCAAAGTTCAGAGTCAATCTGCCACAATCACATTTAACCTCTCAATATGCCCCATAAAACAATATTTTGGCCAAAAGCAATGGGCGTCCTTTCATATGGATAATTACCATAAACTGTCACAACACTCTCATATCCAAGACAAACTCCCACACTGCACTAAAGAAATGCTCAGTCTGACATAAACGAAAACAAGTTTCTCTCTCACACACATTCTCAGTCTAGCACCCTCCTACACCACTCTTTAAAAGTGAGCATTTATGATTTAACCATTAATGGTGGAGGCGCATTTGTGTTTGTTTTCCATCATTATCTCTATCCTGTGCCACTCAGAACCACAGGATCAGGTTAGAAAGGCAGAAGTGCTCTCTCTGTCCCACGCCATATCTTTAATTAGCCCGACACTCTCTAGTAAAACACACAGAATCCGCCGGCTCAAAGTAATTGGCTCAGAGAGAGAAAGTGAGGAAAAAAAAGGATTCTTTAATTAATTTATCTGCCCGCGAGAGCAACCCAGAGAGCAGCCGCAGGCCAGTTTACAAGCCCGTCAGGGTGCTCTCGCTCACACATACACAACACCACCACCTGAGAATATATGGCCTTGTGAGAGAGCAGAGGAAATCTGAGAATACATTAAAAGGAAGGCACTTAACCTCACACACACACACACACACAAAGCAGTCACGGTATATAGCAGCTTTGATTGGACGTTCATTTGCAGTGTTCGGTTTCAAAACAGCGCACGAACCTACTGACTGACAGCTTGTTTGAATTTGCTATTCATTCGGGCAGAAATATGGGCATATTTTAAAGAGATACATTTTGTGTTTCTCCCAGTCTAATATTCCTCGTTGTTTTGAGCACACAGCGAACACATACATGCACACGCACAGTAACCTAAGCCGTAAAATGCACTGTAAACACTTGAAGAATATGAATACCATAATTATCAGATAATGTGAGAGAGGAGTCATGTATCACTTTGAAATCACAGATTTTCGCCCAAGGGCCAAAATATATGAACCCTAAAAAGACGTATCAAGTGTACAAACTGGCAAACAAACCTCATTAACATCTCCAGTGCCAGGCAGACAGACAAACGCGTGCACACACACACACACACAGCAGAGTTGCCAATGTGTGGTGCCACCGCTCTGACACAGTAGATCTCCTAACACCCTCTCATTATCCAATCAGAGCTCTGAGCAGTTCGGTGACAGACAGTGTGTGAAACTGCCACTCTTCAGAAGCCAGAGGAGGATGTCTGCCATCTCTTCTGCTGCAGGGACGCTGTGATTGGGCCATTTCTGTGATTGGCAGCATTTATTATCTAACAGGCTTGTGACTGCAAATGAAGGCGGAATGTCTTGGACAGTGATTGACGGGTCAAAGGAAGGATGTAGACTGGGATTTGATATTTCTTCTGTTATAAATGTTTTTTTTTATGTCTAATTTGTTGAAAATGGACACTGACTGTATGTGCTGGCATGCCTTTTTTTACCCACAAGTCTCTAGTTATCATGGTAGGACAGTCATTATTGTTATTCAGATGCAGTGGCAACAACTGCGATCATGGATAATAATTATTGATTGCATATATATATATACACACTACTGATAAAACGTTTGGGGTCAGTAAGAAATTCATACTTTTAATCAGACATGAAATGGATCTAAAGTGAAAGTAAAGACTTATATTTACAAAAGTTTTCTACTTAAAAGAAATCTTCATTTGGTCACTCTATTTTTCCAAAAATCCTGAAAAAAATCTATCATGGTTTCCACAAAAAATATTAAGAGGCATAAGAACATTAAGAGGTTTTTCACATTGATAATCTTAAGCACCAAATCAGAATATTAGGATGATTTCTGAAGGCTCATGTGACACTGCAGACTGTCTAAGTAATGGCTTAAATTGTATATAATAATATTTTATAATAGCCTTGGTGAGCATTAAAAAACATTAAAGAATATTGAAAAACCCTACCATCCCTTATATATATATAAACTGGACAAGTACAATAATTCTGAAATCAATAAAACAGAATATAAATGCAAAGACTAATTAATTAATATTTATTATATTGATATTAATATAATTTATAATAACATTATTGTTATTCATATTCTTATATATAACATGAGCAATCATTTAATGTTCATTTAGAGTTCAATATTACCTGCAGTTTCTGCAAACAGAAACTCTAGTGTCAGTGCTTCATTTCACCATATTTCAAACTAATTTGTTAAAGTTTTGATTAAAAAAATTATTATAATGGAAGCTAGGAGCAATTCAAACCCTTCCAAACACTGAGAAGCTTCCAAACTGAAAAACATTCCAAATCCCTGCCTGTTTTCAGATGTTTAAAACATCCTTACACTATACAAAATACAAATTTCAAAGTAAAGCGCTTGCATTAATTAATTCAATAAAACTACGCTTTTATCGTACGTGCCCTAAGCATGCACAATATGCACATTCACTTACTCACATGCAGCTAATCCAGTCACAGACACACACACACACACTCATGCACACAAGGGCGTTTCTTCGGTCTCCATGTTGGCTCAGGTTCATTTTGGCTGTGGTTCAGCCTCCATTGTGGCTCTGTTCCAGAGCCCTCTGTGTCTCAGTTTCAGGGTGCTGGGTTTCTGGCAAAGGCCCACGTGGACACTCTGCTCACAGTGGAGCCCTTTGTGTGAGGTGCCATTCCTGTTTTGTTTTCCCATTCCGGTCGTAATTAAACCACCTACAGTGCCTCACCGGCTACAAATTGGGCAGCGAACGAGGGAGCATGCGAAGATAAATGGCTCCAGGCATCTAAAACTCTGACAGGACTGATGGCATCCGACTGGGCCCGACCTCGGAAAGGTTAAAGACATGTTCGTTTAGAGAGCAATCAATTACCATGCCGGCATAGCCACTCTCACACAGCAAAACGTGGCCAATCTTCAGAAATGCCACTAATTTGTGGACAAATGATTGAAACGACAAAGCTATCAAACTCCTACTGCTTCGTAGCATAGAGCTTAGTGAAATCCAGTTCATTCCTCTCCCTATTTGCTCTTTCTTTTCTTCCGTTTCCCACTACCTCTCTTAATTCTTTTTCCTGTATTTGTCCTTGTTGGCTTGGCGGAGCATCTCAGCTGTTCTGCTGTGTTAGTAATTACCATTTCATTAAGGACGACAGTTTTGAGGGTAGAGGCACCGTTTCAACTGGGTCTAGTGGGAGAAGTGCATGCCAAATTCATTGCATGAAAGGCAATTATCCCTCTACGCCAGCAATTCACCATTTTGTACTTGGCGAGTTGATGACATTGATCAGAATTAGTGGAAATTGTGCTGAGTACATATCCTGGTATCAATAGTCATTCCCTGGACGGTTTAGCAGCTACATGGTAAAAATAGTAGCAAGCGCAAAGCAGACTCGCAGCAAACTTGAGCACAACAGTTATAGTTTCTGTTACAACTAACATACTGGTGTACAGCACTGTCTAACTAGATTTGGGCATTTCCCAGGTGCTTGTGCAACAGTTTACAAAATATTTTTCTGTTAACTAAGGACTACTGAAGAATTTCATAATTCAATATACACTGAACAAAATAAACGCAACACTTTTGCATTTTTCATGAGCTGAACTCAAAGATCTAAGACTTTTTCTATGTACACAAAAGGCCTATTTCTCTCAAATATTGTTCACAAATCTGTCTAAATCTGTGTTAGTGAGCACTTCTCCTTTCCCGAGATAATCCATCCACCTCACAGGTGTGGCATATCAAGATGCTGATTAGACAGCATGATTATTGCACAGGTGTGCAGTTTTACTGTATTGGGGGGCTGGGGCGGGGGGTCCGAAAACCAGTCAGTATCTGGTGTGACCACTATTTGCCTCACGCAGTGTAACACATCTCCTTCGCATAGAGTTGATCAGGTTGTTGATTGTGGCCTGTGGAATGTTGGTCCACTCCTCTTCAATGGCTTTGTGAAGTAGCTGGATATTGGCAGGAACTGGAACACGCTGTCGTATACGCCGATCCAGAGCATCCCTAACATGCTTTATGGGTGACATGTCCGGTGAGTATGCTGACCATGCAAGGACTGGGATGTTTTCAGCTTCCAGGAATTGTGTACAGATCCTTGCAACATAGGGCCGTGCATTATCATGTTGCAACATGAGGTGATGGTCGTGGATGAATAGCACAACAATGGGCCTCAGGATCTCTTCACGGTATCTCTGTGAATTCAAAATGCCATCAATAAAATGCACCTGTGTTCGTTGTCCATAACATAAGCCTGCCCGCCACCATGGGCCACTCGATCCACAACATTGACATCAGCAAACCGCCCACCCACACAACGCCATACACGCCATCTGCCCTGTAAAGTGAAAACCGGGATTCATCCGTGAAGAGAACACCTCTCCAAAGTGCCAGACGCCATCGAATGTGAGCATTTGCCCACTCAAGTCGGTTACGACGACGAACTGCAGTCAGGTCGAGACGCCAAAGAGGACGACGAGCATGCAGATGAGCTTCCCTTAGATGGTTTCTGACAGTTTGTGCAGAAATTCTTTGGTTATGCAAACTGTCCGGGTGGCTGGTCTCAGACGATCTTGGAGGTGAAGATCTTGGAGGTGAAGATGCTGGATGTGGAGGTCCTGGGCTGGTGTGGTTACACGTGGTCTGTGGTTGTGAGGCTGGTTGGATGTACTGCCAAATTCTCTGAAACGCCTTTGGAGATGGCTTATGGTAGAGAAATGAACATTCAATTCACGGGCAACAGCTCTGGTGGACATTCCTGCAGTCAGCATGCCAAGTGCACGCTCCCTCAAAACTTGTGACATCTGTGGCATTGTGCTGTGTGCACATTTTAGAGTGTCCTTTTATTGTGGCCAGCCTAAGGCACACCTGTGCAATAATCATGCTGTCTAATCAGCATCTTAATATGCCACACCTGTGAGGTGGATGGATTATCTCGGCAAAGGAGAAGTGCTCACTAACAGATTTAGACAGATTTGTGAACAATATTTGAGAGAAATAGGCCTTTTGTGTACATAAAAAAAGTCTTAGATCTTTGAGTTCAGCTCTTGAAAAATGGGGGCAAAAACAAAAGTGTTGCATTTATAATTTTGTTCAGTGTATATAAGTGATATTATAATTGGAGATACATTTTGCATTTCAAAAAGTTAAGGAAAAAACTGTTCACTAACATAAGTTCTTTTCAGTATCTTAATACTGTTACAGACAAATTAGGCAATGTGTAGAATTAACATTGGTAACAGAGTTTGACGGTAACAGTATTTACAATTTTTAACTTTTTAGTCAAAAACTCCATTTGCTAGCATAAATGCTAAGAGCACATGGCACTAATGAAATCATGATTGAAAAACTTTTAAACAACCCACTGTGTGATCAGTGATAAATTCTGTTTTCCTTTTGATAATGTGGTAACAATTTTGATGTTTTACAAAATAACTCTTGGTGTAAGAACTTTTTAGATTAAAATATTTTCCCAGAGAGAGCACAGATACCTTTCAGTGCTTCTTATCAGTGAGGGAAAGTGGCATCATTTCCTGTATATCTTACATAGTTGTGGGAGATAATTCCACCAATTTAAAGGTAAAGTATGGTACGGTAAAAGAATTGACCCAAGATTTATGGACACACTTTTTTATAAGATAAACGTTTTTTTAAACAATTTAATGATGTAGAATTAGGAAAATTACTATTTAGGGCTTTTACAAATATATAAATAATAGTTTATAACATAATATACACTCACCTAAAGGATTATTAGGAACACCATACTAATACTGTGTTTGACCCCCTTTCGCCTTCAGAACTGCCTTAATTCTACGTGGCATTGATTCAACAAGGTGCTGAAAGCATTCTTTAGAAATGTTGGCCCATATTGATAGGATAGCATCTTGCAGTTGATGGAGATTTGTGGGATGCACATCCAGGGCACGAAGCTCCCGTTCCACCACATCCCAAAGATGCTCTATTGGGTTGAGATCTGGTGACTGTGGGGGCCATTTTAGTACAGTGAACTCATTGTCATGTCATGTTCACTAAGGGGCCTAAAGTGTGCCAAGAAAACATCCCCCACACCATTACACCACCACCACCATCCTGCACAGTGGTAACAAGGCATGATGGATCCATGTTCTCATTCTGTTTACGCCAAATTCTGACTCTACCATCTGAATGTCTCAACAGAAATAGAGACTCATCAAACCAGGCAACATTTTTCCAGTCTTCAACTGTCCAATTTTGGTGAGCTCGTGCAAATTGTAGCCTCTTTTTTTCTATTTGTAGTGGAGATGAGTGGTACCCGGTGGGTCTGCTGTTGTAGCCCATCCGCCTCAAGGTTGTGCGTGTTGTGGCTTCACAAATGCTTTGCTGCATACCTCGGTTGTAACAAGTGGTTATTTCAGTCAAAGTTGCTCTTCTATCAGCTTGAATCAGTCGGCCCATTCTCCTCTGACCTCTAGCATCAACAAGGCATTTTCGACCACAGGACTGCCGCATACTGGATGTTTTTCCCTTTTCACACCATTCTTTGTAAACTCTAGAAATGGTTGTGCGTGAAAATCCCAGTAACTGAGCAGATTGTGAAATACTCAGACCGGCCCGTCTGGCACCAACAACCATGCCACGCTCAAAATTGCTTAAATCACCTTTCTTTCCCATTCTGACATTCAATTTGGAGTTCAGGAGATTGTCTTGACCAGGACCACACCCCTAAATGCATTGAAGCAACTGCCATGTGATTGGTTGATTAGATAATTGCATTAATGAGAAATTGAACAGGTGTTCCTAATAATCCTTTAGGTGAGTGTATAGTCTATAACACAAGCGCTGTAGAACAAGTTGAATAGCATTTTTTAGAAAAAAAAAACCCTCTGCCTTTAAGTATGAGCAACAGTAATAGTGAAGCTTAACTTGGCAAACACCACCGATAATAAAATGCAACACTTAGCAAGCACGACTACTAGTTGCTAGTTGCAAGTCAGAAAAAGTATTTTAAATTCTCTAAATATGCAAGTGTTTGTGTGTATGTGCATGTTTTATAGAGAAAGAAGGAAAGGGGGGGAGGAAGGGCTGAGTTATAGTGACAAGACTCTGTGCTTGTCTGTTGGAAACTGCCGCAGCTCATCTAATTGCATGTCTAGTCTGAATGATGGGGCACTTAATTCTTACACATTCCACACAATTGCTTTCCACTAACACAGGCCTTGGGAGAGAGACAGAGAGAGAGTGTGAGCGAACATGAGCATATGGTGAGATATGCAGGTATAAATAGGTTTTCCCAGCTATGGTCAAGGAGATTAAGCAGCAGCTTTAATGGACAGTGTTTCCATCCTGAGAAATGCAAAACCGTTACATAAGTGAGGCGTTGCTGGCACCTCAACCTAAAGAACGGTTCAAGGGCCCTCAGTGGGACAACCCTGGGATCATCTTCTCCAACTTCAGCTGGGAGGAGTGTAACGGGTCCAAGCTAATATATTCACCAGCCAAGATTAATTCATCCAAAGCACTTAATTACGCTAATTGATCTTTATTAGCACCAATTAGATTAGGACACTGGGGGAAAAACAAGGTCCTGATTCCTGTAGGCAGGGGAGGTGAGAAACAAGTTAAAAGGACAGACTTGATAGCTAGGTTAAACCTGGTCCACAACCGGGGACTCATTTCTAAAGATGTGCATTGAATGATCCTAAATGTGAATGTACTACAATTTGATGTCCTACCAACAATTTATAAATGTCCATTTGCACAAAAAAAATCCTAAATGCATTCCACTTTATAAATACATCGAATTCGAATGCAATGTGAATTGCAGTGTGAAGTTTATTGCTAGTTTCAGCCCAACGCAATTATCCTTTTCACATCCAGTGCAACGCTGTTTAAATAGCAAATGCACTCGAGCCCATCTGTTCGGCCATGGGTGTGCTGGTCTGAAAACGAGGTGTGTTCAGGCGCATTGTTGACGCGTTGCTATTTTGAGGCAACTGAAAACAACTGCGGCATTGACCAACAAAAACCTGGTCTACAGTCAATGGTGCAGTATGTTTTGTGTTATTTAAACGCTGCGTTAGTAATATGCGCCTATAGACGGGTGCACAACGCGCGCACACTCTGCTTATTACACACAGGGACGCGCAGCAGCACACAAACATTTTTAAATATTACAAATAAAAGGATTCCTCTCTAGAGAAGCGTTCAGTTTTTCCACTCGCAAATTCCACCATGTACATAGCGAATCCGCCATGGTGCAAGCACAACTGGCTTTAAAAGGGAATGGGAGATGACAGTCTCCCATTTAACCCAAGGGAATGGTTTATTGCACATTATGTCCAAAATACACCCATGACTCATTAAGAGACTAGGCACAACCCTTTTGGACCATGCGCCTGGCGACCCGACCGTTTTTTTCCGTCGTTAAACTAGCAAAAGTGTATTTGGACACGCCCATGCGCTCAGATTGTTAAAATAGGGCCCTGTCTGTTTATCTTTACATAATAATAAAAAATGCTGGATTATTTTAATTACTATATATACATATGAGTGCAAAAATTTAGCTGGCATACACATAAGAACATTTTCCTTTATAAATCGATATTAAGTATGTTGAACCAAAACATTTAAAGAGAAGTAATTTCTTGACAATTAAAAGTGTTACAGCCCACTGAATCATTCTCAGACTTAATGCTGACAACAATGAAATCACTTGGGAAAGAACTTATTTTGGGAGAGAACTTAACAGGAGACTTATTTCTTAGTACAAAAGCGGACAGTGGTACAAGAGGACTACCAAAGCAATATTTTAAGTGTGAAAATATAGCAAAAGTAACACAGAAATTCAAACAAACAAACTTGTGACAAGGCCCCTGAAATAATCAGACCTTCACTAAGTGATGAGTGATTTTTTTGCTTGACAAAGAGCAAGAGAAATACCAAGCGAGTGTCTCAGAGCCAGCAAAAGCTATGAAAAGAGTGACTGTTTATCTCACAGCGCAAGATGCAGCCTGCAGAAGTGTCATGCATGGTTGTTGTCCACACTGGAACTACATACTGTAGCCAAAGAAAGTCAATTACCCCTTTTCAAGGCCCATTTTTACAAAATATATACATCTGGGAAACCATACTGTAACAGCATCGAAAATTTTCTGGTGCTGCCAGAGGAGTACAGTGAGAAGTGCCTGGTTCACACAGTAAAGTTCAGTGGTAGTAAAGCTCTTATATAGGGATGTATGAGTGCTGAAGATATGGGGGAGCTGTGCTTTATCAATGCTGTCATGAATTCACACACCACTGTGTGATGTAATACAAAAACTTGAAACAGAAGATGCTACCCTCTCCTGACAATGATGATACGCATTCTCCCAAGTTGAAAAACCTTCTGTGGACATGTATTTCACCCAATCCTAATACTCTTGAGCACCTGTGGGGGACGAGTTGAGCAACACTCCCCATTAAAGAACAGGGCATTTAAGGAGGTCATCATCCAGGAGTTAAACAGGATGGATGTGACAATTTGTCATGAACTTACACTCCGTACCAAGAAGGGTCAGAGCAGTATACTTAAATTGATGGAGGACATACTAAGTACTAGAATATTGTGACCTGTGCTGGCAAAATTAGTCTGAATGCGCACAGGATAATTTCTAGCTACAGGCAAAACAAGTGAAAAATGTTGATTTTGAGGTTTTCACAAAAATGAGTTTATCAAGCCCTCGTCTAGCGATCCAAATGCTCCAAATAGCAATTAATCATCTAAAAGTATCTTTAATTGTATATTGCATTATATTTGTATATTTGTATTATACAGTGCGCAATACCGATATACACACATACACAGAATTACAGTACTTCAAAATATCTGTCTTGGCGAGTATTTACGCAAACATTATCTGTTATGTCTTATGTGAACGTTTGGGGAAAAACATCTGATGTGTAACATTATAAAACATCCGTGCGAGACAGTAGGTCTTAATATATAGGCTGTCTGTTTCATTAATGTTAATCAAACAATTGTGGTATCATTGGAAAAAAAAAGTTTAATATATATTTTTCCTATAAATATTTGGTTTTGATTGATGTGTGCCAAATTTGGTGTTATTGGGATATTTAAGGTATGGTTGCTAGATGATTTTGTTTTGGAACCTTCAGAAAACTTTAACTCGATTTTTCTCAAAATTAACGTTGCTGACTCTATCGACTTCAAACAGGTGTAGCTCAGTCATTTTTCGTACGATTCAAACCATACATCATTTTGAAGGGGTTTTAATAGAGAATGTGAAAATAACTATAACTCATTTTTGAAACTTTGCTCATTGCGACTCATCTTGCCAGCATGGGTCACATTTGTTGAATTAAATCTAGGGTGTACTCATTTCTGCAATCCTTCATTTAAACAAAACTGGCTAATTTACTTAATTTATGGATATTAATGACATTTATTTTTCTATTTTTATTAAGTATACGTTTAATACATTTCAATTTTGCCATCTTTCCATGAATGTTATTAGTGATCATTAAGAAAATACATCTTTTGTATTTGTTCAGAGGTGGTGTACTCATTTATGCTGTGCACTTTTCGCAACGGAACTAACTAAACATCCAAAACAATGCTATGTGCTGGGCTAAATGCACTCGTATGTGTGTAGCCTACACATGATGTTATTTTGACCAGCTGATAACTTGTGAAGAGCTTATAAAATGTGCTAACAAGTCAAAACAGCGGCAGGAATCTTTCTGTCACACACACAAATGAATATCTGCTGCAAGGAGATGCGGTTCTAATGCCTGTACACCAAACTGTGATGGGCAAACTTGCGACTATGATGAGAAAAAAGTAAAACATGTATGCTTGAGCATTCTGTCCTTTTTAGGGTTGCATCTTGTGACATATTTTCCTGTTTTTGATTTGTTTACATGATGCATTCTTTGATGATGCATGATGATTTCATGATGCATTCTCTGTGATTTTATTCTAAACTCACCAAAGTTCATTTGGAAGTGGACCGAGACCCTTCTTTTCAGCTGTCTCGGTCCGCTTGTTTGGTGCGCACCAGGGTTTGGATGGCAGCATTCACACTTATTCAAATGAACCACACTAAAAGAGCAATCGCACCAGGGTTCGTTTTAATTAAAACCTGCCAAGTCTGAACACACACCCTAAAATACCATCATATGCAGGTTATGCACATAGAACAAGCGTATTTATCCCAGCACACAGCATTGTTTTGGATGTCTCAAAACAGGCAATATGTCATAAAAGCCAACCAATCAGGTTGTGAATGTATCCCTATGCCTTTATCTGAACGCTAAGTGGACCAGGACTAAATGTTTTTTTGTTTTTTTTGGTCCAGACCAAACGAACCAAGCGAACCGAACTACAAGTGTGAACGCACCCTAAATCTCCTATAGGACAACACAAACAGGACTTGGACAACACATTATTGGTCTGCCTTCAACATGAATATTATCTGGTCCACTAGCATGTATTATTGTTTTTTTATATGCAATTAACTAACCTGGAGGCATCTGGGTGGGTTTTAAATGACTTTATGTGCAACCAACATCCCTTTCTCCCTGACTAAGCATATTATTATCCCTCACACGGGCTCTCTCTCTTTTTGTCTGCATAAAAAAAAAGGCTTATGGAAAATAATAAATTATCCGTGGCTGCATTAACAGGGATGTAAATCGTTCGGCAATTATGTTTTAATAGCCTTTTAAGAGAATGAGTAATTGGGGGTGACATTACTGGGGTTGATTACACTAACCCATCTCATTCACTCTCTGTCAGGCCGCTGGTCAGTGTGTGTGTGCATGACGCTGTGCTGTTGTTGTGTGTACCCTCTGACTCACAGTCAGTCTTAGCCATGTTAGAGCCGGTCTGGAAGTGTTCAAGAGCAGGTGCTGGTCTCTGAACAGTGAGGAAGTATTTACACTTGGTCACTGTGATTTTGCCAAGTAAGACATGTCCCTGGATCAACATATTTTGTTATCGATTTTCCCTAAAATCGGATGGAAATGACACTGAAGTAAAAGTAGCTAACCCTGGTTGTAAGCCTTAACTTGACAAACTGTAAAATTGTCCCTCAATTGATTGGAATGTTGTTCCAGGACCAACAAGAATATGTTGTACTTGGTGAAATCACATTCTCCATTTACACTCTCACACCCTTGCGAATCTCCACTGGAGCCCTGACTGATGAGAAGAAACATGATCGCTGCAGGGGAGAGAGAACAAGAGACAGAGTGCAATGATGAAAGGAGGTTAGAGTATGAAGGCTAGTTCATTTACTTTACATTACTCGTTCACTTTTTAGTTTGTGCTTAAAGTGAATGTGCTGGAGCCATGGAATAGTGGTTTGCACATGCGCTCTAACACACTAAAGTTCAAATCTGGTTTGTCTCTCCTCTTCTCCCCTCATTTCTTATTCTGTCTCTAAAAAAATTTCAAAAAGGCTAAAATAAATATACTATACTAAAACCAAAAAGTGGACACCTTAGTGAACCATTAGGCAAAGCTCCACCCATATGCATTGACACCATGAATGAAAGTTAGTAGCTAATAGTGACACTGATGTAAACACATTTATGCCACTTACAGTAATCACAGTTTTCTGCTTTAGATGTAGCTTCCTTGTAATGTAAAGATGGCTCTATATAGGCACATTTCATTGGTTCTATCCATAAATACATAGTCCACAAATAAAATGTCAATCACAATTGCAGGTAGACTACTTTATAAATGGCCCTGTAGCAACTCATAATAACCGCATATAATGTAAAAACTGCACATAATATAGTATTACATTATTATTGTAATAAAATGTTCATAATGTAATACATTTCTCAAAATGTAATAAAATATTGAGCTCATAATGTAATAACAATTTTTACATTATAAGAAATGTATTACATTATAACCTCATCAAAAACAGTCATAAATGCAATAGCTTTTAAGTAGTCTTAAACTACCTGTAAAATGCAACATAAACATAAAGCATTAGTATTCCGTTACAGTACATTTGCCAAAGTGTCTGACGCAGGGATTGTTGTGAGGACAGGGAGGAAGTGGAGGGCAGCCGAGGCAGTCCAACAAGCAGAGACTCGGCTGTAGCACAAGGCCATCCTTGGAACAGTGGCGCAAGGCAGAGCCGGACTTGGGAGCCTAATAGCTACACAATATGACTCTGCCAGCGGAAAGGAGAGGCAGAGGCTGGTACAGGAGGAGGTGCGAGCTTCAGTCGAGGAAGAGTGAACTAGCAGAGCAGTCACCATTCGGCAGCAAGGCGCCTGGATGAAGTGGGAGCAGGCGATGGAGCGGAGTGTCACATGGAAGGACATCTGGAAGTGGAACCCCCAGAAGATCAAGTTCCTGATTCAGGGGGTCTATGATGTCCTCCCAAGCCCATCCAACCTGTGCACATGGGGCAAAATAGAAACACCTGCATGGCCCCTTTGCTCCAAAATAGGGACATTAGAACACATCCTGAGAAGCTGCTCCATGGCATTGGGTGAGGGTTGGTATCGATGGAGGCACAACCAGGTCCTCAAATCCATCGCTGAGGCAATCAGCAAGGGGATCAAGGACTGCCAATACACCCAAGCTACAGTCAAAGCCATTCACTTCATCAAGAAAGGACAAAAGCCAGAGAAAGCATTGAAAAACTGCTCTGTAGGTTTGCTCTCCACGGCCCGGGACTGGCCAATGACAGTCGACCTGGAGAGGCAGCTGAAAATTCCAACACACATCACCCAGTCCAAATTGAGACCTGATATCATCTTGGTCTCTGATGCCATAAAACAACTGATCTTGTTGGAGCTGACAGTGCCTTGGGAGGAGAGGATGGGCGAGGCTCAAGAGAGAAAGAGGGAGAAATACCAAGAGCTGGTGGAGGATTGTCGGAGGAACGGATGGAGGACCAGGTGTATGCCAGTAGAGGTGGGCAGCAGGGGATTTGCCAGTCACTCCCTGAGCAAGGCCTACACTGGTAAAAATCCATCAAGGCAGAATGAGATGCGTGACAGCGGCAATGATGACAAAATGCACAGAAGCGACTTCTGGTAAGACGCAGGAGGAGCCAGGCCCGGAGGAAACCCACAGTGCCCAGAGCCTCCTAGTTTTGCCAATACCTGCTGCCAGCAGCTAACCTGCCACCACAACCCAAGAGACAGCATCTCCCGACAACCCACATGGCCTCCAAAGCCAGCAAGCTGCAGCCACAACTGGCTGTGTCCCTTTAGTCCAATCAAGGATTCAGTGGCCTAAATCCTCCAAGAGAGTTGAGTGGCAACAATTTGATGAAGATGTAAGCCAGGTCCTGGAAGTGACAGCCAAGGGGGACGTGGACCACCGACTGAGAACGATGACCACCCTCATAGTGAACATCGCAGCTGAGCGATTTGGAACCTAGGCACTCAAGCCTGCTCCATTGGCATATGTTACAAGCCACAGAGCAAGGAAAATCCAGTGCCTAGCGGACATGAGAGCAATCCTAGGGAAACAACTCTTGACCTTACAGAGGGCAGAGTTCCACAGAAGGAGGCGGAAGGAGACAGCCAGGAAGAGGGCAGCATTCTTGGCCAATCCATTCAAGTTGACTAAGCAGCTCCTTGGCCAAAAGAGGGCTGGGCCACCTCACCTGCTCCACGGATGCCATAAACGACCACCTCAAGGCCACCTATAGTGACTCCATCAGAGAACAACCACTAGGTCCATGTGATGCGCTGATAACACCACCAGAGCCTTCATCAGATTTCGAACCTGAAGGAGCCCTACCTAAGCGAAGTGGATGAAGTGGTGAGGAGAGCAAGATCGAGCTCAGCACCAGGCCCAAGTGGAGTGCCCTACAAAGTGTATAAGAACTGCCCAAAGTTACTACATCGGCTTTGGAGGGCCCTGAAGGTGATCTGAAAGAGAGGGAAGATCGCCCAGCCATGGAGGTATGCTGAGGGAGTATGCATACCAAAAGAGGAGAAGTCTGAGAACATCGACCAGTTTCAGGTCATCTCCTTGCTCAGTGTGAAGAGTAAAATCTTCTTTAGCATCGTGGCTAAGAGGCTCTCCAACTTCCTGTTGAGCAATAAGTACATCAACACGTCTGTGCAAAAGGGAGGTATACCAGGAGTTCCCGTTGTCTGGAACACACAGGCGTGGTAACCCAGCTCATCAGGGAAGCAAGAGAAGGCAGAGGGGACCTAGTTGTACTGTGACTGGACCTCACCAACGTCTATGGCTCAATGCCCCACAAGCTGGTGGAGGTCGCACTGGAGAAACACCATGTGCCACAGAAGGTGAGAGATCTCATCCTGGACTATTATAGCAAGTTCAGCTTGAGAGTCTCCACTAGCCAGCTAACATCTGATTGGCACCAGCTGGAGGTGGGGATAATCACTGGCTGTACCATCTCAGTGACCATCTTTGCGCTGGCAATGAATATGCTGGTCAAGGCAGCTGAATCAGAGTGCAGAGGCCCCCTCAGCAAGTCTGGAGTAAGGCAACCTCCCATAAGAGCCTTCATGGATGACCTCACAGTGACAACAACGACGGTACAAGGAGCCAGGTGGATCCTCCAGGGGTTGGAGAGACTCATGTCGTGGGCACGCATGAGCTTAAAACCTGCAAAGTCCAGGTCTTTGAAAAAGACTTTCTAAAGAAGGGGAAGGTTACGGACAGATTCTGCTTCAGGCTGGGAGAACACCAGATCCCATCAGTCACAGAGAGACCAGTGAAGAGCCTTGGGAAGGTCTTCAACTGCAGAGATGAATGACAGAGACTCCATCAAGGCAACCGGTACTGACCTGGAGGGATGTTTGAGAACAGTGGATAAGTCTGGGCTCCCTGGAAGATTCAAGGCCTGGGTCTACCAGCATGGAATCCTCCCAAGAATCCTCTGGCCCATGCTTATCTATGAGGTCCCCATGACTGTGGTGGAAGGTTTTGAGCAAAAGGTAAGCAGCTATCCACGCAGATGGCTGGGTCTACCGTGTAGCCTAAGTAACATTGGGCTATATGGGAATACCAACAAGCTCAGGCTCCCCTTTAGCTCAGTCAGGGAGGAGTTCATCATTGCACGGGCATGGGAACACCTACAGTACTCTGGATCAAGAGATGCCAAAGTGTCTGAAGCAGAGATTGTTGTGAGGACAGGGAGGAAGTGGAGGGCAGCCGAGGCAGTCCAGCAAGCAGAGACTCGGCTGAAGCACAGGGCCATCCTTGGAACAGTGACGCAAGGCAGAGCCGGACTTGGGAGCCTAATAGCGACCCGATATGACTCTGCCAGCAGAAAGGAGAGGCAGAGGCTGGTACAGGAGGATGTGCAAGCTTCAGTCGAGGAAGAGCGAACCAGCACAGCAGTGGCCATGTGGCAGCAAGGCGCCTGGATGAAGTGGGAGCAGGCGATGGAGCGGAGTGTCACCTGGAAGGACATCTGGAAGTGCATGAAACACCTGCATGCCCCATTTGCTCCAAAATAGGGACATTAGAACACATCCCGAGCAGCTGCTCCAAGGCATTGGGTGAGGGCCGGTATCGATGGAGGCACGACCAGGTCCTCAAATCCATCGCTGAGGCAATCAGCAAGGGGATCAAGGACTGCCAGTACACCCAAGCTACAGTCAAAGCCATTCACTTCATCAAGGAAGGACAAAAGCCAGAGAAAAAACTGAACTTGAAAAACTGCTCTGTAGGTTTACTTTCAACGGCCCGGGATGGGGCGACCCGGAGAGGCAGCTGAAAATTCCAACACATCACCCAGTCCGAATTAAGACCTGATATCATCTTGGTCTCTGAGGCCACAAGACAACTGATCTTGTTGGAGCTGACAGTGCCCTGGGAGGAGAGGATGGAGGAGGCTTAAGAGAGAAAAAGTGAGAAATACCAAGAGCTGGTGGAGGATTGTTAGAGGAACGGATGGAGGACCAGGTGTATGCCAGTAGATGTGGGCAACAGGGGATTTGCCAGTCACTCCCTGAGCAAGGCCTACGGCATGCTGGGCATAACAGGTGCTAACCGAAGAAGAGCCATAGGCAACAACGTGGAGGCAGCAGAAAAAGCATCCAGATGGTTCTGGTTGAAGAGGGGAGAGCAGTGGGGGCAGTAGAATGCCACTTGGACACAGGCCAGGGTCTGATCAGCCTTGGTCGGGTTGCCAGGACGAGGGTGTCTGTTGCAAGACCCGAAACACCCAGTGACCAGTGACAAGGTCGTGCATTAGAAGATGTTTCTGTAAACATTTTACAAATCTAAATCCAGTCTTAACCTCCCTACAAAATCCACCAGATTACTGATACTAGCAGTAGTAGTAATAGATTAAAGGTGTTCTGATTTTATTTATTTATTTATCTTTCTTTCTTTACATTACAAAACCAAACAGTTTTAACAGGGGTGTGTGGAATTTTTTTATAACCACTGTACATGTAAGTTGTACTGTATTTTGTACTGTAAGTTGTACTGTGCTCTGTGCTGCCATTGGCTGAAACAGAAAACGTGATCTACCACACACACACACACACACCTCATTACTATAGTACTGATACTGTGAGTCTTTTTTTTACATCATTTGTACACAGTGTTCATATTTAACATGTTTGTCATTTAACAGTATGTATACCTTATGTATACAAGAAGTAGAAGTAGTAGTAGTAGCAATATAATTATAGTAGTATCAGAAATCTTGTGGATTTTGTAGGAAGATTAAGATTTTTTTAAATGTACTGTAAAGGAATACAAATGGTTTATGTTTAATAAAAAATAAAAGAATAATAATTGCATCATTTTGCAGGTAGTTTAAGACTGGATTTAGATTTTAGTTAATACTAAGTTAAAATGTACTAAGTTAATACTAATTTTTTTATGTTTTAAAAGCTATTACAATTATGACAATATGAGTTTATAATTTCTCATAATGTAAAAATTACATTATGAACATTTTATTACAATAATAATGTAATAATTATTACATTATGTGCAGTTATTACATTATGAATTGCTACAGGCCCTCAAAGTGTTAAAACCAGGTTAGGGTGGTAATCTAATCCTGAAATAATGTTCTTTAAGGGTCAACAAATCATAATTTGAGCTGTATGACTCGAGCAATATTCATTATTATTCAGTCATACTGGCTCATGTTGCCTGTTCTTTAATTTACATTATATCAGTACTTTGTACTGATAGAGCCTTTTTTGTTGTTTTAGTAGTTTTAAGAGACCACACGGGCCAGCCTTCGCTCCTCACGCATCAATGAGCCTTGGCCGCCCATGACCCTGACGCCGGTTCACCACTGATCCTTCCTTGGACCACTTTTGAGCTGCAGTTTTGGAGATGCTCTGACCCAGTCATCTAGCCATCACAATTTGGCCCTTGTCAAACTCGCTCAAATCCTTATGCTTGCCCATTTTTCCTGCTTCTAACACATGAACTTTGAGGACAAAATGTTCACTTGCTGCCTAATATATCCCATATATATGCCTATGCCTAATATATAAAGACAGCTATATATTTTCATGTATAAAGACCCATTTATACTGTGTGAAAAAATATTGATACTATAAACATGTTATCTGCAAAATAAAATAACTGACTTTTAAACTATTGCTGTACTGAAGACAAATTATTAACATATTATCTGGAAAATATTGACTTTGTAGTGCAAAGTGCAGCATGTTCCTGGATCAACATCTTTGTTGATCCTAGAACAACATTCTAGTCAACTAATCAGAGGGACCAATTTACAGTTTATGTCAAGCTTTGATTTGGTGCTTCTGCATCAGTGTTATTCACCTATCATTTCTCTCTGATTTTAGGGATAACTTATGGGTAGGATTAGGTTTAGGGCAGGAATATATTTAGGACTAAATTTTCAGACAGGAATGTTGTTCCAGGATCAACAAAATATGTTGAACCAGGAACGCATCTTTTTCAATCTTTTTATAACCCAGCCATTTCTATCTGTGTTGCCACGTTTTGCAAAGAAAATTAATCCTAGACTGAGGTGAAAAATCCCTTTCTGGGTAATGTTTTTATTTACTAGACAGTCCTTATTATGCAATCATTTTATGCCCAATTATTTACATTAAACAGAAGCAGACGCTAATGGCATTTAATTAATGTATAATCAGTATTTGTCTTTAAATGTGATATATTTAAGCACCTGCCCATAATGTTCTTTGAACAGGCAAAGCAAGTCAGCTGATTGTCCTTCACTGCTGTAACACACGTTTACCCTCTCTTGCTCTTTCTATGTTGTATTGGTTTTGCTCTTTGCTTCTCCTAGAGCTGCTGTGCTCCAAGAATGCAGCGTTTTACTGGATCAAAAATTTACGAGCAATTAAAAGGCAGGCGACGCGGGGCATCCATCAGCAGTGCGTGCCGCTGCCAGGCAAGGTGAAGGGGTGACAGTAAAGCACACGCTATATACTTTTATATCTGTTTTCTCTCTAAAGAGGGAAGGTTATGGCAAAAAATGATACTTTATGGGCCGCAGTTTGGCTGTGATATAGACGTTGTTCCCATACTGCTTCAACGGCTGCGAGCGAGCGTGCCAAGAAAATACAACACCTGTTTGAAGTGTTGCGTATTGACTTGTTTGTATTATAACAGGAAGCACCTATAGATCAAGAGAAGATCAGGGTCAATGTCTGAAATACTTCACATGAAATATCTGATGCAATATAAGGGTAAAGAAATGGTGTGAAATACAAAGCGGTATCATTAATACAGCCCTGACCCAGATGATCCGTTACAACACTAAACCAATCCCTCAAAATAATAACACACATCTAATAAGATAATGTATTGCAACTATTTAATTCCAACACATTTAAAATGTACATTATCTATCTCTCTCGTTCTCAAGCTCTCATTCTCTTTGGATGCTTTAGGGAAGCTTAGACTCATTTGCTTTCTTAATTACGTTGTAATGTACGTTTAATTTGCAAACGGTGGCAATTAATTATTTGGATACAGAACAAAATGCTGTAAATATAAACATTTTAATAGTCCTTCATAAATCGTGCATCATTTTTCAAAAGAGTCATTGGCATTTAACTTCATTTTTTATCTGCCTTTTTTTTCTTACTCTAAATATCCCACCCCACTGCTCTCACATTCTCCTTGATATTCATTTTGTCTTTTCAAAAAAAGGACAGACTGCTTTGATCTTTTCTTTTCTCCAATTTCTGCACACTTCTGACACCATAATTGCTGTGGTTTCACCTATTCAATCAAAAGAGATTAAATGAAAATAAGCTTGTTTGTACGTGCTGTTCTTTTCACTGCTAAGTCAAGAAAGAGTTGTAACTGGGCCTTGTGTGCATTTCTTTGTTAATAAATTCAGGCAAAATTCATGTGAGAGTAGAGAATCGTTGCGTCCTAAATCGAAAACTTCTCTATATAGTATGCGAAAAACAGTAAGTCCCCGGATGACCTACTACTTACAACGAGATTCTGAAGTGTGCATTTGATGGACACTTTACTATACCATGAGGCCACAGGAGAGGATTTATGAATGGAGGTGAAGGGACGCAACTGATGCTAGGTCACATGATAATGACAACATGGCGGATGTAGTACGTCCGGATTACATTCATTCTACACGCATTCATACTATATAGAACTTACTTTTTAACTGTTGCAAAGTAAGTTCAAATTCAAATGTAGTACCTATTCAGACAGTACATGATTTTGGACGCAGCTAATGTTCACTGGTATTGGCAGATCACCATGTCGATACGAGAATTCCTACAAATCATCATAATAATTTTAATTATAAGTCCTTTCCTTTCTTAAACAAAAGTCTGATTACAGAATGAATGAATCTTATCAACTGGTTCTTTTTATTGAATCAAAAACATACAGTGCAACCACTGTAGTTTGATTCCTAAACAAATGAATCTAATGGATTGATTATTTTTAGTAAATCAAAAAACAAAAAACATTGTAATTCAACTTCCAAATTAAGTGTTACATTCCTGAATTAATTATTTAAATAAGTCAGTTATTTTTAGTGAATCAAGTACAAACAACATATAACTAACTAAGAGGTTTAATAGTTACTGACTTCTTGTTCAAATGACAACATATTGTGAAGGTAATAAAAATTGTTAAAATTATTTATAATGGAAACGCTATTGAATCAGAATCATTAGGAGGAATCAAAGCCAGAGCCAATAAATATTTTACGATTACGATCCTTAATAATAATTCTCATTAAACAAAAGCAACTTTTTTTCTCAAATGGTGCCAAAACGTACATTTTCTACTGGACTAAAAAGGAGACTTGGCCTCGTCATTTAAGAAGTCCATCACACATGGAAATCAGGACCTGATGAAATTAAATGTTGTGGATGAGTGTGTGTGTGTGTGTGTGTGTGAGAGAGAGAGAGACAGATCAGAAAAGAACTATGACATTGACAAAAACCTAAGCCCTTCATGAATGAAACAGATTCTCTCTCCCTCCCTCACTCTCTTTTTCTCATGTTCCTGGCAGGGACGATTCACTGACATCACAGCAGGCCTAGCAACAGCCAATAAATTATGAGTGACAAGTATTTGGACCAATAAAAAGGCTGCCATATTTCCTCGGCAGTAAATCTGGTTCCAGATTGCAGCGGCGTGTGTCGGCTGACGTGTTTATAGTCGCAGGGAGATGGGAGCTAGGGGTTCGCCCCTCCACATCAACGCTTTAGAACACACTCTCCTCTGAGGTCGCAAACACACACGTACACACAAGGGATGCTGGGATATGCGGCCATTCTTTTTTTTTTCTTTTTTAACAAATTGTCACGCCTCACAGTTACCATGCCCCTCCTTGCAGCTGAGCCATCTGTCCTTCAGCCAGGCAACAGCCCAAATGTATAAACACGGCTAACCCACTAGCATATTTTTTATCAGGGTATTTTAAGTTCCCCCTTAATCTTATCACCCAGATTGCTATCAGCTGAGTACAAAATTAGCTCTTTATAGCTTCTCAACCAACCACGTCAAAGACCACTTATCCCTAACTACTACACTAAAATTAGCCAAACAGAATCCAATATTTCACAACCTTGCTATACAGGTATTTGATAATTTGGCAGAAAATGACCCGTCTCATACTTTTACATCACGTTAATTGCGCTAGCAATTTCCAATCCTCCATCATCCATCCCAAACGGGCCTGATAAAACGTCTTATATCCTGCCGCTAGACTGCGAACGAGTATTCATAACATTATCACCTCCATATAATTAGCGCAATCTGCATGGGAAAGCAATGTGATCGAGGCATTAGCAGGCCTCCGCTACATCAGACAACATCGATACATTTCAGGAAAGGCGCTGTTTGTTCGGAATCATCTGATTAATCTATTATTTCAGCCTCACACCATGATTACCAGGGATTCTATTATATGATTCTGAATAGAGAAAAAAGAGAGGATGGGAGGGAGGGAGAGAAAATCATTCACTGTGTGCTGGAGGAAAATCCATAGCGACAAAAACCCGGCGTCTTGACAGCGTGACATTGTAAAAACACTGTAAAAGTGTTGTAAAAGTGTTTATGTGATGCCTTGAGGAATGTGTGTTTAAAATGCCCTTCATTTTGATTTCCTTGAAAACTACGTCACGTGACTGCTCCGGCTATTCTCAAACTATAGTAAATCAAAGTGTGCCTGGATGGGCTCACATGCCCTTGTAATGTCAACTGTTACAAAAAAAGAAGCACAAAAGAAAACTATATTATATTCTGAAATAAATACCACCTTTGTGTCAGAATATACAGTTGGGTTTAAAAATCAGAACATATTGGTATTTAATAAAATACAATTAAAGTTTTTGGATTTAAGGATTTTGATGAATCTAAAACATTGCTAGGTCTCTAAACAAATGTAAGATGTGTTATGACAATGATCATGTGACTTTGACCATCAGGTTTTACACAAACTTGAGGAGCAGCTTTATGAAGCTCAAGTGCTGTTGATTTTAAAGTAAAAGGATGACAAACTAATACACAAAAATTCTGAAATGAAATTAACTTTTCACTCGAATTGTTATGCGGAGATTAAATTTTGTCATTTTAAAGTGTTTGTTTATTTTAAAATTAATATTAAAGTATTAAACATTATAACATATTTATAATGAATTAAATTACATTAATTTAAAAAAAAAAAAAAAAAAAAAAAGATATTTTCACTGCAGTCTCAATCTTTAGGACTAATTTGTATCATTAATACACTATATTGCAAAAAGTTTTGGGACGCCTGCCTTTACATGCACATGAACTTTAATGAAATCCTATTCTTAATCCGTAGGGTTTATTATGGAGTTGGCCCACCCTTTGCAGCTATAGCAGCTTCAACTCTTCTGGGAAGGCTTTCCACAAGGTTTAGGAGTTAAGACCATTCTTCTAGAAGCGCATTTGTGAGGTCAGGCACTGATGTTGGACGAGAAGGCCTGGCTCGCAGTTTCTGCTCTAATTCATCCCAAAGGTGTTTAATCAGATTGAGGTCAGTCAAGTTCCTCCACACCAAATTCGCTCATCCATGTCTTTATGGACCTTGCTTTGTGCACTGGTGCGCAGTCATGTTGGAATGGGAATCCCCAAACTGTTCCCACAAAGTTGAGAGCATGAAATTGTCCAAAATGTCTTGGTATGCTGAAGCATTAAGAGTTCCTTTCACTGGAACTAAGGGGCAAAGCGCAACCCCTGAAAAACAACCCCACACCATAAACTTTACACTTGGCACAATGCAGTCAGGCAAGTACCGTTCTCCTGGCAACTACCAAACCCAGACTCGTCTATCGGATTGCCAGACAGAGAAGTGTGATTGTGAGATGCAGCTCCTCGGCCATGGAAACCCATTCCATGAAGCTCTCTACGCACTGTTCTTGAGCTAATCTGAAGGCCACACGAAGTTTGGAGATCTGTAGCAACTGACTCTGTAAAAAGTTGCCAACTTCTGCGCACTGTGTGCCTCGGCATGCGCTGACCCCGCTCTGTGATTTTACGTAGCCTCCACTTCGTGGCTGAGTTGCTGTTGTTCCCAATTGCTTCCACTTTGTTATAATACCACTAACAGTTGACTGTAGAATATTTAGTAGTGAGAAAATTTCACGAATGGACTTATTGCACAAGTGGCAAACTATCACTGTACCAAGCTTGAATTCACTGAGCTCCTGAGAGCGACCCATTCTTACACAAAAGTTGTAGAAGCAGCCTGCATGCCTAGGTGCTTGATTTTATACACCTGTGGCCATGGAAGTGATTGGAACACCTGAATTCAATGACTTGGAGGGGTGTCCTAATATAGTGGTGTTTGGCAATATAGTGTATAACACATAATGGGGTGCAAGATGAATAATTAAGGATCTGGGCTAGTAAACCAAGCCAAGTCAAGTTTAGATTTATTGTCATTTCAGCCATAAAAAAATGCCATTCTACCCAGCCAACAGTGCAAATTACCAGTTTACTGGTTTTAAACAATGTACGGGATATTACGTTGTGCCCTCATGCAATGCACTAATCCAATTTTACTACAGGTCTGCAAGTCACTTTGGCCACAAGATGTCTGTTAAAAAAAGTAAATAAAACTAACTGTACTTGTCAATGTGACAAGGTATCTTTACCAAAGCCTGCTGAGATTTCAATACCACCTGCTGTATAAGAGGTCTAATAATTCAATATTCTGTAGAGTGTACTATAGATGCATTGTGCCATGACGTACCTGTCATGGATGTGGTACTCTGCTCCTTTTATTGGGTCAGGGTCAGGGTCAGGCACAGGCAAACTCAAATGTCTCTCCATGTCAGTCAATAGCCATGGAACAAAGAAAGAAACAAACAGGAGAGTGAAAGAATGACAGGGCTGGCTGTTACTCAAAGCCTGGCAGGCAGCCTAATTCTATTTTAATAACCTAGTCATTTGTACCTTTCATACATATACTTACAAGTTTTACACTCGAGTCAGCCTACAGAGTGAGCGAGATACTTTATACGGACCCGTGTGTAGAGGTAATGTGGTATTTTCTCTCTTTCTTTCTTGACATTCACTTCATTTAAAACATGCTTTTGCAGTCCAATCAGGCTTAAATAATAGCTCTGAAAACCACCAATTTAACCAAGAATATTCACGGCATTACAAAGCTTGATGGAATGAATGAAGCGGCTTCCCTCCGCAGACTAGAGAGGGAATGTGGCAGACCCGAGGTCGTGTCAAGCAATATATTGATGGAATCCAATTAAGACCTTTAAACTGCAGAGAGAGCTTGAAAGATATTGGATAAGTTTTGTATAACAAAAGAACTGAGGCTAGTCAAGGAGAGGTTTCTCTGTATATTTATATAAATATAAAACGATAAAAAATGGCCTTTTGCTTTATTCACTCATTATTTCTTGAATAGTCTTTCAACAAAAGTGGACCACCTATTTTCTATGTCCCATTCTTGTTCAAACCACTGCCAAAGTATGTAGAAATGAGTGCTGGGGATACAAGTTTTTAAGGTTGTGACCTTGAGGATGGTTTTTGTCTGTTTCATTACAGAACTGCCGTTATCAAGGGCTGTTACTGAGAATCCAACCTTAGTGGCTGCTTGTACTGCTCTGAACGAGACAATTCACAAACAGTAGACTGTGTGACCCTGAAGAGAAAGCATTGCTATATGGGCTAGAACACAATAGAGAGCGGTCGTAAAGGTTTGTGAACCATGCCCAATAGATCCATAACCACAGCTAGACACACAATCATAAGATTAGCTAAGCATATTAGGAAGCATTCAAATCAGCTAGTTCTCTAAAAGCAAAACAAAAGAAGCCGGAATTGCTTTTTCGTTATTTGTATGAAACATACAAAAATAAGACAACATAAACAATTATTTTAAGGTGTGAAAGAGTGGGATGGGTGCTGTACTTCTGAACCGTGTGCTATATTAGATACCGAATCTGTTCGTGTACATGCTCCTCTCACGCTCCCATTAGAACCGGATACCTCCCCCACCCCAAAGCAAAATCAGAGAAAGCCCCTTCGGTCCTGGTTGGTTTGCATAAAGCAAACAAAATTAAATTTGCTTTGCTAAATCAAAGCTTGTATGGTATTCTAAGCCACTCTCACTGGGACAAATTACTTCAAACGGCCTCCTTTGTATCATAACAGAGAAGGGGAAAAAAGGAGGAAAAGAAGAAGAGAAAATCAGCCCAATCAGCACATCTCTGAAACTCTCAACATAGGAATTAATTATTGAACCCTGGCATGAGTTAGGCTGTCTCCTAGCAGAAGCACGACACAGATCTATTTATTTGCAAAAAGCATGTTTTGCTCTTGAAAATACCCTGTTGCCAACTATGCTAATCGGTTTTTACAAATGGAAAATAAGAAATGGTACTTAGGAAGTTCTAGACCCAGTTTACACCTGGTATCTGATCACAAGCAGACAACACTAAGTACAAGTGTAAACGGGGTACAAAATCTTTTGAGCTTCAGCACTTTTAACCGCATTTGGAGGTAGTCAAAAATGCATTGGTGATGTGGTCAAATGCATTCAAAAATGCAGTGAAGGACCGCATCAAACACTGCACTAAACTTAAGGTTTACATTTTGCAGAATAAATGAGGCTTTAAATAACTATCCGAATTAAATAACTAGGGATGCATGATATACAGATATCATACTGGTTATGGCCAATATTAGAGATATCTTTGTTTATTGTTATCAGTCAACATTGAATATTTAATTGTGCATGTATACACATAGTATATATAGTATATAAAATGTTATGATGCCTACATTTTCTATCGTTCAAAATGACTGCTTTTAGTTTTTAGATTTTTATTTTTAATTTAGACAAAATAGCACAGAATTTTAATATTGGTCATTTATCATGAAATCAGAGACACTTCCCTCAAAATCTCATCTCAGTGGTCAGAGGAGAAGCACTTGAGGCACAGTTACTACTAGGTGTAAAAAGCGAAGTGTCATCTGACCACTTACGATTATCTTAAAAGGGATAATTCACCCCAAAATATAAATTATGCCATCATTTACACTGATCTTGTTCCAAAACCTTTTTATCAGTGGAACATTAAAGAAGATATTTTTGGACATTTTATTTTGTTTTTGTCCATAGTCAATTGTTACCAACATTATTCTTTTGTGTTCAGCAGAATAAAGTTACACAAGTTTGAAACAACATGAGAATAAGCAAAACCAGTATGACAGAATTTTCTTTTTTGGGTGAATCTCTTTAATACCAAGTGGAAACAGGGCTGTAAAGATATTCTAACCGGCTGTCTTATGCTAACAATACAAGGCCTTACAGCTAATGGCAGATAGCCTTGATCTGGCCCTGATCTGGCCTGAGTGAGCATCTGAAAACCTCTTCTTCGTTTTTTCCAAATCAACTGTTTACAAATCCCTGGTTAATAGGATCACCCCTCATTGACTTCAGCACTCAGATATGGCTGATGGAATCTATTAGCTGCATGACAGTCAGCTCGCTGGACAGATCAATATCCCGAGGCTCTTACAGCTCCGCTGTGTGCAGTTTCTCCTCATCAGCTCTGGTTTGAACCTCAAGGTTTCCTCTCTGTGTCTGGGTACCTTTTATGACATGAAAGTGTTAATGACTATCTCCAGTACAGTATGTAGCATAGGCACAACCATCTCTCCCTCTCTTTTCCTCCTCTAACCCCCCCACCTCCTCCTTGTGCGTGCATACGTGTCTGTAGATGGTGTTACTGTGTTTCCAATTAAGTAGAACTGTGGGCAGATCAATGAGACTCGAGTGAGTGTGTGCGAGCGCGCGTGTAAAATGAGCAGCTCTGGGCCCTACGAGCATGCAGAGAACTAATTTATTGAAGCTGGGTTGCGCTAAAACCAGAGAAGGTGGGGTTGGTGTGGGATGGTGAGTGGGGGGTATTGCACTCCATTATATTATAGTACATTTAAAGAAATAGAAATCACACTTGCCTATTTCACCATTTAAATTAGCAGCCTTCTTCAATCTTAACACTTTGTCAAATATTCCAGGTCACTGCTATTTCTGCACATGCACAACGTAATATTAATATGACTTTTGGTGTAGAAAGAGGTTGAGGGTACCAGAACAAGAGAAGAAAGAAGGAACTCATACTCCTCCCCTTCTTCTCCTTTATCAGGAAAAGGAATCTAATCTTACTAGATACAGCTCTAATTTGTTGGCCTTTTCTGTACAAATACAGAAAGAGAAAGACAGAATAAATTAATTATTAATTTTCAAGCTGTACACCTATAAACCACACAGTTACAGCTAGCAGCAAATATTCACATAAACCACAAAAAAACGTTACAAATAAATCTACATATAGGCCTATGTTAAAAAAATTTTTTTTAAATGAACAAGGCTGGTTTTTCCAATAAAGTAAGAAATAATGCTCCTAAAGTCATCTTAACTTACTGTACATGGTGGTGGGGGGGGGGGGGGGGGCGTATTTATATTATATTATATTTATATTATTAAGAACATAACCCTTTATTATACCATATGTCATGTAAATTCATCATACGGCATGCACAGGAGTATATTTCTCTACAATAATCTAAATGTATTAATATTAATTATTTTGAGGCACATATATATGAATATATAAAAATATATAAATATATAAATATATATATATATATATATATTGCTTATATAAACATTGCATATATATATATATATATATATACACACCGATCAGGCATTACATTATGACCACTGACAGGTGAAGTAAACTGATTATCTCTTCATCACGGCACCTATTAATGGGTGGGATTAGGCAGCAAGAAAACATTTTGTCCTCAAAGTTGATGTGTTAGAAGCAGGAAAAATGGGCAAGCGTAAGGATTTGAGCGAGTTTGACAAGGGCCAAATTGTGATGGCTAGTAGACTAAGTCAGAGCCTCTCCAAAACTGCAGCTCTTGTGGGGTGTTCCCGGTCTGCAGTGGTCAGTATCTATCAAAAGTGGTCCAAGAAAGGAACAGTGGTGACCCGGCGACAGGGTCGCGGGCAAGGCTCATTGATGCATGGTGAGGGAAGGCTGGCCCGTGTGGTCCGATCAAACAGACGAGCTACTGTAGCTCAAATTTTATTAATGTTAATGCTGGTTCTGATAAAAAAGGCGTCAGAATACACAGTGCATTGCAGTTTGTTGCGTATGGGGCTGCATAGCCTCAGACCAGTCAGGGTGCCCATGCTGACCCCTGATCACGTGGATGGCCGGGTGCGTGTGCATCACTTACCTGGGGGATGCACAATGGGAAGCACTATGGGAAGAAGGCAAGCCGGTGGAGGCAGTGTGATGCTTTGGGCAATGTTCTGCTGGGAAACCTTGGGTCCTGCCATCCATGTGGATGGAGTCTGATCCATGGAGGCCCCACCTTGCAACATACAGGACTTAAAGGATCTGCTGCTAACATCTTGGTGCCAGATACCACAGCACACCTTCAGGGGTCTAGTGGAGTCCATGCCTCGACGGGTCATGGCTGTTTTGGCAGCTAAAGGGGGACCAACACAATATTAGGAAGGTGGTCATAATGTTATGCCTGATCGGTGTATATATATATATATATATATATACACACACACACACACACACACTGTTTGGATTTAAACAGGCAAATGCTTAAGAGTCAATGATTGGATCATTATTGCAGTGATTATTATGTTTCTAGCATGTTATATGTTTGGCAATAGTTCTTTTAACCTTAATTGATGGAGTGTAGCTTTTAATTTCTTAAACAACCATACAGGAAGACACATCATGGCCATATTCTAGGATGACAAAGCCAAGATTCATCAGGCTCAAATTGTGAAAGAATGGTTGGGAGGGAGCATTAAGAATCATTTTCACACATGAATTGGCACCCGAGTCCAGACCTTAAATTCATTAAAAGTATTTGGGATGTGCTGGAGTAGACTTTACAGAGTGCTGGACTCTTTCATTGTCAATACAAGATCTTGACCAAAAATTGATGCACCTCTTGATGGACATCACAACATTTATTTCCATGCGGTGCTTCGTTTTTTGGTAATTTATTGCAAAACTGAATTTTTTGTATCACTACTCCAGTCTTCAGTGTCACATGATCCTTCAGAAATAATTATAATATGCTGATTTGGTGCTCAAGTAACATTTCTTATTATCATCAAGGTTGAAAACATCTTAATATTTTAATGGAAGCCATGGATACATTGCTAAAGATTCTTTGTTAAATAGAAAGTTCAAAATAACAGCATTCATTTGAAACAAAACTGTCACTTTTGATTAATTTAATATGTTGCTATTTGAAAATGTAACTTCAGTATTAATGCAGTTCTTTACTCAACCTACAAAACATAGGTTTATAGATTGGTTGGAAATTTACTGTAAAACAAAAAAAAGAGTAATGTTTTGAAAGCACTAGTGAGACAGCATTGTCTTCCTTTATTGATGTCTCTGCATATTAAGCTGGGATAAAAGAAAGCATTTTAACATCGCAAAAATGACACATTTCACCTTTAATAATAGGAGTAACATGGAACCAGTGACTTCTTCTTTATAATTATTAGGGAACAGATTGAATAATTAGGGCCTTGTTTCATGTTCATAAATTTGCATGACCATCATCTTGATCTGACAGGATACTATATCCATCTTCATTGGACACAGTATTTGCATGGCCAGACTGACTTACACACGCACACACTTTCTCTCTCTCTCTCTCCCTCTGTCTCTCTGAAACACGCTCTCATTAACTACACAAATCAGCGTGCCACGGATGGTGAATGTTTAAAGGAAATCAGGGCCATGTAGCTATTGGACTGGGCTAATTGATAAAGTCATTAGTGAAGCTTGTGTTGATAGCACATCTAAATCACCTCAAACAGAACAGACACCTGCAGCTATGGGTTATTCTGTGAGATGGCACAACAATGAGAGCTACTGCAGCAAAATTAGGGAGAAATATCAGTAATTTAGCAAAAATGATGATAAAACGATGATGGCACCATGTCTGAAGCGCTATTGACTTTTTCATCAGTGTGGAGACATTGCGTTTGTGCAGAAGGAACAACAGTGGCTGAAGAACACACTTAACCTTTTTCCATTTCAAAAATTACCAACACCACCTCCTCAGAAATCAAAAAGAAGCAAATTGTGAATGCATAAAAGAAACGGCTTCAGATATCATTGAGAATGAGAAGCAGAGGATTCTGACACGACATGTATCCACACACAAACACACACACACATAAAATCACAAGCAGGTCTTGTTTTTTTGTGTGTGTCTGAGGGATTGGCTGTGCTGGATGTAGTGTTAAAAGCGATTAGGGAGGCGGAGCGTGGCACGTGCGTAGCATCTACAATGAGATTCGAGCATGATTAGTCAAATCCCTAAAGAGTGGCCTTACTCTCTAAGGCTCCACTGACAGAATGATTACATCCCAGAGAAAAGACTGAGAGAGAGAGAGAGAGAGAGAGAGAGAGAGAGAGAGAGAGAGAGAGAGAGAGAGAGAGAGAGAGAGAGAGAGAGAAACACAACATCACTTCAGAGTAATAGAAAAAAGCTGTAGAATAAAAGACAATGAGATGATAGGAGAGGATATACACTTGCATTTCCATACACTGTGGACACGGCAGAGCATATCAGTGAAAAAGTAAACTGGTGAATGACCAGCCAGAGTGGTACATACAAGCACAAATAGGTTACAGACTCAAATAGCAACAAATAGGTTGCTAAAATGTCACATAGTATTCATAATCTTCACACATCCAGATTCATGTTGTAAACAAAGTTGCAGGGAAATGCTATATTAAAACTGAATCCTCAAACCAGAAACTTTGTTTATCAGACTTGAGCTGCAACCACTACACCATACCATGCCAATAAAGCCTGATGAATCTAGCACTTTATTGTACACAAGTAACAAATATGTTCTTTAAATTAAACATTGAAAATTATATTGGTCAAATATGCAAAAATGTTATATTTAAATTTCTTTAAATGTTATATTTATTTAAATTTTAGACGGACAGATAGACAGAATTAGTCTATAATATATAATAGTAATATTAATAAATATATTATTAATTATATTAATAGTATGAAAATTGTTTAAGAATATTAACTATAAAGTAATACGTAACTATAAATAAAATAACTATAAAATAAACTATAAAAATAATATTAGTGGCTTTAGTAATAGTTAAAAATATCAAATAATAGAGCTAAATGAAAAGAAACACTTCTGGTATCAATGAAGGGACTGTCTGTGATGGGGCTGTGGTGGAAAGGGAAAGGAAAAAGGTGAGAAACACAACAGAGTCCACAACAGAGTGATCAGAATCAGATGGAGATGGAGGTGAAAGAGAGATGGGAACAGGTGAATGTATGTAAGAATGTGATGAATAGTGCCGTGACAGTGGGGAGAATGAGAAAGAGAATAAAAGAGTGTGAGAAAGAGAAAATCTCTGACTTCTGTCCAAATAACAGAACCTCATGCTGACAAGTACGGCCCAGAGCCATCAACATCACAGAGGAAGTGGAACTCCGCTTGGACTCACACGCGGGAAATCCTGTGGCGCAAAAACATAAATACAAGATTGATTTACACACATACTTAGAATGAACTAAAGCGAAACTGATTAAACTGCTTAACAATTAAAATCAATATAGGATCATAATCTGCACATTTCACAAACACTGAAAAAGCACCACTGGATGTGCACATTACAGTGTGTGATGTACACAATAATCGAGTCATTGTACACATGAGTGGGACAGCAACATAAACACAGTGTCTTATCATTGCCCACACAAGCCTATGGACAGGCAAATAAACTAAATATTATTCTAATTTAATTCGTTCATTAGCATGTTCCACAGGTGTCGCCTCTAGCATGTAAATGAGGGAAACTGTGAGAGCGAATCAGATTATTTCCAATTCTAATTCCCTCTCTCAAGTGGAGAGGATCTCTCAGCCGACTGCTGGAGAGGCCAAACTCACTGTGCGCTCGTGTCCACAGCTGTCAATAAAAAAAATCACTTGAGCGACCATGCAAAGCTTTTTGTTTCCTGCAGAAAACGAGACATGAACAGCTGTTGCACTGTACTGAGGTCAGTGTTTCAGCTCTCATAAGCAAGAAGTAGAGCGGGTCTAGTCAAGTTTAGAAAGCTACAAGTTTAAGGGGCCACAAATTTTAGATTACATTTTTGTATGTTTTATATTTGCTTATTTGTTTATTGCCATATTACACTGTGTCAGCAACAAGGCTATTCTCATTGCGTACATAGAGTTTACGATAAATATATAGACTACAATTTACAAAACTATACAAGGCATTTAAGATTTATACAAGATAAAAAATCTAAGATACACTATATTGCCAAACGTATTGGGACACCCCTCCAAATCATTGAATTCAGGTGTTCCAATCACTTCCATGGCCACAGGTATATAAAATCAAGCACCTAGGCATGCAGACTGCTTCTATAAACATTTGTGAAAGAATGGGTCGCTCTCAGAAGCTCAGCGAATTCAAGATACAGTGATAGTTTGCCACCTCTGCAATAAGTCCATTTGTGAAATTTCCTCATTACTAAATATTCCACGGTCAACTGTTAGTGGTATTATAACGAAATGGAAGCAATTAGGAACAACAGCAATTCAGCTGCGAAGTGGAGGCTACGTAAAATCACAGAGCAGGGTCAGCACATGCGACGCAGAGTCAATAGCTACAGACCTCCAAACTTTGTGTGACCTTCAGATTAGCTCAAGAACAGTGCGTAGAGAGCTTCATGGAATGGGTTTCCATGGCCGAGCAGCTGCATCCAAGCTTAACATCACCACGTGTAATGCAAAGCGTCGGATGCAGTGGTGTAAAGCACGCCGCCACTGGACTCTAGAGCAGTGAAGATGTGTTCTCTGGAGTGATGATTCACACTTCTCTGTCTGGCAATCCGATGGACGAGTCTGGGTTTGCCGGTTACCAGGAGAACGGTACTTGCCTGAATGCATTGTGCCAAGTGTAAAGTTTGGTGGAGGGGGGATTATGGTGTAGGGTTGTTTTTCAGGGGTTGGGCTTGGCCCCTTAGTTCCAGTGAAAGGAACTCTTAATGCTTCAGCATACCAAGACATTTTGGATAATTGCATGCTCCCAACTTTGTGGGAACAGTTTGGGAATGGCCCCTTCCTATTCCAACATGACTGCGCACCAGTGCACAAAGCAAGGTCCATAAAGACATGGATGAGTAAGTTTGGTGTGAAGGAACTTGACTGACCTCAACCCGGACAGAACACCTTTGGGATGAATTAGAGCAGAGACTGCGAGCCAGGACTTCTCGTCCAACATCAGTGCCTGACCTCACAAATGCGCTTCTAGAAGAATGGTCAAAAATTCCCATAAACACACCCCTAAACCTTGTGGAAAGCCTTCCCAGAAGAGTTGAAGCTGTTAAAGCTGCAAAGGGTGGGCCAGCTCCATATTAAACCCTACGGATTAAGAATGAGATGTCATTAAAGTTCATGTGTGTGTAAAGGCAGGCGTCCCAAAACTTTTGGCAATATAGTGTATATTTCCATCAAACATGTCTCTGAGTAAAACCTGATAGTATCTAAAGCGTATGTTTTATATTTATTTACTTAAAAAAAACATTGAATGAATTACATAATTTACAAATTAAACTTCATCTTATTTGATTATTTTTTCTTTTGTGGAACACTTTTGAAAGTCACTGAGGATCAGAACACATTGGACCCCCTTTGACTTTCACAGTACAGAGAAATAAAAAAAAATTTTTAAGGTCCCATATTGTCAAAACTAAAATTTCCTGGCTTTTTTCATGATAAATCAGGTCTAGGGGCTATGTAACTACCATATAAATTTCAAAACAGTCAATCCACAGTCAAATGCACATAGCCTGCATAAAGTCACTGTGCCTTTTCACGAGCCGTTGAGACTTCCGTAAGAATGTGATGTCACAACTACTCAGTTTCCGCCTTCAGTCACCACCCCGAGTACTGCCCACCGTCCCGCCTGCCTGTTTGCATCGTTGTCCAAGACCCGCAGAGAAAAATGGATTCAGTTTATTTTTACATTTCACTGTGGATTATATGATAATTCAGTCACAATGTCAGCACAGGCTTTACAAACAGACTTTTACCATATGGATTCGACCCGCCACAAACATGTAAGTAACAGTGTTCATTCTAATGCCTGATCTGTGATCAGTGATTTCTGATGCGTAGCTAATTATTCAAGTTCAGACAGATTTTCTTTCTAAATCGTTTAATACTGTTAATGCATCAGTAAAACAAAGCCAGTGACTAAAACGATCAACTTCACATTGTTTTTCTTAGTAGCATGAAAAAAAATCTGTTATTTAAATTGTGATTAAACTACAGAAAGCGATCAAAGAATGCTCCCTTTATAATGGCTGAAGCTGTCAATCACACTGCGCAATTTTATCTGGACACTTGCCCAATCTGCCGTTATAATGAATGATGCTGTTACACTGCACAACAAAGCTCTTACTGTATTCATATCGATATCGTGTTTTCTGTTAGTTGTGGTGAATGCATTTCGTGAGAGAAAACGCATTGCAATGACGAGATCACTGCATTCACACGATCAACAGACTTCTGTCATCTGCTCAATGCTCATCACTGCAACCTTTCATGTGACAGCTGTAATAGTAAAAAAACGTAGTAAAATTATTCGAGAGGGTTCCACATGTAATACGTATTTCAATATTTCAATCACAGCTAGGGGGCGTTTACACTGAAGTCTCACAGCAGACACGCCCCTTCAAACAGAGCATTTAAGCCAAAGGGCTAAAATCAGGATAGAAAAAAGCTTTTTATTTCTAAACTATGACATTTTATGATATAAAAATCATACTAACAATATAAGTACACCTCAGGAAACATTATAAAATAATAATAAAAATCCACAATATGGGACCTTTAATGTTCTTGAAAGAAGTCTCTTATGCTCATCAAAATACAGTAAAAACACAATTTTGTGAAACATTATTACAATTTAAAATAACCATTAAAAATATAATATTGTGATGAATTTTCAGCATCATTACTGCAGTCTTCAGTGTCACATGATCCTTCAGCAATCATTCTAATATGCTGATTTGGAGCTCAAGAAACATTTCTTATGGTTATAGTTGTGCTGCTTAGAGTTTTTATGGAAATATATATGGATGTATTTTCTTTTGTGTTCCATAGAAGCAAGAAAGTATTAAAGGTTTAAAATGACACGAGGGTAAGTAAATGATGACAGAATTTTCTTTTTTGGATGAACTATCCCTTTAAGAGATCAGATCACAATGCATTTCAATGCTTCATCACACCCAGTTTTCACCAGTAGGTCTGGGTTCTCAGATCACCCAAAATGAATGTTAAAGTAACGTTAATAGCACATAGCCATGTCAAGGGTTATGTATCTATCTGACTTCCAGAACTAGTGCCAGGAAACACAACACTGTGAATACAGTCACCTGAACAAATTGAACACAAACACCCACTTTAGCACCTTTGAAAGCCTGAATGAGTGTGAAAGACAACGAGAGAGACAGAGAGAAAGAGAGATAACAGAACAGAAAGGAGTAATTGTGGCGAGACTGCAGATTGCACTGGATGTGCATCTCCAGTCACAGAAGCGTCATGTCACCTGTGGCTCGCTTTCACCATGTCCACACATCAACACCTCCCTTTCCCTCTCACACTGCCACTTCACCCCCAATTAACACCTGCACACACACACCACCGACCTGGTGCCACCTAGGTCAACCCGAACACTTCTGTAAATATCACACTCTGTCTGTCCTCTAACTGGAGTCAAACAGGAGCTAAATCAGAGGTGAGTTCTCCTTTAGGTGAATACACACTCCACTCACACACACGTGCACAGTTATCTGTAGCTGTTCACATACAGGCTGCACAGTGGGGCAGACGATACACGACTCAGTGTTAATTAACAAGCTCACTAAATGTGTTAAATATAGCTGACTGCCAAGACCAAGGAACTAAAAATGGTCCATCAACTCAGTAATCAATGGCAAATCTAGAGCTTTTTTGCTTCCGCTGTAGTTTTGCTTACAAATTGAAAGCAGGAAAAGAACTGGCAAAAGGTTGAAATGCACTTCCTAACCTAATCAACAGATGACTCATTTTTCGTTTCAGTACCGCTTTTGCCCCTAGGGACCCCCCTGTTGCCATGGTAACCTCACCAGTCGAGAGTTGCCGTCATTGGTGCCAATCAGAGTGACCGCCATGATGGCAGGGCAGGGGCTCTTTGAAGAAGGTGGGCTGTCCAATGTGAGAAACAACATGTCGGTGGTGTCGACATTATTGTGGACATGAAGGATAACACTTTAAAACCATACCATGAAAAAGATCGAGCAAAAATGATGCATTTGTGTCATATCAAAGCAAAGAATGAGGCTGACACATATGCAAACAGTCCAAATTCCCAAGCATCTCTGTCCCATCATCTCTGGAGCAGCATCAGCAGTTATAGATATATCAATGGAGTTGTTATTGAGGTGCCCTCCACTGAGTCAAACAGCACCGCCAACATCCAGCAGACACATACCTGATGAGAGGTCAGCTATTACCCATCATGCTTTGTGTCTCTAATACTTCTGCCAGCAGAGAAGTTCAGCAGAGAACTCTTGTGAACTCTGAGAACTTTTTTCTATCTATCTATCTATCTATCTATCTATCTATCTATCTATCTATCTATCTATCTATCTATCTATCTATCTATCTATCTATCTATATATATATATATCCTTAATTTAATTAATAATAGATGAGGAGAACATAATAATGCTTGTAATGTGACAATATCCTCATTAAATATGCATTCTATGGCAAAGAGAAAGATACACCAATACCTATTTTCCTTGCTTCACTCAGTATGCCAGATGGGTCAATGCAGACAAATGTGCCCTAAAAGTTGTCAGAGTAACTAATTAGAGGTAAAAGGCAAAATGGTTCAGATTCAGTAATGAGCTTTAAAGACTTCAAGACTTTATAGATTAAGTAATTGTAACCTTTCTGCACACTTCAAGTCATCAAACGACTGCATCCATTCATAAAACCAGGAATACAAAGACAAATTTTTATTTTGAGATATCTATTGTTGACATGTAACAAAACAGGCCCCCTGTGACATGTCTGACATGCATGAGTCTCCCGTCTCTTGCCCAGTTTAGAAGACTGTTTGTTTGTACAATCAATAAACACTTTCAGCTGAGAGAGAGAGAGAAAAAAAACAAATAAAACGTTGTGTCACTTCACTTTGATCTTTAGAATGGCGGTCAGATTACGAGTGACAGAAATGGAGTGGTGTCTGGCGGTCGTCGTGCTGTTTGATGCATGGCGCAAGATTGGACGAGATGGTGTGTGTGAGCACGCCACAGATCTCATTTCTTAGTGCCGGCTGTGCCATTCTGATGGCAGACTTTATCGGCGGTGGAAATGTGTTGAGCCGAATAACGAGACATAGGGGTTCCATGCAAAAAAAAAGAGAGAGCTACGGGGAACCTTATGAATTTTAAGCTTAAAGGGTCAACTAGCTTGCTCTTGTCATAGCAGCAGGTTAGTTTGTATATTTATTGCGACTAACCAAAAAAGGAGCACACATACAATTCTTCATCTGCTGATTTATTCTCATTTTTACAACAAAAAAAAAAAATATATATGAGAGCAACAAGAGGACACAAAATGATGGGGAGAGAAAAAAAAAATAAGAAAAAGGAAATGTTGCAAGCCAGATTCAAACATGTTTTCTGTATGAGCACCACAACTCAATTTGTTATGAGTTGCATGCTAGTCTAAACCTAGATTGCACATCACATACCACCTAAAGTACATTCACTGAGCATATAATGCATCTTGACCAATGGTTCTCAACCTTTTTGAATTCAAGGCCCCCCGTGGTCACAACAACAATTCAAATTCCCCATGACTTTTTCCAGTTTATGATTTACTGGATAAAGGTTAAAGATAAAAAAAAAACCAATCTGTTACTCACAATTCAAAATATATTCATTATAAAAAATAGACAGGGGGTTAGACAATTGTATTCATTTACATGACTTTGTCAGGTCTAGAAATCACACTTTTAAAATGAGCGTTTTCTCAGATATCATGGTTCTTCAAAGACAAAAACAGTTGTTAAGGTGGTAAATTAAAATGAAATATCTTGATTTTTAGTTGTTTTGTCTTATTTTAAATCATTTCAGTCATCCAAGACCTCTTGGAAGTTTGATGAGGCCCCCTTGTAAATAAAATGAAGAATCAATTTATCAATTTAATAATTCAAACATAAAAATCTATATAAATAAATCACTTTTAAATGGACAAATTAATAGACTTATTTAACGTTGTTTATTTAATTTGTGTTTTTAAATGTAGTTTAATAAAACAATAAATAAATTAAAAACATTTTAAATATATAAATAAATAGACACCTTTAAAAATGTATTTAATTAAATGTTTTAAAATGTATATTAATAAAACAATAAAAAGTAAATCATTTTAATTACATATTTTAAATCGCTTTTTAAAAACGCTTTTCTCTCTCTATTTGCCAATTGCTTTTCTTTGTCGTTTTGCCAAATGCTTTTTTTTATCCATTTGTCAATCAAGTTAAAAAATGTCATAGGACAGTACACACGTGGGAGCAACCAATCAACTTTCGCCTCAGTTTGAAGAGCCTACCCCTCTCTCACAAGTCACACACTGTCATTGGACAGTTAGAAAAACTATACATCATTACAGCGTTTGAACTTTGAAGTCCGACGAAAATTTGCACATGATGGTTTAAGGTATGTAAAAGAAAAGGTTTAAGGATAGGCAGGTCGATTCGTGTTTCTGGAAAAAAATTCTGGTAAGAACCAACTTAACTGTAGATAATATCCAGCCTAATGTTTCGACATACTATATAATAAGTGTCAAGAACAAGACAGAGGCGAGGATCCAAATGCAAGTGAAATAACAGTTTAATAAACTAAACCGAAAACTATAGCAAGCAGAGCTGTCCGATGTTTCAGACACAGGATAAGTCCTTGGCAGGCCTTGGTAGTGAAGGAACTGCAATGGACTGGAGCGCAGAGAAATGAAGACTCCAAACTGGCAAGTCCACAAGCACAGTAAAAGTCTCTTTAAAAAATCATAAAAGTGGTTATTTTGTTTCATTTTTGTTCAATAAATATGCTGTCATTAAAAAAGGTTAATATAGAAATCTATTTTAAAATGTTAAGATTCTGAAAGCATTGAAGGAGATCCCATAATAATTTAATATAGATTTACAGTAGTAACAATAAATTATATTTCATTATATGATTAATATCATATTTTTAAATATGGTGGTTTCATTATAAATATGGTGATTATCTCTAAGGTGGACAGCCAACTTAATATATGATATTTACCATCTGAATCTAACCATGTCATATCAACAAATGGAAAAGTCACCCAGCGATTTTAGCGATTCTTATTTGCTACTTAAATCTACAACATTTTTAAAAACATCAAATATTAGCCCAAATTAGTGCAGAATCAACTTTGCACTGCTGCCCGCGATCGTGTCAAAGATCAGACACATTTCCACGTGCATCTTGAAAAATGGATGTTTCGTAAAGTGCTTCTAGATAGGCAGAAAACACTCCACATGCTCGAGTCACGACTGATTTCAATAGAATTTGACTTTAGCATGTTGCTAAGCTAATGGTGTAAAAAAATCAACTGAACATAACTATGTAAAATTATCTATCACAAATAGTTCAATCTAATTAAAAATGTATTATACTTTTTGCCTAAAAAACAACAACAAAAATATTTCCAGATGACATCTGATTCAGAACAAGTGGTAGATCAAAGTACAAGATCAAACAAAGCTTTGGAAATGTATGAATGCTATATTAGAATCACAATCATATGATTTATAAGAGCAACACCTTGTGCACTTTAAACATTCCCCTACTCTCCCATACGTTTCCCTATAACATCCACAAACCCTTTGGCACGTCAAAATGTGTATTGATTACAAATCATGCCTTTAGAGTGCTCACTGTAGTGTGTACTAGAATATATGTCAAGTATGCATCAGCGTCAATGATGCTGTAGCATTGAGCGGGATGTCGACACTTTAATCTAGTTGGTGGAAAAGAAAAAGAGGTGCATGAAAGGAAATGAGGAGAACCAGAGAAGATGTGGCTCCTATAGGACCAACTACAGCGTTAATGATAACTGTCGCTGCGGTGTGTGTGTGTGTATAAGTGTGTCTCTGTGTTGCCCGTGAAAAGCTAATGACCTCCTCAACACCTTACAAAAGCACACGCAGTTGATTTTATATATACTTCAGCTGCCTTGAGCACACACTTTCACCTTGCCTCAAACACAATTTTATGCACACATTCACATACACGCTGACACAGAGGTGTAAGCGGCAGAAACACTATGAGCTACAATGGTAGTTGAAGGTGAACCTCAGTTAAACAGAGGATGAATAGAGGGGTCTTGATTTCAGATGACCCCACCTCAGGCGGTAGAGAAACTGTGCACAGTCTGCACACACACTTTTCTTTCATAGGAAGAGGAGTACAGCTAATTATCACCTACACTAAATTGACAGTTTTCATCTTCTAACGAAATGGACCAAAAATCAATGATGACACAATATAGCAACCACTAGAGATTTTTGTCCAATCAAATGCTCTCTAGAATAAAGCTGCAGACAGTCACATTTACTGCTGTTTCACAAAACTTCTAATAGGCAAAATTCTAATTTCAATAGAAAACTACGCAGATTTTGCTCATGTTCATGTGAATTTTCCACATTGACCAGATGAAAGCAGCTTGGTTTGAAAGTGAGCAGTGCTTAATGCAACGCTACACTATTGATATTAGACCTATCAAAATGTCACCGAAATGTTGCAAATGTGACTGTACCTTAACAATGTGCAACCGACGGTTCATGGCATAACTAAAGCAAAAAGGCAGATAAGCACTTTCGGTATGTCCCACCCAAACTTTCTGTTTCAATAGGAAATATCTCAACAAGACAAAAAAATGATTGCATGTTTTTTAATGTTGTTATGAAATCAAGTTGCATTTAAACATTAAACATTTATTATATTTTAAAATTGGATTTTTTAACCTAGATTTTTTTAAAATCGTATATTTAATATATTGTTGAGAAGTGGTATGATTTAGAGTGTAACTATACAAATATATCCATATAATTTGACCTATTATATAAAATATACAACAACTTATATTCACAATCGCCATGTACAAATATTTCTGAATACAATCAAGCTCAAACTCCATAAATATATGTGTGTACACCACTGATCTATATAGTCATTATATAGATCAGTGGTGTACACACAAATCGATACATATACACACACACATATTTTTTTTCACACATATCAGAGTATGGTGAAAAATAAATGGTACACCTGTAGTCTCATTGATTTAAAAGTATCCAATGTAAAAACCAATCCTACATCCTTTTGCACAGACCTTTCGAAAGTGGACTAAAAATTAAAAATTTCCTTTTACTTCCGTGAAATTTTGTACCTTGAGCTTCGACTGTAAAAATCACAGTTAGCCTTCACAGTTCCTCCTCCCTCCATTCCTCCCTCTCTCTCTCTCGGTGTGGTGAATCTACCTTCCTGCCCCTGTGCCTCTTGTTAATTAATCACTGTGTTGTTAAAGAGTGCCGAGGCGGACTCCGAGCCTACTGATAATTAGGGATCTGTGTTCAGGGCTGGCTGTGAGAGGCGGGGTGCGAGCAAAAGCTAGAAGGCTGTGTGCATGTGTTATGTGTGGCTGAATCTGAATATGTGTATCTGAGTGAGCCAGCTATGATCGTGCGCTGTGCGTTATATATGAGAGTTTGTGTGTGGCGGTGGTAAAGTGGCACATTAGTATTCAGAGAAATCGCCGCGCCCCTGCTGTCCTGCTACTTCCTGCTCACCACCAGGCCAGCATTCAGCCGAGCATAGTCTACCAAAGCTCCCACAGCGGGCACAAACATAACAAACCTCAATGTCCAAAGACCAACCTGACCCAACATATATTTGCTTATGCTTAAAATTGCCTCATGACTGCATTGAGCTCTGTAACACTAGCGTTTTTTTATATACTGGATGAGTTTATGTGTTCAACCAAAAATGAGCAAAAATCATATTGTAAAAACATGTTTTAAGGATTCTGTGCAAATGTAGGGTGTCCGCAGGTATCAGCATGTCCAATGTAATACTTTTTAGTAGCATTTTCTTTAAAAATGCAAACATATTAACTAAAAAACGTAAAGTTTGTATAAATGTGATTTCAGTGGTTTCAACACAAACACACAAAATACCCTGCACAACAGAGTATAAAAAGAATTGTTTACTGGAAAAATACACACATATTCACATACAGTACACACACACAAACACACATATACACACATACATATATACATATATATATATATATATATATATATATATATATATATATATATATATATATATATATATATATATATATATATATATATATATATATATATATATACACATACATACATGCATACATACATACATACATACATACATACACTTACCTAAAGGATTATTAGGAACACCTGTTCAATGGTGAAAAGAATGGTGTGAAAAGGGAAAAACATCCAGTATGCGAAAGTCCTGTGGGCGAAAATGCCTTGTTGATGCTAGAGGTCAGAGGAGAATGGGCCGACTGATTCAAGCTGATAGAAGAGCAACTTTGACTGAAATAACCACTCGTTACAACCGAGGTATGCAGCAAAGCATTTGTGAAGCCACAACATGCACAACCTTGAGGCGGATGGGCTACAACAGCAGAAGACCCCACCGGGTACCACTCATCTCCACTACAAATAGGAAAAAGAGGCTACAATTTGCACGAGCTCACCAAAATTGGACAGTTGAAGACAGAAAAATGTTGCCTGGTCTGATGAGTCTCGATTTCTGTTGAGACATTCAGATGGTAGAGTCAGAATTTGGCGTAAACAGAATGAGAACATGGATCCATCATGCCTTGTTACCACTGTGCAGGCTGGTGGTGGTGGTGTAATGGTGTGGGGGATGTTTTCTTGACACACTTTAGGCCCCTTAGTGCCAATTGGGCATCGTTTAAATGCCACGGCCTACCTGAGCATTGTTTCTGACCATGTCCATTCCTTTATGACCACCATGTACCCATCCTCTGATGGCTACTTCCAGCAGGATAATGCACCATGTCACAAAGCTTGAATCATTTCAAATTGGTTTCTTGGTTATTTTGTCCATTGGGTTTAGCTTAAACTGTTAAGAACGTTCCTTAAAATGAAAGAACAGTGTTTACAGAACAATGTGCAAGGTAATATTTATGTAACTATAGACCTTTTTCACAAATTTTGCTTTGACACAGACCTTACATGTTGTCAGCTTATTAAGCATAATTGCTGTACACAAACGCAAACAAAAACACAATTTCTATCAAAGAAAAAACTAAAACAAGGTATGAAATGGTGACTGTGTGGCAGTGGCTCCTATCATGTTGAGCTCTGGTGCTTATTCAAATGACAAAGGTTCAATGTTACGGCCTGCAACCTTTCCTGAATCCTCTCCTAAATTATTTCCTGTTATTCCCTCTGATTTGTCTGAGAAAAAGAAGCAAAAGCGCAAAAATATCTTGAGAATTAGTCTTTGCACAATAGTCATCAGAACACATTCAGCAACAGAGATCATCTGTTATTGCAGGTTCTCGCTGTGACGATTCCCTTTGTGCTCTTCTATTGTCAGAACTCTAAATATTCTCGGAATTAATCGCTCGCTCTTTCTGTCGGTCTCCCTTCTCTCTCACTCCTGATTGCGCTAGATGAGTGATAATGTTTTTAGCAGCTAGCGTCATGTTCAAATCTGTAATAACATTACACCAGCAGCCCCACTGATGGCAACATGCATCACCAAACACAAGCCATCTCAGTCATAAGTAAACAAAACTTCCATATGCAAAGTAAACACATCTATACACCCTAATGGCCTATAACAGCCCCCACACAGAGGCAATTTGCACACTAATTCATACACTTTACAAAGAAGAAACAGCGAGAACTAAGAACACAAGTGCATTGTTTATCAGGGTGCAACTGCGACCTTTTCTTCACATCATCAATAAAGACAATATCCAATATGTTGTAAGTATATCAAATTAGCCACAGTAACTTGTGGTATGCAAATGACATGTAGATTAAAAAAGGCAGACAGGGACAAAGTTCACGGTTAGTATATTTTCTGTGAACAACTATGAGGGGAGAATACAAACCTGATCTATGAACAGGAGTGATTCAATTAATTCTAGGAGTTTTAGGTTTGAAGATGAAACCGTAACCATCTTAACTCCATCCACTGCCATTACAGGTCACATACTAAACATGAACCTGAACGGAGGTCAGGATTTGACGTAAGGGTTTCTCCAACCCTCAAGAACATCTCTGACATCCACATCCACATACACACACTTCAAACACGCCTGGGGTCATGGCCATCGTTTCACTTTTATTCAGCTATTGTATTCACGGCTGCGATGTTGACAAATTCATTTTGAAATCCATTAGTCTCACAATGTGGTTTAAACGATGTACCCATTAATGTCCACCACTTTAATACAGCCAATACCCATCTGATAAATCAGGTTATCTCAGACACCTTCCACATGCCGTGAAGAGCGGAAATTAGGGAATTATTAACTATCTCCAGTATGTGTGTGTGTGTGTATGAGTGGAAGATAGAAATATGAGAAAGTGAGAGAGGGGGATTGAGATAGTAGTGGTAGTAACAGTGTGTTTAAGTAAAAGCTATGGCCTAAAGTGGATGGCACTGTTGTGAGCAATTAAGAATGGAGATTACAACTGAGAAAGCTCTTTAAATTCCAATGCAATTATTTCATTTAATTTGAATTTGAATTAAGGTAGCAAACAGGAAGTGGAATTCAAATATGAATTTCTGAGATATTTACCATTAGTATACTTGATTTATTGAGCAGTGTTGTCTTAGCTTAATAAATTATGTATCCTTTTTATGACGAATGTTTGTGGTTCTGTATGCAGCTTTAAAATCTGTGGCTATGTGAAATTTTTTGACAGTATTCAAATTAATTTAGAGAAATATGTTAATCAATTGAGAAAAAATATTTTTTTACACAAATCAGGGAATAAATAGGCATAATTAGTGATATTTAATGATTTCATGATTAGAAAATTTTCAAGGACAATAATGACCAGAAATTAACATCATAAAAAATGAACGAAATTCTATGAAATCCTCTTTCAATTGTTCCACAGTGGAAAACTTGTTTTTAATTGCTGGCAAATGGTTAATAAACTTTATGATTAATTCAGTAAGAAATATTTCTCTGTAAACTTTCAGAATTACTCCACTTCCTGTAGTTCACCCAAAAATGAAACTTTACTGACCCTCATGTTGTTCCAAACCTTTATGACTTTCTTTCTTCTGTGGAATATAAAAAAATAAATGTTTTTTGTTTTATAGGGTAGAAAATAGAAAATAGGGTAACACATTACAAGTAACGTGAGTTACGTAATCAGATTACTTTTTTCAAGTTAACTAGTAATGCATTACTTTTAAATGTACAAGATTTACAAGATTATTTTTAAATAAGTTACTTTTTAAATAAGTAACGTAAGATACTTGTTTTCCCATTTATTGACTGACAGCTCTTGTGTCCCCATGTTGATAGAAATCGTGAGCAAGAACAGAGGCGTTGTGTGCGGCTGTGCGCTGTGTAAACAAGATGGGTATTGTAGTTCTAGACTAAATGTGAGCATGCATTTACTCATCTCACTGGAACAAAAACAGATTCAGTATTCCTCAAAATCAATAATAACAGTGAAATGCAAACTCAGAATATTATGCAAACCTGCAATAATTAAATATGTTACACAAAATATACTTTATGTATTTAATCTCACTTTATTAACCAATGTCTTTGCTGCTGATGCTTCGATGATCCAATTCAACCATACTAATCAGCAAAAATTACTTTAGATCCAATTCATTCATACTTATATGCAAAAATGACTTTAGATGAACATCACATTTGTGTTTCTTTTTTTTTTTTGCTTAAGTAAGAGTGTTGAACTTTCTTCTCCTGTGTCCTATTCTTCTGTGATCCAGAAAGGCAGCACATCTGAAAGGTTTCTCTGCATTGCTCTCTGTACTTTACAGGCATGAATTTGCATTTATTCATTTTACTTTTGGTGTGAAAGGGCCTTTACATTAGCCAAAAATAGAACTTTTTTTATTATTAAAAAACAAACAAGTAAGCCGAGTCCAGATGAGAAAAAGTATTGCCAAAGCAACGTAATGAATTACTTTCCATAAAAAGTAACAGAGTGATGCAATTAATTTTTAGGGAGTAACACAATATTGTAATGCATTACTTTTAAAAGTAATTTTTTCCAACACTGATGCTAACAAAAGCTGTTTGGTTACGAACTTATGATATTATTCAAAATGTCTTGTTTTTTTGTTCTGCAGAAGAAACAAAGCCATACAGGTTTTGATTGACACAAAGGTGAATAAATGATGACAGAATTTTCAGTTTTGGGTGAACTATTTCTTTTATTTCTTTGTACTTGGCTACCATTTCGAAGCTTTAAAAAAAAAGTATAGAACTTTGTTTTATAATAGATGATTGCATTTCAGTGAATTCATCAAACGGAACATCTTATGGGGCATAACTAATTCAATTCAAATTCACACTCACACTCACAAATTAAGTGAAAGCCAGTCGATTCTGAGTTTTGGTTTTTACACATTGAGCCATGGTGCTCATACATTTGACTTGAGTTAGAATCCACCCAATAATCCATCTCACCATCATGATCTGTTCTCTTTTTACTACTGTACTAAATAAAAAGGTCTTCTAAAAGTATGTTGAATAACATTAATGCAATATTATGACAGTTTTAAATAAATAAAAATATGTGTGAAGGTTTGCGTGTGTTCTTGCTCAGTTACAGCTTCAGAGATTGCCGACGGTCACCGCAACTTAAATAAATGTGGTTAATAGAGTCTAGGCTGGAATTAGCAGTGTTACAGTGTTGTGACGCGTGTGCATGTATAATTATGGATGCGTGTGCGGTGGCTTACTCCGTTAATGAGGCGCTGGAAGGGGGCTGCAGCAGCTGGCAGGAAGCACGGGGGAGCTGAAGAACATCTGCAGGGGGCACAGCGTCGCTCTCCGCGCCACGCGCAAACACGTACAGGAGATCAGCACCTCACACACACCCACCGACACCAGCCCAACCACCGTCGCCATAGCAACCGCACACCGGCCATGATGGGGAGTGCATGTAGGGAGAGAAAACAAACTATCACAAATCTTGGAGAATAATTCCGATCTTTACTTTTCAGGATTGACGATGAGGCCTTGCAGTTGGCATATGGAGTATGTGAAAACACTAGATAGGAAGGTCAAAGTTTAGAAAAACGCATCCTTGAATATATTCGTTCTAGAGCTTTCTCCTGCCAAGCATTGGGTCAAGCACCAGCTGTACGAGAGCTCTGAAGCATTCACACTACCCGATTAATTCAGCCCTAAAACGACAAAAGTGCTAGATATGCAAAGTACTAGATAACTGCTCCCACGACACACACTTTCACTGAATGGCACATACAGACAAAAGACAAAACAAGATATACATACATATTGATCAATAAGGTTGCCACATAGGCTTAGACACAGCAAATCGATCCTTCTCCCCCCAAGCCAACACTTGGCCTTTGACCCTCATATGAACTTATAGAGTACATCTCCATAGAAACACATGCCCTCAGTTCATTGCACTTTATTGGATCTTTATGTCTCAGCCTCAAAAGCTAACAGTTATGTCTAGTGGAAACTGTGAAAACTAAAATATCAGATGAAAACAGAGGTGTTGTTTACTGTGTTTTCAAAAAAAATATTTTTTTATTTTAGGAATAATGTGCTGGGAAAAACAAAAGATTTCTTCAGAGGAAAGATAAGGTGTGTTTCTTGAAGAGGTCTAGCAGTTGCGTTCTATTAGCTTGGGGGATATTTACCACTGCAAGATTAACTTATAGACCGTGTTTAGCAGTTGTTCAATCTTTTCTTTCTTGAAAAGTTACTCTAAACAAGTTTTTTGAGGGCATAATTACGTCCATAAAATGCTTTGATAGTATTTGTGCCACTGCTTTTTATGGGCTTAGCACTAGCCTAAAGTCGACATATATCAATTGTTTACTTTCTTAATGCACATCCTTGGTCTTACTGAGAATAATTCATCAGTATACAATTTCAAACTCAAAATTGTTAGTGTTTGTAATTTTTAATCAAAATATAATAATAACTAAATTGTATTAACTTGTATAACTCCAACAACCTCACATTCAGTTTGGCTCCATTCTGGTATGTAATGCTCAATTTTCACAATCCAATCAATTCTCAAGGGATAAAATAACCACCAACACTACATTTTTGTCAAAGAATATCACAATTTTAAACAGAAATACATCGCATTAAAGAAGTAAAATGGGTTGGGAATGATGATTCACATTAATTGTAAAACATACATGGAGAGACACACTTTCTGCAAGACTTGCCACTACTGTAAATTTAGATTCATCTTTATGTTTTTATGTGTGAATTCTGGCAACTTTAGCTAGTTATTATTTGGTTATTTTTACATTTAGCAGATGTTTTATATCAAAAACAACTAAACTTACCCAGGGAAAGTTCCCCTCAGAGCAGCCGGAGGTTTAGTGTCTTGCTCAAGGTCACATTGGCATCTCTCCAGTTCATGGATCATTTGTGGGGTTTGAACCTTGGGCTTTTAGGTTACCAACAGCCCATATCTTCTACAACCACATTTCCACCAACATAGTTTCAAAATCAGACCAGAGTATGAGTTTAGGTTTTTGTTTTCCCCTGCTTTTTTTCATACTTTATCTTGCCAACACACAAACATCTCCTTGCTTTGAGTAATATTCCATTTTTCAAAAAATGATTTTTTTTTACACTTTTAAAAAAACACTACAGTTTGGGTTCAGTGAGAAATACATACATTTATTCAGCAATGATTAAATAAATAAATTAAAACACAAAAGTGGCAGTAAAGCATTTATAATGTTACAAAAGCTTTCTTTTGTGAACTTTCTATTTTCTATTTATTTTATCCTGGACAAAATTATCCACAAAAATGTTAAGCAGCAGAACTGTTTACAACAATTGATAATAATAATAATAATAATAATATTACTTGAGCACCAAATCAGCATATTAGAATGATTTCTGATCATGTGACACTGAAAACTGGAGTAATGGCTGCTGAAAATTCAGCTCTGCCATCACAGGAATAAATTAAATTTTAAAATATATTCAAATAGAAAACAGTTTTTAAATTGTAATACTATTTCACAATATTATTTTTACTGTATTGATTAAATTAATGCTTGATGAGCATAAGAGACTTTCAAAAACATTCAAAAATCTTACTGACATGAAACTTTTGAACAGTAAGGTATATTTTACAAAGTCAAGCCAAAACATTTGTTATACTATTTAAAAATAGAATTTAAATAATATCTGAATAGAAAAATTTATATCTAGAGAATAACCACTGTAAATGTAATATAAAACTTTAAAATATGCTATAGTCACTATGTTACTTCACAGCTACATTGTACCAAGCATCTCAACATTACTTGTATCAAGTACATGGGTATTAAGGACAAGTTGATCTACTTGATTAATAATAAATGCTAATATTAATAATCCGACAGCGAAATCCTCAGAAGTGTCGATAATGTGGCTGGGCAGTTGTTTTATAAAAAAAGAAAAGAAAAAAAGAAGTGTGATCAGCCATTAATGATTGACTGCGAGTGAGATTCAGTGCTGGGATCAAATACAGAGTACTTCTGAATAATAGAGTTGCCAGGAGGTCTACCCTGTTCCCAAGTGGGTGAGACACATCGTGAGGGGCCAGAAAACCAGAGGTTTTAACACACGCTTCCCCCGAGGAATGTGCGCGGTTGTATGCGTGTGTATCTGTGTTGGCGTCGTTAATGTGTCAGTCATCAATAATGCAGATCCTTGGTCGTCTGCTCATCAAAGCCCTGCTATGAGTCTCTGTTCCACATTATACTGAGACGAGGACATGTGAGACAGACCAGTCTGAGTGTGTGCCTGCGTTCACATAATTCACTCAGCTTTATGTTGTTCCAAATATGTATGCTGTTCTTTTTTTCTTTCTATCAATCATCGCATAGATATTTTCCACATAACAACACTTTGTAGTGACCAGGGGCTGTAAAGTTTGAAATAAGCAGTATAACAGCACTAAAAAAGTAGTTCATATGACTTAAGCGCTATATTCCAAGTCTTCTGTAACTATATGATAGCTAACAGCTAGAAATTTAAGTCAAAATTCAGCTCCATCAAATGGCACAGATTCAATGTTAAATATGGCTAGATGCTATATTTAATCTGAGAGATGTTAAGATTCTTTAAAAAAGTATTTATTTGTGTTTCACAGGGCAAAAAAAACAGCGTACAGGATTGGAACGGCATGAGGGCGAATAAATAATGACTGAAAAATCAAGTGAACTGTTCCTGAAATGGCATTTAGACTACTACTTCTATTAAAAACCTAAACAGATCACACTCATACAGGCTTAAAGATCTTTAAGTAAACCTCTAAAAAGATTACAAACACACACAGGGGATACAATATAAGTTAGACGAGCACGCAAACAATCTTTCACAGCAAAGCATGCTCTAGGGAACAGTCTGAATGCAATTGTGGCTTTGAGTAAATACACTTTTTATGTGCTTTTAATTCACACAGAAAAACTGATGCAGTATATCCTCTTTCCTCATGGTGAACACACACCTATGTATTTACACGCGCACACACAGGCTCTGTGGATCTAAAGAAAGCCTCTTCTCAGCAGGCAGGAGTGATGACAATATCAGCATCTAATTTTTCCTTTTCAAGAAGCTGTTAATGAAGAGTATGAATAGAAGAAAAGCTTCTGTTCAATGCACTAATTGCCTTAAAAGCTCTTCATACAATTTTCCCCGTCAACATAGATAGCATGTGTGTGTTGGAGTTTGTGTGTGCATGTGATCGTGCACCACTGAGCTTTGCCATCGGAAGTAGTGAAAAGGCATTGCCCATAAGTACTGTGAAGACACACTGATGGGAACACACACGTACACACGTGAACCTGAAACAGGCTAAAAAACACAGCCTCAAGGACGTGCTGCAAGTGTGGCAGGAAACTACTGCGCTAAGCGACAAAGAAGTCATTAAAACAAAAAGCATGCTGAGTGCTTTAAATGTCGTTAATCAAATCCAAACACACTGAATGCATCTCAATCACCCGCTGCTGACATCAAGCTTATTGTACAACTAAGAACTAAACATCTCATTGCAGCAATGTTCAAAAGAATGATATACAGTTTATATACAAACAATTAGATCACTGGTCAGGAAATTAGCAAGAATTGCACAAATATTATAGATAAAGTAACTTAGCACAGAATATATATATTATTACCATTTTAATTCACATCAAATAAAATATGGCATCAAACCTAAGGTCTATATGCAGCGCTGCAAAAGACCCAAGGTGGCGACAACTTGTTGTGCATCTGTAATGATCTGCTGTGATTTAGGACACGATGGGCAGAGCAGTGTCAGGTCAAAGGCACTATCGATACAAGCCTGCCAATAACTCCAGGCTGGTGTCAGGGAGAAAGAGGGTGTGCGGTGGGTCAGGACGCTTCTACTGCGAGCATCCATCAGTGTCTTCAGGTTGGAGACAGCCGTGATGTGGAGAGTACATATGAGCAAGGGGTCAGTGTCAGAGAAGGCTCCCAAAGGATGGATCCTCCATCAATACAGCAGGACAGGGGAGGGGTTGGCTGTGGTGGACTAGTCAACGGCAGGTCACCGCCAATGCCGATAAGGGCAGGGAGTCATCGAACTAACCCCTGAGCAAAATCTCCAATTAACCCTTTCACTTCCAGCACACAGCATTTAAATGGAACTGGTAAATGGGGGTAAATACATAAGATGGGAGTCATTAGTTTAGGGCTGCAGTATGGATAGAGGGTGGGTGGCTAGTAGATGAATGAGTTAGAGGGTAGGAATAGAAAGGTTTAAAGGGATATTCCCAGTTCAAAACAATGTCAGCTCAATCAACAGTATTTGTGGCATAATGTTGATTGCCACAACTTTTATTGTATTTTATTTTTTTTGCTGAAATTAAAAGGTCACTGTGAGTGAATTGGGCCAATTATTGAAGCATTTAAAGCAGAAATGTGAAGCTTATAATTTTATAAAAGCAATTACTTGACATTTTCTGTTAAAACTGTATTATTTGAGCTGTAAAGCTCTTTAAATAATTTAAATAAAAGTTGTTTTAGGATGTACAGTGTTACACTGTCAAGGTGACAAAGTTCTAAAGCTACTCAGAAAAGGTAAGTAAGCTAATTTTTTACACTAAGTTCGCAATAACACGCATATTGTTTATGTCTTGTCTATATTATAAAAACAGTATTTTAACGTTTAGAGGGAGAAGTGGAAATTAACATTACACCACAAATGCTGTCGATTGAGCTTAACTTGTACTGAACCTGGACTATTTCTTTAATAATTAAAAGAGTGAAACAAATGAAAACCTATATTCTATACGTTTTATTTTTCAGTTTGTAACTTCAATGAGGCACACTCTCACACATGAACAGTGAGAATAAGTGTGTAGGAAAACAATTACCCTCTGCCACAGCCAGCTGGTTTGTTCATAAACACGCAATTATGATTTCACGGCAGTCCATTAAATAAGGGCAGGAGCGGCAACCGTCCCACTACGCAACCCCCAACAACATCTTAAAATCTCACGCTTACACCTACAGCCAGCATGTGCAATTTGCTTGATATTGGCTGGCAACTTCTCAATGTTAAATCAATTACTTTAACAGGGTGTTACAGAAGCCACACTGGCTCCGCAAGTGACCCTATTGGTTGCAGACATATAGAGTGAAAGAAAACAGACATTAACTTATACAAAAGACAGGTAGCTTGAGCATTACATCCCTAAACGCTGCAATTGAGTCATTAAAGCAGTTCCATCAAGCTAAGATATTGGATAACATTTTAAAAATCCATATTTCTCATTTTAGTGAATAAATAGCGCGGATAAGTAAGAGCCAGGCTGATATTGCAAGTGGAAAATCTACCACTAAAACCCCCTTTTCCACTCCCTTCTGTCTGTCTCTCTCTCTCTCTCTCTCAGTCTTTCTCTCATTTTTGCTTTCACAATCCTTCTCTCAGTAATTAAGCGTCCATCTAAAATGGAGTCTTTTCTTTGCGGCGAGCCCATCTGTGCCAGACACCCTACAGTGCTTTACATGCTGCCGAGCGCCTCGTTCTTTATCTCACCCTGCCGTGACAGTCCCATAAAGATGACATCATAATTAAGGGAGTAGGGACGGAGGTGTGAATAGGGAGATGGGCAGAGGCCTGGAGCGTGGAGGGAGAGACGCACAGCTGGAGGGGGGCTTAAAGAGAGAGAGTGAGAGAGAGAGAAATGCGGTTTTGGAGGGCAGCAGGGGTGAGGTGAGCTAGAGAAAAGAGTAATGAACCTCCTCAGATTACATTGGGAAATTGCCCCTTCCCTACAAGCACTTTTTCTCTTTTTTCCTTTTCTCGCTAGCACACACTCTCAGTGCTCACAGCTGAGCTGCTGCTTGGTTAATTTGGGAAGAGACTGTCTCGCAGAGACAGGCCCGACGATGGGCCATTTATCCCAGCAGAGATCCAAAAGCCATGAAAACATTCAGCTCTAGAAGCAATCTGATTGACACTCATGAAGGAAAGATACTTTGAGAAAGGAAAAACACTGCAGACAGTCATGAAGTCATTATGTAGACAACAGTGGTTCTCAACTGGTGGGAAAAGATTTGATAGTCACAAACAGCAGGGGGGGAAATAATAAATAAATAATTAAATAAATACACTTCCACATATGTCCTGTACATTTAAACAGGCTATGACGTGAAGAAATAATAATTATGATTAAATAAAATGCAAATAATAAAACTTTCACATACATCACATTGATTTGCACAGCCATGACGTGAACAAACAAATCGGAATAATTAAATGAAACTTCCACATTTACCCTATTGATTTGCCTAGGCCAAGAATGAATGAACGAACGAACGAACGAACGAACGAACGAACGAAAATAATGAAACATCCACATTTATCCCATTGATTTGCACAGGCAATGACTTTAGCTTCTGCTGCTGTTTTGAGAAAAACTGTCAAAATGTTAAGAATTTTGCATATTGAAGGGCATATGCAGTTCTTTCATGGTTTAATTGTAAGGTTAATTTTGTTTACTTCTGTATGATATACAGTACAATAATATCAGTTGAGACCCACTGGTCTATAGGCAAGCTCAGTGTTTGTGTTTTGAGGTTCCATGCAGCAGAAAGGATCTCAGTTCCAATGGAAAAATCATGACTGGATGCATGAGAGGAGCAGGGTGTGCGGTGGGAGTCATATCTCAGCAGGGACCTGTGCAGAGAAATGTGAAGCCAGAGAGGGGAGGGGGAGCCTGGGCACAGCATGTCTCTGATCTGCTCCTGCACAGCCAGACTTCCAGTACTCAGCATTACCGACTTTATTCCTCTAGCGCTTTCCCCAACACACACACACACACACAAAGAACATCTGCTCAAGCACATTAAGAGATGACATTCCGGCTCTATATCCATACATTAGAGTCATTAAGCGACAACAACTCTAAGGTGATCTCTATCGGAGTTAAACCATAAAATCTTCCCTTTTTCACATCTGGATATGTCTTACACAACTACCTTTTTGTCTAAGTAAGGAATTAGCAATATATCAATACCTTTTCAGATATTATTAATTTATCTGTATCTTAGAAATTGAATTCAGTACCATTTAAAAGTTTGGGGTATTATTACAACTTTGTAATAATGCCTTTACATGCACATGAACTTTAATGACATCCCATTATTAATCCATAGGGTTTAATATGGAGTTGGCCCACCATTTGCAGCTATAACAGCTTCAACTCTTCTGGGAAGGCTTTCCACAATTTTTGACCATCCTTCTAGAAGCACATTTGTGATGTCAGGCACTGATGTTGGACGAGAAGGCCTGGCTCACAGTCTCCACTCTAATTCATCCCAAAGGTGTTCTATCAGGACTCTGTGCAGGCCAGTCAAATTCCTCCATACCAAACTCGCTCCAAATCCAAATACCAAATCCATCCAGTCATGTTGGAACAGGAAGGGGCCATCCCTAAACTGTTCCCACAAAGTTGGAAGCATGAAATTGTCCAAAATGTCTTGGTATGTTGAAGCATTAAGGAGTTCCTATCACTGGAACTAAGGGGCCAAGCTCAACCCCTGAAAAACAACCCCACACCATAATCCCCCCTCCACCAAACTTTACACTTGGCACAATGCAATCAGGCAAGTACCGTTCTTCCGGCAACCACCAAACCCAGACTCGTCCATCGGATTGCCAGACAGAGAAGCGTGATTCGTCACTCCAGAGAACACGTCTTCACTGCTCTAGAGTCCAGTGGCGGCGTGCTTTACACCACTGCATCCGACACTTTGCATTACACTTGGTGATGTTAAGCTTGGATGCAGCTGCTCGGCCATGGAAACCCATTCCATGAAGCTCTCTACGCACTGTTCTTGAGCTAATCTGAAGGCCAGAGTTGCTGTTGTTCCCAATTACTTCCACTTTGTTGTAATACCACTAACAGTTGACCGTAGAATATTTAGTAGTGAGGAAATTTCACAAATGGACTTATTGCACAGGTGGCAACCTATCATGGTACCAAGCTTGAATTCACTGAGCTCCTGAGAGTGACCCATTCTTTCACAAATGTTTGTAGAAGCAGTCTGCATGCCTAGGTGCTTGATTTTATACACCTGAATTCAGTGATTTGGAGGGGTGTCCCAATACGTTTGGCAATATAGTGTATTTTAAAATGTAATTTATTCATGTGATGGCAAAGCTGAGTCAGCTTGGCATTCCGTAACTATTTTACGTTTTGGTGAATTGGTGGCTAATTCATTTGAATTTGTACAATCTCATTCGTACATTTTCGTACGATCTGCTTACCCCCCAAAGAGTGAACCTTTACCTTACTTTTTTCTAATAATCATACATTTTTGTACAATTCACTTCTTGATAAAAAAAATTTTGTCATAGATTTTTTTGTATAGACCCTGAATCCTGATCAATTTAATGCATCCTTGCTGAATAAATGTTTCTTTGTTTTGGTCCCACACTTTTGAATGGTAGTGTACATATTGGCAGATATTGTACATTTAATTGAGTCTAATTTCACCTGTGTTTTTACAATTAGATTACCTTTGCTATCAGCTAATGTTCACATGAAGTTTTAATCTTTAGTAAAAATGTAATCCAATTTTCACTTTGATATTATAATGCTGTGATGATTAAATTCACTTGTAGCATTTTCACCTGTAGTATGAAGTATACAAGTAGGATTCTGGATTGCAATATTTCCTGATCTTCTCTCTCTCTCCCTATCATTTTTATGATCGCTCTCTCACCTTTCTATAGAGTGGCAAAAGGCCAAAAATAAACAAATAAAACACAGATATCCAACCAGTGTGGTGAAATATATCTCGACACCCCAGTGAAGAGCTAAATATGCCTTATATTTTACAGTACTGTCTCGTCATCTCGCCCTCACCATCCCTCTTTCATATTCCTCCCTTCCCCTCCCCTCTATTTCTTGTGCCATCCTCAATATCTATATCTCAGGCTTCAACTCCCTCGTTCTCGTTCTCTTTCTGCTCCATGGCGATCGATGCTGCTCTTCAACCTGGCTTCACTTCAAAGCTTCCTCTCCCCACTCCGCACTGAAGGTCGGCAGATCCACAGGTAACCTCCCCCCCCCCCCCCTACATGTTTCGCTCTCCCCCCACTCCCACCCCCAGCTGCCCTGGAAGCCCAGGAGCATCAAAGACCGGTGGGCCCGTGTTGGGTCAGTGCCAGGCCCCCTGCCAAGCTCCCCTCAGGCTCTCTCCGATCCAACCTCCTGTCAGCTCCATACTCAACACCTTGAACCCCCCCGCTCCCTTCTCCCCCAAATCAGCCCTCCACAACCCCTGCCGAAATCTCACCCTCCCACTGACAAGAACCCTCACATGTATTTGCCAATTTAGCTGAATACAAAGCTGGTGATGCACAGTGACGTACCCCAACAACACATATGCCCTAAATAAGTGCAAAAAGGTTAGTTTGGCTTGATTGCAGTGAAAAAAGAATAATCTGTAGCTGGCAATGCAAGTGCCTTCTTAACGTCTGCCTTTCAGCAAATAAGGTACGCATAGACGCCGTTTCCGCCTCAGAGTTCTCAGTATGTTTTTTTAACAGCCCTGCGAAAGTTTCAAATAAATAGTCACATTGTGAGCTATGTCTAGTTCAGCCATGAAACTCTAGAGGCAGGCAGATAGGTACTTTACATGTAGTCTTTAAGCAATCACATCATGGCACAAGCTGATTGACAAGCTCTGCTGATCCTGCAGCCAATGAGACTGCTTACTCAGCATTTAAATGGTCTGCTTCATTGTTTGCTGTAAGCTAGTCCTGCAGCACGCTATCAGAGTTCCTCTGAAATCCTCCACCTCCCCCAGTTCCACCTGCCTAGATCTGCTACAGGATTTATGCATGTCTGTCTATTTATCAGGGGTGCAAACTTGTCACCTTTTGTCAAAATTCGCCGTTTCCTGTGATACATCTAGATCCGATGAGGTTTTGAAAATGGAGAGTGGGGGGTTTGCCAGGGCGGAGTCACGGTGAATAACATCAACAGACTCACGTCTTCTGAAGTTACTCATTCACATGAGGTTGCTGTGCTGCATGGTCACGTAAACTTCTAATTTGCATGCGTTTATAAGCATTGCGGTGTAAAACAAGTAATTTTAAACCTTTGAATCGCAGTCAGCAGTGAAAGACGACTAATTTCTCCATTTGCACGAGAGACAGTTTCTAACTGCTGTCTGAGAGACACAGACACATCCGCTTCTCACAGAACAGAGAGTTATATTTGCCGCTTTATTGGCCTTAAACGGTTATATATGTATGTGGTCAAAATGCCCATCTTTGCAAGTATACTTGTGTAAACAGTCATTTATGTCTTAAATGAAAGTAAACAAGTAAACTGAGAAAGTAAACGCTAGTGATACAGTATAATGGACCCAGAGCCATAGAGAAACCCGGGCAGCGCTTAAAGCGACAGCTGTCTAATTTTCCTGCTGTCTGTCATTCATATTAATCAAACAACAAAAGAGAGAAAATCTCTCACTGCTCTTGACTAATCTAAACGTTTGTAACTTTAATCAGAGTAAATATATATTTCTTTCACTTTCATTTCCATTTAAAATTGTAATTATGAGAAAAAAGTTATTATTGCTGAAGGTTTAATGTCACACTGCAAAATATTAGGACATTGTGAGATGTAAAGTCACATTTGGGTTATTTACTCAAGTTTGCAACTGTGAGAAATAAAGTTATTAAAGCTAGTTATATTATGAGATTAAAAGTCACAATGCATGCTTTAAAGTCATTATAAGATACTGTATAAAGTTGCAATTCTGAGAAATAAAGTTGAAATTGTAAGATAAAAAGTGAGACAAAATACAAAACACCCCTGGATGTAGCCCACAACTTACTAAATGTTAATAACATCTGAGCCCTATATGAAGTCACACATGAATCCAGCTGTTAGGAGAACTCTACACAGCTTAGCAACAACACACTATGGGCTTTTGAACTAAACAGACTTGATGCCAAATGTCACTGCACAGCCTTGTGGGAACACAGTTGTAACTGTGCCAAAACTCTGATGGCGTGTGTATATTGAGAACAGGTTTTCCTGTGCCCTGGTCAATAAGCGCTGTGATGTATAAAAAGCTAAAAATATAACTGCTGGAAAACAAGGCCACTGTATCAACTGTGCTCTGTGTATCTTTGTGTACTCAGCGTCTGTGCCGGTTGGCTGTATGGAGTGATGGCATCAGATGTCGGTGTTGGTGACACATGTAAAATCAGAGAGAACAACAGTCGTCTGACAGGGCTGCTGATTCAAACAGCACTGTGAGTGACACTAGCTATTGATGCTGCGCTGTCGCTGTGCTAGCTGACATTACAGTGAAGCGTCTTATGACAGCGAGAGCTGAGAAAGAGAGCAGTTGCATCATACACAGCTCAGTTGCTCTGAAATATAGGTTTGATGCCATTATAAAAATTCATTTAAGATCAAGGTCGAAAAGTTTGAGACCACATTGGACATCTGCTATTCAAAACCTAGAAATAAATAAAATATTTTGAAAAATGTAATATAAAAAATGAGTATAAATTAATATAAAAATGTATATAAAAAAAGTTGACAATAAATTAATAAGAAATATTGATGACTCTGTATGTCTATATCAGTAATCAAATAAGAAAATGTATGACACTGCCAAAAGCAAAAAGGGGGACACAGTACCATTCCAAATACTAAATTCTGAACTTTACACATTGCATTATCAGCATAGCAATTTGAATGTAATGAAATGTATGTGTGTGTCATTACATTCAATTTATACACACATATATTTATACACATACAATAATATTATTGCCCTCAGACTGGATATAATTATTTATGAATAATTAATCAATACATATACACCGATCAGGCATAACATTATAGAATAACAAGTGAATAACACTGATTATCTCTTCATCACGGCACCTGTTAGTGGGTGGGATATATTCAGAGCATCTCTAAAACTGCAGCTCTTGTGGGGTGTTCCCGGTCTGCAGTGGTCAGTATCTATCAAAAGTGGTCCAAGGAAGGAACAGTGGTGAACCGGCGACAGGGTCATGGGCGGCCAAGGCTCATTGATGCACGTGGGGAGGGAAGGCTGGCCCGTGTGGTCCGATCAAACATACAAGCTACTGTAGCTCATATTGCTCAAGAAGTTAATGCTGGTTCTGATAGAAAGGTGTCAGAATACACAGTGCATCACAGTTTGTTGCGTATGGGGCTTCATAGCACCGAAAGCGCCAGCAGTGGGCACTAGGCATCAGAACTGGACCACGGAGCAATGGAAGAAGTGTGGCCTGATCTGATTAATCACATTTTCTTTCACATCATGTGGATAGCCAGGTGCGTGTGCGTCGCTTACCTGGGGAACACATGGCACCAGGACGCACTATGAGAAGAAGGCAAGCCGGCGGAGGCAGTGTGATGCTTTGGGCAATGTTCTGCTGGGAAACCTTGGGTCCTGCCATCCATGTGGATGTTACTTTGGCACGTACCACCTACCTAAGCATTGTTGCAGATCATGTACACCCTTTTATGGAAATGGTATTCCCTGTTGGCTGTGGCCTCTTCCAGCAGGATAATGCCACAAAGCAAAAATGGTTCAGGAATGGTTTGAGGAGCACAACAATGAGTTATTGACTTGAGGTGTTGACTTGGCCTCCAAATTCCCCAGATCTAAATCCAATCGAGCATCTGTGGGATGTGCTGATCCATGGGGGCCCCACCAACACAACTTACAGGACTTAAAGGATCTGCTGCTAACATCTTTGTGCCAGATACCACAGCACACCTTCAGGGGTCTAGTAGAGTCCATGCCTTGACGGGTCAGGACTGTTTTGGCAGCAAAAGGGGGACCAACACAATATTAGGTCATAATGTTATGCCTGATCGGTGTATATAGTTAAACCATTACACCGGGTCCTTAATGTTAGCGCTCTTCTTAGGCCCTCTTCTCTGTGTATGTATAGTTACATTTAGTCATAGCTGTTAAATAGAGTAAACGGCAATATTGCAATTCCTTTATGTTTGACTTTTGGGTATTTTGCCTCTTATATTTGACAATTACAGAATAAAATGACAGGACATTTTTGGGAGGGTGGAAAGATTGGACTCAGACCTGCTTCATCCAAATAAGCACCACAGCTCGATGCACCAGGAACACATACTCTGTGCCAATATGGTAATTTATGTAACAGATAATAAGAGAAGTAGTATAGTAGTAAACTAGTAAAGTATTACCACATCATTCTTACATGTAGGGCCTCACCCTAGAATGCTGATGATATTTTGATGAATTATACACTCCCATTCAAAAGTTTGAGGTCAGTAAGGTGTTTTTTAAGAAATGAATACTATTATTCAACAAAGACACATTAAATTGACCCAAAGTAGCTTTTACACTTTTACATGGTTACAAAAAAAAAAACACTATTCAAATAAATGTCAGAGAATCCTAAAAAAAAGTATCTCAATTTCCACTAAAAAAAATTAAAAAAATTAAGCAGCACAGTATGAACACTGAAGTAATGGCTGCTGAAAATTCAGCTTTGCCATCACAGGAATAAATTACATTTATAATATATTAAATTGAAAACATTTATTTTAAAATATAATAATATTTCAAAATATTACTGCTTTTATTATATTTTAGATAAAAGAAATGCAGCCTTGGTGAGCATAATAGACCTCTTTTAAAAAAAAATCTTACTAACCCAAACTTTTGAATGGTAATGTATAAATGTATAAATGCATGAGCCGATAGCACAGAGTGTTAAATCTTATGGTCCAGTGTGTGTGTGACAGCTCGAGAAAGATAAGAGGGCATGGATAAGTCTCAGATGGACAACATGGTTCATCATTACTGAGAGTATGAGTGCGAGTCTCGCCGTACATCCGCTCATTATAAACTCACTCAGATTTAGTTCATAAGTCTACTGATTAAGTTCTCCATTCAGTCCTGTGATGGTCCAACTTCATTTTCTTTCTCTTTCTCTCTCCTTTTGGACTGTGACAGTTGAGTCGAGTAAATAACGTATTAGTGGTGTTTTGGGCCCAGCTGTGTGTGTGTGTGTGGTAAGGAGTGATGAATTACTTGGATAATAAGGACTCCCAAGAGCAGGCCACTTAACCACATGGCATTTTGGATCAGGCACATTGAAAATACAATACAACTTAAACACACAAACCCATGACATTGAGAGTTGAGCATCACGGATAACAAACAAACACTGAGTATGCAGCTAGAGAGCATGATATGAACAACAAAAGCTCTCTCTTTTTGACCTTGAGATGAATATTTAAAAGACTGAGTGTCCAAACACACACAGAATCAAAAAATGAACAACCTGTGCAGAAAGTTATCTAAAATATAAGTGTTTGTGTGTGAGAGAGGGGGGGGGGGGGGGTTCTCCATCAGGAAATGTGATATCCTGCATAAATGTGAGTGCCAAGGGGCAGCTGCATGTGCATTTGTTGTTTCACTGCCATTGGTGTTGGGGAAACTACTTTTAAACTGTAGCTTGTCAAGCTACTCATAAAAAAGCAGTTTGACAAAAGTTAAGCTACTCTTAAAATAAAATATATTTTTCACTACACTACAAGCAGGTAATAAGAAGTAGCAGGGTTTTAGACTGAGAGAAATTCTCTCAGTGCAACTAAATTTTGTTTCAGGTCGTGCCAGTGTGATTGCAAAATTGCACTGCCATTTTCTGCTATATGTGGGAAACACCAAAATGCAAATAGTCCAAAAGTGGGACAAAGCAACTTTCTGACTGAACCAGCTGCACAGTGGTGAACCAGAGAAAAAACGTTATATGAATCGACCCATTTAAATTCAACACAGAGTTCTCGGTTACACAATCCTATGGGATTCCCAAATGACTCACTGCTTCTGCTAGTTGAAATCTTATTAAATAGTCCCAAGTTCTCTCTTGATGGCACAAGTGTGTATAAATAAGAAACAACAACAGTGTCTTTAAAAAACCTCTTTCGTGCGGAACTACTTCCTTACGCCACAAATTAAAATCTCAAATTGACAGTTTAACAGTTGATCCCAAGCCTCTGTTACTAATTCTACCAGCAACGAAGGAACGCTGAGGTGTTTCAATAAAGGTTATTGTATTATGTATGGCAAGCTGTTTTAGCTTACTCTTCGTATTTGCTTTTTTACTAGTAACAATTCAAATTAGAGAGCTCTAAAAATGAATTTTTACTAGTCATGTCTCCATTGACTTCCATTCATTTTTAATTACAGAGCTCTACAATTGAATTGTTACTAGTAACCATTACAGTTAGAGAGCTATCTAATTGAATTCTTACTAGTTAAAATGCAATTGCAGAGTACTCTAATTGAATTTATACTAGTAAAAAAACACATTAAAGATATGTATAATTGTAGAGCTAACTAATTGTAATTGTAAAGCTATCTCTAATTGTAATTGTTACTAGTAAGAATTGAATTGTAGAGCTTGAATTCTTACTAGTAAAAATAACGCTGGGAAGAGTTTACGCTAAACTGGGAAGTTGAATATTTTGAATTTCTTTTGTACTGTGTATAATTATTATGTATATATAAATACACACACATGCATATATACATTTAAGAAATATTTGCATGTATATATAATTTATCTTATATATAAATGTTTTTTTTTATTTTTATAAAAACATAATATATACATGCATGTGTGTGTGTGTATTTATATATACATAATAATTATACACAGTACACACACATATATTATGTAAACACAAACTTTTATTTTGGATGCGATTAATTACAATTTATTTTTCCCCAGCACTAATTTTCAGTTTTCATTTTAATTTTAGTTTAAGCTTTAGTAATGTGCTTTTGTTTTTGCTTTAATTTTCAGTCTTAGTTTTAGTTATTTTAGTACTTATTTTATTTCAGGTAGTTGCCAATGCAACATTTCAAACTTTTTTACAATTCATTTTTAATGTAATATTTACATTTTATTTCAGCTTTATTTCAGTGAACACAAATGGTTTTTAACAGGGCTTGAATTTCATTGTGGGATTGCACATATTGCACATAATTTTACTCATTCCGGCAGATTTTGTGCTCACGCCAAAAGTGCGTGCACATAAAGTCGCCTTCTCAGTAGTGCTAAATCTCTATCTTATGCTTCTCTGCTTATTGCTCGTAAACCGTCAAATACACACAAAATAATGTAAAAATGCCAGTCTTGGCAAGTATTCACATAAACATTTTCAGTTATGTTTTAAGTGAACGTAAATAGTTGAGAAAGAAAATGCATGTGTACCAACAGTATAATTCCGTGTGTCAGGTCTTAAAGTGACAGCAGCCTAATATACCTGCTTCCAAATTATGAGATAATATTGAAAATATCTATATGGTAGTTTTTCCCATGGTATCAATGTCAAAATTGTGGCCAGTGAAAATGCTGAGTGCCTAGTTACTGGAAAACCACTAGCCACAGTGGCTGGTGAGCAAAAAAGTTAATGTCAAGCCCTGTGTGTAACAGAGATGGCCACCTTTTCCTTCTATGCAGGCAGTATAAATACAAGTCCCCTTATTAAACAGAAACACACAGCAAGTGTCTGTCCTCACCCTTCCATGATATTTTTGAAAGAAGGAATGAGAGAGAGAAAGGATTTATTTGGAGGAATGTTTAAAGCATGAAATGGACTTATATTTCTCTCTGTCTGCTTCCTTTGAAGTCACTGTGCAAGTACTTGCACTGACATCACATTCCAGAGTCAATAGTCACATGGCATTTATGGCTCAGCTGATTGGCTCCAAAAATTCTGACAGCAGCACCGACAGAGCAAAGATTTCAAATCACGTACTTCTGGGCAGTTCTGCGCCAGCCGAGCAGCTGTTATTGAGATGAATGGAACTGCCCTAACATCCTCCATCACACTAGCTCCAGAACCCTCTACCAGCTTCAAATAAACAACCGCCAAGCTGTTTGAAGTTCTTTTCCAAACAAATGAGAGGTTTCTCCCTCTTAAAATGTCTGCGTGTACGAAGCCAAAAGGGAGGCAAACTCACTGACAAAAGCCCTTCCCTCTCTTTCTAGGCTGATGAAAGCTGCTGCACTGACCAGCACTCCCTGCTGTACACGTTCACAGCTAGCACACACACACTTCCACACTCTCAGTGTGCAAGAGTTGAGCTTGCTAAAGAAAAAGGACGCCGCTCAGAGAGACAAGTCTATTGATTTAAAGAGGAGAAGCACCTTCACAGCAGATTCTACCTGACCTGAAGTCTGACTCACAGCAACAGACCACACCACAACTGTTAACTTGTGAAAAAAAGGTAGATATTATAGCTTACAGAAACACAAATATACCACTAAGGGCATAATTTCAGGCATGAGAAGCCATGCTATTCATGCTAAATTTTTGAGCGGTATTGTAAATTCATAATAAAAATATTAGACATAAATTTATTTTAAAACTTTATTGAGCAAATTCTTAAAGTAGCATTATTCTGCTCGATATGCAAATGTTTGTAAAATTGTATTAAAAATGTATACTAAACAAATTATCAAGAAAATAAAAATTAAAACGCTGTGGCAAAAAATTACACGTTCATATATTGTCAGTCTTAGGAATGCACTGTTATATTATGGATTTTAACCAATAAATGGCCAATATTAAAATCCCATAAAATTTTGTCACAAAACACTCAAATTAATCATTTTAGTTTAGCCATCATGACAGTTTTTTTTTTAAATAAATATTTATTGGGCAAGGATGCATTAAATTGATCAAAAGTGACAGTCAAGATTTTTACATTGTTACAAAAAAAATCTATTTCAGCAGATACAAAATAAATGCAGTCTTCATCAAATAAATGCAATAAATGTGTATCAACCCCAAAATGTAACCATAGTGATGCAATATGGATCAATACTGAATGGTTTAAAGGTGCAGTGTGTAAACTATAGCGGCATCTAGCGGTGAGGTTGTGAATTGCAATAACCCACCACTCACCCCTCCCTTTCGAAGCACATAGAGAAGCTATGGGGACGACACAGGACAAAAATGACATCGTCGGAGAGAGCAGAGAGTGACTAGCACTCTGTAGAGAAGTTTGTCCGTTTAGGGCTACTGTAGAAACATGACGGCGCAAAATGGCGATTTCACTGTAAGGGGACCCGCGGTGTATGGAGATAGAAATGGCTCATTTAAGGTAATAAAAACATAACAGTACATTATGTAAGGTCTTTATACACCACTGAAAACATGGTTATATATATTATATTGCATTTCTGTCAATAGATCCTCATAAATACTACACACTGCACCTTTAAATATCAGTCAATATCTGATAGTCTATATTATTATTTTGTGCATGCCTAAGTCAGTCCTAAGTCAGAAAGATACATGATGTTGGCTAAGTAGCTAGTAGGTGTTTTGCATCATAGAGTGTTGACCAATCAGCATCAAATGAAGGACCAGAACTATCCATTGTATAACACAGAGGTCTTCAACCCTGCTCCTGCACACCTGCCTGTGCATTTTCAATATATATATGTGTGGTCCTGGTCAAGACAATCTCCTAAACTCCAAACTGAATGTCAGAATGGGAAAGAAAGGTGATTTAAGCAATTTTGAGCGTGGCATGGTTGTTGGTGCCAGACGGGCCGGTCTGAGTATTTCACAATCTGCTCAGTTACTGGCATTTTCACGCACAACCATTTCTAGAGTTTACAAAGAATGGTGTGAAAAGGGAAAAACATCCAGTATGCGGCAGTCCTGTGGGCGAAAATGCCTTGTTGATGCTAGAGGTCAGAGGAGAATGGGCCGACTGATTCAAGCTGATAGAAGAGCAACTTTGACTGAAATAACCACTCGTTACAACCGAGGTATGCAGCAAAGCATTTGTGAAGCCACAACACGCACAACCTTGAGGCGGATGGGCTACAACAGCAGAAGACCCCACCGGGTACCACTCATCTCCACTACAAATAGGAAAAAGAGGCTACAATTTGCATGAGCTCACCAAAATTGGACAGTTGAAGACTGGAAAAATGTTGCCTGGTCTGATGAGTCTCGATTTCTGTTGAGACATTCAGATGGTAGAGTCAGAATTTGGCGTAAACAGAATGAGAACATGGATCTATCATGCCTTGTTACCACTGTGCAGGCTGGTGGTGGTGGTGTAATGGTGTGGGGGATGATTTCTTGGCACACTTTAGGCCCCTTAGTGCCAATTGGGCATCGTTTAAATGCCACGGCCTACCTGAGCATTGTTTCTGACCATGTCCATCCCTTTATGACCACCATGTACCCATCCTCTGATGGCTACTTCCAGCAGGATAATGCACCATGTCACAAAGCTCGAATCATTTCAAATTGGTTTCTTGAACATGACAATGAGTTCACTGTACTAAAATGGCCCCCACAGTCACCAGATCTCAACCCAATAGAGCATCTTTGGGATGTGGTGGAACGGGAGCTTCGTGCCCTGGATGTGCATCCCACAAATCTCCATCAACTGCAAGATGCTATCCTATCAATATGGGCCAACATTTCTAAAGAATGCTTTCAGCACCTTGTTGAATCAATGCCACGTAGAATTAAGGCAGTTCTGAAGGCGAAAGGGGGTCAAACACAGTATTAGTATGGTGTTCCTAATAATCCTTTAGGTGAGTGTATATTGTACATGCAGCAGATCTTGTCATGAAATATCTAAATTACTCTTTCTGCATTCCCACATTCTTTACTTCTCTCTGTCTTTTTCATTCCTCTGTCACACAGTTTGTTGTCCCAGTAGCTGTGCTCAGTGTTAGCACTAGCTCTTTGGGTGTGTGGGCTTTGGGGAGTATGAAGCAGAGCAGTCATATTCATCTGGGTAATAGTGCTGGTGTGGTGCAGGGCTGGCGCTGCCTGGTGAGGGATGGCGCTGCTCGCTGCTTGCCTGACAACCATGAATCACATGCGGCTACTCTAGAGCCTCGCTCTGCCATAAAACAAAAGATGGAGATGAAAAATGCAGCAATTAAGTGATTTGATTTCTGCTCTGCCCCTCCTGTCCCTTACCGCCACACACATACACAAACCACACACACACCAAATCTCTCTCAAGCTCTTTTTATAACACATTACCCACTATATGATATAACCACAATCACATGGCCAAGAGCAGGGCCTCTGCTAAAACTCATACAATGAATAGTCTATACTATAGAGCACAGCCTGTTCGAACTTTGTATGTTTGTATTGTTTTCTTGAACTTTACACCTATTAACGTCAAACAGTACAATAACACTTTCACAATTATTAATTTCTTGAGCATGTTTTAACTGCAAACTAAGTGAACATGAATACTCCAACCTGCTAAGTGACAATATTGTGTTATAATGGCAATTTCCAAAGTTTGTGTAATTAAGAAACGCATTAGCAGCACTAGTGTCGACCTCTGGGGGGCGATGAGCTGCAGCTAGGGCCGTGATGGAGTGCATGAGGACCATGTGTACTCACTCAACCCTGGCAACTTCATCCATTCTGGCCTTCTCCACACCTCTGCCACGAGCACATCCAAATCACCAACTAGGTAAACACAGAGCTGACACAATCCATCACTACGCCCATGTATATAAAGCAACGCCTGTGCATACACACTGAAATAAGCACTTTACTAATGGCATTATTATTAAACATAACCAAACAGTTATCAAATTAATGCCTCTGAGTGTGCATTTGATATGTACACAGATATACATCTACATATATGTACAAACATATTACATCTAGTGGTCGATCAATATTGTTTTTTTGATAGCCGATGCTAATATCTTCGAGAGCAGGGTGACCGATGGCCAATATAAAGCCTATATATAATATAAATAATTTATATTTATTTTAATTAATATTTAATAAATTAGAAATATGAAAAAAAAAATCTTTAAAATAAACATGCTTATACTTTAGATGGCAACTTCTTGATTCTGCAAGCATATTACAGTATTTTTCACAAAGTAATTGTTTAAACATATATGAATAAAAAGGAAGTAAAACTGTAGGCTAACAGAGCACTCAGTAATCTGGTAAATTTGTGCGCACTGGTAATCATATTGGTTTCAAATACAGACAAGGTAGCACTAATTTTACATACAGCACTGTGTAAATGATATGACATAGTGGTCAACTGAATATAGCACAGCATATTTTAAAATCAAGGATTTAAAGTTTGTCGCGTCTCCAGTGAAGGAGTGACCATCACGCACAGAAACACATTAATGCAGGCTACAAATGCACACTTTAGAAGATCTCATGGCTGGATTCGATTAAATCTGAAAGGATTGTGAAATGAAATGTCTATTGGATATTCAAATATTTGTTTTAATGATATAGATGTGTATTAGCTGAATGTTGACGGTAAATGAAAAAGTATTATAGCCTATTGTTTGCCTTTCTGTTGCTAATAATATTTAAGCAAACGCTATACTTTTTCGCAAACCATTTACTTTCTTTGTTTAACAGGTCTATATAATAGCGTATTAGATATTAGTGATGTTAGGTTCTTGAACGAATCGTTCTTTTGAGCCGGTTCTCAGCAAGTAATCGGTTGAGCCGTTTTATTAATCGAACTGAATCGAACTGTAGTTCCGGGTTGATGACGCAAGATGCAAAAGCCGAAGTAGCATGTCCGACTAAAAAAAGAAAAGAGCCGGTCCAAACATCTGTCGAAGTTTGCAGAGGACTCAAAAGGAACCGAACAAGCCGGTTCAACCAGCTGTCGAAGTTTGCCGAGGATGATTGAGTTGGCGACGCAAGTCTGAGGGACGTAGGCTACTGGAAATATGCTTATTAAATAACATTTTATTAAAACCTGCAAAAACCTTTCTGTCGAGAGATTTAAATACATTTTACTGTAGTTTATTGTGCATGACGATTATATTTTAAGTTGTTAAGCGAAATGTATAAGTTTATAAGAATACGGTTTATTCTTTCTATATAGGCTACTTTAGACATGTAACATATCCACGTTTGTTGATCAGTGACTGTAATGTGTACTGTAGTTGTGCAATTTTCAGTCGAATCCGACGTGAAGGATAAATTAATTAACTGTGAACACAAACGCCATTAACTTAAGTGAATGGAAGGCAATAATCAGCAAATGCACTACTAAATTACTTTATTTGAATGTTTCCTTGATATAACATGACACTGAGCAATGCATAAAAAGCATAAAAGAAATGCATAGTGACATCATTTCATGATGACGTCAGGAACCTATGAATCGGCTTTTTGAACCGGTTCATTGAGCCGAAAAGAAACGGTTCGTGGAAATAAATCGGACTTTGCATCACTATTAGATATGACTGTTTAACAGAGGCTGTAAACTAATGAAGACAGAGAAGAATGTGAGCGCTGTGTGATCAGGCGCTGCTGTTCTCAGGGCACTGGCGTTTTCAGCACCACCCGTCAAAATAAAAGTCTACCACATCGGCCAATGCCAATATTTTAAAAATGCCAAATATCTAATTATAGGGGACATATTATGCCCCTTTTCACAAGATGTAATATAAATCGCTGGTGTCCCCAGAATGTGTCTGTGACATTTCAGCTCAAAATAGCCCCCAGATCATTTATTATAGCTTGCCGTTTTTGTATGTGTCCCTTTAAATGCAAATGAGCTGCAGCTCCCCGCCCCCCTTCCAGAAGAGGTCAGACATAACCAGTTGTGGAGTGCAGCCAAAGCCACTAGATGACAAGCCTGCAACCATTAGCCAAAAAAGCGTAACGGCTAATGCTAACGCTGCCGGTACGCAGGAACAGAGACCAGAGGCTGTTTTTTAAAATGGAAGTCAATGGCTTCACTACACTGAAACTGCTTTTGTGGGGAAACAGCTTATAATTTAATGAATCGACTACCTGTCTGCCAATCTTCAACATGTTTTACGCTAAACAATACATTTGCTGGGAACGATATGTAGATTTTACTATGATAAAAAATTTATTTCATAAGAGAAGGCAGAGAAGGGAATGTCGCGACAGGTAGGACTCGTTTACGGCATTATCATAGTATTTAATAGTAATATTGTATATTGTCTAAAGAAACTAGAAAATACAGATGTTTTCTTTCTTTGGCTTTCAGGTTTTACCAGTTATGATAAGAGTTGAATGGTAATGACTATTAGAACTGCATGTATGCACATGACACTGATATTATGCATTTTAATGAATAAAGAGAAAATGAATAATTTAATTTTTGTATTATATTGTATGTTGTTTAATAAAATTTTTTTAAAAAGTATTCTTTTTTATCGCTGCCAGGTTAGACTTGTGTTGTAATGATTTATGACTGCTGTGTGTCTAATGATGATGACTAACGATGAATAACGCTTTTTAATGAATTGAGGTAAAACAATACATATAATTAATTAATTCAATATGTATTAAATTACAATGAAGTTTTTTTGTGTATTCATAAATAGAGAAAATAGAGATATTTGCGCTGTTTTTTTCCACCTGTTAGTGGGTGGGATATATTAGGCAGCAAGTGAACATTTTGTCTTTAAAGTTGATGTGTTAGAACCAGAAAAACGGGCAAGAGTAAGGATTTGAGCGAGTTTGTCAAGGGCCAAATTGTGATGCCTAGACGACTGGGTCAGAGCATCTCCAAAACTGCAGCTCTTGTGGGGTGTTCCCGGTCTGCAGTGGTCAATATCTATTAAAAGTGGTCCAAGGAAGGAACAGTGGTGAACCGGCAACAGGGTCATGGGCGGCCAAGGCTCATTGATGCACGTGGGGAGCGAAGGCTGGCTCATGTGGTCCGATCAAACAGAGCTACTGTAGCTCAAATTGCTCAACAAGTTAATGCTGGTTCTGATAGAAAGGTGTCAGAATACACAGTGCATCACAGTTTGTTGTATATGGGGCTGCATAGCCACAGACCAGTCAGGGTGCCCATGCTGACCCCTGTCCACCGCCAAAAGCACCAACAGTGGGTACATGAGCATCAGAACTGGACCACAGAGCAATGGAAGAAGGTGGTCTGGTCTTATGAATCACGTTTTCTTTTACGTCATGTAGATGGCCAGATGCGTGTGCGTCGCTTACCTGGGGAACACATGGCACCAGGATGAATTATGGGAAGAAGGCAAGCCAGCGTAGGCATTGCTTTGGGCAATGTTCTGCTGGGAAACCTTGGGTCCTGCCATCCATGTGGATGTTACTTTAACACGTACCACCTACCTAATCATTGTTGCAGACCATGTACACCCTTGCATGGAAACGGTATTCCCTGGTGGCTGCGGCCTCTTTCAGCAGGATAATGCGCCATGCCACAAAGCAAAAATTATTCACGAATGGTTTGAGAAGCACAACTATGAGTTTGAGTGTTGACTTGGCCTCCAAATTCCCCAGATCTCAATCCAAACAAGCATCTGTGGGATGTGCTGAACAAACAAGTCCGATCCATGGAGGCCCCACCTCACAATTTACAGGACTTGAAGGATCTGATGCTAACATCTTTGTGCCAGATACCACAGCACACCTTCAGGGGTCTAGTGGAATTCATGTCTTGACGGGTCAGGGCTGTTTTGGCAGCAAAAGGTGGACCAACACAATATTAGGTAATAATGTTATGCCTGATCGGTGTATATATATATATATATATATATATATATTTATTATAAGGAATGTACAGTAAATTATGGAATAAGCAATTAATCATAATATGTATTTTTAATTATTGTTACATGTTAATGAACTTTTAAAATTCCAATTTCAAACAAAATTTAAATACCCAGGAAATGCACTGAATTAAATGCAAATCTGCCATAATTTTGTGGATTTAATCATAGTAAATAACAAAATTGTTTTATTTGTGGGTGTTTTCATATTTGTTGAGGTTCAATGACAAAATAATAATAACAAATAAATAACATACACATACACAATTAATTGCATGTGTTAACTTCAACAGCCCCAATTTATATATTGCATCTATATGGGTTGTGTGGCTTAGTGGATAAGATCTATAAGTTACCAACAGACTGTAGATTTAAACCCCATATGGATTTGATCAATGAATATCACGGTATCACCCTTGAGCATTGCACGTAACCTCATATTGCTCCAGATCGTCCCTGTAGTAAGTGCATTTAAAAAGCAGGGTCATCAAAATGACAAATTAGTAAATTAGAAATTATTGCATAGGCACTCTTTTACAACAATATGTACTACATGTAAACAGTCTACCCACAATTAAAAGCCTCAGTACATTAGTATAGGCTTTAGGCTATTACAGTAATTACGAGCCAGATATTCCATTTGAAAGCGTAAAGACTTTGGTGTTTAGATGTGTGTCATCTAATCCAATGGTCTTCACATTGAGATCTGCCATTGCCTCTGATCAATGGTAATAACTTGATATTGGCTGAATTTTGCAGAGAGGTTGAAAGAGCCACAGAAACATCAATACAGTGAAAGTGTCGTTCATGAGCAAAGATTTTTTTTTTTTCCCTAAACACACAGCAAAAGTTGAATGCAAACACACACGTTGAGTTTTCATGTTTTATGGGGACTTTCCATAGACATAATGAATTTTATACTGTACAATCTATATCTTCTATCACCCTACACTAACCTTACCCCTAAACTTTCTGCATTTTTACATTTTCAAAAAACATCACAGCATTATTTATAAGCTGTTTTCTCATGGGGACCAAAAAAATGATATTGCCGTCTTTGTGTGGACATTTTGTCCCCATAACTTAGAGTTTACCTGAGCCACACATACACACACACACACACACACACACACTTATGCACACTAATGTGCACAAATGTGACACGCAGGGGGGGGAGAGTCTACCAAATAAGAACTTTAAATGAGACAAGCGCAATAGCCGTCTAAGAGCAGATTATGTCTTTAAAAGTTGATGCTGTTTCTGTCAGCCAGAGATTAGTACATCACATCACAGATGTCTTATATTTCACTTGGAAAATACCAAGTAATGTTTATCAAACTCTTTGTGAATGTGGATGTGAGTTCTCAGCTTAATAGGCCTCTAATAAAACTACTTTGCCAGATCCAGATTGAAAAGTGCCACCCTTCAAAAAAGGACAGATTTCATATGCTCTGAAATGTTGTTCAGATGCTAATAAACTCCATTAGAAAGGCTTTAAAGGAATGAACAGCCACAAATCAGTGTGCGCGCATATATGCGTGTGCATACGCATACGCATATGTGAAATGTGTTAGAATTACAAAGTATGCACAATATTCTTAAAGCTGCAGCCATTCTTCTATGGTCAGTTTTCTCTTTCAGGTCAACACTGACACAGCGAAGAAGCAGTTTAAAGAGAATCTTGGCTAGTAAGTCAAATCTAGTTAATCCGTCAGCATGTTAGCTACCATAATATTAACATATCTGGTTTCATAGGCAATTATGCCACCTCCTTGATAACTAATATTTGTTACCTTTAATAGTAACAGGATGTTAAAGCAATAGTTCCCTCAATGTTGCTTTCTTGCTTCTGCGGAACACAAAAGATTTTGAAGAATGCTGGTAGCCAAACTGTTTTGGTTATCATTGACTTTCATTTGTATAGACAAAAAAAGAGAAAAAATATATTTTATTTTCCACAGAAGAAAGTAAGTCATACAGGTTTGTAACAAATACAAGAAGAGTAAATGATGCAAAAAATGCTGGATTGAAACGCAAAGATGTGGGGGGAAAAATCCAACATTTTGGGATAAATGATTTATTTAGTAAGATGATATGCACATGAACTACATTGCTATAGGAATTCCTTTATTCTTTCATATATTTTATATTCTTTCATATCTAGTGTTTATAAACACACATAAAAAAGTAACACTTTCATTTGTCAATCACTAGCAAACATGAGAATTGTCAAAACTCTTTAAATCGAAAATGATTTATTACATTTCATGAAAGAGCCACAGTGGCTTCCACTTCTACAACTTCAACTACAACTTCTTTTTCAATTATGTGTCAATTTACCTGGCAGTGGCATTAGATTAAAACGCTACTTTATTTGTAAACTGTTTTTGCAATATTTAGATTTTTCACAAGAATTAAATTCACAACTTGCATGGAAACATAGTGATGGACTGCATACCTGGACATCAGAGGTAAAAGAAAAAGAAGCCAGTTCTAGATAAGATGATGGGTAGAGAAACATCCGCCAAGAGTTCAGGGTTCAGCCAATGTACTATTGAAACCATTCCTGCAGTGGAGAGAACAGTCAGCATTAATGAGGAGGAGGAACAACAGGAAATGGGGAGTGTGTGCTCTTCCTGTTCACAGGCCACAGAGGTGAAAAGAAAAAGACTGTTGGCTGATAAGAAGGGTGATGTCACAGAATTAGAGATGATTTCAGTTCAAACATACAGCAGAAATGCATAATTCACACACTCATACATGCCGGTTCAGCCCACACACACACAAGCAAGAATTGTCTCAACACTATAACCACCCATACACACACACACATATACACACACCAATGAATCCACCCAAGTGGCAGCCCCTCAAAGTAGCGGTATGAGTAGAGAATGGAGTAAATTAGCCAGTATGTGTGACTGGAGCACTCCAGAAATAGCCAGGGTAATGTATTATCATAGCGGCCGGTGCTTTGCACAATGGTGCCCTTAATAATACAGTTCATTTCTGCTGAAATAAATAAGGGCTCCATTTCCATCTTATTTCATGCAAATGATGGCAGCCCAAACAGGTAGAGGGAGTACTGTGTGTGCGTGTGTGAGCAGTGAAGGGGGGTGTCATAGTGTCGGGGTGAATTCAAATGAGCTCCAGGCCCCTAGAGTGTGGCAATGACTCCCACGCCACCTTGCCAGTCGCTGACACACACTCACACACAGTCGATATGGCCGCCGTTACACACACTGCAGTGCTGCCAATATCAATTTCCTTGAATGCTCCTCAGGAGAACAGCACTCTGAGGAAGACAAAGAACACTGTGTCTCTTTTCCTTTCTCCATATGATAAACAATCATAAAGAAAACTAAATTTGGTGCGCTATGTAAATAGTGGAGATGAAGGCGTACTATGACACTGAGGTGACACAAAATCTGAAAAATGCAGTCCTCCGAGTGCGGTTCTTTAACCCTTTCATCAAGATGAAACAGCGGTCACAAGCCATTTTACTGTACTTCCATAATGTACTTCCTGACAGGATCTTTAATGAGGGAATAAAAAAAACTATAGGGCAAATCCTGATTTTTATATACTGGGATCGTATTGAGAATTGAAGTCTCTACGGCAGGTCTCTGTATGTTTTTTTAAATTATGAAATTTTAAGGGAAGATCACAAAAACACTTTAGAAAAACAAGATTTAGTAAAAATGAATTGAACTGAGGGAAGATTGGGAATGAAAAAATGTCAAAAATGTGGGAAGAATGCTTTTTTTAAGTTACAAATGAAATTGAAGGAAGATTACGAAGGCAATTTTGAAAAAAAAAAAAAACTTTTTGGGAAAATGTAAATGTGAATTTTTTTCAATGAATGAAATGAGAGAAGTTTGAAAATATATCAAATTGTTTTAATAAAATATGATTTCTTTCAAATGATAAAAATGATGAGATATATATAGGGGAACGAAAGTCATTTCAAAGGCTGAGCAAGTTAGTAGCTACATTTTGATACACAGAACATGCATTAAGGAAGTAAATAGGGTCACTATAAGGCAAGTAAGTTCTAAAAATACACAGACTTGTTTAGCACCTAAACTAAATGGCTTTGTCTGCTACATTTAAAAGAGTTAATGACTCGTTCTTAGGCTCCACTATCCATTTCAACCTTTCAGTTTCAAGATTCAGAGACTCTACAACCTTATTTCTTTAGACACCACTTCTCTCTCTCTCTCTCCCTAGTGTGACTTACAGCAGGCACGGGCTGCATAAGATTAGATCATAAATTACCCGCCCAGAGATCTGCATCTCTCACTCCGTCCCCACACCTCACCCCCCCTGCCTGTTCTTCTCTCCGCTCTATGTGCCCCTCGTCTGCTTTCATCTTTCATTACAGTGCAGTGTCCAAGGTTGCAGGGCCGGCGTGTGACTGTATCATCCGCAGACTGCAGAGAGTAAAGCGTTCTGGCGGGCAGAGCAGGTCTGCTTGACTGAATAAACCCCTCGCCTGGACTTGAAACTGCGGGTGTGTGTGTGCAGCTGCCCGCTGCGTCCAAAGAAATGAGGTGAGGTGCGAGGTATGTCATGGGTCCATCACACAGGGCTTCCCGCCACACACACACACACACACACAGGTCGCATGGGTTCTGTGTCCGAGCCAGCCTGCATTTAAATTGAACTGACCCCTCCTGGTCCGATGCCCCTTCCTTCAGTGTCTCTCTCTGCGTGAAATCAGATTTGTGTGCGGCACTGGCTGGTGCCTGTCGAACAGTAAGGTGATTTATCAGGAATGCAAAGAGCATGCAGAAACAATCTTTATTGCATCCATTTCCTGCTTGTCAGCCGGGATCATGTTGGCTGTTCATTAAAGGGCCGGTACGGCACGGTGCCGGCGCAGAGCAGGTGAGAAGAATGTGTCTCGATGGCGTGATAGATTGGCTGCTCCCCTGCCGTGACAGCAGCTGGATGGATTAAACAGCGGGGGGGAGGAAGGAGGTAAGAATAGAGGGGGGGGAAAATGCTGACTCCGTCGCTCACCCCGTCACAAGAATTTTTACGTGGCCGGCGAGTGTCATTTCGACCAAAACACAACACAGCCAATGAGCTGTGAAAGCGCATGTGAACATACACAATCATACTTTAGTGATGTAGTCCAGAGGCTCTAATTGTTTATTATCGTAATTAGTATTTTTGTCTTGTTTTCCAGTAAAAATATCTACTGCCCTAAACAAGAAAAAATGACTTTAAATTCAAAAATAAGACTTTTGTCCCAAGAAAATACTGAAATAAGATTATTATTTTTTAACCACATTGGCACATTATCCTCACAAAATTTTATTTTTAAAAGAAATAAACTTATTAGTTACACTACTGTTCAAAGGTTTTGTGTGGGAAATATTTTTAATGACTTTCAAAGTCTCTTATATTCACCTAGACTTTATTTGATCAAAAATACAGTTAATGCAGTAACATTGTGGATATATTATTATAATTGAACAACCATTTCCTATTTTAATATATTTTACAATGTAATTTATTCCTGTGATGGCAAAGCTGAATTTTCAGCATCATTACTCCAGCGTTCAGTGTCACATGATCCTTTAGGAATCATTCTAATATGCTGATTTGATGCCAGTGACATTTCTTATTATTATAAATGTTGAATAGAAATAGAAAGTGCAAAAGAACAGAATTAATTTAAAATCTTTTGTAACATTACGTTTAAGTGTCCTTGCTAAATAAAATTATTTATTATTTGTTTAAATGAATACAAAAGTTTGAGCACCACCCCCACCCCAAAAAAAACCCTAGCAACATCCTCTCAGAACCCCTTAGCAATTGCATAGCAACAAATAGTTAGCATAAACATTATAATTCATCAATTATTAATAATATGACTAAACAGTTTCAAATCTAGCAAAATCATGAAATTAATACAACATAAATTCTGTGGAACACATTATGATTCACAGTATACTTACCTGATTCCTTACATCTCTGTCATTACATCTACAGCTTTAATTAGCAACATGTGTCAGTACTTCCAAAGTGCAAATGAAAAAATTGAAATGTGTATCTAACATTCTACCATTTATCTTTAGCTGCTATTTTGTTCGGACTTTGCAACATAAGATCAGAAAGAAAAGATAATCCCACTTTGTCTTCCAGTGTCATATCCTGAAGGGCGGAGGTTAGCTTAAGACGACACACCTCCCACTGACACCACTGAGTCACCGCGCTGGGTGTCTTTGTGTGTACCGATCCTGTTCTGAATCATGATTTGCAGCTAAGAGATGTACGGCACAGACACATAGTGACAGCAGGTTGGCAAATCAATACAAGTATGCGTGTGTGTCAGGGTGTTCTCTCCGAGGGGAAAAGGGGAACAGACTCCACCGTCCCCCCTGAAAAAAATGAAATATATATATATATATATATATATATATATATATATATATAAAATAATATATTGAATAAATATATATATAATTTTTTTATTTTCTCATTTTTTTCAAGAGGGACAGTGGAGTTTATATATATAATTCTACAGTGACATCAGTGGATAAGGTTTCAGAGTGAAACAGCTTACCTTAAGCTTACTGTACAGGCGAAAAGTCACGTTACAGGAGGCCTCCTAGTGACTATCAATGAGTGCAACCGTCCACAAATCATCCTGAATGGGTCAAAATGGAAATTAACAGAATAATTACAGATTACACAACTCATAAAAACTGAGCAAGGCAATACTTAGTGGTGATAGTAAAATCAAACAAACAAATAAAAAAATTTATGAATAAAAAAAAAAAAAGCTGCATGAAATATGCTTATTGCTGTATTAATGTTATTACTTGATGCAATTAAAAAATATTTAAAATTAAGACAACTTGCTTTTAATAAATAGTATATTAACATAAGCATAAATGCATAAAATATTATATTAGTCACTTGTTGATAAGTGTGAGGTAAAAGTGTTCCCTTTCGTTCAGTCACTCCGAGTAACGTCAGAGACTGACGAATGGGGGTTTCGCCTAGAAGCACATCATCTTCAAGATCTTGAAAATGCCCAATGGCAGGCCAATGCCATGGGCATGCGGAATTTGCATAGCGTAACTCCGCCCCACAGCGTGGGTATATAAGGAAGTACGCTGGCAACATCGCATTATGTTTCTGCTTCGGAGCGAAGAGTATCTCTCTCTTCACTCCTCAAGCCTTCTGAGTTTGTCAACCTCATCGAGACGAGCAGCTTTCCAGTCGGTGTTGGTGTTACGGCGCGTTCCTGCGATCGTTTACTGCCTGCCTGCTGATCTGTGCAGTGGTCTGCATTCAGCTGGTATTCGGTCCCTGGGCGCTTCGGCATCGCTGTGAAGTTTTCCTCTCTAAAAGAGCTCACACGTGGCACGTCTTTTTCAAGATGTCTCGCCCATGTGCTTCTGGGTGCGGTCGGTCTCTGCCGCCCTCTGATGGGCATGAACACTGCCTGACGTGCTTGGGTCTTCAGCACGCTCAGACGGCGTTCATGGATGAGTCATGTTCCCACTGCGGGAACATGACCATCTCGGTGCTGCGGTCGAGACTCAATGAGCTCCGTCTCGGAGCAAGAGTCCCCTCTGCCACACCCCAATCTGCTGTCTCCTTGCGAGGCAGCACTTTGGCTGGTGGCCAGGGTGACCTGAGGGTGACGGTGTGGAACAAAGCCCCGATGCTCATGCCTCGGGCCACACCCCCCTCTAGCGCACCGCTTCCATCGTGCGCTCAAACTGTGACAATGGAGCCGGTTCCTGCTGTTCCGTCTGTTGTGTTTGGGCCTGCAGAGGACGAGGAGATGTCGATCGCTGCGTCGCAAGGTGGGCTTGAGTCCTCCGAGGATGATGATTCAGCTATGCTGCTGCCTTCCGGTGTGCCAGCATTGCCCGAGTCAGACCCGGAACTGACAGCCATGCTTTCCCGGCCAGCCGCGAGTCTCGGGTTGGAGTGGAACCCTCCGCCCCAACCTAAGCGCTTGCGGTTGGACGATTGGTTTTTGGGGGCACCGCGTTCTGACACCCGTCAGGCCACGCCCCCAATACCTTTCTTCCCGGAGGTGGATGAGCAGGTCATGCGGCCCTGGAAGTCCCGTTGTCTTCCCGCGATCATTCGGGTACACTGGGGTTCCCCCGGTTGAACGCTCTGTTGCGATGCAACTGTGTCCTCAGAGTGCTTCAACCTGGCGTTGCGACCCTAAGCACCCCTCCAAAGCCTGTAGATTCACATCAACCTTGGTGTCGAAGTCCTACAGAGCTGCGGGGCAGGCTGCCGCCTCTTTGCATGCCATGGCTATCTTGCAGGCCTACCAGGCCCGGATACTATGCGACATGCACGAGGGTAGAGCTGACCCAGGGCTCAGAAATGAGCTGCGTGCCGCCACCAAACTCGCCCTCCGGGCGACGAAGGTGACCGCACGTTCCCTGGGCCAGGTGATGTCCACAGCTGTGGTCCAGGAGAGACACCTATGGCTCAACCTGGCCGATATGGCCGAGTGACCTCGTTTCCTTGAAGCTCCCATATCCCAGGATGAGCTATTCGGCGGCGCGGTTGAGAACTTCGCCCAACAGTTCTCAGCTGCCCAAAAGCAGACTGAGGCTATTAAACACATACTGCCCCGGTGTGCACATACTGCCCCTTCACCTGGGCCGCGCCGTGGAGGACGCAGGAAGGCGCGGACAGCTCAGGGATGGGCAGTTCTTTCCAGGAGATGGTAGCAGGACCAATCCTTTGTTCCGCTGCTGGCCCCCAGGTCAGCAGCAGCCTATTATGGTCAACGAAAGAACTAACATGCCCATCCCTGAGCACCCAGAGACCGATGGCAGTGTGTGCCGCCACGGGCCACGCCACTCTCGTCCCTCTCTGACGCCAGTCTCCTCTCAGAGCAGACCCCAGTGGAACGCACGTCCTTCCCTGGTCTCCTCTGTCAGGACGCGGCTGATGACCATGCCCCCACTCCAGGACGCTACGCCTCCCACGTCTGGTGCAGTTCTTGGGAGCCTGGCTAGAGCTTCCAGGACTGTCCTGCTGGGTCGTGGATCGGCTATGCGATTCAGTTCGCTCAGGCTCCTCCCGCTTGCGGGGAGTCCGCTATACCATGGTGGGGCCCAATGCCCCAGTCATGCGTGCGGAGGTTGCTACCCTGTTGGCGAAGGGTGCGATCGAGCCTGTCCCTCCAGACGAAATAAAGTCCGGCTTCTACAGCCCCTACTTCATTGTACCCAAGAAAACTGGTGGGTTACGAGCGATCCTGGACCTGCGCGTCCTGAACTGATCCCTTCACAGGCTTCCGTTCAGGATGTTGACGGCGAAACGCCTTTTCGAATGCGTTCGTCCGTTCCTACGGTTTGCTTTCGAGGGGCGTGCATATCAGTACGTGGTCCTTCCATTCGGGCTAGCTCTGTCCCCTCGAGTCTTTAAGAAAATTGTCGAGGCAGCCCTTGTGCCACTCAGGCAACACGGGGTTCGCATCCTGAACTACCTCGACGACTGGCTCATCCTGAGTCACTCTCGAGAGCTGGTGTGCGAACACAGAGACCTAGTGCTCCAGCACTTAGCCCGTCTGGGCCTTCGGGTCAACTGGGAGAAGAGCAAACTCTGCCCCGTGTGAGCCTTCTCGCACAGGTTCTGTGCAAGATCAGGGAAGACAAGGAGCAGGTCCTTTTGGTTGCCCCGTACTGGCCCGGCCGGACCTGGTTCTCCGAACTCGTACTCCTTGCGACAGCCCCTCCCTGGTCGATACATCTGAGGAAGGACCTCCTTTCTCAGAGACGGGGCACCCTTTGGCACCCGCGTCCCGAACTTTGGAACCTCCACGTGTGGCTCCTGGACGGGACGCGGCAGGTTTGAGTACCCTACCACCTTAGATGGTGGCTACCATCACTTCCGCTAGGGCCTTGTCTACCAGACACGCCTATGCATTGAATTGGAACCTCTTCGTCACCTGGTGTTCTTCTCGCCAAGAAGACCCCTGGAAATGCCCGATCGGGTCCGTGCTCTCATTCCTCCAAGAAGGGTTGGAACGAAGGCTGTCTCCTTCCACCCTCAAGGTGTATGTGGCCGCGATATCTGCCTACCACGACCTTGTGGAGACGAAACAGGTAAGTCAGCACGACCTGATCATCAGGTTCCTGAGGGGAGCGAGGAGACTGAATCCTCCTCGCTCTCCTCTCAACCCTCTTGGGACCTCTCAGTAGTCTTAGATGCTCTGCAGAGGGCTCCCTTCGAGCCATTGCGATCAGTCGAGCTTAAGTTCATGTCGATGAAGACAGCGCTCCTGATTGCCTTGGCCTCCATCAAGAGGGTAGGGGACCTGCAGGCATTTTCGGTTGACGAAGCGGGCCTAGAATTTGGGCCGGCCAACTCTCACCTGATCCTGATACCCCGGCCCGAATATGTGCCCAAGGTTCCCACCACTCCATTCAGGGACCAGGTGGTGAACCTGCAAGCGCTGCCTTTGGAGGAAGCTTCGGAACTGCTCTGTCCAGTACGCGCCCTCCATGCCTACGTAGACAGAATGCAGTGTTTCAGGACCTCAGACCAGCTCTTTGTCTGTTATGGTGGGAAGCTGAAGGGAAAGGCTCTCTCCAAGCAAAGGTTGTCTCACTGGATAGTGGTTGCCATTGTCTTGGCTTACCAGAAGCAGGGGCGTCCATGCCCCCTTGGGGTCAGGGCACACTCCACTAGGCCTCCTCTTGTGCTTTAGCGCATGGCGCCTTGCTAACAGACATCTGCAGAGCTGCAGGCTGGGCGACACCCAACACATTCGCCAGATTCTATAATCTCTGAGTGGAGCCAGTGTCCTCTCATGTACTCGCCTCTACTAGTGGCCGGTAATGGACTAGGCTCAGGTGTCTTCGCTTGCTCACCATTCCCCTCTATGGACGGGACACTAGTGCGTCTGCCCACTCGCTCAGGCCCTCGTGTCAGGCTAGATGCCACCGTGTGCATGGTTCCCCCTATGGGCGACCCCCACGTGTATTTCCACTGTAAGCCTCTCCGAGCATGTGTATTTCCCTCGGCAAGCCCTTGCCTCCCCTGGGGGTAAAATTTTTCCACCTTCGGCTGGTTACCCCAGAGTTCTTCCATATACAGCCCCTCGTGGGTCATATGTGTATCCTTAAGTCCTCCCTACGGGTAGGCACTTTGGCGCATACTTCCACCTGGAATATGCTTCCCAGTGTACCTTGGTATTCCTGTGTTAAGTAGGAGTCCTTCGTCCGTACTAGCTTACGACAGGGAGCTCACGCTTACGCAGGGCACTGGATGACAGTCGAGTGGCGTGATTACATTGGGACCCCCATTCGCCAGTCACTGACGTAACTCGGAGTGACTGAACGAAAGGGAACATCTCGGTTACGTATGTAACCCTCGTTCCCTGAGGAGGGAACGGAGACGTAACGTCCCTCTGCCACTTCCACTGTACCACTGGAACGGCCGGGAGTTCAGTCTTGGCTCCTCAGCAGGTAAACATAATGCGATGTTGCCAGCGTACTTACTTATATACCCACGCTGTGGGGCGGAGTTACGCTATGCAAATTCCGCATGCCCATTGGGCATTTTCTAAGATCTCAAAGATGATAGGCTTCTAGGCGAAACCCCCATTCGTCCGTCACTGACGTTACGTCTCCGTTCCCTCCTCAGGGAACGAGGTTTACATACGTAACTGAGAAGTTACACCTAGAAACTATGTTATCATCATCAGAAAGATCATGAGTTTTGGCTAAAAACCTAAATCCATTTTTAAAGTCCACTACACACCACTGATGATTGTGTGATCTCCTACCACTTAAATGTCTAATTTTCTCTCTAACCATTTGCTGATTAATCTGTTCATTAATCTATCCCTTGTGCATAAAATTATGTGTAACAATACACAATTGCAACAGTAATGAGCGTCACTAGTTAATAAAGTAAGGACTGTTTCGCTTTTCATTTTTAACTTGAAATGACACAATTGCCAAAAGCTTATTAAATTACAGGCTTATTCATATGTATGAATACACTCACCTCTTCCAATAAGAAAAGGACTTGAAGTCAATATCGTATTGACATCATATCAAATCAGATCAATATCAAATTCAAGACATAATAGACCTAGTGATGGAAAAACTGAAGCTGTATACACACAATCACTTCACGTACAAACACAGACATACACCTTACAGACCCACAAGCATCATAAACGATCACTCTAGACAGATACATAATAGCACATACACCTGAGAGACAGCTATGTGCATGCAAAACCATGCACAATGATGTACATACAAATATCAGGTATATTATTGATGGATGGATGGATGGGTGGATGGGTGGATGGATGGATGGATGGATGGGAAAAGGTCACATTATAAAAATATAAAAAACATTTTTCACCGTATATGGTGGCAGTTTTAACATATGGTGGCAAAATTAACATGTTTTAATGGTAGCATTTTTAGGTTATTTTTCTGTTAAAATCCCCCCCCCCCCCCACACACCTGCACCTGACGAGTCGCCTCGCTTCACACGTACATACAAACACACATACTCGAGAGGCAGGTCAATTTGATTGAGTCGGAGGAATGGGGAACAGTTTTGGGTCTTGATTACATTAGACTGAAAAGAGAGGGATGGAGGAAGAAAAGGATCAAGAGTGCCAGCACAGGGAAAATAATATATTTCATTGTGATATCAAAATCAATAAGCATCGACTGAAAGGTGGCTAAAGGTGATGTGTGTGTACATGATCCTTCAGGCTCCAAAGACTTGCTGTCAAACGGCCCTGGAGGAGGGGAAAAAACGGACGAGTGGTGCAGAAAGAGAGCGAAACAGGTAAATAGAAAGGGGAAGGGGGAAAAAAAGGAAAAGGTGGCAGAGAGCAAATGAGAGTGTAAAAGGAGGGAACAGGGTGGGAAGACAGAGAAAAAGAGAGGCGCAGAATTCCCGCCTGGTGGAATCAATACAGCGAGGTGGAGTATAGCACAATAGCTCCAGCCCCAGATGAGAGGTCCAGTGAAGCAGGTCTAATGCTGCCCCCCACCCTCCTCTTGCTCCCTCCGTAGCCCCCGACCCGTTTAGTATGCAGAGCTACCAACGCACCCCCCACAACCTCATTGGTCCTCTGCCCGCATGCTACTCCGCCACACACGCAGTCACTTCCACCAGGAAAACATCTCTTGTGGAGCAGAATTCCTCTGCTCTTCACTGGCAATGTGCACACTCGCATTCCAGCTAAAAACACAAAAGCAAAAACACACACACATACTCCTCCATTTTTATCAGCACTTGAGAGTACCCAGGCCTCAATTAGTTCTTGATGAATGAGCCCATAAGATGCTGCTTTCTCATTTCCCCCCGTAGCTTGATATTCCAGCAGCCATTATGGGCACAGCTCTCATTGTACTGTGAGTGAGAGGAGATCAGGCTGACTGAAATGTACCTTCACTCAAGCAGAGACACAGAGAGAGAGAGCAAGATAGAGCGAGAGAGAAATGTAGGAAGAAAACGCTTGCTCTAATATTTTTAGCTCTTTTGATTCTCTAAACTATCCCTTTATATAATTATTTAATTTTCCTTTTCCAAAATCCTTCCAGAAACCCTCTTTTTCTAACTCAAAAGTAACAATACAAGATTGATGTGTGTGAATGACGAATTCTCTGAGGTGCAATTGTCCAAACAAGCTGTTCTGCACATCCAAGTGGTCTCTGAGCAGTTTATAGCAAGACAAATCTCAGAAAATGAAGAGTGGAGATTTTGTATGAGCAGAGCTGAGAGTTCAGATCAATCTCACTATCAGACATTCTTTAATCCAGTGTATAATATTGACTTTAGCTGGATTTATGCATCTTTGAACTGTAATCAAGACGGTGGAGGTACTCAGGGTCCAAAATGAACACGTGAAGAGGGCCAAATGAGACTAAAATAGCTTTGATGTGCAGAGAAAATTAATTAAACCATTTGAAGGTTGACTTCCTGAAAAGTGGAGGCTGTTAATGTTGCAGAAATGACAAAATTCACCTTTAAATCACAATCTGACATGAACAAATCAGTCCAGTCCTAATGCTGGGGCCAGTTGCATAAACAAAGCCCTTATGTTAAAGGGATAGTTCACCCAAAAATTATCCCATAATTTACTCACCCTCAAGCCATCCTAGGTGTATATGACATTCTTCTTTCAGACGAATACAACCGGAGTTATATTAAAAAAATGTCCTGGCTAATCCAAGCATTATAATGGTAGTGAAAGGCAGCTCAAAATTTGATGCCCAAAAAAAATGTATCCATCCATTATAAAAGTAATCCACACGGCTCCAGGGGGTGAATAAAGGTCTTCTGAAGTGAATCAATGGGTTTGTGTAAGGAAAATATCCATATTTAACACTTTATAAAGTAAAATAGCTTCCGGCAGACCACCTTCCGTATTCAACTTATGAAGAAAACACCTCACGCAGTTCAATACGCTTACGCTACATCCTACATCATCGTCGCGCCATTTACGCTTTTATCCGTAAGTTGAATATGGATGGCAGTCCGCCGAAGCTATATATTTAACTTTATAACATGTTAAATATGGATATTTTTCTTACACTTCAGAAGGCCTTTATTAACCCCCCGGAGCCATATGGATTACTTTTATAATGGATGGATAAACTTTTTTGGGCTTCAAATTTTGGGCTGTCATTCACTGCCATTATAATGTTTGGAAGAGCCAGGACTTTTTTTTATATAACTCTGATTGTATTCGTCTGAAAGAAGAATGTCATATACACCTAGGATGGCTTGAGGGTGAGTAAATCATGGGGTAATTTTCATTTTTGGGTGAACAATCCCTTTAAGACTTTGTCTTAAGTACTAGTATGACCAATCATTATGAGTCAAGGGGCAATCAGTCTTAATTTTTAGTATCAAATTAGACCAATCTATGTTGTAACTGACTTTAAACAGTTATAAAAAGCAGTTAGCAGTTTATGCAACTGACCCCTGGGGTTAAGCCAGGAAGACAAAAATACAAAACAAAAAGACAAGTGTAGTAGGAATATATTGTATATGTGAGTCCCCGTTTACACTAAACATGCGTTTTCGGTCGTGCAGCGTAGACAGAGATCGTTTCTGAAACCCAATGGAAACGCCAGCGTAGATGAGGATCGTTTTCATTTTAAAATGCACTAGTGTAAACGGGGCCTGAGAGAGATCATGAAAGTAACTTTTTGGAATTTGTGTATTATTCACCTGAAAAAAAAAAAGTGAAAGCATTTACACAGTACCAGTAATGGAATAATGCAAGTACAGTTTAATGTCCAGTAAATATATAAGGCTGAAATTTTACATTTTTAAAAAAAAATGTATATCTTTGCATTTTGACGATTATGATTTAAACAAAATAAAAAAAAGACACAAATCACCTTCACCCATTTCACAAACATTTTAAATGATTTTCCATCTCTCTCTCTCTTTCTCTCTAATTTTATCACGTGAATGCAGGCATCTTTTAAAACACCTTATCTTTCACCTTTTTTCTCACAACATCTTTCACACTTAGTATTTCTGCCACAGAACAACACATGTCAAACAAGCCTTAACTTTCACTGCTTCCTGGTTGTGATCCCTTCATTAAATGCTTCACAAATTGAAAGAAACTACAGGAACCTGGAGAACAAAGAAGAATAAGAGAGGGTGGCGTTTAGTTTCACCCAACCGTATTTATGGTCACCGTGTTAAAAAATAATGAGCATTAGGTAATAATGTTTTTTTTTTTTTAATAAATGCAATTTATTATACTAATATAATATACTGTATATATAAAATATATAGTATACTGACAAATACAATTGTAACCCTCTCACTTCCTCATGTTGGGAGAAAAAAATGGGACATATTTAAGGTGCACAACATGACTGTGTCATACATATCAGAGATACAGAGTCATGACAAATGTTTTTTTTTTTTTTAAATACAAAAAAATAAACCTGAATGCTTTGTTATTTTTGTCAGATAAATTAAGAAAATTTGGGTGTTGCCTCAGAAGTGGTGAATTTGCTCTGTCCTGAAGCTAATAAACTTTGCTGTTGTCAAGACAACTGCTGTGCACAATTACTATAGCCCATATATCACTGCATGCAAACAATGTCTATATAGGATAAACACTTGTCCTAAGCAAAGTATTTCTAATGGAAAAAAATGCCTCTATAGGCCAATCACCGTGCTTCCACTCGGAAGGAGAGAAAGTCTCAGTCAGCCAAAGGTGAGAAAAAGTAACATATTACTGTTTATAAAAAGTAACAATGTAATGCAATTAGTAATGTCGTAACACAATATTGTAACACCCAGAGCAAAAAGGTACAAAACCTCTGTGTGGGTTATTATTATTCGCCAATACAACAGCACTAATAAACAGTGCACTTAAGAGCTCGACAAGAAGGGGGGGCTGTCTGTCTTCACTCCTGAACAGAGCTCCAAAATAAACCTCACGGAGAGAAAGACAGAGAGAGAGAGCGAGCGAGAGACACACATTAGTCCGTACCTACTCTCTGAACTAATACAATAGCTGCACAACACCGAGGGACAAAAGGGACCTCGCTTGAAATGCCAGCCTTCAATATGCACCCAGCCAATCTGATATTTAACACAAGTGTTTGGAGATTTATTTTTGTTTTTGTGCGCTGTTGTTGATCAGATGAAGTGGAAGGAAAGAGAGAAAATGAGAAAGAGAGAGAGAGAGAGAGAGGAAAAGGGAACACAGATGAGTCTAACTAAACACAATAGATAAATACGGCGCAGCAGGGGAGCTGCTGTCAGGGGAGCAGTGCTGCTTTGTAGTGGAGAAGAAAAGATCTCTGGCAGATGAATGGATCCAGCGTCCAGCGGCGGGACTGACCCGGGGGAATCCACAGCCTCACCCACCCACTGAGGGGGCTCACGCTGGGGGAGGCAGGAGCAGCAAGTGCCCCCCACCTCTGCAACGCACTCTTCACAAGGCATACAAATACACAAACATGCAAAATCTCATGAAACCTAATGAGCACTGAAAATCACAGTAGTGTGCCAGTGCACAAAATGAGCTGTACAACAACAAATGAGTGTTATTGAGTATACAAGAAGTATAATGCTGCATTGGGTAGTTTCTGTAACACTAGTAGCAACACCAAACAGGATCACAAACATTTTCAAACACTTTTCACATTTCTCAAACACTTTTCTATCTACTACTGTTTGGACTAACAGGTCCAAACTCACGCAAATGGTTAAGCCACGGTTGCCGCATTATGGCGGACAAACAAATAAAGAAATATAAAAAGTGCTAGAGGGCTTATACTTTTGGGGAGAAATTAAACTAAATAATAATTATTATTATTATTATTACTTTATTATCTTTATTATATTTTAATAATATTTTAATAATATTACAGTAATAACACAAATGTTGTTACTAATATATCAATTTAATATAAATTGAACATTATTTCAAGTAAAACTAAATTATTATTGCATTATTATTATCATTATTAAATTAAACATGTATTAGTGTTTTCATTACTGTATTTGTAAATATATATAATAATAACAACATTGTAATATTATTATTATATTTTAATAATTATACAATTATTAAATAACACACATAATATCTAAAACACTTGCAAGCTTTTTAAAAAGCCATTACAAACCACTGACACCATCACAAACACTTGAGCTAAACCCTAACTGACAATTACAAAGCTGGTCTATTTGCTTCCAGGAGGAAAGCTCCCACTGTGCCAATAGAAATGTGTGTGTGTGTGTGTGTGTGTGTGTACTAAGGTATGTGTATGTGAGAGGGACCTGTCAATCACACATTACTGTAGAACATCAGCTTTCAGTGATGGAATGGCTTTCTCTTTATCGCAAACACAGAATGCGATCAGGCCACTGTGCTCACACATTCCAGCCCTTACAATGCAGCTGAGCTCTGATGCTTTGATTTAAGCTCACTACAGAGGCCCAGAAAAGACACTGATTAACTTAATCTGCATAGCCTGAATCTGCAAGTTAATAAAATCTGTCATCGTTGCTCATGGGACAGCAAAAGTGCTTGAGCCAATCAATCATCTGTGCCATAAATGCCTTATCACTTTGGAGTCACAGGAAATTACATCATGACAACATTGAGTGGCTGATGGCACCACAAGAAATCACACTAGTGACCTTTTACTAGCGACCATACGCATATAGTATAACGAAATATTAATTATATATACAGTATGTTGCTTGAAAATACAATTATTTATTGAGAATGTACAGCTACTTTTGAATGGCCATCAATGGATAAAAGAAGCTTTTAGTGTCAAAATGGAGTTAACATCATCTACAGCAGTGGTCACCAACCCGTCGATCACCAGAGATGGGACACGCTGAAGACGGATGCAGAGGAGAGTGCAGACGCGCAGCAGAGAAAATACCAGACACAGTGGGCCTGTTTACACATGGTCACTTGCGTTTTCACTGATCAGATAGCTTGATCCAATCGTGAAAAGACCAGGTGTAAATGCCCTCCGACACGCATTCAAGACGGATTTAAATCCGATCACTCAAACCACTACAGGAGGTGGTCTGGGACGCATTCCAGACGAAACTGGACAGATGTAAATGCATCTGGTTGTTGAAACCACATATGTAAATTTTACTTCTCCCAACAATGCTAATAAATAAATGTGTGAGAGCGTTATAGGTATGTTATAGCCAGATATGACAACGCTACTGCAGCACGCATCGCCGCAGACGAGCAGCTGAATATCTCTTCAGCAACTGCCGCAATCATCATCATTAAAAGTAAAGAAACTAAATAATTTTACCAGTGCTTATGCCACTCTCTCTCCTATTGCGGTCTTTGATTTTAAAGTTGTTGATCAAAATGCAGCTCATATTTGTTGATTTCGGTGACGTGAACTCCATTAAAAAAAATGCGTATAGCGTGGGAATTGAAGATCGGATTTATATCCGTTTTGCGGAGACACATTTATGTGACCAAGTGTAAATGGAATCGTTCTGGGGTGCGTTTCCCTTACAACGGCGTTACTCACTGCTTAACTACCCTAGTACGATGCATAGTTGAAGAAATCAACTAGCTAGTCACGACTGTTTCCCGAAACCGTATTATCGTAAATCTGTCGCTCAACCACGTTGGTTATTGATGTCACGCAGATGGTGGAGTAATAACCGCTTTTAATGAATTAGTTTGAGATCGAATAATTTTTGCTATAAATTATGAACATGGCATCTGAGGACTAATTCTTTTTTTTCTCAGTTATTTTGCTTTATTTCCATATTCAAATAGGCTCGTTCTTACGTAGGCCTACTAGAGCAAGTACGCACATGCGCACTCTTCAAAAAAGGTGCTTTAAATCTCTTGACAAACTAAAAGACATAAATGACATTTGTATGTATTCGAAATAAAATATATAGATTGTACTAAATGTCAGCTTGCTTATTTTGCTCAAGGTAAGGATTTATTAAGTCCACATGTTTTGCGAATGTTCGTTGGAACGATGGTTTCGGGAAACACCGACTCGTTGAACTATGCTGATAATGACGGAACTTGCGACCATAGTTGGCTAACGATGCTTTTGGAAAACGCACCCCTGATAAATCATATCTGATCTGTAAAAAACGCATGAAGTGGACCAGGTATAAATAGGCCCAGCAAGATAACTGTTCGCCATGCTTGAAATATAGGAAGAATAATATAAATATTAAATTGGGGAGGGGGTTACATGAATGTATCTCTGAACAAAACTGACTGTTTTCAGAATAGTTTCAATGGCATTTTTACAGCGGTACCCAAAGAAACGCTTCTTTTCCATAAGCACCACCTACTGTCAGAGAGTGAATTTATTCAGTCCATCTGTTTTTGTTTTGTGCAGGTGTGTCTTATGTAACAATGTCACAGAGCTAAAGTCAGACCATTCTGTATTTGCTCTAAGTCCATCCAAAAACAACTGCTCATGCTACATGTGTGTATCTTTGTTTGGATCATGATTCAAATGCAGTGGTTGCCTCTCATTTCGAATGGCAAATTTTTTAAAGGCCAGTTTGGCCTATTATAGAGCAAATAAACAACAAATAAATTTGAAGAAATTTAACAAGAAAACAAACAAGAAAAAAATCGGCAGCTGGTATCGGAAATAGCCAATTTGCTCATAAAAAAAAAAAAAAAAAAAAAACACTGAGTCAGCCATGAAAAATCTATAGGTAGATCTTGCCTTTCATCAAGGCTGAGGTCAGGGATCTTTGGCTTGAAAAGGTTGGTGACACTGATCTACAGTATCAGCAGTTGCTAAGTGCAAGAACACATTCTGTGTGAATGACTCCTAATTCTTTGCACAGACTGAAACTCGCTTATACATAGACTACCATTCAAAAGTTAGGGTCAGTAAGATTTTTTATATTATACTCAAAAACAGTAACAATTTTAAATATTATTTCAACTTAAAATAAAAATTAAAAGTGTATTTGGTGAATGACGGATAAGGATTTTTAAAAAAAAAAGTAAATTTATTTTAGAACTCTACTTATTAGAGTGTTGTGTAATGCAATGACATGTATACATTTTAAGAATGTAATTAACCATTTTTCCTCATGAAAATGTCATTCCTGGGTAACGGTAATTTCTATCATTGTTGGCATATAAAAATGTAGTGTTATCCATTAATTGGAGCTCAACAAACAATTAGTGCTCGGAAAACTACATTTTAATCACAATTAATATAATCAATTTGGGATTTCATTTTTGGACGCTAATTCAGAACCAAATCGGGGAAAAAAGCTGGAAAATGTTTTAAAATGTTTTCCAATAAAGTAAATAAGACTTGTTTTATCCTTAACTCAACAAAACCAGAATTGTGTAATCTAACAAACAAATATTGGTTAAATGAATTGCCTATGTCATTATTAGCCGTAATGACATACTGTTAGACGGAAGGACATTCTGCAATATTTTTCAGGCTTACCATAAAAACCATCCTCATATATATATATATATATACACTTTTCAAAGTAATATATTAATTTCAAGTTGTAACATTAACATGACGGTAATTTAAACGTAGCCTTTGTAAAAATATAAAGCAAAACAATAAATTGACTAGAGTTGACTAGAGGCAGCACTATCCTTTAATCGACTAGTTGGCTAGTCTCGCACATCCCTAATAATAACTATGCCTACAAGTTTACAAATATTAATTAAAAACTAATTACTTATAGTAAATACTCACATGAGTAATTAAGTGGGGGGAAGTTGAGTCATTTAATGTAGTGTATTTAAAAATGTATATATTTTTAATATTATGAATATGCTTTTGACACGCCATTAACGCCATGTCATTGACAATTTTTATTTATTTAATTTTAATTTATTCCTGTGATGTCAAAGCTGAATTTTCCAGTGTCACATGAATGCTTTTCATTTGGCGGTGGTAATGAGTCGAAGAGCATTATAACTTGTGAAGAGCTGCAGGCTGAAGCCACCTGAGAGAGTGCAGCACAACTAATAATGCAATAGATAAAAACAGACAGGCCTAAATCAGTTCATCATCCTCCTCCTCACAGTCGCCCCATCATCACAATGCTTAATCTGTCAACTTGTGCGGTGTGTGTGAATGCTGAATTGCTAAAGTAGCAAAAGCATTGTAATTTTCTGTTTGTGGCTATAGTGTGAGTGGGAATAACAGAGAAATACACAAGTGTGTGTGTAGATGGTTATTCATATTTTCCACAACTCCTTCTCTGACTACCTAGACTCACCAAACTGTCCACAATCAGAAAAATGAGTGTGTGAGTGCATCCATTTGGTGAATGTGTACGTGTGTGTGAGTACTACAGTGAGATCAGGAGGTCTTTCCTTTCCACCCACTGGTGAAGGGCCTCACTGAAATCCTCTCACACCGCTGATATAGAATACCGCTGCTGGATTAGCATATCATTAGCATATCATTACCATATCATTACCTTCTCAGCACAGTTTGTGTTGGTGTGTACGGACAAGGTATCGCCTCATCAAGAGATTCACGTCCTCCCTCACCTCTTTTACCGTTTCTCCATCTTTTTTTCTCTCCACGTCACTCTGTCTTTCTCCCTCTGTCTCTCAGGCAGAACCACGCTGGCAACGGCAGAGTGAAAGCGAGGCACCGGCGGGGTGATACAGGCACGTTCTTGTCTGCACAGAGAATGGAAGCTCGCCGCAGAGCTACGTGAGTAATCATACCCTTCTGAAAAACAGCGAAGACAAAAACACACATGCACACACTTCAGAAATAAACAAACACATTCTCTCCCAGGTGTTTATACCTTTACCCACACCCTAATGTTATTAAAATTCTCTCCAAAATATAGCAAAAAATACACACAAACAGCCTGGTCTCAATATAACAGCCTGGTGACTGACTGTCAGTAAGCGCTCATATATGCACAAATGATAGGTAAAACAAAAAATAAACAATTCCAGTTGTAGAGTTTTTTTTGTCCTGCAGTGTTAGTAACACCTGTGTGCAGCCCCTCGAATGATGCGTTTCATGTCTCAGTATTACCTAGGTCTGCCATCTAAACACACTTAAAATGCACATACTTTTTAGAATGCAAGTGTCACAAAATAAAACTACCAAATTTGTATTCGGTTTTCACCCTACAGACATAAATACTAGTCAATATCATTTAATCAAAGATCAGCCTTTATACTATACAGCGGTTGGAAAAAAAATGTGTGGACACTTAAGTTGCACTTAAAAATTGATAAATGTGACTGGATTCGTATTTTCATTGGAAAAAAAAAATCTAAATTAAACCCTGTGGCTCGTGACAACACATTGATGTCTTAAGACACGAAACGATCGGTTTGTGCGAGAAACCGAACAGTATTTACATAATTTTTTACCTCAAATGCGATCTATGTACAACAGCCTTCTCTGCACAATCACTTCCACCAAGTGAGGTCAAAACACACAATAGTTGTCTGAAGTTGTCTGTGCATGTTTTTTTTACTCTCATAGAATTTGACCTCATTCACATGCATTATATGACTGACAGAGGGCAACGGTTGGAGTTAAAAATCTTCATTTGTGTTCTACTGAAGAAACAAAGACACCTACATCTTGGATGCCCTGGGGGTAAGCAGATAAACATCAAATTTTCATTTTTAGGTGAACTATCCCTTTAAATTGTTTTTAAAAAAGCTGTAATATTGGAAAAGCTGCCCAAAATCTGCATAATTTTACTCTTAAAGGGATAGTTCACCCAAAATTGTTTATTCTGTCATCATTTACTCACACTCAAGTTGTTCAAAACCTGTATGCGTTTCTTTCTACCGCTGAACATTTTGAAGAATGTCAGTAACCAAACAGTTGATTAGCCCTATTGACTTCCATAGTATGGGAGAAGAAAAAAAATACTATGCAAGTCATTGGGAACCATCTTGAGGCTGAGTAAATGATGACAGAATTTGGGCAAGTTTTTTGGGCAAACTATCCCTTTAAGAACATTAATGGCAAGCACAAACCAGCATACTTAAAGTAATTTAAGATATTTTACACCTACGATTTCTGATCAGAATAAGCAAGCGCCCACCAAATAAACATCCTACACACATAAGTACACACATACACAAGTGATTGAGGGCAGCTCTGAGGTTTGATATGTTAAGTACCCCGAGTAGGTGAAGGTGGGTTTAATGATCCTGTTGATGACCAGGCCACGACTCGTTTGTTTTTCATCATCTCCAGCTGACACAAGCCCTACACCACAACCCAATCAAAGAGCCTGACTACAAAAGCCTTCTTTTGTTTTCTTTTCAATTAGACTCAATTAATGTCAGCCGAAGGAGCAAGAGAGTGTGCAAATGAGAGAGAGAGAGAGAGAGAGAGAGAGAGAGAGATTATTAGAGAGTTATTCCTCTTTTATTTTAATGTGAGTCATAAGCTGTTCCCAACCTTAGTAAGATGCCTATTGCCTACCCTACCTAAACAGCAACTAAGACATTCAGAATTTTTCAAATAAACTTTTCACTCAAATTGATATGCTGATGCTATAACACATATATTAAAATATAATCACAATTGAAGCATTTTCACTAGTGGTGTCAGACTTTTTCGGCCAAATTCTAAAGGTGCGGTCATATTAGTGGAATTTTTGCAACATTTCACGTGCAAAAAAGGTCAGTTGTCAATTGTCAATAGTGTAGCAATGTATAAAGGACAACTCTCACATAGAAGTCACTTTCAAACTAAGCAGCATTCTCTTGGTCAATGCAATGAATTAACATGACCAACTTGAAACCGATGCATAATCTGCATGGGGAAATCTTCCAAACTTGAAATTCCAGATCATGCAGATTCCTATTAAAATGACTTTGAAATTTGCTGAACAGTGATAAATGTGTCTACACCTACAGGGCTCGACAATAAGGACTGCCCAATGGCCCGGGGCCAGCGTGAAAGACACTCAGTCACTTGCCCGATTGGGCCAGTGCTGCATCTTCATGGAAGTTGATCATTTGTGTATTTTTAGGCCTCACCAATGTAACTTTTTAAGCGCAAGTAGATGTGAGAGTACCTGAATCTCTCAGTTTGGTCTGGTGTGATAAGTTTTGTGTGCACAGCAACACACATCCAAACCACACGCCCAGAAGGCTGTGCCTCACAGCAAGTGAATACTCTTTTACCTCTTCCTGAGCTTGCACGGACAATATTCACACAAAATTATGTTAAAATGCCCGTCTTGCCGAGTATCATTATAAACAGTCGGTTATGTCTTAAGTGAACGTAAACATTTGAGATAAGATGCATGTGTAACAGTATTCAAACAAAAGACAGAAGAAGAAAAAGAAAAGAAAAAAAAAAATCGCTCACTGCTCTTGACTGAATAACTTTAGGCTTAATCTATAATTATACAGTGATATTTTACATTTGATTACCATTTAGTTTAGACCTACATGAAAAACCTGAACTGACTGATTTGTATGTTTGTTCTGTTGTATTTATTTGTTCTATTGCTTTATTACTGTCTTTAACAATTTTTATAAATTTATATGAGTTAGGCTAATAGTTTTTGGTGTCATAACTTTATTTATTAAGGCTACATGGATCAAAAACAGCTAAAACAATAACTAGGCCTCTTTTATTTTATTTATTTATATTTGTGGTGGGGCCAGTAGAAAAAAATCCTTAGCGTTGAGCCCTGACCTAGCATAGCACGTATCCTTCAGGGAGAAGGCAATCCCATAATGCACATCTCATTCAATACTAAAAAGTATTGTTAAAAAAATAATACATTTTAATTCAAAATGTATTACTTTATTCAATATTTGTGTGCTATGTGCTATTTTACAACATACGCTTAGCAACATGCTAATGTCCAACTAAATCAATCGTTCACTTAAGTTGGTGCCCGTAACATTTCAAAACAGTCATTTATGAGGTTCCATTTCAGTTAGCATGCGGACTTGTCTATATAGGCAGCAGACAGCAAAGCAACTCACTAGGGTTTGGAACACAGCTAAAATTCACACATTAAAAACTGCTTTGCGCTTCAGCTTGTGTGTGCATCTCTTTATGTGCGTGCATTGTAACTGGCAGAGATATACTATAGTTCACTTTTTAATTAGAAATGACAGTAATAATAGCTTCTACGCAGCAGATTATGTCAAGTGTTTTGTTGTGCTGGTTGATGTAACGTACACATAGTTCCAGATTGTGCATTTAAAACAGAAGCACCAGAATACTAGTGTGCTCAACAACTCTTGGGTTTGAACTTTTACGTGTGAAAGGCTCCCAAAAGGCCCAAAAGCTTGTTTATTTATTTTAAGTAGGACATGATAATTCATGTGAAGAGCCATTGGTTTGGTCTGTGATGCTTGCAGCGCTGTGGACATTTGGCTAAGTTCCCACAGCAACCCATTAGCAGAATTCCAGCAATAAACACAATTCAGGCCAAACGGCAGAGGACGGGACAGCACTCACTCAATTCCATCCACATCCAAAAACATCCCACAGTTAAAAAGATCCTCTTCAGAATGCAAAATAGAATTAGGAAGACGGCGTTGTACTGCCAGGACTCAGGAACGGCGACTGTGTCAATGTTGCTTAAGCTAAATTAGAGCTCCTTCAATGAGCAAATACACCCTTTCTCTCTATGCCACACACACACAGTGAGAATAGCATGATCTCACTGTCTGTCTGGCTACAAAAAGCAGCACTGCACGCACACACACAGACTAATGGGCATTTGATTAGACAGAAGCTCGTGCCTTCCAGTGATCAATAAGAATGATAGAGAGCTAATACGTCTCTGTCTGGGCCAGGCCGCAGTGCTGTTTAATGGCAGAGTCTACAGGGAGAGCGTTCACCACACTGCTCGCGGAACAAGGGCAATTGACCATCCCGTCTATGACAGTGACCTCTCCACTGGCTAGGCATACATCATTAAGAGGTGACAGACAGACAGTCACACACACACACACGGTCATGCGTGAGAGATTAAGACACACATTTACAGATGGGAATAAAATCAGCGTATGTTTGGAGTGGGTGGAAACCAGATAAGACAAATGAAGGTTCTGCATTTTTTTTGTTAGGGGTGTTGAGCCGGTAGGAGCCGGTAGTTGAGCCGGTAGGAGCTCAACACCCCTATTTTTTTTCCTGCCTTTTTTATCTTAATATTGACAGGACTTAACTCACATTCCTTAAATAAGCAACACAGCTCAACGTGTCAAACCACGTCCTAACCGCTTAGCCACAGGTGCAACAATGATTATCTTGTCACGGCGATAAATCACCAAAAAATGAAATTCTGTCATCATTTACTCATCCTCGTGTTGATACAAACCTGTGTGGCTTTCTTTCTTCTGTGGAACACATAAGAAGATACTCTGAGAAACATCTCATTGTTTTTTGTCCATAAAATGGAAGTCAATGGTAACCAAAACTGTATCTTCTTACAGGTTTGGAATGACATGAGTGTTACCGGTGCCAATATATCTATCGAAATAAAGTGTTATCGGTGCCAATATACATTCAAACCAAAATTTATTCAGACACCTTCAACTTTTTCTCCGATTATTACAGTTTATTCGCTATAGTTTAGAAAATGGTAATAAAATATGACAAGAACTCAGAGTTAAACTGTCAGAACTAATTCATCTTGATAATGTCTGATAACTTTGATAGAAAGGTATGTAATGGATTACAATCAACCAATCAGCTGTTAAATTTAGGTACACAATTAGATAATACCAATTTAGGTCAACCAATTACCAAGCAATGTTAAGTCAACTTTATTTATATAGCGCTTTTTACAATGCCGATTGTTTCAAAGCAGCTTCACAGTGTTAAACAGGAAAATAATGAACAGAATTTGATTCGGCTGTACAGCCGCTCTGGAGAAAACGGTGATGTCATCTAGCTCATTTCAATTATCATATATATTTAAGTAATGTAGTTGATATAGTTAATTTAGTTTAGTAATTACATTTATTTGGATATTTATTTGAAAATTTAGTGTCCCCTAAAATGCTTAATTTTGTTCAGTCTGTGGTGTAAAAGGTCGCATTAGCAATTAAAGAAAAAACACTTAAGCAAAACATGGTCAGGTCAAAGTGTCTACTGTATGAAGAATTTTTGGGTATGTCACAGTTTCATTTTCACAGTTTTCTTTATTTTGCTATCCTCACTTACATAAATGAACTATAGTGTCCTGCACTCACTAGTAAAAAATTATATCTGGTGTCTGAATACTTTTTGGTTTGACTGTATCATGCATCCCTAATACAGACTGCAAAGAACATCTTCAGTATGCTGTGACAGATGATTAACTCTGAATAAACGTAAATGAATATGAAACATGGATATCTGAAGTGCCTATTTCTCTCAAAATGTCACAGCTGTAAAATACCAGTCTTTTTTTGCTGAGGTTTTAATTTTCTGTGCTTTATCAACAGAAGACATGAAATCTTAGGCCCTCCACTCGACCCCTCAATCACATGTGGTCACAGGAGACGCATTTGAGACGCATGTTATTAGCAGGTGTAAACATAATGTGTCTCAAATTACCACATGTGATGAGACCATCCGAAACCAATGACAATATTAAGTGTAAACAAGGTTTCAAATGCTTCCAACTGCATTCTGTACAACACTCACATTTACATGTAGTCTTAATTGTTTTGGCCATTTATACCATCAGTACCAGGCAAAAAAGTAAATGTAGCGTTAGTGAGCATAAGAGACTTCTTTCGAAAACATTACATAATTCCAAACTTTTGACCAACAGTGTACAGGTGTGCGCTTAGATGGCGAAAAAGGTGACTGAAAGATGTAGGGCACAGCTGGATATACACAGAGACGAAGAGAGAGAAAGAAAGAGAAAATGTGGCAATGGTAAAGCAGTGAGACAGAGTGAGACGGCCAGAAGAGAGAGAAACGTAGAGAGAAAGAGGGCGAGGACAGCCAGCTGCAGTGCTGTGATAGGACTGAGGCAGACACAGCGAGAGGAGCAGATATCGCAGCTGACATTTCGGGCTCCGCTACCCCCAACAGCCCCCTGGGATCACAGCAACCGCACCACAGCCATCCCTGTCAATCTCCCTGTGCCTGTCACTCTCCTTTTACTCACTCTCTCTCTTTCTCCCTATTATCTTCCGAGCAGCGTGCGTCCCTTCATCTGGACAGACCGTTGATCCATATCACCCCTTCTGTCCCCACTCCTCACTGGCCCACTGTCACTCGCCAGAGAGAGAGAGAGAGAGAGATAGTGAGGGAGAGAGAGAGAGAGAGAGAGACACTGAAAGGAGTAAAGGAAGGACAAGAAGGTCAGAGGGCAGGGAAAGTGAGGAACACAAGGAGAGAGAAGCAAAGGTCGAAGGTACTCTTGCCCCCTAAGTATAGAGGAGAATGAAAGAGGGAGAAAAAAGGAAAAAAGAAAGGATGAAATAGAGAGGGGATCCAACGTGCCCTCTCTTGCACCCTCCTTCTCCTCGTCGGTTCCCTGCGCTCTGTGTTGCAATGCTCGCTCTATTGTGCTAGCTTTCAGAAGTGCTCAGTTTGAGTGGCAGGCCGTCACAGATCAGCTCCCCGCTAAAGCATCCTGGCAGGCCGGGGTGACGGGCCAGGAAGGGATCTAAGTGGGTTTATCAGCGCCTCTTAACGCCTCTCCAGCTCCCTGACACAAAAGAGAGGGGTATTAAACATCTAAAGCAAACCAAAAAGCGTGAAAGCTCCTTATAGGGCCCCGGGACTGCGGATGTGCCTGGGATCTTTAAAAAAAAAAAGAAAGAAAAAAAGAATAGGAAAAAGAATGACATAAAAATAAAACAACTGAAAATGTCATAAATGATAGAGAAGGCAAAGGGAGAATTAGGCGGACAACATACTTCAATGAAAAATAAGCAGGGCTGTCGATTTACAATGTGATTTTAAAAAAATTAAAGCACTAACGCAAAAATACGAATGGATTCCATAATTAAGAATTTTACATTTGGAGCAATTTAAGATCGAAGTATAACTTAAATGCAAAGCATGTTTTGTCATTATGCAAAGCTACAGGTAACGTGTATCACCAATCCATTTTCAACCCACTTTGTTTTTACAATATCTGTAGTATATGTATATGAACAATGTTTGCTCATTCTCATTGTTACCTGGACAGAGAAATTCACGTTTATTTATCAGCAAAAGTCTTTTGACAGATCCAGGGCTTTCGTGAAAAACACAGATTATAGGCCCTACTTCTGCATTTTTGCATTGCTCGTTATTAACAGTTATTGTAAGGGTAGGGACAATGTCTACTCTTTAAATGTAGGGTAGGCCATTTGTTTTATAAACACTTTTTGTTATACTAGTTGAAACCATAGACTGTAAAAAAAGATGGATGACGCCCCTTCACTATCTTACGTTGTAGAAAAGTGAAGCCGCCAATGTCTAAATATGGTGCTGATTTGGGACCCACGTCTGTGCAGTAGTGACCTTGGGACCCGAGCCTGCGCAGTAGAGAGCATAAAGTAGAGCCGTAATATCAAAACACCACCCGCACTCCCACAGTATCTGTTGGTAAAGTTTACTGCAGAGCAACTCATTATGTCGGTGTGAAATAAACAGTTATGGAAATGTAGCCATTAAAGCTAAAGCTCCAATCTCCTCCCAAAAAAAGGTGCCTCAGTGACTACTACACTCAGAGAAGCTGTCAATCACAGCTGTCAATCACAGCTGTCAATCATGACGTCACATATAGCGTGATGTTTTAATAGCATTAAATAACTTATTTTAAAAACCGAACCCTTGAACTAACATCACCTTAACAAAAACTACTTAAAATGACAGAAACCATTTTTGGAAAAAAATTATTTGAAGTGTAATTTGAGTGTTTAGTTTGTCTTGCGCCCCATTAGAATACATGGAGGGGGTGGGGTTTATGAGCTATACTGGAACCAACCACCTGGGGGCAATCAAGACGCTTTGGCTTCACTTTTCAGGACGTGTGCAGCACGCTTGGTTGAAACTCTCTTCACATCCTGATAGCAATCAATAATAAAAGTGGTCTATATTAAAACAAGATATATCTTCTGTGGAAGTCACACAACTAAAAAAAAATTCAAATCAGACCAGAAATTTACCCGGTGCTCCCGGTGGCCAGTCCGGGCCTGCTGGGATTTATGCGTTTCTATGTCAACAACACTATCAATGCTGAAATTAATCTGCAGCAGTCAGGTGGTACAACTAGAGCTCTGTAAGTTGTTCACGTCCAATATTATTGTAATGTTATGTGCTTTGAGACTAAATAATTCAACACCGTCGAGCAGATGCTGCTGTGTGTCACGTTCATGTGTTTTGAAGGAGGCGTGGCTTTGGAGAGCGCTCTGGAGGGAGGATGGGATGACGTCACTTTGGGATCACGCTGGTTCCCTCAAGAAAAACCCAACAGGATTTTCCCATAGGCTTTTGGATTATTGTTAAAAACAAGCTCTGTGATCAACAAAAGTTTATGATACGTTTTTTTCCATCAAGATAATTATCACAGATGAACACAACTTTTATGAAATGCAGTCGCCAGAAGTAAAAAGCTAAAGGTAGGCTATAAACGGACTACACCACGGTACCACAAATTCAACATCACTATCACTAAGCTTCCGACAACTCTTCCAGTTTTTATCTAAAAACATTTTCCCAGAACTTTTGAGTTAGAATGCTTTATAAGAGCACAATTATAAGCATAATAAGACTGTAAAAGCAGACTGAGTTTACCTTTTTGGTGTGATGATGTTTAATCTCCTCGATTGCCTCTGTAGTCACATTTTGCCACTTGTTAGCAAAAGCCTTTTTCAAGTCACATAACAGCTTCATAAAATCACAGATGTATTTTATGTCGTTAAATAAAAGTGTCTTGAGCTTGTGTTCACCACAGACCTTATTTCAGACATTTAACCAAAAACCCATAAAAAAAAAACATTGACTTAAGGACGAGGGAACCGGAAGTGCTAAAATGTTAACTCACTTCCGTGTTTTGGCCTACAAAGTGATGTCATACCTTTACCACTCTATTGCTAGCCTGTCTGAAATTGCCTACCCTACCTTTAAACATCATTATGGTAAAAATTGAACACTATGATAGCTTTCTTACCTGTACACGACAGCGTTTTGCTTTGAGGGGTTGGGCAGAACTGACAGAGCGGCAGTTTCTTTCAGTTTTCCCCTCCGTTTGTCCTAAAACACTGAGTTTGTTAGTGGTTATCCAGTTTGAAATACACAACACTGAGATTTTCAAATTTTCCATCGCGGTGTTCTCTCCATATTTGCGATTTCCTTTCGAGATAGGTCTCTCCACATTGCGTAGAAGCTGACGATGGGGAAACTCCCTTTCTCCAAAATGCTGAATCCTTGCACCTGCCAATGGCGCTCAGGCGTGGGAAGACTGGCTGCATCATTTAGGCACTGCCTACAAGATGCTGGATCCTTCACTGACTGGAATCCGAAAGTAACTCACTCCCACTATTACTAAGTTTGCGAAGAAGTATTTCCTACTAAAGCAAGGCAGTATATTTGACTCAGGTAAGCGTATCTATAGCAGTAACAGGCGGGTGGGAGTGGCCTTGGATGGCAACATGCAAAGTGTATTATGGGTGTTGAAGTTTTGCTACCTATTTGGTAAAAGGGAAAAAAACTGACTTGTAAGGTAGCACCAATTTAAAAAAAATAAAGCCTGCTGTTATTAAAAGTCTGTAAGTACCATTCACAACAAGGACGATAACGGCTTTTCTCATCAGGAGAAATAGTCATATTACTGGTAGGCTACTACAAGAATTGACCCACTCACGAGTTAGTCAACAAAACACGTTTTCAAGCAAGTTTTCGGTTGAAACAAAATTGTCGTTTAGCTTAATTTCAAGGTTCTCCTCTGACTCCATATACACAATTAACTGGATTGATCAGCATAATGTGATTAATTTGATTACACTCTTTATCTTATTTTATTTATTTATTACAATATATATTGATTTATTTCCCTAAAAAACTTTTATGAAAATGTATTCATAAATAAATGTATATATATTATATATAAATAAAAAAAATGACCCAAATAAGTAAATAAATAGTTTTAAATAGCTTTATCAGAGTTGGCTCTGTGTCTGTCTGTGTGTGTGTGTGTGTGTGTGTGTGTGTGTGTGTGTGTGTGTGTGTGTGTGTGTGTGTGTGTGTGTGTGTGTGTGTGTGTGTGTGTGTGTGTGTGTGTGTGTGTGTGTGTGTGTGTGTGTGTGTGTGTGTGTGTGTGTGTGTGTGTGTGTGTGTGTGTGTGTGTGTTCGTGGTGTGCCCTGCTCTACAGTTGACCCGTATCTAAGTCAGGGGCTGGTGGGGGGTCCAACTCTATGTGTTTGTAAGCAAAAGGTCATGGAGAGGTTTCGTTGTGCCTGCAGGGGGTGTGATGCAGGTACCATGAAGAGAAGACCCACTGCATCCTCCTCCACGTCACAGTCTGAAGGAAATAGAAAGAAAAAAAACTAACTCTATTTCAACTGTTTTTAGATTAACTTTTCCATCTGAGATGTTGCCTAGCAGTTAATGCATTGATTCCGTTGATACTGCGGTGTTGGTGCTAATGTGTACATCACATGTTCTAGCCTGGCTTGCGTCATTAAAGGAAAGTGAGAAATTATATAATACAAATGCAAAAAAGACAAGACTTTTCAGTCAAAGAACTGCTTCTGTGTTCGGATGACTGTGTGTTTTTCTGGCCATATCTCCATGTTACCTTTGACTTTTCTCAGCTTGTGTTGGATGTGTTTCAGAGGCATGGTAATTACATAATTACTGCTGTAATTAGCACTGTGGTTGATTGGGAGAGAGCTCGGGGGAGGCCACCGCAGGTCAAATCAACATGGCTGCGTGCCTACACCTGACCGACAGCATTCCCACACATATCGCTCCTTTTCCTCGTGCGCTTTTTCTGATAATGGCTGTTTACACCAACACATGGAGGTGGGTTCAAAGCCGTATCAAAACATATGTGAGAGCTCCTTGTGTATAATAGCTCAGCCACAGCCAAGCTCACTACTAATGTGGCTGCGAAGCTCAACGAGCAGAACTCCAACACTTCAATGTGGAGGCGTCGTTAGAATAGCTACAAGTATATGACAGCGAGGTCTCTGATATCGGCAGTTCATTAGCAGATCATCCATCTGAAATGATACACGGCAACCTGCCATATATCCTTTGGAAATTATTTTAAAACCCATTTAGACATATAATGTGCACACATTTAAAAATGAACTTTGATCCTTAAAACCTCTAAAAAAAAAGGTTTCTAAAATAATCTGAAAGGAGAACCGGATGACCTAGTACATTTGCCAAAATCTGCAACAAAAAACATATTGCGTGAAATACTGTATCCAATACTGTATCCAATGCAATGCCCTAGACTTAACCTTCCGAATTCCAATGTGACGAATGAACTGGAAGCTACATGAACTACAATTTTTAATACCTTGTTCTTGACTTTTTTATAGTTTAGACACTTTGATTTACACAAATTGGTTTCAAATTGCAAAATATTACAGCATTTACGACTGAGATGATAATCGGACACCAAACTGAATTATACATGCAGCATAATGAGGTCATGTAACAACAGCACTGTCTGTTTTGCATTCTTTTTTTTCTTTTTTTTAAAACAGTAGTCAGTACTGTACACCAATATCCCTATAGGCTAGTATGCATTGTGTACTGGCCACCATCACATGCAGAGAAATATTCGGAGGAAGTCAAGCTCTCACAGTGAGGGCTTTGGCTGCTAGCCAGGTAACAGACTAATTGTGTTTGCCCCCTACACAGCGACAGCCAAGAAAAAGTGCTCCCTAACCCTATTACAATATTGACTAACTGTATACAAAAACACAATTAAATGAATTCTATATACAAACAAACCCCACTCTCTCAACAGAGGGATCTCTCCTCAGTATTAGGATCACAGCTGCAGGATTTCAATGAGGAAAGTGCAGCATTACCTCCAGTAAATAGCAAAATATGAGGAAGTCACAAAGTCATAAATTCAACACTTCCAACTCACAATCTTAAAAATAAAGACTCTTACATGGGTATTTGCAGCACTGTACAGTTAGGGGGGAAACTTCTTATCAAAAACTCTATAGCTATATATTGCTTCTGAGTTAGAAACTGTTGGTTATAGTTTATAAAATCCACAGTACAGGTTGTAAAGTCATGGCATTTACAAACCATTTTACTTCAATAATGTGAAAGGTCACACTTTATATTAGGTGTCCTTAACTACTATTTTTTTTTGTACTTATGTTTTATATTGTATTGCAAAACACTTGTGCTGATATTATGGTGGGATACTGGTAAGGGTTTGGTGGTGTAAGGGAAGGGTCAATGGTGTAATTATTATGTAATTATAATATGTGATTATATGCAGGTATTTTTAAAATATAAGTACAATATAAAAACATGTATGTACACAAAAGTACATTGTATCAAATTATTAATTTACACCGGTCAGGCATAACATTATGACCACTGACAGGTGAAGTGAATAACACTGATTATCTCTTCATCACGGCACCTTTTAATGGGTGGGATATATTAGGCAACAAGTGAACATTTTGTCCTCAAAGTTGATGTGTTAGAAGCAGGAAAAATGGGCAAGTGTAAGGATTTGAGCAAGTTTGACAAGGACCAAATTGTGATGGCTAGACGACTGGGTCAGGTTGTGATGGCTAGATGACTGGGTCAGAGCATCTCTAAAACTGCAGCTCTTGTGGGGTGTTCCCGGTCTGCAGTGGTCAGTATCTATCAAAAGTGGTCCAAGGAAGGAACAGTGGTGAACCGGTGACAGGGTCATGGGTGGCCAAGGCTCGTTAATGCTGGTTCTGATAGAAAGCTGTCAGAATACACAGTGCAGTTTGTTGCGTATGGGGCTGCATAGCCGCAGACCAATCAGGGTGCCCATGCTGACCCCTGTCCACCGGCGAAAACACCAACATTGGGCATGTGAGCATCAGAACTGGACCACGGAGCAATGGAAGAAGGTGGCCTGGTCTGCACAACGAGTTTGAGGTGTTGGCTTGGCCTCCAAATTCCCCAGATTTCAATCCAATTCAGCATCTGTGGGATGTGCTGAACAAACAAGTCTGATCCATGGAGGCCCCACCTCACAACTTACAGGACTTAAAGGATCTGCTACTAACATCTTGGTGCCAGATACCACAGCACACCTTCAGGGGTCTAGTGGAGTCCATGCCTCGACGAGTCAGGGCTGTTATGGCAGCAAAAGGGGGACCAACACAATATTAGGTCATAATGTTATGCCTGATCGGTGTAAATGCAAGTACATTAAATTGATTAAATCATAAAAAGTAAGCTATTTATACTAGAATGTGAGTTTAATTTGATATCTTTATTATTGAAATATGATTTTACCAAGAATATTTTTTGTTATTATTCATGGAATAATGTGCACTGATAAAAAAGCACAACAAAACATTTTTTTTTTTAAAATACACTATTTTGAATTTGACTTTTAGAGTTTGCACCTCAAAGACATGAATAAAAACACAGCAGCGCAATAAAATGGTTAACATACGGAGTGCAATTAATTCAAGGTGATTTTTGACTCAGTGGGTTTGTCGCTCTGGGGTGGTGTGTTGTAGGTTTAAGGGGTCTGAATTTAGGTATGCATGCAAGAGGCGGTTCACCCTCACCGGACCTCGCCATGGGTGACAGTTTCCTTGGAAACCCTTCCCAGTGCAGCGGGTTGTGTGCACGTGCATGCAAACACACACACACACACACACACACACACACACAGACGGGATGAAGAGAGAATTGTCACACACACTAAACACATGTCAGTCTGTGCTTCCTTTCTTCCTGTCAGCTCAGGGTTGGTCTGGTTGAGAATCCCTACAAAAAAAAAAAAAACTAATTTGCATAAACATGCCACGTAAAATTAAAAATCACACCTCTGTGTAAAGTTGTTTCGATGTGTCAAAATTTGATTTATTGGAGCATTCTAAATCATTCAACCATTTGTGTGCTTTTTGTTTCTACCTTTTAATTTGTGTTTTACCCACCCTTCATAAATAACCACGCACAGCTGTCCCTAGAAAAAAATAATCCCTCTTCATTGTTTATATATTTTAATCTGACATTGACAGACACACTGGGGTTCAAAAGTCTAAGACTGTTAGTGAAAATGCTTCTATTTTGCATTCTTTTTTAATTTAATACGTTTAAAAATAAATAAAAATGAAATTAACAGCAAAACATTTTCATAAGTTAATTTCAGAATGTCTGGTATTTGGTACATCCAATTTTTACTGTAATGACAGAAGCACTCAAGCTGCATGAACTCAATAATCCAAAGAGAATCTTGTGCTTTAGTGTAAGGAAGAGCATCTGACCCGATCTGTACAAAGTTAACATGATCCATGTCACAAATTTGATAATTTGATTAATAACATAGAAATAATTCAGAAATATTATCAGAAATATTATTTTAATATAAAAATGTATATATATTTAAATAACTACAAAAATAAAGACTTTTGGACCAAGCAGGTTATGGACCAATCATGCAGATACCATTTTCTATGATACTGACCTCTCTCTCTCTTTCTCCAGATCAAACACACTTGTTCATTTTCCTCCTCTCATGCATGCTTTAGACGAGAAGAGGCAGATCTCTATACTCAGGAGAGACACCCGGAGAACGAGAGAGCTGGGAAAGAGGAAGCGCTATGTCAGCAGTCTGAGGTGCATGGGCATTGTGAGATAGCTCATCAATAGAGCCTGCTCTGCATACTAAAGCAGCCTCCGGGCATAAAGAGCGCACTGTCCAACTTTCCAGCACATCCACTGCTAAAATATTCAGTGCCCTTGCCATAAAATCAAGTGAATGTAGACAATTATACAAATACATCTATATCTCTAACACCACATGCAAAATAAATAAATAAATAAATTATATATATATATATATATATATATATATATATATATATATATATATATATATATATATATATATATGTTGCAATCAAAATTATTCAATGCCCCAGAGACTGTAATAATTTACAAATGTATGCAAGATACAGTTTTTTTTTCTATAACAGGTACAGCCAGTGTTGGGGAAAGTTACTTTGAAAACTAATGCATTACAATATTCCGTTACTCCCTTAAAAAGTAACAAATTGCGTTACTAAGTTACTTTTTCAGAAAAGTATGTGTTACGTTACTTTTGTGTTACTTTTTCTCAAGTGGGCTGGGCTTGTTTTTTGTTGTTTTTTTATATAACAAAAAAGTTTTATTTTTGGGCAAACGTAAAGACCCTTTCACACCAAAATTGAAATAAAAAGCCTCAGGATAAAGGAAATGCAAATTCACGTGTGCCCAAACAAACCTTTCAGCTGTGCTGCCATTCTAGATGCAGGAGAAAAAAGTTTAACACTGACTTCACCAATAAAAACAAAAAATATAGTTATTTTTGCTTATTAGTTTAACTGAATCATCGAAGGTCAGCAGCAAGACATTGGTCAATAAGGTGAGATTTAGTGCATAAAAATGTGTTTTATTTAACATATTTAATTATTGGAGGATTGCATAATATTCTGATTTTTCATTTGACTTATCTTATTAATTTTGAGGAATACTGAATCTTTTTTTCTGCAAGTGAGATGAGTAAATGCTTGCTCACATTTATTCAAAAACTACAATAACCCTCATGTTTACACACAAAGCCTCTGCACTTACGATTTTTCTCAACATTGGGACAAGAGAGCAGTCAGTCATTAAATGGGAAAACAAAGTAACTTGCGTTACTTATTTGAAAAAGTAACAGATATTTTGTTTTAAATTTTAAAAGTAATGCATTACTTTACTAGTTACTTGAAAAAGTATTCTGATCACGTAACTCAAGTTACCCCCAACACTGGATACAGCTATGTCATAATTATTCAACCCATATTCAACGCTGCTGTTTTTAAGTCAATTATTGTTAAAACACAATTAAGCCTTTGGAAACGCTTTTTCAAAAACTGAATTAGCTTGTGCTGTTACAAATACATACATTTAGCCCATGCATGAACTAAAGTTGAGTGGCAAATATGGCCAAGTCAAGAGCTCTCACAAAAGCTATAGAGAACAAATTGTTTTATTACATCAGAAAGTCTATGGCTACGAGAAGATTTCCAAAATACTAAAGGTTCCTAGAGAGCTGGCAGCCTTATTCATTAGGGGAATAAAATGTTTGATCAGAGCAACTAAGAAAACCCCTCAATTTTCTGCCAAAGACTTGCATGATGACCTGATGTAAGGATGAAAAAACATTTCAATGCAGAGTATTAGAAGAACACTAGACAAGCATGGCCTTCATGTTGGGATATTTTGCCAAATGCCACTTTTGAACAAGAAGAACATAAAAGGCACAGTTGAGTTGAGTTGTCTGGTATTGTCATGTCAACGCACTGTTTCTTTGCCTTCTTCGTACCTGTGTATTACCTGAGTTTGTTTTATTTAATAAGTACTTTTGTTTTGGAACCTTTTGCATCTTTGTCATCTTCATCTGGCCTAAACGTGACAGAATACTGTACCCACAAAGAAGTGAAGAAGGAGATTGCCTCCATTAATATAGCTCCCACGAGGAGCCTGCTCAAGCCCAACGGGGCCGTGATTTCTGTCTTCCAAGGAGAAAGAGACCTGGAGGAGTATGTGGAGGAACTTGTCGGCATCAGCCACCTCGCCCTTTGTAGCGACATCGCGCTCATGGAGGGGTTTTGGATCGGACTCAATGACGAGATCCGGTCGGTGATGCCTCCAGGAAACTCCTGCTGGACACTGGCGAAGTACATCAGCTTCGCCCTGTGAGTCAACAGATCTTCTTTTGATGTAGGCGAAGAGGATTCCCTGTTCAGCGTCCAGCCACACTCTATATCCATCACCACCCCAGAGCCAGACCCAGCACCCACTCCCACCGCGGATAAGGAGCAAGAGCCCACTGCAGACCGAGAGACCTACCTGGTCCCTGCCACAAAGGAATGGCTGATAGACTGGGAGACAGAGGTAATGCTTCCCACCCCGCCCACAAACCTTCTCTGTCGCTGGTCCCTTTCTGCACTAATGTATGTTCATCACTTTTGTCTTCATCACTGCCACTGGTCCATTGTCCAACACTGAGTTGGCTTCATCAACACCATCCCTGTCCATCACAGAGCCTCCTTCCAAACCCAGTCTTCCTCTCCTGCACACTCAGGCTCCTGTAGCCTGTCATGCCCTCGGCTCCGCCACCACTGACTCCCTTCAGCTCATCAGCTCCACCATCCGCCCTGTCATGCAGCCCTGATCAGCCTTGTGGATTCTGGTCCCCAGCTCTGCCCTGGCGTGAGGAGTCACAAGCTCCGCCTCAGCCCGTAGACCAATCGGCTTCGCCCTGGCTCCTCGCCCCCTTGGTTTCACCTGGGACCGTCATCCCATCGGGTCTACCAGGCTCCCTCGTCCCACCGGCTTCACCTTGGTCAGTTGTTGCCCTCATTTTGTAAATTGAATATGTCTGGCTTTCGGTGTCATCCGCTTCCAGCTATTTTTAGCTGAACCAAACAGCTTGTTATGCTGCTTGATATTGCAAACTGATATTTATTACCATATTATTTTAATGTATTGCCTTAATTATAATCCCACTGGTTTGTAGCGCAAACAGTTATACCGTTTACTTCACTTTTGCTGCCTTCACATGCTTTTGGAATTAGCGTAAATACAAGTTAGAAAATTACAAATGAACGTCCCTTCAAGTCGTGTTTACTACTGGGAAACTCTGAGATAAATTTGGTACCCGAATTTTCAAGTTGAGCAGGCCATAAACATGATAGAGGGGGGAACTGCTGTGACTGGTATTCTTTGTTATTTTTTTACAACTACATTGACTTGTTTTGTCACATTTATAGTGCATATATATATATATATGAATAACCATTTGAAGCATATTGTATGGTTTTTACACAGCGAAAATAGACTGTATTTGATCGAATGTCCAGAATCGTCTGCAAGCTGACTATTTAGATTTCGGTGTGAATAATTACATGGTTGTCAACGAATGGGAAGCTAAATATAATTTTGGCTTTAATAAGATTTCCCCAATAAATTGACAAAAATAAACCTGGTGTCTTCCATGATTCCTTTTCTTTCCGTCAATAAAGCACTTGAACGCGACAAGCTCGTAATCACGACTTCAGAAGTGGGAAGCAGCAATTATTATTCTTCTCGTTATTTCCCAATAATGGGAAAAAATCAGAGATGGGCATGTGTATTATGTAAAACATTTGCAATTGCTTTTTATCGTGTAATTAGTCAATCGTTAGATAGGAACTACTGAACAGACATTTAGAAGTTCATATTAAAGTGCAACACTATGATATAGTGTTCAACTTTTGATTACAATGCCCATTTGGGCCAAATACAGGAAATACTTAAATGTAAGGAGACAAGTGGTCACGGCCAAAGCATGGTTATTGGGACAGGATACCTTTTTATTAATGTTTTTAACTGAGTTATATGAATAAACATTTATTATAGTTTTATGTAATGCACACTTATGTTGTTCAAGTTTATTGCTGTCTGTTACCCTAATTGAACGCAATCATTCAAAAACGTTTTTGAGCCAGAAAAATACGGTTCTGATATTATAATAAATAATATTGAAGTATAGTTATGTATCTGAAGTTATTTAAGGGGCAAGTTAGCAACTTTTTTAGTAACTTGTGTCATTACAAGTAGCTTCCCCGACACATGGCTGCTTCCACAATGTCATTTTTGCCAGTCCTGTATGATTAAATGTGGGGTTAAAGGTCAAATGGAAACGTAAGGGTAGTGCCATGCAAACACAGGGCACAAAATATCCACAGCAGACACAATCATGCATCCACACACACCCTGTCTAGCTACATCAATCTTCAGGGTGGAGCTAAATCAAATCCAATGGCTTTGCTTTGACCCTTTCAAAGGTTTTTCATTTTCATTGCCATAGAGACCAAATCATATCGACCAACTGGGAGAGTTCAAGCTAACTAAGTGAAATCCATGTGTGTGCGGTACGAAAGTGTGTGTGTTTGTGTGTGTCAGTGTCTCGCTGATTTTATCTTCCTTCAGTTTCATTCGCTCTCTATTCTCTGTCCCGAAGGTATATCAGCGAGAAGACTGCAGAGTAAATTGTCCCAAATTGAGTTCCCTCTCCTCGCCAGAGACAGGCCACATCTCCGGCGTTTAGAGGCGGCAAAAAAAAAAACAAGGGAAAAACAATCTTGGCACAGTCAGGCTCTTAACAATTTTCTCTAATTTCCATCCCTCTCTCTCTCTCTCTCCCCCAACATAGAGTTGCTTTCTAACTGATTCTCCATTGCTTGTTCCCTCTCTATCCTTTTTCTTCCATTGTATTTCTCTCCTCCAGCTCCCTTTGTCTACCACACCATCTATCTTCCCCCTCCCCCTTGCTTCCTCTCTCTCCTTCAGCTTGCGTTCTCTTTCTCGCTCTCCTCCCTGACATACTACCCATCACAGCGGACCCCCAGGCGGTAGAGTCCCGCTCTGACAATAATCACACAGTAAGTTTATAATGCTGCCAGGGCCGAGCCTAGCGCAGCACACACTGCTCCCTGGGCTCTCCTACACCCCATTACGCTCAGTGGGAGCCGAGCTCGGGCTAGCCGAGACCTGCGCTGATGGATAGCGGCAGGGAGAGCTCTAGCACACTCCCCCATGCTGTGTACAGGGTCCGAGTCTGGTCACATGTGGCCGCAATGCTAACACTGGTGGACCGAACTAAGGCTGTCTCCATTCAACCTGTACTAATGCCATTTAGCTCCCGCTGGCTGGCTGAAAAATCATCGTACATGCTTTATTTTACATTGTCGGTATGTAATTGTGAACAAACAGAAAAACACTTTTACTTGACAGCGAAGATGGCTGATAAACCCCACTGTGAGAGTCATTCTAATAGCATAGGCTTCCTTTCAAAGTGTTTTTGCTCAAATGTCAACTTCAATGACATGCCTGTCATCCTCTGAGTATATTATACTATTTCTGCGTGACTGACTCCAGTATTTCCCAGAGATGGCTGACTAAAGTACCTCCGAAATGACTGTAAAAGTATCTCCCAGAGATGACAGTATACCTCACAGAAATGGCTGTAACAGTAGGCTGTCTCACAGAGGTGACTGACTAAAATAGACTTGTAAGTATACTGAAGACTACAGTAGGAGTGGGGTAAGATGTGTCAGGGGTAAGCTTTGCCGGCCTCTTAATCTAGAAAACTGCATTTTTATTGTCAAAAGATTATATGCATGCATAGGCACACAATATACATCTGCCTATGATTGAGAGATGCAAATCATAAGACTGGAGAGCATTTATTAATGCTTTTTTTTTTTTAAAGCTAAATAAATCAACATTACCTCTATCAACTCAATATGCATTTCTTCTTGCCTACAGTGTAGAAAAAGTGGTACAGCTTACCTCACTTGTCCCAACCCACATGCCTATACACTCACCTAAAGGATTATTAGGAACACCATACTAATACTGTGTTTGACCCCCTTTAGCCTTCAGAACTGCCTTAATTCTACGTGGCATTGATTCAACAAGGTGCTGAAAGCATTCTTTAGAAATGTTGGCCCATATTGATAGGATAGCATCTTGCAGTTGATGGAGATTTGTGGGATGCACATCCAGGGCACGAAACTCCCGTTCCACCACATCCCAAAGATGCTCTATTGGGTTGAGATCTGGTGACTGTGGGGGCCATTTTAGTACAGTGAACTCATTGTCATGTTCAAGAAACCAATTTGAAATGATTGGAGCTTTGTGACATGGTGCATTATCCTGCTGGAAGTAGCCATCAGAGGATGGGTACATGGTGGTCATAAAGGGATGGACATGGTCAGAAACAATGCTCAGGTAGGCCGTGGCATTTAAACGATGCCCAATTGGCACTAAGGGGCCTAAAGTGTGCCAAGAAAACATCCCCCACACCATTACACCACCACCACCAGCCTGCACAGTGGTAACAAGGCATGATGGATCCATGTTCTCATTCTGTTTACGCCAAATTCTGACTCTACCATCTGAATGTCTCAACAGAAATCGAGACTCATCAGACCAGGCAACATTTTTCCAGTCTTCAACTGTCCAATTTTGGTGAGCTCGTGCAAATTGTAGCCTCTTTTTCCTATTTGTAGTGGAGATGAGTGGTACCTGGTGGGGTCTTCTGCTGTTGTAGCCCATCCGCCTCAAGGTTGTGCGTGTTGTGGCTTCACAAATGCTTTGCTGCATACCTCGGTTGTAACGAGTGGTTATTTTAGTCAAAGTTGCTCTTCTATCAGCTTGAATCAGTCGGCCCATTCTCCTCTGACCTCTAGCATCAACAAGGCATTTTCGCCCACAGGACTGCCGCATACTGGATGTTTCTCCCTCTTCACACCATTCTTTGTAAACTCTAGAAATGGTTGTGCGTGAAAATCCCAGTAACTGAGCAGATTGTGAAATACTCAGACCGGCCCGTCTGGCACCAACAACCATGCCACACTCAAAATTGCTTAAATCACCTTTCTTTCCCATTCTGATATTCTGTTTGGAGTTCAGGAGATTGTCTTGACCAGGACCACACCCCTAAATGCATTGAAGCAACTGCCATGTGATTGGTTGATTAGATAAATGCATTAATGAGAAATTGAACAGGTGTTCCTAATAATCCTTTAGGTGAGTGTATAAACGTAATATGCATGTGCATGCCGTCACCATTTTCACAGATTTGCATTTTTGAAGTTTACATGGAGATGATAATGGTATTGTTTTCAAAAACTTGCGCTTTGAAACCTGTTTCACAGTTTGCATTCTCAAGCCACCAAAATGTTGTCGTGTAAATGAATGGCCATAATGCATTAAAAGTTTTCTGTTTTCAGTTGCAAACTGTGTCGTGTAAATGGCCCCTAAATTAATAACTAATTTTTACAACGGAAATGAATCAACGCTGAACCTGAATTTAAGCCAGGTACACACTGTGCGATTTATAATAGTCCTTTACGATTGTTTCTTGTCAGACTGTAGGAGCATGATCCCCTCTGTAAGCCATGTCACACTGTAAGATCTAAGTTGTCATTAATGTCAGACTGTACGATAGTTGAGGCGTGCTAAAACGGACGCACGCAAGAAAACTCGTCCGTAGTTTTATATAACTTGATGACGTGTTCGGTGACAGTAAGTGGCTGGAAATGGTGGCTACAAAGAAATCTCTAACGCTTATTATGATCATGGTTTGTCTTGAAAAACGAAGATAATTTGACGATTGTCATAGGAGAAGTCACACTGCAGGACTGTGCACCAAATCTTCTGACACTGCCAGAATTTCGTCTGAGGTAAAATTTGATCGCAGCGGTCATTAATCGGCTGCCGGTGAACATGTCAAACTAACGATCAAAGACTTCGGATTTTAGCCTAGGATCAGAGGAATCTTTTAGGATTTGCAAAATTTGTCTCAGACGGCCAAATCGTGGCCAAAATCGCACAGTGTGTACCCGGCTTTACTTAAACTGGACAATGACTTTCTTCTAGAGCTGCTATACAGCCAAAACAATCTTTATTGCATTATTGTCCTGTTATCACTGTAAAGCTGCTTTGAAATAATCTGTATTGTAAAAAGCGCTATTTAAATAAAGGTGACTTGACTAATATAGTACAATGATGGTATTAGTAATACATGCTGCTTACCATATTCATATTCAATGGTATCTGCATGATACACCAAGAAATGGCAAAAAAAGATGTCAAAAGTTTGTATGAAGAAAAAATACTGTAAAAGACCAAAAATCATTGTATTGTTTTTTTTTTGTGTAGTAAAGTACCTCAAAGAGGAAATATTAATAACTATCCTTCATCAACAAAGATACACCTCCAGCCATGCATGGATAGATGCATGGATAGATGGATGGATGCATGGATGGATGGATGGGATGGGACGGACTATACCAATACTATTCCAAAAATAATCTATCATGTCACAAATCAAACAAGTATATACATTTACCACAGGCCAAAATGAATCCAGTGCGAGCTGTGTTGCCACCGATCTCTCAGCGCTAATGAAAGCAGTTTGAGGAAGTAATCTGATTCATGGTCAGCAATTAAATGTAGGAGAGGACTGTCACTATCAATTACACACGCTTTCAGTCTTCGCATCTCGGTCAGGATCAGCCCCTCAGACTGCCATCAAAACACTGATCATCTCCATCAGCTCCTGCACGACACACACACTAATCATATCTGGGTTTAATGTGATAATCATATTTCAGCCTGAACATTCTCGTAAATGGGCGTATCAGTGTAACACAATGCAAACGCACCCACAACATTAATTACAGGAGTGTTTCGTTACTTGTTATTGTAGCCATCAAAATGACTCTAGATTCATTCGCACGGTCTAGCAACCATCTCTAGCAATAAATCAAACATTAGAGTATTTAGATTATGAAATTTAGACAAAGTTGTGTCCAGGAGTGAATTAGGTACGCATCACTAGCAAAGAGGTACTGTTGCAATTGCAGTAATATCACGGTACTTTGATATACAATAGTACTGATTGCCATATTTTAGGGGTCATTTGATGAAATGGGTGCCTTTACATTTTGGATATGTGATTTTAATGTAATTTTAACGTAATTAACAATGTTTGCAAGAACTAATAAATTGCCATTTCAAGAAAATAAAATAAAAGGCCTAGAGCGTAGAAAAAGTGGCATATCTTACCCACATCTCACAAAAAAAACATGCAAATACCCTTACAAAAAAGCAAAGTAGTGATGTAATACATGCTTTTGAATAATTATCATATTTATAATCAACATAGGACTCCAACGAACCTCAAAAATTACCATGGTACTGTCCAAAGAACATTGTATTTTTTGTTAGTGCAGTAAAGTAGCCTTCCTCACAGAGAAAATATTATTTTTTATAAGTTTATAAATGTGCCATTTCAAGCTAAAATTAAATAAAAATGCAGGCAAATTCACTTGACCTATGTCATGTCCAGATCCCATTTCCCAATGTCAACTTTCTTGACTTTTTAAGTTGTACAAAGGCAAAAAGCCCATGCATACTACCTGGTTTCAGTATGTATCTCTGCAGAATGAACAAACTCTCAGAAATTGAATTGTACAAAACAATTTAATCCATTACTCAGATGAAATGCTCTTCTGCTTCCTAAATTTATAGGAAAACGCAGTCCAACCACCAAGAAAAGTCCATTGGAAAAATAAATCAATCTACCCAAAAATGCTATTTTGTTGCTACACTTAAGCCGATAATTGGTCTTAAATACAGCATCCTGAAATGCCGCCTGTTAATTGAATACTATATAAAGGAAGTCAGGCAGCATTAATGCTTTAGCTATCCTGCGGTTCAGAGACCAACAGGGATCGGGTTGTGATGAATAATTCTAACCCGGCACAGCTGAACTTTGCGCGTGTGTGCGCGAGTGCTTCATACCACACAGGTATTTTACACTCCTGACATGTCTATCAAGCTGCTGCCAGGAGCTGCTCCCGCTGTCAGATCTAAAAGATGACAGGAGGGAAGGAATGTGCGAGAAAAAAACAACAAAATAAACAAAGACATCAGACCTTGCGAAGGGGAGAGGCAGAGCTCTATGGTGCAGTCCCTGCCTCTTGTGTTTTTTTTGTGAGTGTGGCTGTTGGTGTATAACTCACATGTTAGTTCACTGCATCTTGTTCCCCCACAGAAATCATAATCATAAACTATGTGGAACACATGTCCCCTCTGGGACATACAGACACAAACGCCGATGCCACGGCCTGTATGACGGGGCTGCTCTGTGGACTCCAGTGCACACTGTAACAAATACACACGTCCTGTAAACAGTCACTCACAAGCAGAACTAATACCAGTCTTGCTGCTGCTGAGGTGCTGTTGACCTACAATCTGGAGGTGATGGTGCTGTTTTTGTTTGAAATGGGGTAAAGGATGTCTGTGTGACAAAACATGAGGTTAGCAAAAAAGGTTGCCGAGTATCAGATGCAATAACTAACTCAAAGTAGTAACGCTAACCAACTTAACTAAATTTATAGAATGGATTTTCATTAAATGTCCCATTTATGTTGCATTAAAATTCAGTTTCATTCATTTTAGTGAATCTATTTGTTCAGACAGTTGGATTCATTTGATTCTTTTTTAGTAGGCTAAAAATAGTCGGTTCCACTTTATACTCAATAAAACCCTTATTAGGCTACTTTATACTTATAGGAGCGGTTTCCTGGACAGAAATTAAACCTATAGCTCTAGACCCAAAATGGCCTTTTAAACCAGATCGACAAAATTCAGCTTTCTCTGTCATGGTTTTAAATAGTCCTAGACTTAGTCTAGTCAAGAGAACACTGATTTCCTGGAGGAAGACTAGAGCTACTCCAGAACTAAATTGTGGCTTAAATTAAACATACCAGGAGGCAAGTTTAACTTCAGGATTACTTGGACATGGCTTACTAGGACTATGTATATGTGTGTATGTATGTATATATTAGCATATACATTAAAGGGTTAGTTCACCCAAAAATGAAAATTCTGTTATTAATTACTTACCCTCATGTCGTTTGACACCCGTAAGACCTTTGTTCATCTTCGGAACACAAATTAAGATATTTTTGTTGAAATCCGATGGCTCAGAAAGGCCTCCATTGGCAGCAATGACATTTCCTCTCTCAAGACACATAAAAGGTGCTAAAGACGTCGTTAAAAAGTCCATCTCACTACAGTGGTTCTACAATAATTTTATGAAGCGACGGGAATAGTTTTTGTGTGCAAAAAAAACTAAATAACTTATATAGTGATGGCCGATTTCAAAACACTGCTTCCTGAAGCTTCGGAGCGGTATGAATCAGTGTATCGATTCATGATTCAGATCACGTGTCAAACCGCCAAATTGCTGAAATCACGTGACTTTGGCGCTCCAAAGCGCTGATTCTATACGCTGATTCATAACGCTCCGAAGCTTCAGGAAGCAGTGTTTTGAAATCGGCCATCACTATATAAGTCGTTATTTAGTTTTTTTTTTGCGCACAAAAACTATTCTCGTCGCTTCATAAAATTATTGTAGAACCACTGTAGTGAGATTTAGACTTTTTAACTTTAGCACCTTTTATGGGTCTTGAGAGAGGAACTGTCATTGCTGTCATTGCTGCATTGCTGTCATGGCTTTCTGAGCCATCGGATTTCAACAAAAATATCTTAATTTGTGTTCCGAAGATGAACAAAGATTTTACGGGTGTCGAACGACATGAGGGTAAGTAATTAATGACAGAATTTTCATTTTTGGGTAAACTAACCCTTGAAGTGCATTGTTTCAAATGATAGCTAAAGAGGTCATGACATGAGAAATAAAAATTTTCTTCAGCTTTTGACATTTAAGAGGCCTTTGTACCATTAAAACTTCCTGCTAGTTTCATAGCTTAAAATGTCCTACTCAGCCTTTATTTAATCAACAGCTGTGGGATCTGTGACGTCACATTGACAAATACATGACTGTCTCTAGAGCAAGACATCAGTGAATCATCGCACCATAGGCCCTGCCCACTATCGTTCAGTCGCTTAACGGCTGACACCTATCAACACCTGATGCGAACATTACGTCTACACTGGGTATACAGTATACAGATACGGATTCAATTTCTGTCATACTCCACCCACTTGAGTCTGCTGACAACAGGACAAATGGACGGAGTAAAAGAACGTGCTCTTTGACAGAGCCTGTTTAAACAGTTTGTTTGCGTTTCTGTACAGACGCAAAATCGTGTTGAAGAATTATATGTTTGTTCGGAGCATTTGACTGCAGGATGTTTTGTAAACAAGGCGCATTGTAATAAAGAGTTCCCAAAGAAACTTTTGTTGACAGATGAAGCAGTCAACTGTATTGGATCTGACAGCAGCTGCATCCCAAGCCGTAAGTAAACAATTTCATAATGCTCTGCATCTGTAAATGACAATATCATATAATGTTTTCAAAAACCTTACTCGCGTGCAATAGCAAGTGGGTGTTAATACAGTTTCCTATGCAATGATGTTAGCCAATCATAACAGTGGCCAAATACTGACCTTAAAGGAGCCACCCCTTTAAATTGATCATTTCAGACAGAGGGTCAAATTGTTGCAAATTTTGACAGACGTTGTACTTTAACGAACTCCTCCTAGAGATTTAATCAGATCAACATCATATTTGCACAGTCTAATCTAAAGGCCTTTGCGGCGTTAAACTGTGAAGATTTTGAGTTTTCTCTGAAGGGCGTGTTCGTGGCGGCCTCACAAAGTTCAATATTTCGCCATAAAACAGGAAGTTGTTGTAACTCGGTCATACAATGTCCGATCTGCCCCAAACTTCACATGTATTATTAGAGTCCTGGCCTGAAGACATCTACACGCCAATATTCAGTTACAGTCATAGCGCCACCTACTGGCAACAGGAAATAGCATGTTTTACAATGTGATTAACTACTCATTGAGATTCAACCAGAACAACATGATATTTGGTCAGTCTAATCTTAAGGTCTTGGTGATGTTAAATTGCAAAGATCTTCAGTTTTCGCTGAAGGGCGTGTCCATCGCGGCTGATGTTTCGCCATGAAAGAGGAAGCTGTTGTAAGGCATACAATGTCCGATCTGCCCCAAACTTCATATGTTTGATAATAGTCCTGGCCTGAAGACATCTATATTCATTATAGTCAAAGCACATAAATATTCATTATAGTCAAAGCACCACCTGCTAGCAACAGGAAATGGCATGCGTTACACTGTAATTCACTCCCAGAAACTCATTCAAATATGCCATGAAGTACCAAACATGCTGGAAACACATTTAATCATACAACTCATGGCTAAGTGCTAACGTATGCGATTAACGCCACGAAACAGGAAGTTGTTGTAACTCAGGCATACAATGTCCGATCTGCCCCAAACTTCACTTGTTTAATAATAGTCCTGGCCTGAAGAAAACTACATGCCAATATTCAGTTATAGTCAAAGCGCCACCTGCTGGCAGCAGGAAATGTGGCACATTGTAGTGCCATATTTCTCCTATATTTACCGGCTTAAATGCATGTCGTCCCACTGTTTTCCTGAGGCCACCGGGTGGCGGTGCTCCCGTGTGCGAGGGCCCTTTCATCGCTGCTGGCAGCTTTAATTTTTGTTTGTTTTTTGAGCACAAAAAGTATTCTCGTCGCTTCATAAAATTAAGGTTGAACCACTGTAGTCACATGGACTATTTTAACGATATCTTTACTACCTTTGCTCTCGGATTTCGTCAAAAATATCTTAATTTGTGTTCCGAAGATGAACGAAGATCTTACGGATTGGGAACAACATGAGGGTGAATAATTAAAGACAGAATTTTCATTTTTGGGTGAACTAACCTTTTAAGTACTACTGTTCATCACAATGGCTTTATTCATTTATATAAATTAAGCATTGGGGTGTTTATTAAAAAATGATGTGAATGTTTAAGTTATATATATGTTTAAGTTTAATTGTTTCAACCTAATTGACCTACTGTTTTTGTGGTGGATAAATAGGGAGAGATGATGATGATGAAGTGTTAGCCTGATGTACAGCTCTGTTGAGGGCAAAAGGGAAGGCTAATGAGTCAAGTCACATTTATTTATATAGCGCTTTATACAATACAGATTGTTTCAAAGCATCTTTACAAGAAAATTATGCATTTCAGCTATTGTTCAGCTGAAGTCAGTTCAGTGTTGATTTAGTTCTGTTGTTAATTCATTTAATCTATAAAGCAGTTCTGCAGAAAACAGTGATGTCATCGTCCAGCGCTGTTTAGTTCTCATACAACAGCGCCAGTTCAGTCAGATGAATAATATTGTTGAATATTAATTGTCCCCAACTAAGCAAGCCAGAGGAGGCAGTGGCAAGGAACCCAAACTCCATCAGGTGACAGAATGGAGAAAAAAAAATCTTTGGAGAAACCAGGCTCAGTCGGGGGGGCAGTTCTCCTCTGGCCAACAAACAAACACAGTGTGATTATGATTCAGGCTGCATCACAAGTCAGAATTTAGATTGGGATTGGTAGCATTCAAATATTCATCCAGTTCCTTTTGACTGAAGATCGGATTCATCATGCCGGTATGGAGCTGAAGCTGGCCAAAGGGTCTGTGTGGAGGACCTGTCTGGTTCCTGTGGTCTTTGTCATGTCGATGAGGCCTTCACAGGGGATTGTCTACACAGTCTCTGCTGACATTCAGGGCTGCGTTTTTGTCGTGTCTAGGTGCAGGTCCACCGTCTGATCTGGATATGGACCGTATCCGGCTGACTGCGGTAACCTTGGGATAAGGATGAGACAGACAGACTAATATTCTTCTTCTTACAATGTAACAAGTACATCGGGTGTTATAGGAAGTTTTCCCGGTTCTGGTTGACCTAATTTATTTAGTCTAATCATTTAACTGATTTCAATAATAGAAATTGATAATGTGTTATGTGTATGCCAAGTTAAAGAGATGTGTTTTTAGTCTAGATTTAAACTGACAGAGTGTGTCTGCTTCCCGAATGAGGCTAGGAAGACTATTTCAGTGTTTGGGTGCTAAATAGGAAGAGGACCTACCACCTGCAGTTGATTTTGATATTCAAGGTATTATTTTGAGGTCACAATAGACGTGAAGGACTATAATGTGTTAAGAGGCGCTAAACCATTTAGTGCTTTGTAAGTAATTAGCAAGATTTTTACAAAAATCTTTACAAAAAAGAACGCCAGTCTGTCGTGTCGCGTACGACAGTTAGCAGGAGTTAGAGATTACAGTTTGTAAAGTTTTAAAAATTGATATTTTTCTTACACAAACGCATCGATTCACTTCAGGCCTGTATTACCCTCCTGGAGCTGTGTGGATTACTTTTATAATGGATGGATGCACTTTTTTGGACAGAAACAGACATTCACTGCCATTATAATGCTTGGAAGAGCCAGGATATTTTTTAATATAACTCCAATTGTATTCCTCTGGACGAAGAATGTCATATACACCTAGGATGACTTGAGGATGAGTAAATCATGGGCTAATTTTTATTTTTGGGTGAACTATCCCTTTAATGCATCCTTGCTGAATATAAGAAAAAAATATATTGTCCACTTTTCAACAATAGTGTAACTAGTAATGGAGTGGAACATCATCAATCCAAAATTTGTGGAATGGAACAAAATTTAAGCACCATTTTAAAATACTTTAGTAGGTAATTCAGCCTTTCTAGTTAGCACTGTAATTTAACAATGCTTAACATTAATATAATAAAGGTTACAACAATAATAGCAAATAACAACTGATTTCATTTAAGCATTACCTTTAGGATATGTTGAGATGTTCTCAAAAGTCAACTTGACCTTCAGCCTCCTACACAATCAACTGCAAATTCACATTCAGGTCTGGCTCCATTCTGGTATAAAACACCCACTTTTCAATATCCAATAAATTCCTGTTAGTTAAAATCAAGTCCCACCCTAACTTTTTTTTTCATTGAACATCCTGTTTTACTCATAAATACAGCACAATACAGAAGTCAATTGAGTTGCAGGTGCTGTTTCAAGTCGACTTTAAACACATATTATATTCTCAAATCTTTATAAACCTTTAAATCTTTATAAACCATCCTATTTTTTCCACCACTACTACATTATTCAAGGTCTTTTCTTCTGGTGCTCAGGTGTATTGAATTAAATGCTGAACAAATGACTGTAAATTTATGTAGATTAACATGCATTACCTGAGTCCAGATGTGTTTATCTGGACTACACACTTTCTTTCATTCTGCATATATATGTGTGTGTGTGTGTGTGTGTGTGTGTGTGTGTGTGTGTGTGTGTGTGTGTGTGTGTGTGTGTGTGTGTGTGTGTAGAGTTTTATTAAAGACAGGACTTGGGGGTGGCGAGGCGCTCTCGGTAATTTTCCTACAAAGTGCTTTAATCCATCACACGGCCAACATGTGGCCTTTCCAGTCATACATCATCTCACCCTGCAGAGAGCATACAGCATCAGCTCTCTCTCTCTCTCTCTCTCTCTCTCTCACACACACACACAAACACACACATTCTTTCATTCTCTCTCTGTCTATAAATCTGTCTCTATCTCTCCTGCCTACAGAGATGTAGACATGTTTCTGTCTCTATGTAGCCTCAGTCGGAGCATTGCCCTCAGCAGATTTTACCTCAATCCTTCTCCAGAAGAACGTGATGGGAAGAAACAGTACATTGAGGGGAGAAATCAAATGGGTGGAAATACAGAAAAAAACAGACTGAGCTAAAGAGAAAGAGGCTAAACAGAAAGAGGCTAAACACCACGCTGTGTGTGTGTGTGTGTGTGTGTGTGTGTGTGTGTGTGTGTAATGGTGTTCCCTCCCTCCTTTCTGCACTGGCCTAAACCTGTCTCCATCTCCACTGCACAGTAAATGGCACACCCGTATCTATCACACAGCTCTCTGTAATACAACACAAGCTCCCTCACTACCATTAGAGCACTGCCATGTGTCCACATGATTACACACACATATACGCACACACACTCCCCATCTTTCACTCCAAATGTACTGTATACTTACAGCGTCTGACATCCACTAGAGCATTCACAACATTTGCCCTGCATTTAATGGGATATTATGTGACTCTAAAAAGGCTGACAGTGGGACATTCACATGTTGGACACAACTGATTGAAATGGTTCTGGGGAAAATAAATAAATAAATAAATTAAGAGGGGAAAAGTTTCAAATGCACATCAACACTTAATATCAGATAAAGCAGACAGGCGCATCCAAGATAAATGAGGAAACTGGAGAAAGGAAATAGCCAAAACAGATGTGAGAATCGAAACACAGATTGGCAGATTATATCTCAACTGCAGACTAAAGAAAAACTACCTCTATAAACTATGAAAACACAGAGGACGCAAATTACATTCGCACAAACAGCACATGGTAGATGCCATAGACGTAACAGTGCTTTCATGCCAGTACTGATGTTCTTTTAATATTTTTTTTTTATTCACAAACAAAAGAGAAAACAAAAAAAACTAAAAAGAGGGCTAACATTAAGGACCCTGTGTAATGGTTTAACTATATACATCGATCAGGCATAACATTATGACCTAATATTGTGCTGGTCCCCCTTTTGCTGCCAAAACAGCCCTGACCCGTTGAGGCATGGACTCCACTAGACCCCTGATGTGCTGTGGTATCTGGCACCAAGATGTTAGCAGCAGATCCTTTAAGTCCTGTAAGTTATGAGGTGGGTCCTCCATGGATCTGACTTGTTTATTCAGCACATACCACAGATGCTTGATTGGATTGAGATTTGGGGAATTTGGAGGCCAAGTAAACACCTCGAACTCGTTGTTGTGCTCCTCAAACCATTCCTGAACCATTTTTGCTTTGTGGCAGGGCACATTATCCTGCTGAAAGAGGCCACAGCCACCAGGGAATACTGTTTCCATGAAAGGGTGTACATGGTCTGCAACAATGCTTCGTAGGTGGTACGTGTCAAAGTAACATCCACATGGATGGCAGGACCTAAGGTTTTCCAGCAGAACATTGCCCAAAGCATCACACTGCCTCCGCCGGCTTGCCTTCTTCCCATAATGCATCCTGGTGCCATGTGTTCCCCAGGTAAGCGACGCACACGCACCCGGCCATCCACGTGATGTGAAAGAAAATGTGATTCATAAGACCAGACCACCTCTTCCATTGCTCCGTGGTCCAGTTCTGATGCTCACGTGCCCACTGTTGGCGCTTTTGGCGGTAGACAGGGGTCAGCATGGGCACCCTGACTGGTCTGCAGCTATGCAGCCCCATACACAACAAACTGCGATGCACTGTTTTCTGACACCTTTCTATCAGAACCAGCATTAACTGCTTGAGCAATTTGAGCTACAGTAGCTCGTCTGTTTAATCAGACCACACAGGCCAGCCTTCGCTCCCCACATGCATCGATGAGCCTTGGCCGCCCATGACCCTGTCGCCAGTTCACCATTGTTCCTTCCTTGGACCACTTTTGATAGATACTGACCACTTCAGACCGGGAACACCCCACAAGAGCTGCAGTTTTGAAGATGCTCTGACCCAGTCGTCTAGCCATCATAATTTTGCCCTTGTCAAACTCGCTCAAATTGATGTGTTAGAAGCAGGAAAAAAGGGCAAGCGTAAGGATTTGAACTAGTTTGACAAGGGCCAAATTGTGATGGCTAGACGACTGGGTCAGAGCATCTCCAAAACTGCAGCTCTTGTGGGCTGTTCCCGGTCTGCAGTGGTCAGTATCTATCAAAAGTGATCTAAGGAAGGAACAGTGGTGAACCGGCGACAGGGTCATGGGCGGCCAAGGCTCATTGATGCACGTGGAGAGCGAAGGCTGGCCCGTGTGGTCCAATCAAACAGACGAGCTACTGTAGCTCAAACTGCTCAAGTTAATGCTGGTTCTGGTAGAGTCTGATAGAGTTGAGCATATATATATATATATATATATATATATATATATATATATATATATATATATATATATATATATATATATATATATATATATATATAAAAATATAAACAATATGCCACACAAAATCAGTTCTTTCACAATAAATTGATGATTGGGAAAGTAAATTTAAATAAATAAATAAATAAATAAATAAATGTTAGATGGAAGCAGGTGGGGTTTATGATTAATTTTTTTTTTTTTCATGAACTTTTTATTGAACAAAGATTTGTAAACGTTGGTGCATGTTTGAGTATGGATGCATCGATACATTACTATCCCAGTCCCGTACGATACAGATAAGCTGATAATTATATAAGCAGTTTTGGCAGATAAATTAAATAAATTAAAATGCTACAAGTGAATTCAAGTATTACAACACATATACACACACACACACACACACACACATATATATATATATATTATATTATATATTATAATTTTATTATATATATATATTATATATTATAATATTAATTATTGATTAATATTATAAATGTTTTGTGTTTTTAGTGTTTAAATAACTTTAAGTGTGTTAGATTATGGCAAAGGTAATCTAAATGTAATAATTAAATATCTAATAATATCAATTAAATATCAGTTAAATATCTAATATCAGGTGATATATATTACATTTATAATAATATATGATTTAAAAAATATGTAAAAATATAATTCTAATAAAAACTACATCATTCTATAATGGATCGAAGACAAGTAAAAGACAGGTTTGTGGAGAGGTGAACCTCTTGATTAGGTGACACCTTGTCCATACACGCTAACCTAAACTGTGCTGAGGAAATGGCAAGGTAATGATAAGCTAATGATATGCTAATCCGGAAACACGGTTACATATCAGAGGTGTGACAGGATTTCAGTCAGACCCTTCACCAAAGCAAAGGCCTCCATCCCACAGTGTACACACCTCAGTGCACACAAACACACATGTTAGGTTTTCATGTTTTATGGGGACATTCCATAGACAGTGAATTTTATAATGTACAAAGTGTATATTCTATCCTCTAGCCCTAACCATCGCAGAAAACTTTCTGCATTTTTTACTTTTTACTTGCTTTTTTTTATTTAAAAAACGTCACTTAGAATGATTTATAAGCTGTTTTCCTCATGGGGACCAAAAATGTCCCCACAAGGGCAAGAATTTAAGATATTGCCATCTTTATAGGGTTTACCAGGACCACACACTTTCAGTCCTCACTATACTGAAAAGGCAGGTTTATCCGTTTCAAAATAAACTTAAAGAAAATACCAGTAGTTTGCTGTAATTTATTCATTATCCTTTTTCTTAAAACACAAACTGTCTACTCTGTATCAAAATGAAACAGGATAAAACGTTTACCTCTTAAAAAGAATGTTCCGCTTTAAATAAAAAGTTCTGTCATGCTGTTGATTACCACAGATAGCTCATAATTTTGTTAAAGCACTTATATTAATTAATCTGTACGGAATTTTTTATTTGAGCTGTAAACCAGTCTATATCACCCTTTTAGTGTTTTAGTAACTTGTGTATTACCGAACTATAGCACACTCTATAAGTGTGATTTCCTGTTTTCATATTTAAATAGTAAATGGAGGCAATGTGGGTAAGTGATTCTTTCTTAGTAGTTTTGTGTTAACATGTATAATATTTAAGTCGTGTGGTATACTTTCGCAATGGTGATAAAATACACTTATTCTGCTGCAATACCTTGCCTCACAGACTATTACTATTTTCACTCAAAAAACAATTGCAAAAGATGCAAACTAAACAAATAAAACAAACACTGACCTCTTTACTAGCCCATTGTAAGGGTTTGCGTCTCATGAATTCAAGCATGTGCGGAGGTCTCAAGAACCACTGGCTCTCACCAGAGGTCGCAGTGTGCACAAGTGTGTATGTCTACGTCTGCGCTGCAAAGGTGTCAGATATTCTCCTGGCACTTCAAATGAAACCTCAAACCCATAATAGCCACCATTATCTGCCTGACGTGCGTCTGCGTGCTCATGCTCACAATTCTCACACAACATACAGATCCCATTTCAACCCAACAATGCACAAACAACCTCTGGAACACTTCCTGACATGTGCCTGGACACTCATTACCACACTGTAGGACGATTACTGACTCGTAACACGCACCAACAACTATACACAGATTGCATTACAGTACGATACAAGTCTCAGACTACATAGAAAATCTTCATATAAATAAACTCTTCTCTGTCTACACCTGTTTATTTAAGCTTTGCGTCAGCAGGTTTCAATGGGGTTTTTATTTAGCCTGCCAGCATGTAAGCTGTTACGTTCTGAGATTTTAATATCGCCCTTGCAGACGAAGAGATTCATCAGTGACCTTTTATGATGGGACTGAAGAGGCTGGAAATGGTGACATAAAGTCACAGAGAACATAATAAATCACATTAAATAAAAGCAGGCACACGAAGACAGCAGCTTCAGCCCATAACTGAGAACACAAACATATTATAATGACCTTCAAATGCACATGACGTCGTTGAAAGGTGCGAGGCAGACGTTAAGTGCAAAGTGCTATGGTCGACTACATGGTGAGAGGATGTTAGCGAGATGGGGTGAAGATTTGCTTCACAGAGGGGTGGCAGCTTTAAGGCGGTACAGCCTATATATGCTATGGACGGTTTCTGACAAATCCCTCTATTACGACAAGAAATGATCTTTCTTCCTGTGGCACAGCTGGTCAATCCCATATGAATGTGAAAAAGATATTCATGGCATATGTAATGCAGCATATGTCAAAGAAAGCTGCAATTATTCCTTTTTACGTGGATCTCAAGACTCTAAGGCTGACTCTAAACTATCCCACTTTTTACACAGCTACTCATTAAATATATAAGTAAATAAGTAGACATTACTTATTTATTTGAAATAAGTATTTTATAATATTATCCATTAGGCCTATAGTCTACAACAATGTACAAAACAATCGGTCTACCAACAAAAACAACACTGCACAAATATTTGTGTAATATTAATACTTTAGTCCTCTGAAGTAATTTTCATCACAATAGATAACTTTGTTGCATACAAATACAATGCCACCATCTTGCATCTGTGACAGCCCACTTTTTCAATAGCAAGTATTTTTCTAAAGTAGCAAGTCTTTGTTAAAAAGTTATAATCCATGAACCAAACTAACCAACACATTTGAATTTGATGAAGAAAGTATTTGAAAATTGGAGTCAATCCGTCAATTGTTCTTCCAAAACGTGTTTTTGTCTTACCCTGATTCACTATAGTAAACCTATTATAAGTAATTATATTATAGACCAAGCATGATGGTTTCCGTAGGACATTGCGTACATACGCCACTCACTCATAAGTGTCTTGTCATATCCGTAAATATAGAAAAGATGCTCAGGCTACTTTGATGCATGTATGCTGTGGGAGTGGCATACATTAGTTGTCAACGAGTGAGAAAGGTTGACATGGTACACCTTCAGGGAATCATCTGTTTTAAACAAATGTCGAACAGAGGAGAGTCTGCTGGCAAAAAGAGAACGTGCCAGAGTTCGTAATAAAACAAGAATCAACATTGGCTTGGCTTTTCGGAGATGCCGAGAACTGAGGGATTTGAAATGTTGTAAAAGTGACGCAGAGATGGTGTTTTTGGGTGGGGCTAAAGATTTCTTTTGGCACTCTTTGCTTGTCATGATTCTCTAATTGGTGCAGGTAGTTTTTCCACCGTAACTACAACTGTTAAACATTATTTTAAAAATAAATCAATGTGGGCTGATAGCATATTCCATTGATTAACATATTCTATTATTTTTAAATAATTTTTTATAAGTTATTGTTAAAGATAAATTCCCCTATTGAGAAAATGAATGGGATTTTTGCTCTCAGAACCTGACTGCTGCACTCCATAGCAAGTGAGTCTCTGGTGTGACATGAAAATAACGCATATTTTCAAATAACATAGATTAACGTTGCCTTGGGTGACTGTGAACACTAGGAAATATCTGAGCCAATGATTGACCAATTAAGCAAGTATTCCAAAGAACCGTTGCGACATTTACAACCTATTCAAACTCAAAATCTTCTACATCTTTAACTCTAACTTCTCTTTTTCTTTTTTTCTTTTTGAATACATGGATGGGTAATTCTGGATAATAGGGGAAAAGTAAGCATTTCTTTGAGAAGCAAACAAATTATCCTTGATGGTGTCCTTGGGGATTCTTGTTGGATAAAACCTTTCAAATGCAAATGTTTTCAAACAAATTATCAATATATAGAGATTTTGAACATATCCATTTGATAACCACTCAATCCCACAGTCTTAGCCATGAAGGACATGTTAATATCGCAAAACAGGATGAGCAGACATAAACCATTTGAGAACATAAGCTAAGGGAAATGGAACGAGCAGAACTTGACATATTTGGCCAGTTGAGGACAAAAATCACCAGTGACACAATTAAATCAGACTTAACAAAGGGAATTTAATGTCAATGACATTTAGCACCAGCCTAAGGCGACAGGTAAAACAGTCCAGTCAGCCATTTCTTTGCGAAAGAGCTCATGGGACTGATGGGGCGCTGGGATAGAGGATTAATTGAAAATGAATCTAGTTCTACAAACGCACAACCAATTCAGAGCAATCCCTCACTGTCGTTCTGCACACTGGATGTAGTACAATGTTTCACCATGTCGACATACAGCAGGTGGAAGATACCACGATACCGAGTGAGCTTTAAATGGTACAGAGGTTATGTTTAATATAGGGGGACGTAACAAACCTGACCTTCAAAACAAGTCAAAACATAAGACCGAGACACGGCGAGGAACTTTGATGGTCAAGACATCTTGTGTCCTCACACCTCATTTGGCGACAGAGAGAAAAGGCGAGGATATCGAAGGGGACATGACTGAGAGGGGAAACAGAGCTCAAGCTGGGCCAGGCAGCAGGCAGGCCAGCAGGACGCCTTCACCCTCCAATAAACTTCAGCTAAAGGTCAAACAGATGAATTATTCATTATTCAAGGTACAGCCAAGGCCAATATTGGCCTTCGTCCTAGGCTGGCCATTTTAAAGTGTTTTAGATGGGGGGTTAAAAGGGGAATGGCAGCATTGTGCGGTTCGATAGAAACTAGAGTGCATGAATCGGTTTACATGCAATCCTCAAACTTATAGCACAATAGGCTTTCATTAAAGGCTTTAGACACCTTTGAAATAATACTGTGAAAAAGGTGCAAAGGTTTCTTAATAAATATCTGAATTAAAGTGGGCATTGTGGGTCAGCATTGTGGGTCAATGTGTGCATAATGATTGGAGTTTTAAAAATTGATCATGCCCCATGTGGGCTCGTGTGTGTGTGCCGCGTGTAAAGGGCTTTTGATCAAATATGAAATATTCAAAAACCCAACTGTAATTTGATGAAGTCAGATATCCTCAAAATGGGAATAGCAGTCAGCACTTTTCACATTTCTGCTTATAAAAGACCCTCAGTAAACGGATTTAGAAACGGGAGGGGGGAAACCGGGGGTCTGGGTTAGGGTAATAAAGGCTGTTTAAAATATGCGCTGACCCGTGAGATGAACTGTTGTCCGTGTTGCACGGCCAGCGGTCTCGCGAGTCGCGACTGCCTTCCCTCCCTCCACTGGCACTTGGTTTCGGTCCCGCGCTGCCCTCCGGCGGCCAAACAGCGCCACTGCAGCAGTGTGTGGGCAGCCGCACCAGCACAGCAGGCCTCTCAAATCCCTGCCCTGCCATTCACAATGGTATCAATTAAGAGCTGCTTGTACTCTTTCTCAAACACACACATTTACTGAAGCCTTTCAGCAGTTCAAAAGGACCGATGACTGGTTGAAATGAATTGATTGGCTGAAGGGGGGTATCACCGCTGGTTCTGAACAAAAAGTACAGTCCTACAAGTTGCCCCATTGAAATTGAGTCATATTATTTTAAGAATATATCCTGCTTAAGTTCAATGTTAATATGACACTTTAACAGGTCTACACTAAATGGCTGAAAAACACATTTGTCACTAATGTGGGCCAACTAGACAGGCATGATAAAAGAATTCAAATACCTACATTTTTTACACCAGGGTTTCTCAAACTATCTACTGTCTTATAAGCCTGGGGGTCCATGGAAAATTTCTGAATAGAGAACAAAAATCTAACTGGAAAACTATGATAGGAACAATGAGCATTCATGTGTAGTCCAGTATATTTCCCATTAGTTTTCTCAATATTTCTAAAATCTTCATTAAGGACTTTGAAGCCTTATAGGGAATGAATTAACAGACAGCCACTTTTATAATCAAATAAACAATGATACAAAAAAGTATTGATTAAATTATAAAATAATAAAAGGCTGATTTGATTGTTATTGTGTGGTGTCCTCAGTTTTCTTTTAGTCTAAAAGCAGTCCTTTACACTTTCAAACATAAAATGAAATAAAAAAGAGAAATGTACTAAAAGTTAAGAAAGGAAATGGGTAACAAAATAAATATAGCATCAAATATACAAGTTCAAAACACCACAATGATAGGAGCGAAGGAAAAAACATAGCAATCACACAGGTTTGACTGACGTGATATAATACAAAGTGATCTAGACCCTGTGGTATGTGATAAGCTGAAACAATTCTGTGTCTGAATTGTTTTAGTCTACAGGTTTCAATACTCTTGCTCTTGAAAACACTCTTGAGTTAACAGGCAACAAAACCAGAAGCATGGTTTGAAAAGTGAGAGTTTGTCTGTCCACATGAATATCTGCACTGGGCAGATTCACTTATGAAAATGCTTATGAACTGGAGAGTCCATTTGTGTTTCATGCATATTTCATGTAAAGCCCCGTATAATAAACAGAGGAACAAAGGAGCAAGAGTAACATTCTGAATTGAAAGAGGATGTTTCAGCAAAGTAAAGAGATGAAAGAGAGATATTTGCTAGTTACATGCAGGTATGAATACAAAGGCTAAGCAATGATGGTGAACATGATGGTGTGTTGGCAGCATTAAACAGTACATTTCTGTAGCAATATTACTAACAATTATATAAGTAATTAAATACTGAGAACGTAAATTACAACATGAACAAATAATTTAATTGCTAATTAATGATAACCTAATTGATTAAGGGCAGGATTTAAATTTACTTTCAGAATGAGGAAAGTTTAATTACTTCTTTAAATATTTTATAATAATAATAATAATAATATAATTTATATATTTATATTTATATATATATATATATATATATATATATATATATATATATATATGTATATAATAAAAAAATTATATTATTATTATATATATCATTTTATATATATATATATATATATATATATATATATATATATATATATATATATATATATATAAAATGATGTTCCAGAATGACAAATTAGATACAATACCATAAAACAATTAAAGTTCAGTGCAAACTTTCTTTTTAAATTTCTAACTTAAAACAATGTTAAATAATGTGAACAAATAATGTTCAATTTCACTGGTTTGAAATGAACAGCACAATTTCTAAAAGCACAAAAAATGCAGGGTTTGACCACTACAAATGTAATATTGATAATCCAAAATATACAACAATATTTAGCTGTTATCACCAATCATCACCACTGATATCACCAACCACAGCACATTTTACAAATACATTCCACTTTGCAAACTGATCTGAAAGTTTTCCCTTGCAAAGATGTTTCTTTCATACACACATTACCTGTCCGCCACAGCAGAAAAATCCGGAAGTCCATCACCTTAGGTCACTGTTCCCTGACAGAAACGAATAACAACCACCCACACTACCTCTTCCTACACACTTTATCTACAGGTTTCAATGCAAATGTCTTCAGCAATAAGACACAGTGCTAACGCTAGTTGCTCTTGGCATGCAAACGATGCATTTATCTAACTTTACCTTCACTCGCCATCTGCAGGGCTCAACTATATTTTTTGCACAGAGTTCAGGAAGCACAGACAGAAAATTGTAAATGAAGTTAGAGGAATATTTAGCTCTACAATTTTCCTGTCTAACTTTATAACAAAGAAATGAATGTTAATATGAATCATTTATGGGCTGATTTTAGAATTTGAAAAAGCACATCCAAAATACTGTACTAATATTTTTGTTCTTATGCACTTCAATATGGATGGACTTTCCCTGCTCCCAGGGAAATCACCCAGTCAATCTTTCAGTAAAGCCAGGACGTATTCACACTAAGCTGCTCGGCCTGAGGAAGTAGGGAAGGAGGGGGCCAGGGGTCTGCTGTACAGATGATCCATTCCACAGAGCAAACATCCAGCACAAGGGCCCCAAGGCCTACAGGGACTCTGATAAAGCACCTCCACATTTTTATAGACAAACTACTTATTTTTCCCCCTCATATCGCTTAGGACGACTGATAACTTTATATTTCTGTGCTGAAAAGGCTGAGGGAACGGGCCTTTCAGCAGTTTAATTGATCAAGGCGAAGCCATGGTGGGGGGCACCTTCAGATAAAAGAGACGGGAGCGTTTTGAAGTACAATGGTGGAATCTTTTTTGGAAGGACCCAAAAAGGAGTAAAATATTACTCATTACTTAAACTCATTGTGGAGCTTTAACTGTATGTCAGTTTTAAGGTACTTATTGTAGACCTATTAGAGTCAGGGATTTATTCTGTTGAGTACTTGTTTTATACTTAAACTTTAATGTTTCTTTTTCTAATTTCGGTATTCTGGGGGATACAGGGAATACATGGGGCAATAAGTAAGAGGGTCCAATTTCTGAGGAAAAAAGGGGGTCCCCGTAACTACTCAGGTCAAGTGACTTGGTATGAAAAATCTTGCATTAACTCATTAATATGTATGGCAGCATAGTGAGAATTTCGCTGCCCTTGAGGTAAATGTTGATATCTGTTGTATATCCTTTTTTTATTTTTTATAAAAGGTAAAAACAGGTAAAAATAAATAATATTTGAGGAAAAGGGTAAATAAATGGTGCTATTTCAGTCCTATTACATTGGAAAATAATAAAATAATTTAGCCTTTCAATGGTTAACTAAAATAGAATAGTTTTTTGCCTTTTATGAAAATTAATTAAAAAAAAAGGTCAAATAACCAGTTTAACATGAATTAATTGTTTTAAATAGCCATAGGATGCACTTCAAGCTGGCATGATTTTTTTTCTAGCCTATTTGCATTAACACTTTGAATTTGCCCTTAAACTATTCTGTTTTCACAAGGTTGGTACCTGTTGATAATAAGAAATATACATCTGTCTAGGTTGCAACATATACAGAGTAGCTCATATCATCTTTACATATGCAGTGAGTGAGTTCATGCACGCTAATCAGCATATTGCCTGACACGTCCTCCTGCTCTGATTACACAGGAACATCATTTCATTCACAAATTAAGGACGTAAATTATTCAGAGCTAATAGATTGCGACAGCCTCTAGGATAACCTAATCACTTTACTAAAAGAAATTGCTACAAAATGAAAGTATACCCGTCTAAAAATCTGGCAATCTGGACAGCAGTTTCAATACTATCTAAGTAGGGGGCTTGCTAGGTTTTGAGACACAACCTGTCGTTATATATTTTTTTCTTGTCTATGCACGCATGCAAGTGTATTTAAAAATAAAAATAATGCAAATGACATCAATTTCACTGTCCTATTCTTAGGCACATGACAAAATCACATCCAGAGAGGGTGGAGAGCGTTTTAGTGACCTCCCTCTCGGTCAGCGAAAACAATGGTTAGAGTCAACATGACTTTAATTTTTTTTTTCTTACCTTCTGTCCGTGCGCGCGCTCAGCTGCACAAATCCACGTAGCCTACGTACGGCAAGACGCAAAAATTAGGATAAAACGAAAGGCCAACAAAATCACATCAGTTCCTTTAAATGGTGTTTTTGGTGTAGCTATTGTCGTAGGTAGCCTATAATGGCTAAAACGTCGGACGACATATGTTGATTTTACCAAAACATCCAGATATACCGTTACATCCGTATATGTAAAACTAGCCGATAAGCCTGCGCGTCGAATAAAGGATTATCAAATCGAGATATCTGCATTCAGATGCGGGGACTGGAAAGATGCTTTTAAATGCATGCATGGTGATAGCCAAAGCTGCAGCCGGCGGAGATAGATCTGCATATGGAAATCAGGATAACCCTGGGTCCAAGTATTTTACTTAACAGTGATATACTGTTCTGTGTTCTTTAATTAGACTGGAGTAATGTGGGGCAGACCAAGGTACTTTAAATACGCATTAATGCATTACGCACGCGACGATTCAAAATCGCCTCTCCTTTATTTTTTACTGCCAGCTCGGAGCTGTGATTTTAACGACAGTAACACATTCCTGCATGTAATGTCAATATATTGACGTTGTTTTTGTTCCCCATTCTTTAATACGCTTACCATTCTTACTAACAATGACAAGCGCGTGTACAATAACTTTTCAATATGTTCAATCACTGTGTCCAATGCGGTAATATTATTACAGTTCCTGACCACTCCCCCGAGAACTTCTGACAAATCAAAGAGTGGCTTGGATGACCGACACGTCCGTGCGCATGCGCAGTGTTAGTGTGCCTGTAGCGCGGGAGAGCATTGATACACTGGGAAGAAGGTCTCACATAGACGCAGTTGTCAACAGTGTTGAAGTAAGTGTTATTACAGAAGTTGTTACATTTGAAATAACTGAAATGGTTGTATCTGATAAAAATGATTGCTTTCTCTTTCTATTGACACAATTTCCAGGTCGATAGATGACAATTTAGCGCAATTTAGCGGTTCGAAAGAGAAGCGTTCACTATTGAAAATAACAACTTAAAGGAGCCTCAGCCATTTGCTGGTGTTTTCTGGTTTAAAGTTGTCTTACAGCTTAGTTTTTTTGGCTTATAACTTTTATTAAATGGTTGTTTGATTACATTACTCGGTCTAATTTGTTGTTAAAAGTGATTTTATTGAATTGAGTTGCATTGTTTTCATTGTCTCTATTCAACACTCTTCCCAGTGGTATGTTCCACCCTGTTGACATGGAGGGGGAATTCTCGCAGTCCCTCACCCCACCTGTGTCCCCGTCTGATCTGGATCATTATGGTGAATCTGCTCCCAGTCGGCCTCCCTGCTTTACCTGTGCTTATGAACCAGGTAGAGAAGAGACAGGACGATTGTCATCAAATGGCTACATCAGCAGAGGAGCCCTAAAGAGGTACGTACTTAGTCCAGTTGTTATAATGATGATGTAATCTGTGTCAACATGTATATTAAATTCATATCCTATTTTTCCATGATTAGGTTGTTGTTAAAGCTCGATCCAGCTCCTGCAGATTTTGAGGGGGACACGGTTGATATTTTTGACTTTCCATGGGTGACGGAAACAGCGCTGGTAGAATCTACCAAACTTCTGTTTGGCTTGTTCAGGTAGGAGTGCAGGTGTGTTGGCTCTGGAGGATTGCCATGTTGTCTGCTGAAACAGGAAGTCTGCTAATTTGACAATCTGTCTTTCCTTTCAGACAAAAGGTGTTAAAACTGGAGACGCTGGTGCAGTCCAGCTCGCATGATTTCGGTAAGCATCTGGAGACCAGGGCTTAAAAACGGGGGAAAAAATTCAATCAGTTCATTCCGAGCAGAATCAGTATGATAATGTTTCTGTTCATCCTTCTGTAACATTATCATTCCAAAAACGGTTTGATTAGATCAAATACTGGTTGCTAAAAATGTTTTGCCTATACTTTATACCAGAGCTTGAATTGAACCTTATACAAAAAATTTGTGACTAAACCTAATAACTCGAGTGGATCCTCAAACTGTTGGCAAATCCTCATGCAGAAGTCTCAATCATGAATGAAGTCCTGCACGCATTTTGGAGACTGTCTCTGCTTGTTTGCAGTGCAAGGGTAAATAAAAAAGGGATCTTGCAGTGCAAGGGTTATTTGAATAAGTACAGCGTTTTCTTTATTCAAAACATGATGTCTGTAAAGGCCAATGTTTTATGTATTTGAGGAGCAGAGAAGAGCGTCTTAGTCTTAATCTGGTAGTTTCACTCAACGTTAGATGTCAACATCACATTTGTATAGGCCATACTATTTATTATTGGTTGACTGCCAAATTAAAATCTTAAAAGGAATGATAAAATAACGTTATTAACCGGTTTATGGTTTCAAATAAGCGTTTCTGTTCAGAACGTTTCAAATCAATTTAGTTTTTGTTTTAAAATTTAGTTTGTTTCCAATTTTATTTTATTTTTTTCGTTCATTGAACCAGTTCAGAGCCTTGCTGGATACAGACATTTTAAGAAAAGTTGTTGCATTCTGACAGTATGTTTGCCTTTGAAATATGAATAAATACTGTATATTTTGACACTTTAAGGTCAAGCGAGCAGTCTTCATTATGAGGCAGAGGAACTCCGACAGCAGTGTGTGCTGTTCCTCAGCTATATCAAGGTCTTCATTTACAGGTACACATTTTAGAGTGCTCAATGGTTTTGCTCTGTCAACACGTGCTGTGGCTTGGTAGTACAAGCGTAATAATATCAGAAATTGGTTTCATGTTGTGTTTTGATCTCCAGGTTTTTGGAGCCCTCACAATCCCTAGATGAAGGTCCTGTTCACCCCTTTAAAGACACAGAGGCTCAACTGCCCTCAGTTTTGGTGGAGGAGCTCTTCAGTATCACGCTGCTAATTGGACGAATCAAAAATCTGCCAGCCAATGTCCAGAGTGCTTTTACGATTCAGCATCAGGGGAAGGTACTGCAGAACATGTGTGTCATGAGATAGCAAGTCGAGCTGGGCAATATAGTTAATATAAAATGATACTTTTCAGACTTTTGATGGTATATTTCAGAGGAACCATCATTTGACTGAACAGCCATTGTTGCCAAGTTTATTAAAAATGCAAAAGCAGTTAAATGCATTTTTAAAAAAAATTATAAAATAATCAAAAAACTGTTTATCACTAAATGAATGAGTAACATTTGATCATTTTTGCTTATAAGAACAAATATAGTACATCTTACGAGTAATAATCAGCCATATTTACCTATACATACAGTACCATTCAAATGTTAGGGGTCGGTAATATTTTTAAAAATGTTTTTGAAAGAAGTATCTTATGCTCACAAAGACTGCATTTGTTTGATCAAAAATACAGTAAAACAGTAATATAATGTCATTTTTCTATTTTGTATTTTAAAATGTAATTTAATCCCATGATGGCAATGGATGTTTTGTTAAAAGAGACAATTTGAAAGAATTTAATTAAAAATTAACTAGAACTTTATCAGCATTTTTGCAATTACAATATCTCGGTCTTAACGCTGCATATTCACGCTTTTGGCCTACTTCGGTTGACTTTTGGAAGGTCACTGGCCAAATACAAATTGTTTTAATATGATACACACTATATTGGTGGATTTTTAGATCTGCAACAATTACATTTGGCCATATTACTCACTATAGTAGCAAAAGAAAGTGGCATAAGGGAAATAATCTAACAGTGTCATCCACTTTACAGCTCTTTCCTCCATCTTGGCAATTATTGCATCTGCACCTGGACATTCTCTGGTCTGTTCTGGAGATCTTGCACCTGTTGGAGCAAAGGATGATGGGTATGTTGCAATAGCTGAAAATGGTGTGAGATCGTAGATCACACATGTGACCCTGAATCTGGGACTGTCATACTAATGAGTGTTGGGTCCTGATGATTTCGAAAGGTCAGGTAGTTTACGCGCACCAGTTCGTGAATTTGACAGGCGAGACACTCACGAACATCAGTCTGTTTGAGGACCAGGTCAACAACCTGCTCTGTGATCTCATTGGTCTGGCCATGAACAAATATAATAAGGTTTGTTTTTTAACAATAACAAACATTGTGGTGTAAAGTTAGGAGGTAGAATCTTTTAGTGTCTCTCTCTCTATCTCTATCTCTCTCACTAGGTGAGACCAACAGAGACTCTGAACACTCATCACTATCACTGCCTCTGCACAAAGGAATTATGGATTCTACTCATGCATTTACTGGAGCACAGGAGCAAAACCATACACACTCAGGTTAGCACATACACAATCTTGGCATAGATGGTAGTTTCGTATGATTCTTGATTCTAATTTTGCTTTTCAATCCAGTCTTTTTGGAGTTATGTAAATGCCCTGCTGCAGACTGTTCTGAAGGGGACGCCTCCAAGAGACTGTGACCCAGGGCTCCCGGTGCACTGTAAAGACCCTGAGGGCTTCTCCTGGTGGCTGCTCACACACCTGGCCCAGATTGGGATGCACAACCGGAATGGCACTGTTCAACAGGAGGTAGATCAACACTAACTAGTACCACATGATGAGATGTTGTTAATTTTAGATAAACATTATAATGGTAAGTTTGTTGTTTCAGAAACAACTTGAGGATAATTGGAGTTTTGTGATCGGGCTGCTGAAGTCTAGCTGTGATCCAAAGGTGATTACAATAATGTTGAATATTCCTGTGTATTATGTGTTTATTTGGTTAAAATGCTTGTTTATCTTGTCTGGTGTTTATGAGTAGCATTACAGTAGATCCTTTTTGTACTGTGCACACATGTCTTCTGAAAGGTAAATGTCAATGTGGTTATATTTTAGAAAGCTGCACAGGAAGAGCAGATACGAACGGTGGTCCATTGCTGCCTCAGCCTCAGCTTAATGTGGGGCCCAAACGTCAGTGCTGTCACAACGCTCTGGGAATATTACAGCAAAAATCTAGTGAGTCATTGCTGCAAGATCACATTCACATTTAAGTATTATTTCAGTTATTGGAAGCATGATGTATAGTGACATCCAAAGTCCTCTATTATTTCCTCTATTTAAAATAATAGAAAATAATAAGTAAAATATAAAATAATGAAATATAAATGGAAATAATAATAAAGTTTTCATTATTTAAATACATGTATTGTATTATATTATATTGTATTATATTATATTATATTATTGCAAGATCACATTCACATTTAAATATTATTTTAGTATCATGATGTTCAGTAAGATCCAGAAGTCTTAGTTCATATTTTTCTATTTATAATGTGGAAATAATAGCAATAATAATAATGTTTTAATAATTAAAATTTATATTATATTATATTATATTTTGATGTCCATGCTGATAGATCTATGCAGAGTTTTAATGGACTTGAAGAATATATTCAATATATTGAAAAACATTAATATAGTCTTGACTTTAATGCTTTGATTATATCAGCATATAAGACACCCTTCTATGCTACTTCTAAAGGCCGAAATTGAAATTGAAGAACAAACTGGTGTGATGTAATTTCGAACAAAATCAGGCCAAAATTAATTTTGTTTGGAGTTTGAAACAGCTTGTCAAAGCAAACTTTCCAGTAAAGTTTGCTCCGGCTGGTAAACCCTTTCGAACTACCATTGGTCTATGGCAATTAAGTTATAGGTAGGTGTGGCTCTGTTGCCCTGCCGCCTTTGGCATACAAATCTTGTCTGGTTCATTACTTCTGTTCAGTCCATCGAGGTAAGACGTCCATGGGATAAAAATAATACTGTAAAGCTGCTTGATTTTAAGCAATCTATTGTATAAAGTAGTATATGAATAAACATGACATGACTTGACTGCAGTGTTGCCAGATTGGGCGGTTTTGAATTTGATTGTGCGGGTAAAAATGGGCTTGGGCGGGTGGACAAAATTCGGGCTGGTTTGGGGTCAGCTCGGCGGTTTCAAACATCTGCATTTTATAGTCTAAGTGTGCATGTACTGCATAAAATCAGTCATCATGACACACACAGGCCCACGCAGAGTCAGCTGGCTGGTGTTGACGACGAGCACGCACTTTCAGCCAATCAGCGACCAGGAAGTTAGACGTGCTCATTCAGTACATGACTGGTTTTTAGCGCGATAACTTGTAGCTGTATATTCAAGTAATCATTATGCGAAAGTGGCATAAATATACAGTAAGTTGTATCTACAGAGTGGGAGAGTGATCCAACTCTCAAAACATGGATTACACCTGTGACTTGAAGACTCTTTATAAATATAACCAACTCTGAGAGTACAGTTGACTGACTTGAATTGAAATTGGATATGGGACTATGCCTCCTGTCCATCATCATGTGAACACTGACCAGGACATCTGCAACTTTTAAGCCATCTAGACTGCACTCTACTCGTCCCCGACAGCTGCTGAAAGAGGTTTGAATAAATGATTAATCAGTTTTGACGGTGCTAAGTGCATTATGTTCTGTATGTAACTTAATTCACGAAAGACGTACTGTAGTTCTTAAAGCGCAACACAAAGGTAAGCGCATTGTTGTTGTTTTTTGTTGGCGGATTATTGTACAGTATTATGAATGGCGCATTTTGGCAGTGGTGTGTGCATGTGTAAAATGCCTGCTAATTTTGTTGCTTTTTCCGATCTCTTATATTGGACACTTTTTGCACTTAAATTGGCTTATTCTACAGTTTCCCACTGGACATTTTAGTCATATTTGCTAATTCCATTTAAAGTATTCCCTGTTTTGATCCGTTTTCCTGGGAAATGTATTTATTTTTTATTTCTTATTTTGTCATTAACATTGATTTAAGGAGATAAAATGGTACTTATCAACCTCGATTGGTATGGCAATAAAATTCTATCACATTATTTTGGTAGTTAAAGTTTTAGGCGTTTTTTTTTTCTTGGAGTTGGGTGGGTTTTGGTGAGCTTTTGGGCTGGAAATCGTCAACCCAATCGGGCAACACTGCTTGACTGGACTGCTGACTTGCAGAGCATGTGCAAACATGTCCACATCGCTATGATCAGATGCTTTCATAACTGTCATTTAAAAAAAAGTGTTTACTTTGTTGGAGAAGAAAGTGTACAACACAAATTTACATTTTAATCTAAACGCTACTCTCAGCAGTGTGGGCAGTGTTGGAATGTTTGCTAATAGTATACCGCTGGGCACGTATTTCGAACTTCTTTTTATCGCTGAATGAAGATTGAAAAAGAACTTCACCGTATATTAGGGTCTTAATTCAGAACTCTCTCTTCTCTTTTCATGTGCACGCAGAACGGCTCTTTCACTGTGCCTTGGTTAGGTGTGTCGGGGCTGGGCAGTATCAGCAGGACTCCCCTCTGTCTGTTGCAGCAGGCTAAGAGCTGCTGTAGCCCTGCTTCTGTCGGCTCCAGCTCTCACTCGCAGCTCTACCGTTCAACCAACTCCTTCCATATCTTTCTGCGTATTCTGGCCCTTCACCTGAGCCAAGAACATGCTGGCGGTGCCCCCTGGAGACAGATCAAGGGCAGGTGAGAACAGGACAATTTTTTCAAAGTTTAGATCTCGTCACCTCTGCGTGCTGATCTCAGATCTGTCGTCAGCCCGTTTTGCCTGGTGGGGCTCTGGTGAGAGGCTAAAACAAAATGTGGATAATGAATTTACTGTCTGGACCATGCTCAGCCGTGCTGCAACCGCGAAGGCTAATTAGCTAACGAGCATAGCAGTTAATTCACCTTAACGCAGGCGTTCGGCTTCCAGCAATGGCGTGGCGGAAGGGCTGACTTGGCTGGCTTCAGGATCACCTCCTCCTCCCCACACACACAAACACACGTGCCACACGGGGAGGTGTGGGCTGTGTGCTGATGGCACTCGGGCTTGGAGCGCGCTCGGTGGGAGGCACGGCACACGGCGCATTAATGAGATCGGCAGGGAGCGCGTTCAAGCTCGTACTCTGGGAATGAGCAGCATCTGCTCGTGGCAGGCGCAAAAAAAAGCTGTCCGTGATAAACAAACAAACAACCAGACAGACAGGCGAAGAACGCAAACAATATCTCGACAGCCTTCCATTCCTCTTTGGCTCATTCTCTATCTCGGGTCAGTCTCTAAAAGCTTGCGCCACACTTTCTTGCTCGGCGTCTATCTGTAGCCGTGATGTGTCCCGACTCCCCGCAGTCTTGCGTGATGTGTTTTTGTCCAAACATTAAACGGATGCTCAAAGGCCTGCTTGTAGTGCAGTGTGTTTGTTATGGAACCTGCAGGGTTCTGTTTGGGCCAAACAGTCAACAGTAGAAAGAAGGGGGGAGTGGAGGGGTTCAATATTGATTTCTCCTCCTGTGCTGCAGCAAATTGAGCCACACACGACAGTGCAGCTACCACTGTGTGCCTGAGTGTTTCTGACATTTAACATGGTCTTTTAAAGGCATTTCACCGTGGTGCCCGGAGGATCAAACAACACTCTCTCACACAAACACACACAAATACACACACACACACACACACACACACACACAAAGAAGCAAACTTCCACACACTGCTCACAGGCACACAGCTCTCCAGGAAGACTGAACGTCTGGAGGAGGTTAGCGATGAGTTGAGTGCTTAGGTTAGAGTGAAAGAGTCATTGAAATGTTTGATCCTGATAGACCCCAACACCTGTTTCACAGCTTTTTAAAACGTATGACAGCATTTGTGTGGTGGAAATATTATCAGAATGGATTAAATATTGATCAGTCTTGAGTCCATAAGGACAATTTGATGTATTGTAGACATTGATTGTACATTAGGGCAGAGGGCCAACTACATATCGCAATACATATTTCACAACAGTCAAGTCCTGAAAGTCTGAGGCGACCAATTCTGAAGTCTGTTTTTTGAATGTTTTATTGTGAACGATTCATCCATATGGCAAGCCGTTTTGACTTTTATTCATTCCCAGTTTTCACTAGTTAAAATGCTAATTGTTGATATCAAGAATTGAATTTCAACTAGTAAAAACTCCAATTCTTGATATCTGTAATTGTATTTTCACTAGTGACATGTCACCATAGGCTGCCATTCAAATTCAGTTGTTGATATCAAGAATTCAATTCCTGATATCAACAATCAGCATTTCTGATATCAAAAATTGTTAATCTAAAATGGCTGTCTTACTAGTAACAATCAAATTAATAATATCAAAAATTAACATTTTTACTAGTAGCAATTCAATTGTTGATATCAAGAATAGTGCAAATGTCTAGTAACCACATAATTATTGATGTCAAAAATAAAGGTTTTTACTAGTAAGAATTGTATTCCTGATATGTGAAATTGGAATTTTAACTAGTAAGAAATCAATTCTTGATATCAACAATGGAATTTGAATGGCAGCCTATAGTGACATGTCACTAGTGAAAATACAATTACAGATATCAAGTATTAGAGTTTGTACTAGTTGAAATTCAATTCTTAATATCAAGAATAAGCATTTTAACTAGTGAAAATGTAATTGTTTTTTAACCTGCATTCATTGACCTCTTAATGCTTGATCAAAATGTCATAACTCGATCTTCTGGTGAAACAACAGACTTCTCTGGTGATGTATGCTCTTCTTAAATAATTTCATCCGCTTAAACCCCACCTCTTTCTTACAATCAACTGCAAGCTCACATTCAGATCTGCCTCCATCCAATCAACAACCAATGAACCAAATTACTGCACTACTTTTTTTAAAATTCTTTTTCACTTGGTTGCACGTCACAATACTAAAGTGTCTGTCACAACTTCCGTTTCATTGCACTTTAGATTACCTGTGTGTTCAGTATTGGACCTGTAGCAAATTATATGAACATAAAATTTATAGATAAAAATTGATTTGGTAAGATATTTATAAATATCATATTAGCAATGTTTATTCCACATCATGACCATGTCTGTCTCGCGTGTCCACAGACTCTACTCAAAGTTCCACCAGAGGAGGATGATGGAGCTCTCAGACACTGGCCTGCTGCACTTCCTGCTGCTCTTCCTGGTCTTGGCGAAGTGTGCTGAGTTGGAGGACGTGGCCAGCCGAGCGTGCGACTTACTCGCTATGCTGCCCGCTGACTCCACGCCCCCGGCCCTGCGTGCGCTGCAATGGAGAGGCCAGCTGGCTCTCTTGCTGCTGTTTTTGGAGAAGGGACTGGATGCTGGCGCGTTGGCGGAGCAGTTGGCTGCCTACTTCAGCCAAGCGGCCCGCGAGTTCTACCTGAAGACCACCGAGCCTTCGCGCAAGCTAGCTCTCTGGACGCCACTTAGCTCATACCTAGAGGGGGTGAGTGAGGTGTTCGAGACGAGTCCTAATCTTACACTGTCAGAGGAGAGGCTTCTGAACGAGGGCTTTGGACTGCTGCTGCCCGCCTGCCGCCAGTCAGAGCTCAGCTCCGCTTTGGGCTTCCTGCAGACGGTGCTGGCGCAATTACGGTGAGAGTACACACACGTTAAGATGTGGCAGTTCCTCAAACACACAGTGATCCCAGAAGCTTATACATATGGCACCCTGGCCCCCGCGCAGCTCAAATCTCTCCCCTGCATCCCTTGTATGTTGACAATGGCTTGATTGTGCAGTAGTTACAACGCAGCTTGGAGATAAGCTTATCCATTGTGCACAGAGCCCCTGTAAGGTCCCCTGCGCATCTCTAGGGGCCTGCAGCACCCAGGTCAGCCCGTACAGGTGCTGGAAGAGAGCCGTGTTGAGTTTCAGCCCATGGGTCTGGTCCTGGATGGAGATGGCTGAGTGTTGGCTGAGCTGAAGGGAGGGACGAGTTCATGGCAGGGACATCGGTGTGCCTTACACGGCTAACACGGTCAGAGGTGGCTAGGGTGCGATCAAGTAAGGTGTCTGGGTTTGAGAGCATGCACACACACAGTCCTCCAAGGTAAAGAATTCACTGCTTAAGTGTCCACTATTCTCATTTTACCCATCTAACTCTGAATCACTTTAACACTGCTAATTCCCACAATTCCCAGGCAGGGTCTCAGGGTGGGGGGCAACTCATTTACACATTAATGGACGATAAAACCTAGGCGAGCAGGTTTTTCCCGAACGGGCTCACGTTGGCACCAAGATCCCGCTGACCCAGTTTAAAGGGACAGGGCGCTCTTCAACGTGTCCTTACAAATTACTCTTAATTTCACCGTGGTTCTGTTGTATCGCTTTTATTAATGCGTTTTCACTGACACAATTAATGCGTTATTATGTGGTCTGGTAAATTAAACCTTGGCTTCATTACGGCTGTTAGGTTGGAGGCAGCATGCGCAAGCCTTATGTGAATTAGCCAGCATGCGGCTACAGGGCGATGTAAGGCAGACTGTAACCGACGGATGATTCGCGCAGATAACACAGGCCAGGCTCTAGTCACGCTCTAATTCTCCTCATCGCATTCCCTGCCACGATCCTGTGTGTGTGTGGGCAGTGAGATCGCAATGGTGACCCCTGCAGCACGGTGGCGCCTTTGCCAAGTGACTAATCGAGTTCTCGCCAATCGATTAATCTGGTTCCTTCCCACTGCGCTTTCAGCCGTGCGCCCCATCTCCCCTCAGGAAAACGGAGAGTGTGGTGACACTGAGGCCAAGAAAGGGAGGTGGTGAGCATTATCTCGCTGTTTCTCTGTTTCTGTTCAACGCAGCAGGGGATGTTTGTCAAACTCATTTAAGAACACAAACCAGTTTTTACTTGCCTTAAAATAGTTGTTACATCACAGCTATAAACTATGATTTGCTACTTGCTAGTCATTTGCAGGTGGTATTAATGGGCCAGACATTTGTTTGGATAAAAAATTGTGTAGTGCAACATGATTCATCTGTGATTTTGATGTTTTCTAAAAGAGTTAAATGATTTTTGTCAATGTTTAGGAGTACATTTACACACGGGTTATTAGAGAAAATTGTAAATATTGAAAAAAATGTAAACGCATCTGAATTGTTAATTATTTTAAATTAAGATTTTCCAGGTGATATTTAAATAATTTATTCTGTGTTTTTTATTTATAATGATACCATAAATACGAATTATTTAATTTAAACAATATGTTGTCTTTGTAATGATTTGTGTGATTTGTAATATCACACTTACTATTTTATATATATATATACACACACACAGTGTGTGGGGAAAAAAAGTAAGTGTGTGTGTATATATAATGGATGCATTATTAAATACATTTAAAAAAATGACAGTAAAGAGTAAAGACATTTGTGATGTTACAAAAGATTTCTGTTTCAAAGAAATGTTCTGTCGAACTTTCTATTCATCAAAGAATCCAAAAAAAATGCATTATGGTTTGCATAAAAATATTAAGCAGCACAACTGTTTTCAACTGATAATAATAAGAAATGCTTCTTGAGCACCAAATCAGCACATTATAATAATTTGAAAACCCCTGAACTATCATATAGATGGCCTCGAAGCTAAAACATAACTTGAATTTTGATTTACATGACTTTTGAATTTTGATTTTTCATGACATCTTTGAATGCTGCGTTGGAAACTTTCATTTTCCTGTTAATTAATATTTAGCATGTGCTTGAATTAGATTAATTGTACAGAAATGTTCCCTAGAGCCTTACTGATGGGAATTTCATTCAATAACTCTTCAGTACTCAGTTTGCCCTTAAAATGTTGACGTTGAAAGACTAAAACCTTCAAGAATCAATGAAATGGTTTGACAGATGCTTGTGTTGATGTATTTGAAATGCAAAGTAAAATGGTTTCATCTGCTTTAAGGAGCACACTAGCATATAGATTAGCCTCAAAGCTTAAAGACATAGATTAAAAGCCACAAAATTTTGATTCCAATTTCATACGGTCCATCCCCACCCCAGTCTAGTATATTTACTATTTTGAAAGGCATATTAGCCGATACTATAACATATGCATGGTCAGAAATAAGCACTATTGCTTAATGTCACAGTGAAGGACGTGGTCCTCCATCAACGTGGGGTGTGTGTTGAGCGATACCGAGATATCAGAGCTTACGCGCTGTGTCAGATGCCGTGCTCATGATGCTTATCTGAGTGTGTGATTCCGTGTGTCAGTTTACACGAGTGCGCCCGGCATGATCGTGTAAGTCTGTGTGTACGTTCCAGAGGTGTGTGTTCAAAATCTGTGCTGCAGTCCGGGGAGAGATTAAACGAGTGTTCAGATGGTATGGAGTGTGTGCGTGTAAGACGCCGCAGTGAGGGGATTAAGTGGGGTCTCTGACGATGTCTTGTACAATGAGGGTTGATGGGTGTGAAAGGCCCATTCCGCCGTGGTAACGAAGCTAATGAATTCACTCTCTAATCGATTGTCTCAGCTCTCCGTGGATTAGATGCAACCTTGCTGGAAGGCGCAAAGGTGTGTGCATGTGCGCGCACACGTGACGCTCACCCCGGCCTTTTCCTGGCGCTCTCGCTTTCATCGCTGAGAATGACAGGACAGGAGGATCATCTCCAGTCTAAATGAGATTACAGCCCTTCAGCTGCTTATCTGAGCTAATGCCAGCCGCTGCAGAGCCAGACTCGTGCTCTCAGCCTCCCATTCAGACCCAGCCTCACAGCTACTGCCAGGCCACGGAGGAACCACTTGCCCCACACCAGCCCACATCGCCTAATCCCTCTGTCCAGAGAGATGAGGAGAATTCACAGTGAAAGAGAGGGCAGAGGGGGACGGAGATAATACAGACAGTGAGAAAGGCAGCAGTCAAATTTAAGAAGGCTGTAATAAGGATGAATCTGGAAAGATGAGATGTGGGAATGAAACATAAGAACTTTTGTGAGGTTGACTGAATTTGAGAAGGGAGAAGTTATTATTTTTTTAAGCTCTTCATGCTTGTTTTTAAAAAAAAAAAAAAATTATGGTACTACAATAAATTTCACACTTGTTTCAAATCTGACTGACCGGTCATCAAGTGTTTGCACTGTCCGATTATGGGGGGAAAATGGGAATGGCAATCGGACAAAACATCAAACTGCTCCTCACATCTGCCCAACCACTATCTCATATCTCATTTCTTTTTATTTTTAAGCTCCTCTTCTTCTTTGTAACATAAAAACAGTTGCAAACCCTTCTTCCATGTTGTTTGTTGACTCGTCGTCAAGAATTATTTAAGTTTTTTTAAGAACAAGTTTGGTGTTTGGAACCAAGGAGGTCAAGAACATTGCCGTGTCCAGACTTACTGTTTTGGAAGGCATATTAGCTATTCAAAAGTAGCAAAGTATTCTGGCTAATATATTTTTTCAAATATATATATTATTTTTACATAATATATTTGTATAATATAAATTTATTTTCAAATAATGATATAATAAATATAGTTCTTTTTAGGATGCATATATAATATTATTATATATTATAAGTACAAAAGTTTGGGGACAGAAGTATATATATTTTTTAAAAATACTTTCAAAATATTTTTGTTCAGGAAGGACAATACATTGATCAAAAGTAACACATTTATAATATTACAAATGCTTTTTATTTCAAATAAATTTGGTTGTTTTGAACTATTTTTAAAGGATCCTGGAAAGTATCACTTTTTCAACAAAAATATTAAGCGGTACAAGAGTTTTCAACATTGATGATAATAAGAAATCAGTATATTTGACACTGAAGACCAAAAATTCAGCTTTTCCATAAGAAAAATTAATTACATTTTAAAATATATTAAAATGGAAAAAAAAAAAAATTTCACATTTATATTTTTATCAAGTAAATGCAGCCTTGGTGAGCATAAGAATCTTCTTTCAGAAACAAAAAAAAACATTTGAATGGTAGTGTTGTATTTAAAATGTTTATAATATATGTAGCCGCTATCAAAAGTTTTCAGTACCTAATTTCTTTCCCATTTTCTTGTTTCTGAATGAATTAGTTGCGCAAAGTGCTCACAACACTACAACCAAGAAACTGCAAGTCTTGAAGTGTGCGCTTGGCATTAATCTGTTTCTCTTTTTAGGAGAGTTCACCAGCGCTGTGGCCAGCCGCCTCACTCCGTAGACTCTCCCAGTTGGGCTCCTCTCCCCAGCGTGGCTAAAGAGCGCCACCAAGCGGTGGCAGCAGCGCTCTGGTCCCACTTCTTCCCCTTCCTGTGCAGCATGAGGCTTTCCCAGACCCCCCCACCACAGCTTGCGGACGCCGCAGCAGGTCAGGGAAACGGAGAAAATGAACTCTTGTTCTCTCAGGGACTCTCTTTGCATGGCTGCCTTTTCTCTGTGGGCTGTGCTCGAAAAGAGCTGAATAGAAGGGAATTGTGTGCATGTGCAGCTGTTCTGATGCACACATCCACAACAACTCATCAGTGTGTGTGTGTTCGGGGGGGGGGGGTCTTTTTTGTTTGAGAAGTATAGCTCTTTTTAAGGGTAGAAATGTGGGAATGAATGTGTAAAATCTAACAGTATTTTATGTTATTAGGCTTCACACTTTTGGCATTAGACATGCCTGGCTCTGCCCCTCAAAACCTACAACCCCACCCCATCCAGTCCATTATGCAGAGCTTCGGCTGGGATGAGATGCTTCACCCCCTGCTGGTAACCCACTATCTAAATCATCTGCTGCAAAATGGGTGAGTGTCTTTTCTTCATTTACTCTTTCTTCCTGTGTATAGCTAGACTGGTTTTACTGTGAGAGTGAGCTCAATTATTCTTCTCTCTCACAGAGAGCTGGTCAGTTGGGTCAGCTCTGGGCCAGGCTCAGGTTCGGCCCAGGCTTTGTGCTTGCGTGCCTGGATCCGCTGTGTTCTACAACAGTACCTCCATAAAAGCCAAGATGCCCCAGATACAAGAGCAGGTACAAAGATCTCATCAAGTCATACCGGGCATGGCATGTAAAAATGGAAATTCTGTCATCATTTAATCAATGTCATGTCATTCTAAACCTGTTTGACTTTCTGGTAACCTGATGTATAATACATTTTGACAGTGAAATTGTGGCTATCCTGCACTTAACACTTCAGTCAGTCAAGGAAAGCCAGCGGCCATATTTGCAACACCTAGAGGCAGCTATTTTGTGCATGCAAGACCAACTCCTATCTACTTGAATTGGGAATATTTAAATAACATTTTAAATCAGCAACAAAACCTGACATTAATTGTCCTATAAATGTTTTTTACACCCAAATAGTGAATAAACAGCATATATTTCAGATCCAGCCAATGCGCATATGCCGTCCTGTGCGTCTCATGACACCTGTTTCTATGGGAACCAGAGCATCTAACAGCAGTAGCAGGCCAGCAGTGATACGATTACCAATTGGCGATTACCAATTTTTCCCATTCATAGAAATAAGACTGAACTATCTTGGTGTGTATATACAGTATTTTTCTTCAGTCTGGTAGAGATTCTCCTGATGTTTTATAACAGTTGGCAAACCAACGTAAAAGATGCATTTCCTACTGGACTGTATGGCAGACGAGAGCATTGGCAGCCGGCACAATTTTACATTTAAAATTGCTTAAATATCAGGATGTTTTGCATCAAAACTGACTGAAGCTCTTGGAAAACGATCAGTGAGCGACAGAACTTTTTGTTGAAACCCTTGGGCAATATATGCGATCAAATTCACCCAACTGGATATTCAATAAATTATCTCAGAAGAAAAAAATCCACAGAAAAGAGAACGACGTGCGTAATAAATTTATTTTTATCCCTTCAGCCCCGTCACCCACAAATGGTAACAAATCGGTATTGTAAAGCAGCTGTGGTATTGTGTGTACAGGCAGAAGTCTGGATGAACAGCTGGCCGAGTTAACCAGACAGGTCCTACGGCTTCCAGAAGTGGAGTCTGTGCTGCAGAGAGCAGGCCTACATCCTTATGCTGTCAAAGATCCCAAACCTGCAATGGCTGTGTTCATCAAGGTACATACATTCAAACCAGAAGCTCTAATATATAAGCCATACTGTATTGCCAACACTGTGTATTTGTGCTTTACTAGGCTGTGGGTCGATCATACAGTGAGCTCCAGATCCTCTCTGAGCGTTCTTCAATGGTGTCTCGAGCACTGGAGTATGTGGGAGACATCCTCAAATACATCAAGCCTTACTTGCTGAACAAGAGCCGGGAGGGTCTACAGCTGGCATATTGGACCATAGGTATGTGCCCTTTGCCAGCAGTGCACTCTGTCTACTTGTTAAATTTTTCACTTGGAAATCCATCTTATTACTGAAGTAAAATGGGTTTGCGAACAGCTCTTCATGTGTACTATAAGTTTATGGTGGTTTTGTGCATTTTTCAGGCTGCTTGGTTAAGCATTGGAGTCACCTGTTGGCCACCACCAAAGCCCAGCAATTGCTCTTTCGCATTGTAGATGTGCTCTTACTGCCCCACGCTTTCCTCCAGCAGGACAGTGGCGCGCACACTCAAATGCTGTCGGCCCTCAAAGACAGTCTACCTCTGTTCCTGCAGGTTAAATATCCCCAATATGTACTCTGTTTAGACTGCTCAAACTCTTTCTCTATATCCAAAGGTCATTGTTGATTTCAGGATTGTAGAAAATGGGGGATATGTGTGAATTCCCTGACTTTGTCATAACTAAGATTTTATTGGCATCTTCAGGGTTTGTCCATGGCGGTGAGTGTGTCCCATTCTCAGGGGGCGTACCTAAAGCAGCAGCTGCACAGTGTCATTTCCCAGTACCTGAGCCGCTTCCTCCCAGCCACGCCCTCTACTGGAGCGGTGGTCAATCATCCTGTCCTGCTGGCAGCCTGCGAATCAACAACCACCCAGCAGGGGGAACGACTCAGAAGGAGCATTCTGCACGTGCTGAGGCATGAGTCTTTCCTTTGTTTACATCATTTCATATGTATACCTAAATAAATCCTATGTAGCTTCTTACATAGTCTTGAGTATAGAAGATGTCAAACCTTTCAGGAATAACTTCACACTAGTGTTACAATGAATAACATTTTCTGTCCGTCTCTGTAGAGAAAACTTCCTCCAGTTCAAAGGTGTCGCTCCTCCTCCTCGACTCGCTGTCGTTCTCTCTTTCCTGTTTGAGCTCCTGAAAAGGAACAGTGACCGAGATCCTTCCTTGCTCACAATACCCCTTCCTTTGGTGCTACGCTCACTGATGCTGGTCAACGAGCCACAAGGTAGACGGGGACAAATTATATAAAGGCCCATTCACAGCAAGAAAGATAGTTTAATAACATGCGCTGCACTCATGTTCTGTCAAAATAACTGGACCATTTCATGTTTTTTGTTCATCAGCAATTAACAATTTAAAATGTTTTCTATCATATCTTTTCAAATATCATTTATTATTGTGATGGCAAAGCTGAGTTTTCAGCATCATTACTCCAGTCTTCAGTGTCACATGATCCTTCAGAAATCATTCTATGTTGAAATCAATGTTGAAAACCTTTGGGCTGCTTAATACATTTGTGGAAATCTTTGATAAATATAAAGTTCAAGAGAACATACTGTAATTTACTTGAAATAGAAATCTTTTGTAACAATATAAGTTTTTATTTTTTTTACTGTCACCTTAGATCAGTTTAAAGGGTTAGTTCATCCAAAAATGAAAATTGTCATCATGTATCATCTCTTACGCAGCACGTTTGAGCTTCCGCAAGAAACAAGGTTTGTTCTTGCGTTTCAAGCAGGTTTGGTAGACCTTCTAGAGGCCAGACCTTTTTTTTTTTACCATTTCATTCATATGGTTACCCACCAGGCCTAATGTAATCTGAAGTCCTGAACCTTATTTTACCAAAACATTAATAAAACAAGCAGTGAGACATTTGCTAAAACATTGTAACCCAACAATTAGAGAGATCTTCTTTGAAAAAGACCTCCTAACTGCTGCTAAAAATTTTAATTGAACATATTGCATTGTTTTTATTAATCTGATCCCTGTTGTGTTTCTCTCAGTGAAGAGGCTGAGCACAGAGGTCACGCAGCTTATTGTTGAGAGGTGCACCGCTGCAGTAGGAGAGCAGCCATGTGAACACACCACTACTATTCTACGGTAAGGTAGCCACACTACTCAATGCTGCTTTAGAGACTCTACTCTCACTCTGACTTACCTTTTCTTTGCTTTTTTTCTTTCCCAGGGCTTTTGTGGAAGAGAATGAAGGTGTATACGACCAGCAAGTGTATAATGTTCTAGAAGTTGTAGCTGTCCTTCACCCCTCCACAGTGACGGCTCTTATTCCCTTTCTGTCACTGAGCCTTAGGAATACAGAGTGCAAGAGAGGTCTGGGAAAGAATACTTCACTCAGGTACGGCAAAAGTAACCTACATGTCAACTGAGAACCGATAAGAAACCTAACACTAAAACTAGTGCTATCCATTCCCATTTGCTTTTGACTACGCATTATTATTCCAACTTAAATCTCTCTTACTGTTTTAGGAATGGCTATAGGAGGTTGTTGGCCCTGCTTGGAGACAGTGGACAGGCTGAGATGATTAGTTTAGAAGAAGATTGACCAGTGCATGCATCAACTCTTAATCCTCTGATGTAAACCATGTACATGATATAAACTTGATAGTGGACTCCTGTGTGGATATTGTGAATAAACTTTGTTTGAATACCCTTGTGTTTTGTGCTTTGCTATCAGACATCTGTCTTAGTAATATAGTGCTTTGGTTAGGGTGCTGGTCAGTGAATAGCTGGTCAGAAATTAGGGGTAATTTGGTGCAAAATGCTGTCAAAATTCAAGATATGGGTGCAAAAAATGCCCCTGTATGAGTTCTTATTGTCATATTCAAAAAGTCTGTTTTTTTTCCTGAATATCAGCATAATTGCAAATGTGTTATTGATTTTTATACAACAGTTCATTAAACAAGAAGTTACTATTAAGTGACTTGCATTTTAGAGATGGTATTGTCTGTTTTTGCTCACAAAATTTCCAAACAAATCCACAGAAAAAAATGTTTTCACAAAGAGACAGGGATTTTATGAATCAACATCAAGCTTGCTTAAATAAAGCTCGAGATTAATCAGAAAATGTTAAGCCAGCCCTATTTCTGCCAGTCGCATCTTGGGGACTTGCAGTGAGATGTCATATGGTCTACCGTTATCAAACAGCACTTCTGGACAGTCCACTTTTCTCACAACTGAACAGACTAGTAATCAAAATCAGTCATGAAACCACAAATATGACACCTATGGCTCCTTCAATCACCTCGACACAAAACCTTTCCTTTAACTATTCATACTGTTTGCAATCTTCATGCAATTCTGGGCACAAATTGCCTAGAGCCTCTCATCACTCTCCTCCCCTTCTACCCTTCTTTTTTCCTCACCTCTCCTCCATCCCAATCATTCCTTCCATTTCCATCTCAGCTCTCGGTCCTTTCTTGCAGCCGGCACATTCGCACCCACAGTGTGGCACAGGCATCACACTTCATTAGAGCAGAGCCATCAAATGAGCCACACTGTCTCTCTCACCCCAGTTGCCGTGTATCTCTTTCACGTCATTCATTGAGCTACTCTGAGATTTTATATAGTTTAACAGTTATGAGATAAGTTGCACCCCCTAAGATGACCAAATGGAATAATTGTTATAATATGGTGACAAATTAGCGCTTGTTCCAAAATTGCTACAGCCTATAAAAGCAGCTCATTTTTCGTTACTTTTTTATATTGAACAAAATAAGTGGGGCCTACATTTTCTCTCTCCTGACATATATACAAAAGATAAGCACAATGCTGCCTTATTATGGCCAAAAGCATCTAGATAGGCAGCTTACTTTAAGGTTCCCACATTAAATAGGTTTAGGGAATAAAGCTACTGCTTGTCTCGTTTGTATCCAGTAAATCAAAGAATAAAGAACTCCCCATTGTAATCATTGCACAACTGCATAAATTTATTAGAGATATTATGTAAAAAAAAGTGTGCCCTTACATGTTTTCTTATGGAATGGGCAGTTTTTGGTGGTAGGATGGAGAACAGTCAAGATACCGCTGTTGACGCAGATTGCGAAGATGCTGTGGTCATACACATTCAGTAAACAATACGGCCTTCATCCTGAGTTTTGATAGAAAGTACAATTTGACACAGGCTGAGAAATGACATGGAATGAAAGGGAACTTCAACTGATGTTTAGCTGTGTTCAACATTATGGAGTCGCAGAACATTAAGGTTAGAGTGCAAAGTGGATTGAATCCTAGAATCTATGAAAACCGGTCCCTGACACTTCGTCCTTGGTCCAAATGCCACCTTTGCATTTTTCCTTTAATGTAATTGTGCACGGATTGAGTGAAAGTTAACTGTGAAGTATGAACAGCCTTTTGAATGTTTGAAATGACAATTGGCACAACCTACAGACTTTTAGACTTGATAGGCCAAAGGTTCACATAAAGAGTACCATTTGGGACTGGGCCAAAAAATGGTCTCTTAATCATTCAGCCAGATTTACACTGCTTGTTAAACTGGATTAGCATGGTGCAGCACCATAGCATATCCAGTTCAGAAATGCATGAACGCCAGTCAAGCTTGACAATAAAAAAAACTCTTGAACTTCTTTTTGAATGTTTCCACATCCATCAGAACACTTCATACTGGCTCTAAATGATAAATGGATGATCAACGATGACTCCATCCATCTGTCACAATTTGTGTGAGTAGAAAAGGCTCTTACATGATTCCACTGGTTCATAGTGTGTTTTGTGGGAATATCCTCAATGAGTTGTGAGTGGAGAGGTTAGAGAGCCCCTATCCTGTGATGTGGCACTTGTAGGGTCTGCAGGTTGGGGCAGGTGAAGTACGGTGCAGGCAAGAAACACGTCGCCACTCCATTCGAAGCGAACGGGAGCGTTGGCCCATAAAAAACCTCCTCTTTACCCTTGGTGCTCACATCTAGCACCTGCCAAACAGACAAATGATAGGATTTCAACATTAATTATTCAACATGTCATTCAAACATAAGCACAATTCAAGCCAAATCACCTGAATGCAGGCAAGGGGTTCATTTGTCCAGATGGAATATCCACCAACCACATAGATTCTGTCATCATGGATGGACACTCCTGCCTCATTTTGGCCTATGAGGAGAATGTAGAGATTATGCTTACAAAAAAATTATTACCATGGTCTATTAACCCTTTCAGGCACAGTGAAAAATCTAATCGGTTCTCATTTTGCACTAAAGTATTTATCTTTACAGTTTCCGAAAATGTTTTGGTTGGATGACGGTAGTTTGTCTCCAAAGTCTGTGCTTCTAAAAACGTCTTACCAGCTAAACTTGGTTCACAGAAAAGCTAAGTTTTAAAGAGAAAAGAAAAAAAGTGGTGACCTGTGAGGAGACCGAAGGTGCAGCGTGTCCACTGGTCCATGTCCATGTCATAAGAGTCGATGTGTCTAACCAGGATGCGGTCATTGTTGTAGTCTAGATCGTTCCCCCCAAGCACATACAGCTGCCTTTTGACTGCCGCCATCACGTGGTACACCCTCCTCTGCAACATGGGACTGCGTGCTAGCCACTGATTCTATGACAGAGAGGAAATTACAAAAGAAAGAACAGCATTAAAACTTAATTATTCTTATTTTCAGTTATTCTTAAAACAAAAGTCATTTCAAACTATCAAACTAAATGACCAGGAAAAGAGTTGACCAAATATATGGTCAAATATTTTTTTACTGGTCAATTGTATAGTTTAAAATTCAATAGTTCAAAAAACATGCAAATGTATGTTTTGAAAAGTATTACATTTTTAATTTACTGTATATACACCGATCAGGCATAGCATTATGACAACGGACAGGTGAAGTGAATAACACTGATTATCTCTTCATCACGGCTGTTAGTGGGTGGGATATATTAGGCAGCAAGTGAACATTTTGTCCTCAAAGTTGATGTGCTAGAAGCAGGAAAAGCAAGTTTGACAAGGGCCAAATGGTGATGGCTAGATGACTGGGTCAGAGCATCTCCAAAACTGCAGCTCTTGTGTGGTGTTCCCGGTCTGCAGTGGTCAGTATCTATCAAAAGTGATCTAAGGAAGGAACAGTGGTGACCCGGCGACAGGGTCATGGGTGGCCATGGCTCATTGATGCACATGGGGAGGGAAGGCTGGCCTGTGTGGTCCTAACAAACAGACGAGCTACTGTAGCTCAAATTGCTCAATAAGTTAATGCTGGTTCTGATAGAAAGGTGTCAGAATACACAGTTTGTTGCGTATGGGGCTGCATAGCTTCAGACTAGTTAGGGTGCCCATGCTGACTCCTGTCCACCACCAAAAGCGCCAACAGTGGGCATGTGAGCATCAGAACTGGACCACGGAGCAATGGAAGAAGGTGGTCTGGTCTTATGAATCACGTTTTCTTTTACATCACATAGATGGCCGGGGACTATGCACTATGGGAAGAAGGCAAGCCAGTGGAGGCAGTGTGATGCTTTGGGCAATGTTCTGGTGGGAAACCTTGGGTCCTGCCATCCATGTGGATGTTACTTTGACACTTACCACCTACATAAGCATTGTTGCAGACCATGTACACCCTTTCATGGAAACGGTATTCTCTGGTGGCTGTGGCCTCTTTCAGCAGGATAATAGTTCAGCAAAAATGGTTCAGGAATGGTTTGAGGAGCACAACAAGTTTGAGGTGTTGACTTGGCCTCCAAATTCCCCAGATCTCAATCCAATCGAGCATCTGTGGGGTGTGCTTAACAAACAAGTCTGATCCATGGAGGCCTCACCTTGCAACTTACAGGACTTAAAGGATCTGCTGCTAACATCTTGGTGCCAGATACCACAGCACACCTTCAGGGGTCTAGTGGAGTCCATACCTCGACGGGTCAGGGCTGTTTTGGCAGCAAAAGGGGGACCAATACAATATTAGGAAGGTGGTCATAATGTTATGCCTGATCGGTGTATACAGTATATAATTTTTTCAAATACTTTGTCAAAACAAACATTTAACATTAATTTATTTTGCATATTCCAGTGCATGTGTGTGTGCATTTATTTGTGAGATTTGTGTGTTAATGCAGAGATTGCACAAGCAGTGGTGAGTGAGAGTGTGAATATACACGTGTGTGTTTGGCGACCATCTGTTGAGGGTAGTGTGGGTGGGGGGTTGCTGTTCCTGGCAGGTGAATGCAAAGCCACTTTGAATACCAATGAGCCTCTGCCTCCTGTTCTTTCCTCCTCTCTTCTTTCTTTATATCTCTCTCTTTGAAAAACACACACTTGCACTGACCACAGAAGTTATACGATACTTATTTTTAAGTCTTTTTGAATGTAACATGAATAAATTACAGTTGTGTGTAGAAGATTTTAAAAGTCCCTTGTGTGGGTTTGGGTTTTTTGTTTTGTTATGTTTTTGTTTTAAGTTAATATTTCATCTCTATTCAATGTTAAATGCCATTTGCATGTTAAAGGCGTATGCAACACCATTGACCTTAATCAGGGTAGATGCCATATGTAATTTTTCGCAAACAGATGCACAGTCCTTTCAATAGGTCATAATGTGTTTAACTTTGATGTTGGTCACTTAGCTGGCACAACACTGCAAATAATATTAACATATTAAAATAAGATACATTATAATTTTCAGAAACAGTAACTACAATTTTCTGTTTTAATATATTTTAATGTATTATATTAATAATAAATTAAATTAATATTAATATTATAATTTTGTTATTTATTCCTGTGATGGCAAAGGATCAGTGTCACAAGATAATTTACAAATTATTCTAATATGCTGATTTTGTGCAAAAAAATATCAATGTTGAAAACAGTTGTGCAGTTGATGAACAGAAAGTTCAAAAGAACAGTATTTAAGGAATATAATTATTTTGTAACAATATAAATGTCTTTACTGTCATGTTGATCAATGTAATGCATCCTTGCTGTGCTGAATAAAAGTATTCATTTCTCTTTCTCTCTCTTTCTATAAAATAATATAATAATTATATAACATCTATAATATTGTAATTTTTTAAGATGACGAAGAGGCACTAACCAGCCACATTATTCTCACATAACCACATAAATGCAATATGTTACCTGTCCTGGGTCATACACCATCAGTCGATTCTGATACTGAGCTGTGTTAGTGACACCACCTGCAGCAGAAGAAGCCATCATTATATGTTAAATCTTGGGCCTAGAACATTTGTGAGAGTCTTACATGCATTGGGAGATTCCTGATATATGCAGAATAGTGGGGTAAATGTGAAGGAATTTATTATTACCTGAGACCCAGAGCAGCCCATCAGCCACGCATCCTGCATGACAGGACAGTGAACGGTCGAAAGGTTGCACGTAGGTCCACTTGTTCCTCTTGGGACAGTAGCGCTCCACACTGGGCAGAACCTGCCTCAGTTCATTCCTCCCCCCGACAGCATAAAGATACTGTCCCAGAGCTCCCAGCACAAAGTGCTCCCTGCACGCCTTCATCGGTGCAATATCAGTCCAGCGGTTCACCCTCGGATCGTACCGGCACGCCGTCCTCACCGCACACGTCCTTCCGGTGGCGTGTTCCACCTCCCCTCCAGCCACGAACAGGAAGTTGCCCATGACAGCCACACAGTGGTGACTTCGTCCAGCAGGCATGGGTGCTAATTCACTCCAGTTCGAACCCCCAGAGACACGCGTGTGCTCCTGCGCGGCAGGGTTGAAAAACCGCAACTCCCGCACGCGGCTGACCTCCCGTTTGCGCCCGCCAATAATATATAAAGTTAGTGACTGAAAGCGCGGCGTGGTGCGGGCTGTCTGACGTAAAGGCTGTGCAAATACAGACCGGTGGTAGTCCAACGCCTCCTCCACCAGGGCGGCGACGGTGCTGCTGGAGTTGAGGAAGGGGTGGCTGCTGGCCACACGTTGCAGGGCGGAGACCTCCATCAGGCCGTAGCGCACGTGTTGCAGCAGTTCTTCCATGTACTGGTATCTGCAGTCGTGCTCCAGCCAACGCACCAATAACTACAGCAGGGCAGAGTGGCTCATCAGTATTCAGCACCGATTCGGGATCAGAAGATCACACTGCTCATATTACAGGCTGCAGCTCACACCATCCACACAATACTGTCTGTCTACGCAGGGCCAACGCTTTGTATCATGCTAATGCTTAAGATATTGTGTCTCTATACAGTGATGAGAAGACAGCCGCAGATGAGATGGTGGGGTGGGATCTGTGAGCACGCACACACGCATAGTCATGAGGTGTGCGTGTGAAGCATACACACATACACACTCCGGCACAGCCAAGGGAGTTAGACAAAGGGGAGTTAATTGAACTTGAGAGCAATCTAGACTGTTTAGCTGCAGAGGCATGTGAGTACGGCGGAGATGGCTGGAGATAAGCGATGCCACTCTCGTGAAAACAAAGTGGCTTTTAACACAATCAGCCCTGAGACAGAGAACTTATTATAGCATCCCGAGATCATGGGCCACCACCTCTAGACGTTCCGCAGCTGTCTCCTACACACAAATGGCAAATTTAAATGCTTGTAATAAATTTTTTCTTTGAGTATTTCATCTGTGAAATGGTTCGATTTCATTGTACTTACACAAAATGATTTACAATGCACTAATCTGAGGAAGGTATTTCTGTGCTATTAGCAGCACCGAATCGCAGAGATAATGATTGCTGTCAAACAGGTTTCCCAAACACACTCACTTTTGGGAACAAAACATTACAATAAATTGCGCTACCAACGGTGATTAAATCTAACGATCGCTCATATAAAATCAAACCGTGCCAATTATTATTATTGTTATACTTTGTTCTCAAATTGTTAATGTTAACAGCATTAGCATTGTGTGACTACGTGTATTTAGTGTTTATCAGCGTTACCTGTAGTTTCCATACAGGCTATTATTTTGCTTTTGACCACGGGTGAATCTCCAGTTGTCACTGATGATGTCATTTGGGACTTTCTGGATTACAATCCGCCATCAAAATGATACATTTAATTACTGCTATAAATGATACGCTCCTCACATGCGATAGCCTACTAGCCGGGCTCTTTCTTTTTGTATACAGACGTGATGTAATGACGCAAAGACATGCTTGAATTTCCAGCGGAAATCCACCATACCACTCAAATTATAACACATTATTATAAGCTTACCGTTGTGAATGGGGCTACGGTAAGGAGATAGTTTTGAATACTGGCTTGTTGTGTACTTGCTCAAAAATTTATTTTGGATAATTTTTAACCAAAAAAATTTACGGACTGCAGCTTTAAAAAAAAAAAAAAAAAAAAGATCATTGTTTACACATATTAAAAGGATGTTAAATACCAATAAGGCTATAATTATTATTTTTATGTTATTGCTGATAAAAGATAAATTACTATATTATCTAATACAATATAAATATAAAACTCCAGGTACTCCAGGTGAATTAAGTAATTTTTCAAATTATTTATTAAAAAAAAGATTACTTTTTACTCTAATTAAAATGTCTATTTTATATGTACCTACATGTTATGGCTGATAAGCAATACATTGCTGATAAAAATTCATATTGTATTGTCTAAAAAACACTAGAAAAAATCTGTTTAAATGCTACAAGTGAATGTTGGCATCACAACATTATAATGTACAGTATGAAATATGGATATTCATGTATTATTATGGATTACAGGTTATTCAATTGTTAATGTCAATAGTAAATCTATCAGCCAATATCCAAAATTGACCAATTCCAATAAATGAAAAGGTCTGTAATTGACCAATAACCTTTATGGTACCTATATAGTGTGCATTACTAAATAATTACACATTTAAGCTTTAAGTGTACAGAGATTTCAGCAAAACCCTCCATTCCTGCTTGGCGTCATTAATCATGTAAAGCTCTATTGAGGTTCTGTTTCGCCTTCTTCCTTTCTCTGATTTTTAGTTGTTGTTTTTTTTCAACCCTCCTCCTTTTCACAGCCAGCAGAAGAGAAGAAGAAAGAGAATGACTGAGAGTGGAAAATGGGAGCGGGAGGGAGAGAGAGGGAGAGAGAGAGAGAGAGAGAGAGAGAGAGAGGTGTGAGCGAGGCAGCGTCTGTTGACTGTGAAGGTCACACTGGATCAGAGAACTTCCTCGGGGCAGAAAATAAATGAACTCCCCCACCCACTCCCGCACGGAGAAAGACAGACAGAGAGTGAGTGCGAGAGAAGAAAAAAAGAACAAAAAAAAAAAAACAAAGAGGAAGAAAATGTGATTTCCAGAGCGTGAGACTCAGAGACGATGCATGACGATGATTGACAGCCAAACTATATCGAGGGTAGTATTGGCGGGCGCACGTTCGGACTGGCGGACGGCAGCACCAGCCCCTGTGCCCATCACGCTTCCGTCTGATGCCCAAATTAACCTTCTCTGCAAAGTGAAGGAGGCCCAAAGCAGCCTAATCAGGGCCTGATTATGGCAGCAGCGACTGGTTAAAGGGTCAGGGTAATTGTGCCATCAGAGGCCTGATTGTTTTCAATCAGTAGGGCGGCCGGAGTGACAGCTGGGGGATTGAGGCGCTGATGGAGCCGCGGTGGGCCTAATCAGAGAGAGGCTGGTTGGGGGGAGGGGTGGGGGGGGGCGCCTGATTGGTGCAAATGAATAGTCACACCACAAGCCCCCGACTACAGCCTCCACCCGTGTGTACATACACACGCACACGCTCACATTGTCCGTACACCTTTTTTTCTCACCCTTACACCATCAATTAAACAGGCAGAGTTTGTGTGAATATGACCTTAAGCATTCAGATTTACTTAAACATGCTTTGTGTTTAGCAGCTGTTATAGAGATTGTCATGGGGTCCAAAAGTCTGAGATGTTCTTTTCTGATTCAGTACAACATGTTTCATTACCAAATTATATTATATGCATAATTATTTAAATGTAAAGTTGAACTAAAAATGTACATTAATTACAAAGTTGTCTTTTGCTTTAATGACAGCAGCACTTGAGCTGCATGAGCAAACCTGATGATCACATTGTCCAACATGACTCCAAAGATGTTCCAAAAAGCATCTTGAGCTTGACAAACATCTGAACAAATAGGCTCACATTAGTGAAATGATATAGAAACGTACATATTTCATAACTGTTCTTTTGTTTTCAGAATTTTAAACCCCATGCTAATAATATTTTGCATTAAAGCAACGTAAGCAGTTCAGAGAGGTTTTGAAGAATTAAAATCTGTGAATTTGCGGCCCACACACCTGCCATATCTCCTCCTCACTGAGAGAAGTGAGGCGGTCGCTTTTTAGCACTTCCCTGAGGAGCCGATAAGGTAGGAGCAGCACTTCCTCTTGTCTGTTCTTCTGCAGCTCAGAGAGGTGATCCACCAGAAAGCCCACCACTGCTTCCTCCAGGGCCGGCAAGTGGAAGAGGTCTGCCAGCCTGTACAGGTCCAGGTAGTTAAAACTGTTCAGCTCCTACAGGCACAGATATAAATACAGACAGATTCACAGTCAGGGGGGATGTTTTATTCATGTATGAAAACTAGTTGAGCATTACAGTCTAAAATGAAATCTTACATGCCTTGAAACATACAAGCACACAAACGCATACAATAATAGATACCCCCATGAATGCATTTAATATTATGATAAAAAATAAAGTTATGATAAATGATTATTGGGAGCTAAAGAGAGTTGAATCTCATGAAAGTCCAAAATATAAAAAAAATATAGACTGGAAAACCTTAAGTAAAAGAAGGAACAACGGAGACATAAATCTAGTCAGGATGCTCCACATAGGCAGAATAAAGAAAGACGCTTCACACAGAGACTGACTGCCATCTACTGGTTCAATTGAATAACAAGCACATTTCCAAGGCAGTGATGAACTATGAACACCTTCAGGTGGAATCTACAGATATTTTTCACATTTTCTGGGCTAAGTTATGGGGGAAATCTATGGAATTCTGCAAAAAGAGGGCAAAATTGGGCAACAAAGAGGACACAGAGTCATATAGACGACTACTACTATGATAATGTTATGGTTATTTGTGTCTTTTTGAAGCTTAAAAGCTCCAGTAGTATGCATTCATTGGAATCAAATTGAAAAGAGCATGTAAAACTGTAAAAGAAAGAAACTCAAATCAATGAAGGGTGAATCAGTCATGACAGAATTATTTCAGAAATACTCCTATAAAAATGAGCAGTAAGAAGCATGAAATAAGTAGTTTTACAAATTTTTTACAAAATTATTAATGATTATTACAATGTAGTGTTATATGTAGTACTTGCTGAAAATACAAAATAAGCTTTCCCAAAACTTTGCATGTTATCAAGGCAGAAATAACCTGTAAACACACCTGAATGAGATAGTGGGAACAGAGGCTGAGCAGTTCAAGCAGCTGAAGGTGGCTTCCAGCAGACAGGACGTCTTGTATCACTCCTGGCTCCAGCATGATCTACAGACAAAGGACCTGAGTAAGACTATTGTAAGAAACCACAACCTTGCTTTTCTAATCCAATGTTCAAATCACAGGTTTTTAACCTTTTTTAAGCCAAGGATCCCTTAATGAAGAAAGAGTCGGAGCAGGGACCCTGTGTTAAAACGTGTATAAAACTGTTGCATAAACCTGCTCTATAAAAGACAACGAAGATATTTAATATATTAAACGTATTGATATTCATTATTAATGTGCATCATATGACAATACAAAAGCATAAATATAAAATAAGGAAGCACATTTTAAAAAGTTTCTTACTTCCCATAGCGGTTTAAGAGTAAATCAAAATAAGTCACAAAAATGTTACATTTACTGTGTCACAGATGGTTAGCTCAAATCACAAAAAAAGCACATACACATACAAAGACAACTGGCTCTTTTAACTGTAAGAATAGTGTGCATTACGATTTCGCCCATTTATTTATACATTGAATGTTTTTGAAAGTAGTCTCTTATGCTCACCAAGGCTGCATTTATTTCATCAAAAATACCATAAAAACATTAATACTGTGAAATATTATAACAATTTAAAATAACTGATTTTTTTGCATCATTACTCCAGTCTTCAGAAATGATACAATGATTTGGTGCTCAAGAAGCATTTATTGTTATCAATGTTGGAAAAAGTGCTGCTTAATATTTTTGATCAATAGAAAGTTCAAAAGAACAGCATTTATTTGAAATAGAAATATGTTTTAACATTATAAATGTTTTTACTGTCACTTTTGATTGATTTAATGAATCCTTGCTGAATAAAATAATGAATTTCTTCAATTAAATCTTACGGAATCCAAACTTTAGAACAGTTATGTATACAAGTTCAAGTTCACGTTTATTGTCATATGCATAATAGTACAGAGTACCGCAGCAATGAAATACAATGTGCCTTAGCACTCTCTCAGCACCATCTCTATCCCTTACAATATCTCTGTTAGTAGTACTAGAATGTACAAGTTGTTTAGCAACAGACAACCAATCAAATTAAATATTTGACATGACAAACGGCGACAGCAAACACATTTACTGGAGTAAAGTAGAAATTGTTTTATTTGTTTTTGCATTTGTTAAGAACATGCAACTAAGAACATAAATTCAGGGTTTACCAATATATAGCGTGAAATCTTCACTAACTAATATGAAATAAGATAACCTAGGATTATATTTAACCAGTTTTAGAATTTGAAGTGTGTAAACCCATTTGTGAAGCTCCAGAATAAATGATTATTCACAAGAATTTTTACTTATCTGCTACGTATGATTCATAATGGGGTCTTTCCAGAATCTAGAGACCTGTCTTTGCTTGAGGCACTGCAAATTTTGTTTGTTCTGCATGCTCTGGCTGTATGTTACTGTGTGGGCTATGCTGAATTTACCTGGCCTGTGTAGGCGAAGTCCAGTGCGTGCTTCAATCCAACGCTAGTCACACCCTGGAGAGTTACCTCATCTGCCTCACTCTCCACCATACACAAACTGAACATGGCCTGAAGATATACACACACACAAACTCATGAGCAGGATGCACCACAGAGCTAGATATAGCATCCTGTAAATAGCTGTTAACGCAAAATGTCAATAAACTGTTCATTCAAGTCTAAAGAGTTTCAAACTGAGATTGAAAGTGAGTCCATGACCATCAATCAGTGCATACTGTACTTTCACACACACAGAATAAAGAGATCCAAGAGGCCAGTGCTGTCCCGCTGTGTTCTCTGGCAGAGTACACTAATCAAAAGCATTGATTGCTGTCACAGAGCGAGTGTAGGATGGTCATTGATCAAAGCCCATGGAGAAGAGGAAGTCAAAGGACATTGGATCATCATTACAACTACCAAACTCCACTGATCAAACCTAACTGCTCCTAACGAAAATCTGTAATCTATCTATATCTATATATATCTAAAGCTATCTCTCTCTCTCTCTCTTTCTTATATATATATATATATACACACACTGTACAGGCTTTATGGACCTTGCTTTGTGCACTGGTGCGCAATCAAATAGGAAAAAGAGGCTACAATTTGCACGAGCTCACCAAAATTAGACAGTTGAAGACTGGAAAAATGTTGCCTGGTCTGATGAGTCTCGATTTCTGTTGAGACATTCAGATGGTAGAGTCAGAATTTGGCGTAAACAGAATGAGAACATGGATCCATCATGCCTTGTTACCACTGTGCAGGCTGGTGGTGGTGGTGTAATGGTGTGGGGGATGTTTTCTTGGCACACTTTAGGCCCCTTAGTGCCAATTGGGCATCGTTTAAATGCCACGGCCTACCTGAGCATTGTTTCTGACCATGTCCATCCCTTTATGACCACCATGTACCCATCCTCTGATGGCTACTTCCAGCAGGATAATGCACCATGTCACAAAGCTCGAATCATTTCAAATTGGTTTCTTGAACATGACAATGAGTTCACTGTACTAAAATGGCCCCCACAGTCACCAGATCTCAACCCAATAGAGCATCTTTGGGATGTGGTGGAACGGGAGCTTCGTGCCCTGGATGTGCATCCCACAAATCTCCATCAACTGCAAGATGCTATCCTATCAATATGGGCCAACATTTCTAAAGAATGCTTTCAGCACCTTGTTGAATCAATGCCACGTAGAATTAAGGCAGTTCTGAAGGCGAAAGGGGGTCAAACACAGTATTAGTATGGTGTTCCTAATAATCCTTTAGGTGAGTGTATATATATATGGGCCATTCTAAAGAATTGGTGCAAACTGCTGTCCTACATCCAAAAACACATTTAATTATTCAAATATTAGATGTTTACTAAGATCCTTCAATTATCTATTGAAACCCACAATAATATTTAAAATATAAGTAAGTTTATATATATAAAATCCTCATTTATTGGGTACTTTCAATTGGGAGGTTGCTGAAATAATTTGAAATATTTTTTTCCATTCTTGTTTTTAAACATATCTTTTAGATAAAAAAAAATCAAGTAAAAAAAAAATATATATTTTATGTTTTATTTTTAAATCATGAAACTTTATGTAAAAAATGTGTCCCGCATTTTCATGTCACTACCGAAACAGTGAATGTTTTAGTCCATTGGCTGAGACTGATTTTAACCACACCCCTACATTTTTGATCAGGAAATATTCCTGTGTCCCTCTCTCTCATATGCTACATGTTAGGTAGATTGATCCCATCATAATGAGGTAAATGTGATCTAGTCTGAAAATCTGTGTGTAACTTTAAGGAATGTCACTACCAAACTTTTTTCTGAGATTAAGAAAACTTTTTTGGATGTTATTCCATAAATTTAGTTTTTATATGTTTACAACTGTTCTGACCAGTGATTGCTAACCATGTGCTGATTAGCATCTTCAAGCTAGGCTCAAAAGTATCTAAAATTGTCACTACCAAAACAGTCACAACCGAAACATTTCTTGAAGTTTCAGTTGTGACATCGTTTTGGTAGTGACAAAAGGGAACACATAATCCTTTATTTGGAGGAATAAACTAAATTTACTTCAAGTACAGTTATACAAATCATTAGTATTGTACTATGTTCCAGTAGTGTTTTAGTATGCAAGTTAAAATTCTGTAACCTCATCACATTACAATTACTTAAAGGTGCAGTCCATGATACTAGCGAAGGGTTGTTAGGTTGTTGTCAGTAATGTTAATTTTTATGATTAACTTGACGGGGAGAATGACATAAAACACCAACATGCCTAAAAAATAGAAAAACTACAGCAGAGAGACAGAGAGAATACAAACAAAGGTTGAGAGAAGAACCAAAGAAAAATTAACACTCGCACTCACTTACTCACACTCACTCAAACACACCAAGGAAAAAGTATCCAGAAATTAATGTTTTATGTAAACACACACACACACAGTTCAGTGGTTATGGAGATTTATCTGAATAACTCATAAGCAAAATGATGTATATTTTATATATCTGAGATGTAGAAATGGACAATCAGTAAGGAAGTTATGAAGAAACACAATTACAAAAAAGATTAAACATGAAAGAGTGGAATGGAGGTTATATTTAGGCTAAAGATGGAATCCATTTTATATGACATTGTTAAGTGAGACCATTTTGTACACTAAAATAATTCTGTTGTCTATTGCAATTGACATTTTGTGAAAATAAAACAAAATGGTTCTGAAACAATCTACATTGTAAGATGTTTTTTAGGTAGAAAAATCTATGTGCATACCTCTTCTTACTTGCACCTCAAGACCCAAATTATAGAATAGATCTAGGTGTTCTTATCAGATATTTACTGTCAGAAGTGTGTCTGCTATATGTGCTGACTGCATATGTGCAACAAAGTTAGTTATTTGTATTAACATAAAATGTTGACAGTCTGATTCAGCCATGGCAAACTAAGTATTGTGGTCACTACCAAAACATTACTGTCACTACCGAAAAAGTGCAGTCACGACCGAAACATGGGATGTTTTGTCAAAAATAAAGTATATTGAATTATCAACTAAGATGTTATGATAGTGTTTGGTTCAATGCATATTCAAACTAATGAATCCTTAACTTTGAAATCAGTATGATAAACTGTATGCCTTCTACAAAGAAAGATTGGATTCAAAATACAACAAATCTCATAAATTACACTTAAAATATTATTAAAATTGTAATTGTTATTGATTTAACCTGTAAAAACAATTTTTAAAAATAGAAAAAATATATATTTACAAGGTAGATGTGAACAAAACCTTAATAGGTCATTATAAGCCTTCTTAAGAAATTATTTATTATTGTGTTTCGGTAATGACAAATTTGGGGAGAATGAAAATATTCCAGCATTTTCTGAAAATACAATATGAGAATTAACTGCACAATTACTAGAAATGTGTACCTTGGATATTATACAATTTGCATACATACTAAATTTGTGGGGGGGGGGAATACAATTTTCAAGATGTTTCATATATATACACACACTCACCTAAAGGATTATTAGGAACACCATACTAATACTGTGTTTGACCCCCTTTCGCCTTCAGAACTGCCTTAATTCTACGTGGCATTGATTCAACAAGGTGCTGAAAGCATTCTTTAGAAATGTTGGCCCATATTGATAGGATAGCATCTTGCAGTTGATGGAGATTTGTGGGATGCACATCCAGGGCACGAAGCTCCCGTTCCACCACATCCCAAAGATGCTCTATTGGGTTGAGATCTGGTGACTGTGGGGGCCATTTTAGTACAGTGAACTCATTGTCATGTTCAAGAAACCAATTTGAAATGATTCGAGCTTTGTGACATGGTGCATTATCCTGCTGGAAGTAGCCATCAGAGGATGGGTACATGGTGGTCATAAAGGGATGGACATGATGGATGATGGATCCATGATGGATCCATGTTCTCATTCTGTTTACGCCAAATTCTGACTCTACCATCTGAATGTCTCAACAGAAATCAGACTCATCAGACCAGGCAACATTTTTCCAGTCTTCAACTGTCCAATTTTGGTGAGCTCGTGCAAATTGTAGCCTCTTTTTCCTATTTGTAGTGGAGATGAGTGGTACCCGGTGGGGTCTTCTGCTGTTGTAGCCCATCCGCCTCAAGGTTGTGCGTGTTGTGGCTTCACAAATGCTTTGCTGCATACCTCGGTTGTAACGAGTGGTTATTTCAGTCAAAGTTGCTCTTCTATCAGCTTGAATCAGTCAGCCCATTCTCCTCTGACCTCTAGCATCAACAAGGCATTTTCGCCCACAGGACTGCCGCATACTGGATGTTTTTCCCTTTTCACACCATTCTTTGTAAACTCTAGAAATGGTTGTGCGTGAAAATCCCAGTAACTGAGCAGATTGTGAAATACTCAGACCGGCCCGTCTGGCACCAACAACCATGCCACGCTTAAAATTGCTTAAATCACCTTTCTTTCCCATTCTGACATTCAGTTTGGAGATCAGGAGACTGTCTTGACCAGGACCACACCCCTAAATGCATCGAAGCAACTGCCATGTGATTGGTTGATTAGATAATTGCATTAATGAGAAATTGAACAGGTGTTCCTAATAATCCTTTAGGTGAGTGTATATATCAGACACAGATTAAGTCTGGTTCTGGATTGAAATTAGTGTCAGTGCGTAATCTTTTGAAAGAATCAATAGACATTAATGCAGGTCGTAGCTCCATCTGAAGTAATATATTTTATCTTTGTACCTCACCTAGTAGTTCACCCAGTAGTATGTCACATTTAAAGTGCCTGGTAAAGTCTACCATGTTTTTATATTTTCTATTTTAAGAGCGGCACGTTTTTAATGACTGACCGCAGCTCACATTCAGACTTTCAAAAGGACTCATCAAAAATAAGGGTTGTTGGTTTGTTGACAGCTACCCAAAGAGCTCCTTACTAGGACACCACTGCCCATAAGCAAGACTTAAAGGGTTTTTTTGGAAGGGGATTGTGGGTAATAAGGATGACCAGTCCTGTGTCACATGTCTGGCTGGATGACTTCTGACCTTGGAAAAGCAATGCAGGCTGGTCAGACAGCAGCTTTGTGAGCTAATTAGTTTACAACGCATGCTTTTTGAGCCATATCAAAATTAAGAATCATTCAATGCCTCACATCATGTTTCTGGCATAGCTGCACCGTGAATCTTCAGCACCATGCAAAATAAAATCATATTTCACAGCTGTGAGCTGTGATTGCGAGCTTTATGTCTGTTTTGAAAGCAATAGAAACCAAAAAATGAATGGCAGGAAATGTCCTACTATTGCCTTCATGAACTGCAGACAAAAACAATATAGTTACAGCACTACCAGTGCTTTTTTAATGAATATGAAACATATGATGCAAACAGTGTAGTCGATTCCCGAACAAATTAGCTTTTATGCACTGCTGATTTTTTAACAAATAAAAAGATGAACAGTTTGAGTCAGGCTAATCATTATATTCCGTAAATGAAGCAAGCTTGTGTAAAAATCTTTACTCGTGATTGTTGCTGATGTTATTACTTTTTAAAGATACACATCTGCTACACACTTATATTTACAGTATACAAGTATAATTTGTGTTTACTCAGAGAACTTTGCTATACGAACTTCTCTGGTCAAATGTGTAATGTCATTATTACAGTGTTTGTTTTTAATGGCAGTGCCACAGGCACAGATTACACCTTTCGCATTTATTCATTAGTGCCACTGAGGTGTTAAAGCTCGAAAGGGTGCAATATCTTTTAATTTCTCAGGCACATCAGGCCTAAAAATAAAACAAGACAGAAGCCACTGGGTAAACTGGTGTGATTTTTGCATTTTCTAAAGAAAATGTGACTGGTGTTTGACCGTACAAACCTCACTGCCACAATTTTACATAGTTCTGGATGGTTGCAGGTGTGTTTCTAATTAGTTGCTAGGGTTCTGAGAGGTTTTCCTGAAATTCTATGGTTCTGGATGGTTGTAAGGTCATTGCTTTCTGGACAAAGTCAAAAAGTCAAAAAACACCTTTCTATGATACTGCATTTATGTGTATAGATATGACTTGCGTCCCTCCTTCCCTCTATCCATCTAAGGGATTTTCACCCACTTATTGTGTTTCAGATGATGAATAATACGCCTATCTTCAACAAGCCCTAAAATTGGAGGTATAATTAATTCACAAACAAGACAGGACCATTAATATGTCAAAGATAAATTAATTTTCAAAACACATTAGACACATGCTCAGGCACATGTGTACACGCCTGTCTATTTAAACCTATTCAACCGTTCCACCTAATAGAAATCTTGTACAATACAATCTTGTATAATACAAACCTTGCAGACATACTATGTCAAAGGGTATCTGTCAAACAGAGCTTTGATTTGTTTACACAGTAACTATATTGACTAAAGCTTTGGATCAGTCCATGTTTTACATAAACTACGACTAGCCTTAGCCAGCCATTTGATAACAACAGCAGAAAGTGTCCTCATCAGAAACCAAGGGCTAAAATCAAAAACAGAGGGATAATATCTTATCATTCCAGCCCAACAGAGGTAGAGAGCTTCCCCAGAAGACATATAGCGATAAATATACCTGCCCTATTTAATTCTGTTCTTTGGACTGTGCACATAATCTTTCCCTCTGTTGCAGGGCTGGATGTATTTCTTCTTTGTAATCTTTTGAACAAACCAAAATCAAATCTCACTGATACGGTTTCCAGGCCGCTGACGGTTTTTCATTTCCCGTCTGTTGCTCTCTTGTCTCCCGCGTGAACTGTACATATTTGCATCAGGATTGTGCAGCTAAAAAAGAAAATCCTGTTGTCATTTACTCACTATCACACTGTTCCAAACCCGTATGACTTCTGTGGAACACAAAAGTCAATAGTGTGTTTACGCTGCTCTTTTCCATATAAAGAAAGACAACAATGCTGTACAGCTCTCTTAATTTCACAATGATTTCAAACCTGGCATAAAAAAATTTGATACACCATATAAACATTTATTTTAGAGCTTGGCAGCACTCATCCCCATTTACTTTTATTTTATGGAAAAGAGCAGCATGAACATTGTGCCTAACATCTCAGTTCAGTTCCAAGAAAGCATGGATATCTATGGAAGCTTTGTTCCACCTTTGGTAAAGCATAATTATGAAATAAAAAGTAATTATGACATAAAAAGTAAAAATTATGAGATACTAAATCTGTGACGTCAAACTTTTCCACAAGTCGGCTTTTTAAGTCATAATTATGATTTACCAAAGCATGATTTCAAGATTTGTGGGAGAACTGTTCCTTTAATATATGCCAGAATATGTGTGGCTTTTTACAGAGCATAGAAACCTAAAGTAACTTGTATGGAAAACACTCTTACTGATCATGTTTCCGGGGGTAGCGAGATGGAACCTGCAGAGTGTACAATCTTACCCGGAAGTAATCGCTGCAGGCTGCCAGGACCGCCTTGTGAGCGTGGAACTTCTGTTCCCCGGCGACCAGGGTGACATCGCAGAGCAGTCCGTCCTTGCGCTGCTGATTAAGGGCAGAGAGGACAGAGTCCTGGTGGGATTTGGATTGACACAGCCTCTGTCCTGTCAGCATGTCCTGAGAGCTGAGACACAAGAACAACACTGCAAGACAAGCCCGTGCTTGGACTTTGTGAACATCTCATCATGGAAGCCTGTGCCCAGAAACAATGAAGTGTGCATGTGTTTTTCTCCCTGCTGTCCACTATAGGTCTATCAATACGTCTATTCAGTATGTGAGATGTCATTGATTCTCACTGCTCTCATGGCCCTGAATAGCTCTTTTCAGGACAACACATTCAGATTTAGCTCCCATTCTCTGTCTGAAAAAAATGTTATTTAACAGAAAACTACTTCAGAAATGCTATAGTTAAAACCTGATTAACTTAAAAATATGATTAATAAAACACCAAATGTAATTGTACTGTAAAGATTTAAAGATAAATGTATTAAATATTTATTAAAGATTTACTATTATTAATTTATTAAAAATACATTTATTTTTCAAATACTTCAATACAATATATATCATGTATTATATTATATGTACTTTATTTAAATAATTGTATAAAACAACATTTTATTAATAAAATTTTAACAAGGCAATATATGCACTTTTACAACAAAATTACATTTTCAATTAGTAAAAAGTATGAACCTCCTTTGAATTTATAAGCATATGGGTATTACCAAAATTTCCTGCATGAACCATCACATTTGTTGATATTTTATTTCATGCTTTTTTGTTAGATATTCACATTGGCATGCTAAATGCTACATTTTACATTTCATTCATGATAATTGCATTATTATAGAGTGATGCATTACCCTGGTGTTCTTTATGTGGGTGACACTGTGCTCTGTCAGTGGGGGGTACTGATGAAGTCATCATGTGACTCTCCATTATAACTGTGTTGTTTTCACTATATTTTGCAGTAACAAACAGGTTAATATTAATCTTAGTACATGATTTTAATCGTATATGTACAGACAAGAATTGGACAATATTGTCACCAAAATGCCTCCTGCAATGTCAGTGGCATCATCATTGTATATTTTTTTTTATTTTTGCAGTATATTTAACTAAAATCTTTTACAGTATTACTTTACACTGAGTAGTACAGCCTTCTGGGAGATGAAAGCTTCGGATGACCTCAGATAACCTCCAGAGCTCTTTAAATAACGCTGACCATGTCACAACACCTCCCATCAAATCCAGCAGCGTCTACATCAAAATAAAACTCACCAAAGACGTGAGGACATGGTCATCTCTTAAGGTAGAGTGAGGTGTGCAGAATGTACCTGGGAGGAGGCTCAGAAGGCATGCTCCTGGAGGAGAGAGGAGGAGGAGGAGGAAGGAGTGCTTCCTGTTGATACTACAAAACACCAGACAGGCCTGACTGAGCATGTGCAGCACTCTATAGTGAGAGAACAGAAACAGCAAAGACGGAGAGTGAATAAGGACACAGCCTGCATATCTGAGAAGCCTATGATAGCCTGAATATCTGAGAGAGTATCTCGATGGAGCTACTGAGATGAAGAGCTTTTTAAAGATTTAAATGATTTGCCTTTGCAAAACAAGAGTGAAATATCCCTCGAGAAACGTATCTGATGTATGCTACATGCTATAAGCTTTCTAGGCTGTAAGTCTGACATTAATTTAATGACAATTAAGCACATTTCCTCCCCCAATTCTTATACTGTACTACAAAAAATCACTATGGTAGCATTTGTTGCACTAGCTTTATGCTGATTTCATTTTTTAAATATACAAAATAAAATAAATAATACAAATGTATAATTAAATTAAATTAAAATCATTGTGTCATCAGATTTGTATTACTATCTTACAATAAACACTATCTTACAATAAAATAATCTAATAAGAATGGAGAATAGTGAAAATTGCACACAAACCCAAAATGTATCTATACCAATTAAATTAATTATAATTAGGGTTATATGTGCTTGGCTGCCATGAAAATAACAGTATGATGGCAAAAAAAAGGGGTCATGAACTGAGAAATCAACTTTTCATTCAGCCTTTGATATATAAAAGTTCATCGTGATATAAGAATATCCTGTTAGTTTCGGAGTTGAAAACTTCCTTGTTAGTGAAAGAAAAGCTTTTATTGACACCAGGCCCAGCAAACGCGCAATCTCAGAATGTGCCAGGCCGTGATGTCAGAGTGTGGTGAAACACCACCTTAACCGAAGAAGACGAACGCCTGATTCTGTAGCCCCGCCCACCGATTTGTGCATGGCATGTTATAGATAAATAACATAGGCCTACGTGGAGCTAAACAGGATCGAACTTCCAAGCAATAAACATGCTGCATAAGCCTCATTCGGATTCCAATATTATGAATGCATGGATGAGCTTTATTTTTAATGAAGATCCAGCTCACGTGGGGAAGACATTGTGCGTTTGTTCCTTCATTTCACCATGGATTCATTTGTAAACAAGAGACTGGATTTGCAGACAGGATGAGATTACATGAATGAATGAAGCAACACACTTATGTGAGTAAAAAATGTTTTTATATGTGATAGTATTGCATTGTTACAGATCGTTTGATATCTATTGATTATGTGTACGTGTCTAACTGAACATAACTTAGCACGCTATGTGTTTTCCAGATGGGCTACCAAAACGTATCATTGGCCTGCCGACGGGCTATCTTAAATAGTGAAATAGCAATCCTTTCTTGATGTGCGTTGTTCACTCTCTTGACTCTCTTGACTTGATATTTGAAGGAAAAACACAAATCGCGGAAGTTTTGATCATACTGATTTGTCTGACTCTGCAATGAGGCTTTTGCATTCGTGTGCGTGCGTGTGCATGCGTGCGTGTAGCAGTTATATCCACCGATCGGGCGGGCCAAGTAATAAAAAATAACATTCCAATTAATTGCGGGTGGATGAGAGATAAATCATTGTGTTTGTTTGATAAAGACATTTTGCGAGCCCTGCGGGCGAATCATTTCGGTTGCCGTTTTCCCACACGCTTTCAAAACAATTCCTCATGTGTACTCACGGTGGAGCCGAAGCTCATTAGAATATGCAAAGCTTATCCAATCATAGCAGTGGGCGTTTACTTCCAAGTCTTCAATGCAGCACGCCCATAAAAACTGAGCGTTCCATGAGAGAGGCTCAAAACCAGGGTAGAAAATAGCCTATAGTCTATAATTACTTATTCATTATGATGTTTTTGAATGTAAAAACCATGCGAACGTCATAAGTTGACCTCAGACAACAGTATTAAAAAAAAAAAAGCCCGTTCATGACCCCTTTAAAGGAATAGTTCACCCAAAAATAAAAAAAAATTCTGACATAATTTACTCACACTCATGTCGTTCCATACCAGTAAGATTTTCATTCATCTTCAGAACACAAATTAATATATTTGAATGAAATCTGAGAGATTTCCCTTCCTCCATTGACTATCTATGCAACTACCACTTTGACGCTTTAAAAAATTCATAAAGAGATTGGAAAATCCATATGAACTAAGCGATTTAGTCCAAATTTTCTGAAGAGACACGATCACTTTATAAGATGAACAGATTGAATTTAGGCATTTATTCACATACAAACACTCATCAACTCGCACATCAGTTATGATAAACGGAAGCTCAAGCGTGTTCGCTTGATGCGCGAGAACCAATGAGGTTCATTCTTGTGTCTTATGCAGCATGTTTGAGCTTCTGCAAAAGGTTTGTTCTGGCGTGACAAGCAAGTTCGGTTGAGCTTCTGTTTATGTTCGCTGATCGATGTTTCTATGTGAATAAAATCCTAAATTAAATCTGTTCATCATACAAAGCAATCGTCTCTTCCTAAAATTTAGACTAAAATAAATATTAATTTGGGTTTCAGAAGATGAACGAAAGTCTTACAGGTTTAAAACAACATGATGGTGAGTAAATGATGACAGAATTTCCATTTTTGGGTGAACTAACCCTTTAATGGATCTAATTACAAGCATTATTTTCTGTATGAAAAGCAGAATAAATATAAATAAGAAATAAAAATATGAAATATTGTGTTTTTCAAGAGATTCATCATGCACTAATATTCATCCAAAAAAAAAAAAAATAGAAGAAATATTAAAAACACCACTCACCCTACTGATGCACAATGTGTTTGGATACAAAACAGCTACAGGCAAAGTTCATTCTGATCCAAAATCAGTCTGTGCAGCTCCTGTCATAGAGCCTCATGTGATGGTCAAATGGTATCAAGGCAGAAAGTAGGTGATCTGATGCAGGACCTATTGGAGCCTAACGGCCCATCGTGTCTGAGCCATCCCAGCAGATATTGATCTGACTACAAAATGACCTTCAGCCAGCAGATTGTAGTCCACAGACGATGGAGGAGAAAGGAAAAGAGCAATAAAACTCATTTCCATGTTACAGTAGTACAGACTACAGATATTTTAATAGCTTTGGTCTGTCACTCAAATGGTCCCATCCATCATTCTAGCCTGTCACTGACCTACTTAACCAGAGTCCACCTTAATCCATCAAACTAAATGACAGTTTAAGGTACCGTCGAGTTAAAATCAACGTGTAGGTTATATTACTAAAATAATAACATGCAGGCAGATGATATTGACTATTATTAATATTATTTTGACACGTTTATTGCGTCACGAACCCAAAGAAAAGCTGTTACTAAATGCAGCATAGAGTGCTTTCACAATCACTTTTAAACCTCAACTGTCAAAGGTCTCCTAGCAACAGGGCAGAACCAAGAATATTTGGGCAACAATAAATGTAATCCTCACTGAAGACCCGCCCAACTGCAACCTCATGACATTCAGCTGTGAACTGTCTCGGTACATCCCTTCAGCATCCATCTGTAAACACTGTCTGAACGTTTCTGTATGTTAGACATGTCGTAAATATACAAACATTCACGGGCTAAAAAGCGCACGTACACAGTGTACCTTCGCGTCCAGTGTCTTCTTCTTCTCTCGGTCAAAATGATTGAATGTTATCCGACGTCGGGTCACTTATCAACTTTGACTGACCCAAACAAAATATCTGCATCAACCCCAGGAGAAAACTGTCAGAGACTGGGGGTGCAGCTCGCTATGTCTATGCCCGATGCGTCTAAGCTACTGTAAACGCTAGTCTTAATCAGTCCCCGCCTCTTGCGGTCACATGCCCGGGATCATGCGTGTCCACGAGGCGCCGAATATGAAGTGCAACAAACCATGGCTAAAAACATTTTACGATTTTGTTATTAAATCAGAATGAGGCATATGTTGAGATTTGATATGTTGTTTTATAACTTAATTATTGAATAAATAGATATGTACAATTATTTTAAAGTGTACAATTATGTTTTAATTAAATAGCCATAGCCTATGTCATTTAATGATTAAGGGGAAATTTGTATTAAATTATATTAGTAAAATATTATGAGCATGGCTTGACTAGAATATATATTTAGGCCTAGGCTATATGTTGATTATACAAATGCATGATGGCGTTTTAAGATTTTATTCATTTACATGACTTTTCCAGGTCCAGAAATCACACTTTTAAAATTAATTACAATTAAAATAACTTTAAGTCATGTTGAGGCCCCATTGGAAGTTTGCTGAAGCCCCTGGCAGAGAACTGGTTTAGATTGTGAATATGCAGATTGCCTTCACACGTCACTAAAGGCATTACATGCTTTGCCCGTATTCGTTTGCAATGCCTTTAACTGGTGTGTAGTCATAACATTTAGCTACATGATGTTTTTAGTTTCTTTGTTTCTCATAAAGTCATTCTCCCACTACAGTTGAAAAGCATACTCGTTTTTAATAAATTAGGGGGCATACAACAGTTTGTAGGCTACTATGTTTTTATTCCGCACCCGCTTGAAGGTGAGACTCAGCAGTCTCATAACGGAACTGACAGTGTCATTTCATGAACAAAGAGCTTACGGTCGCCAGCTGCAGGCATGGATAAGTTAAAACCTTTGCTTAGCTTCACTCAGAAACAGCAGACCAATTTAGGATTCGGATTAATTGCTCTTATAACTGCGGGTGGCGAGCACGTCTTCTCGGTCTTTGCTTTTAAGTGTCCTTGCAATGATTGGAATTTCATTTATGGAAACGTCTGCCTCATTGTACCAGCTGTTGCCCTGCTCATCCTAAGTTACATGTTGAGCAATAAAACATGGAAACTGTTCACAGGTCTGTGCCTTAGGAAATCGAAACTATGTCGTTTTAATTACGCATTTGGCTTTTTGTGTGTTTTTCTTCAAATCACCATGACTGCAATGGTAGCACCTCTCAGCTGGATCGCAGTTGCTCTTCTCAAAGGGGTGTATTTCGAGTGCTCAATGACTGGGGCCAACATTACACTCTTTAGACGCCACCTTTGCAGCGAAAAGTATCCTCACTGTCGGACAGAGTTGGAGAAGTTCCCGTGTGATGGAACCGCAATTCCACAAAGTGAGAGAGCGGCTGTTTTGTCCATTATACGCGCAGAGTCGCAGGTGAGCAGACGGTAGAAAACTTTGTCAAAAAAATGTAATCTGATTAAATTAAATCTGGTATCATATAGTTTAGATCTCAAATGTAAGACTGTAAAAATGTAGCCTACTTCTGTTTTACCCTTGACTTTATTGCAAATTTTGACTTATGAAAGGAATTTTTCATGAGTGGTGCCTAAATGCTGTTCATTTTTTAGGTAGGCCTAAAAAGGGTTATTTTAGAAATTTGACGCAGTGTCCTATACAGATCTTGTTATTTGCGTCCATAAGGTCTTCTACATGATGTTAAAATGATTTCTAGTGATATCTGTGCTTCAACACATCTGATGTTATTAAAGTGTTATTTCACCCAAAAATGAAAATTAGACCATGATTTACTCACCCTCAAGTCATCCTAGGTGTATATGACATTCTTCTTTCAGACGAATAAAATCGGAGTTATATTAAAAATATACTGGCTCTTCTAAGCTTTATAATGGCAGTGGCTTGATGGGTCATTTTTGAAGTCCATAAAAGTGCATCTATCCATCATATAACTGCTCCACACGGCTCCGGGGGGTTAATAAAGGCCTTCTGAAGCGAAGTGAAAATATCCATATTTAAAACTTTATAGACTAAAATAACTAGCTTCCGGCGGTCAGCGGTACGCAAGTCGACTTGCGCTAAAAGAGTAACCCCTGACATGATGTATAGGAGCATCGCAAGCTTTGACGCCTCTTGCGGATAGGGCTGGGCAACAAACTCAAGTCCCTCTTCTCTTATATCGAAATTCTCCGCCATTTCTCTTTAAAAATTCTCGTTTTAGACTTCTAATTCATGACTGGTGTTTTGTTTTGCTCTATCCTCTGCGCTTCTGCGTTCGTAAATACGCATGCGTCAAGGGTCAAGGGTTACTCTTTTAGTGCAAGTCGACTTGCATACTGCGGACCGCTGGAAGCTAGTTATTTTAGTCTATAAAGTTTTAAATATGGATATTTTTCTTACACAAATGCGCCACTTCGCTTCAAAAGGCCTTTATTAACCCCCCGGAGCCGTGAGCAGTTATATGATGGATAGATGCACTTTTATGGACTTCAAAAATGACCCAACAAGTCACTGCCATTATAAAGCTTGGAAGAGCCAGGACATTTTTAATATAACTCAGATTTTATTTTTCTGAAAGAAGGATGTCATATACACCTAGGATGACTTGAGGGTGAGTAAACCATGGTCTAATTTTCATTTTTGGGTGAACTAACCATTTAACTCTCTCACAACAATATACTTCTTTTATTATACTGAAATATACTTCTAGGTACTTGGTTGGATCCTGATAGCTTCCGTCATGATGTTCACCTTTCTGGTCACATGCACGGCCAGATGCTATTCTCCAATCAGTTACATGCAGCTGAGGTTTTGGAGGATGTACACTCAGAAGGAGAGCGAGTTTTTTGACAGCTATACAGCTCAGCATGCCGAAAAGCTTGCTAGGAGAAACATAACAAGTTTCTTTGAGTTAACCAAACCCATTCCTATGAAAAGTCCTCCCAGACAGGCCTGGCAGAAGATCTCCTCCTTCTACAAGTTCAGAAGCATGGACAAATACTACAGCATCCTGCACAAGTATGTGTGCACTTGTGAGGACCTTGAGAATCCAGCCGTGAGGGCTTCATTGAAGTCTGACCATGAATTTTCCAACCCAGCAGCACTTGCATTTGTGGACGAGGGCAAACTGGTCCTGTAGGTGTGCATGCTGTCTAATTGACAGCTTTTCATGCTTTACCATGTTATTTTGGGTTAATACATAAACAGCTACTTGCCCCACTTCATTTTCTGTGCCTTTTAGTGTCAATTCATTGTTCTTTTTTATTTTTTTTAGCTTTTCTTTTGAATACTGCCATTGTATGATTTTAACTTTGTGGATTTTTGCTATTGTTTAATTTTTGTTTTGTCTTTCAATATATTTTTTCAAACGAATAATAAAAAACTGTGTTTATGGCAAGTAAATAAAAAAGTATATTTTATAATTTTATAAATAAGTTTTCAGATTTTTCAACAAAGCTGTTTTTGTCAGTAAATTAACAACATCCTTATATATTATTTGAACAGTGCATTGACCTTTTTAAGGGACTACAAACAAATAGGTGCATTATAATGTTAGACTTTCGGTGTCATTTCAATTTCTTTCATGCACATGATGATTAGTGATCTCATATTTCATCAGGCAGCACTTTGAGGCTTTTTTTTTTTCCGTAAAGTAACCATGTACAATTTGACAATCACACTGCTAAAACACACTTAAAAAAATCTATGTTCATTAAGCTCTACTATTTGCAGTTAGCATTAAAGCAGAGTCTTTATACAAGAAGTGCAGGGCATGACAGTGGGGCAAAACAAGAGCAGAACAGAAACTCTCCTCATACGTAACCAGAACAAATCGCTTCCCATTTTTACTAATGTAAAGCACTATGTTGCAATACACCTCTTTGTTTGAACATGCACTAATCTGCTGTCTTAAAGATGTTGGGTGATTTCCAGCCTCAAGATTTCCACATTCCATCCTCCAGATTCCAGAATTCCAATAATAAAAAGCTCATTGTCAGTTCCACAGATCAGCTTTATACCTCTAATCCAAAATGCAGTGTTGGGGTTTTGTTTGTTAGACTGATGTTGCATGATGGGTAAATGAGCCCATACACATCTGTAGTCAGTTTTGACTACCAGCAGAACCTGATGAGCTGGTTTTGGTCACGATCATTTACTGAGTGGGAGGGGGAAAAGGATGGACAGGGGAGGGATTTGATGAGCTGTGCTGAATGCCAGAGACAGAAAAGGAGGAGATAAAGGAGGGTGTGGAAAAAATCAGAGAGAGAAAAGGGAGAGCCATAGCAGAATCCATCTCTTTCAATTTACCAGCTTATTTGGAGTGTTTACCAGCTATGTCTGTACCAGCTATGGATTCTTTTAAGACTGTCCTAAGGTTCCTCACAAGCCAGAAGAGCACTATTGGCTACAGCTTCATGGCTATTTTGACAATAGGTAGTGAAAGAATCTTCTCCATGGTGTCTTTTCAGTGTCCATGCAACCGAAGACAGAATTTTGCCTATGGATTAACTTTCCTGCTGGGCCCTGCTGTTGTCTTGTTGGTGGTTGGTGTCTTTGTTAGTTCACGTCTTTGGCGGTTATATACTGGGTGTTGTCTTAACCCTCTTAAACTATGCCCCAGGGGTAACTTTGTGGGATGCTTGTCAGTGTTAGTAAAAGTGCTATCCGGAGCCTGCATTGCCCCTATTATGTGGCTTACTGTAGCACTGTTAAATGGAACTTTTTATGAGTGTATTATCAGTGGCCTGGATGAAAATGTGGTGGTGAACATTTTCTGCCAAAACAAGACACCTACGTGCCGGGAAGAACTGCCCAGAGTGCCCTGCAGCAAGTCCCAGTTGCCTCCAAATGAAAACAATGAACTGCTGTTGATGCTGCGAGCCCAGTCACAGGTGAGCACAGACTATGTTACACTTTTAAAATAAAGGTTCTTTATTAGCATTTATGGTTACATGAAGAACCTTTAACATCCATGGAACCTTTCCATTCCACAAAAGACCTATATATTGCAGTGTTCAAGGTGTGGTCACAACCACTGTTGTTCTGCAAAGTTTCGCTAGCAAAATGCAGTCTTTTCTAATCCACGAATTGAGAAATTCAGGTGGAAGCAAAAGATTTATGCTGCCTTCACAATGTTATTGGAATTATTGTAAACACAATTTCCTAGTTGAAAAATTGGACATGAAAGCCCTCTCAAATCAAAATTTGAATGTGATTAGCTCGTAATCACAACTTTAGAAGTGGGAAGTACGAAATTTCCGATAGCACATGAAGGCAGCATTAGTAACAGGCAGTGTTGGGGAGTTACTATTTACATGTAACTAGATTACGTAATTTAATTACAAAATAAATTTTCCAGTTAATTCCAGGTAATCTCCTAATTAAATTACAGTTAAAATGTTAATGATTACAAAGGGGATTACATTTGAATTTTTTTGTAAAAAGCTAGGATATGTTGAATAATATTAATTTGTTGCTTCACCTGTTTCTGATGGGCAGGATGCCTCCTGCCATTCAAAGGCTGTTTAGTAAAGTGACATTATTCTGATGCTTTTGATTGGTTCTTGTTTTAAATTGCAGAGCAACACGTCTGTGAATTACATCAATCCACATTGCCGCTGAAAGCTTTAGGCTACAACCTGAGAGTTGCCACCATGGCAAAGGATAAAAATGTAGAAAAGTAATCAAAAAGTAATCAAATGTAATCAGTGACATTACTTTAATAAAGTAATTGAAATAGTTACACTACTTATTACATTTTAAATAGGGTAACTTGTAACCTATTACATTTACAAAGTAACCTTCCCAACACTGGTAACAGGTTAAAGTTTGTCACGTGGATTCGCAACAGTTTGTAAGTGACTTCTGTGTGCACCGTGCTTCATGCTTCACTACAATATTAACAAATACAATTGACCTTTTTTGCCTGCAAATTTTGGGTAATGTGACCGCACCTTAACATTTATTAATCAAGTATTCCAGAGAGCTATGTAATAATTTACACCAATAACTTATATATTTTATAACATTCAACTGATTGATCTATGTTCGCAGATACTCGGCTGGTCCATCATTATCATATCTTCAGTAGTAGCGCTGATCGGGACTTGCTTTAAGAACTGTCGCTCTCAAGTAAGCTACCTTCAGTTAACTTTCCAGAAAATATACATGGAGAAGGAAAGGGAAAAGTTTGAGGCGTTTGCAGAAGACTATGCCACCAAACTAGCAGAGAGAAACCTCAAGAGTTTCTTTGACAACAAATGTCCCGAAGCATTTCCCTTTCCAAATCATAGGGCCTGGGAGGAGATCTCTGCTGTATACACCTTTAGACAAAGCGAACAATACTACAGCACTCTGCAGAGATACGTGGAGCGCACAGATCGGGACTTCAGCCCTGAGAAGTATCCTGTTCTAGAGGGGGAAGATGGCATAGAGATGGCTTAGAAGCACAAAGCTGCATGGACTGGTAACTGAATTGCCTAGAATATAACCTTGAAGACGAAAAAACACTGTGAATCTAAGCAGAATACTTTTTTTGTTTGTTATCTACAACCTGTACTGAATATAAACTAACTGGAAGGTTTTTTGGAAGTTTTGTTTTGTCCACTGAGGAAGTGGTCCTGCCACAAGGCCCTAAAGAGTGTCTTTGGTGTTTTCAATAACAACATCCAATCTGCATATTGTTTGAATGTTGCATTTCAGGTTTTACAAAGTCAAAGAAAGAAAAAGAAAAAACACTTTTCTCATTTGTCATTTAAGCCCTCTGTGAATCAAGAGCTCTCTTATGCCTCTTGAAAATCATTTTCATCATATCATTATAAGGCAGTGTGTTTAATACACTTTAATGCATGACAACTCTTGTATATGCAGTATATATATATATATATATATATGTGTGTGTGTGTGTGTGTGTGTGTGTGCAATATGATCACAATGTACTTATGCCATCCAACAAAATATAGAACATGTAAACCACAATGCTTATTTCCTCTGTAGGTTTTAAGTTTTGACAAACAGGAAAACCACATTCAGAGTACCCGACACACATTTCTTCAGACATTTTGACCCACATATCAGCTCTGAATAGGGACCCTGTGATCAAAACAAGTTTATGTTAGCATAGCTTTTCATGCAGTATTTTTCAAGTATAAACAGGACCAGTTACTATAGAATATCAAAATGATTACACATGGTAAAGTTGTTTGGGGTGTTTATTTCCTGTAATGTTGTGAAAGGGAAGTACACTCTGGTTAATAGTCAATAGACTGCAAAAAAATATTTGGCAAAAAAATAAATAAATAATAACAATAACAAAAATATTAACTTATTCATTGTAAGGCAGTTTATTTAAAGTTTAAGTGCATGTGCAAAAAGTAAAAAAATACTGCTTAGAAGTAACAAGCCTAATAACTAATGATTTTACAAAGGAAGTTGAAACAGAGCCATAGCCCTGCACAGTCCTGTCTCTCTTCACTTTCAAATAATGGCAAAAAAGGACTTTGAAATTAATAATTAAAAAGTTGTGCTAACAAAACCTGACATATAGAATCTCAACAAAAAAATTAAAAAAAATATTCAGATAAACAGATCAACTCTGAACATAAAACAAGCTTCTAAAACGTCACAACAAAAACAGCTAAAGTAAAAGCAAATAGTACGAATAAAAAAAAATTGTCACAATTCAGATGCATAATTTATTCATGCCGCACTGCATGCTGGGACCCATGGGGGAGTTTTGATTGGTGGTACCCAGCATGCACTGCAGCATGAAGCTTTTTATTGATTGTCGCCATTGTTAAGATTCATACGCTGATTCTTGATGTCTGTGTGTGTTTAAGTAATGCCATAGATGAAAACCTTTTGAGCACTACATGATTTTAAAATCTTACATATTATTCAATTACCACAACAGTGCTGGATCCCGTACTGTAGAATCACATAGCCACCATTATGAATAATACAAAATTAACAACACATTACCTCTATAACCAGAGCATTAGACTGGAGTTCAGTGATTCAGCCACTATATGATGATTATATCATCATCAATAAAGGCTATAGTTCCTTGTTAGGTAATCAATAATTACTTAATGAGATTAGCCTCATTAATAACTATTAACTAACTGACAAATTATAAAGAACATTATTGTATGTCTAAGACTTAATCAGTCATATTTTTTACTCTGAATATAGTCATAAAATGCATCACTAATTACTCAAGTGTTATCTAGTCACTCTGCAGGAACTACTAGTGATCTGGACCATTATTTTAAAGTGAAAAAACATATTTTTCACTTTAAAATAATGGTCCAGATCACTAGTAGTTCCTGCATAGTGACTAGGTAACACTTGAGTAATAAGTGATGCATTTTATGACCACGTTGAGAGTAATAAAGACAATTGCTCACATCTCAGACACGTTAATATAGTGATTAGTAATTAATTAGTAATTATTTATAATTTGTCATAGTTACCTATTAGTTCTTACTGATGACAATCTCATTAATTAATTATTGATTACCTAATAAGGAACTATCTTAGTCCTAAATTCGATATTACTTACTGAGTTCAGCTTGTTTCCATATTAGTTAATTGTAGTAGCTGAAGTGCTAATGCAGTACTACTCATTAGTCCTGCATTACTTTCTGCATAGATACCTATTAATGACGGACCATTATTCTAAAGTGTTACCCAAATGTGCTTTATAAACACACAGTGAAAGCAGCCAGAGAAAAACTAATGTTAAAGAGTCAAGGGTCAAGCGCCCAACTGAAGCAAATATGGTAAATATACCACTGAAGCAAATATACCATAATGGTGACTTCAAATGAAACTTATTTTCATTAAAACAGAAATAAAGTCAATCTGGTTAGTAATGTGTTAAGCTGGTAATGCTGTTTGTGGAGTTGTTTAATCCTCTGCTGAGATCTTGTCTTCTTTTATCTTCAGATTTAATCTAAAGCTGTGGCTGAAGTCAGTTGTAGTTCTTGTGTGTCTCTTTCCTTCAGTGATTCTGCTCATTATCATCAGGTGTTCATCACTAATACTCAATCATCACTTAAGTAATCACTTAATTTCTTGACTGCAATATATGTCTTCTTTTAGCGAACTCAATTGAAATAAGTTCACAGTACTCATAACTATTGGTTTCTAAAATTAAAAATGATCAAGGTAATCGGTGACTTCAAATTTAACTTACTGGATTTTACTTTGTGTGTGCTATTGTGAGCTAGCAGTAACTGCAGTAAGCACTCTAAGTTCATTTAAAGTTTGTAATTTCAGCTGTTTTACTCAAAAAGTTTCAGCTATATCAAGTATTTGAATGCAGTGTAAAGTTTAATTGTATATTAAGAAATATCCTTGTTTTAGTGGACTTAAAAAAAGTTCATTTAAAATAAGTTCAGAGTACTCATAACTGTTGTTTTTTATAAACTTAAATGCTTCGGTGTCCTCAAATGAAATGAGTTAGCTGAACTTGTTGGGTTTTACAGTGCAGATTTGTAACATCTTTACTTGATTGGAACTTCTTAATTTTTTCCCCAATGGTGGTAATGGGGATTTTTTCCTTTAGCTATTTTCTTACAGCTACTTATTTTGTGAAACTCAACAATCTTTTGCTGCACATCAGAACTATATTCTTTGGTTTTACTCATTGTGCTAATTGATTAAGTGAATTTGGCCTTTGTGTTTCCTCATATTTATACTTCTGTAAAACAGGAAGTCATGGCTGGAAAATGTTATGTTCCTAGTCACCCTGGTGTGCTAAAAAACGTAAATATGAAGATATATGAGAATATACTTCAGAGATATTTTAAGAATTTCTAGGGGTGCCAATAATAGTTGCCAGCATGCATTGGAGAAAAACATTTATTTCATAATGTGAGTTTCCACCCACTTTCAATAGTTTTACTTCAACGAAAGGTTAGAATTTTGTGATTTTTTTCAATTAAAGATCAAAAGGATAAACAATGCAGAATTATTTAAATTTACATCCGCCTTTGCTCATATTTACCAAAGGTGTCAATATTAGTGGAGGGCACTGTAGGCTACATATAGCCGGCTGAACTGTTATATTGTGTTTTTATTATATATATTGTTTAGTGTTTTTTTGTTTTGTTTTTTGCAATTTTATACTGATTATTTTGTACTGATAATACTTTTTGTATTTGTTTCTTGCATTAAAAAAATTGAAAAATTGTGCTGTTATTTTCTCTGCTGAAAAATCCAGTATTGCTGGTCAATTCTGGTTTATGCTGTACGATCCCATTCCGCTGAGACAAATCTTAAATGGCCAATTAATATATAACGTAGTACAACAGTATAAGGTGTGTTGGAATATAGCTTAATTTACCTATTAAAACTTATTGCTGGTTGTAGGTGTGTGGTGCTTTAACATGATGACAGAGGTCAAGTTGATCTACCTGCAACAATAGCGAACTGTGCCAGTACTATCCATCTAGAAGCTGAAGTAAGAATCTTAGAATTTAAGCTGGTCCGAACAGGTCTAAGCTGTTTCAGCAGATTTGACAGGATAGAAAGGTACACAGACCATATCAGGAATAAGGAAAGGCTTCATATTTGTAGTTACTTGCCTGTACAATATTTTTACAATATTTTTACCTGTGACCTACACTTTCAACAGTGTCTGTTTAATTCATAAATCCCAGCTCATGCTGTAAAAGGTTTGTGAAATGAGCAGCATGTCTAGCTGGACAGATAAATTAAATAAAGTTAAACTATAATTAATTAGTAGTAATAATAATAGACAATATAATACATAAATTATTGGATGTTATCATTTAAAACTGATTACATCTACTATAATTAGGCCTACAGATATTAATTGACATTTATTATATAAATATAAACTTGCTTTGATAGTGGAGTAGAGAGGGTGGGGGCGTCTCAATCAGCTCCCTAGTTCAGTAGTCAGGGCACTGATCAGGGAGTCAGCCCTGACTACTGAACTAGGGAGATGATTGAGACGCACCCGCTGTTTTAGGAAAGAGGCTGGACCGTCAGGCTATATAATCCATGCCAGATTCGAGCCTTTTCACATACGTTAATTTTTTTACCCATTGTTAATTGTGTATACAATCTTTTTCGCAACATATTCAAGAGTGTGACAGCACGAGTTACTACAATTGTACTAATGTTTAGCGGAACAAGTAAAATCGGGGTGTTACTCACGCCACCCAGACACAAGCTCAGACATTATTGATGATCACAGATGACATCGATGCTGGACGGGCCTTAGCACACGTTTCTTCCATGCAGGCTCTAATCTATGGACATTTGTGACATAAAATGACAGACTACGGCGAGGAGCAGAGGAATGAGCTAGAAGCAATAGAGTCCATTTACCCAGACTCATTTACAGGTAAGATAGAACGCAAAGTATATGTTTTTATGTCCACAACTTCGTTACGCTTTCCGTTAGCTGCCTAGCTTTTCATGAAACAAGTTAGTTAATCATACGAGCGACCCAGTCATCTCTTTGATATCATTCTTTATAGCAGCAGATTGAGCTGTCAGAGGTTAAGAAACATTGCAAACGATAACCGATGGTCAGCGATATGTCAAGCAGAAGGTGACTGTAGTAACGTTAACTGATAAATATGATTTATGTTTACGTGCTGCATTTAATAAACTGTCGAAGTACTGGTTGGAGTTCAGGTATTTGTGCCAGTCTCTGTAGTCAGTGGTTACACAAACCTGTTTACTTATAGGATGTTGGATCGTTGTTTCTCTTTAAATGTTTCATTAGTTTGTTTTTCTTTGCAATATCTATATTCATGCAGTGCTTTCCGAGAAGCCTACAAGCTTCACCATCACAGTTACTTCTGATGCAGGAGAAGATGAAGAAAGTAAGTTCCTATTATCATATGAAAAGTCGAACTATGTCAGTGCACATAATGTGTTACAGTATCTTTAACCATCATTAAAGTTTAGCTCAAAGCACCACCAGCACTGATTTCTGTCTGTTTTAGCGGTGGAGGTGACCCTAAAGTTTACATATGTGGAGAACTATCCAGACGAGCCCCCTCTCTGGGAGATATTTTCACAGGAGAACCTGGAAGATTCAGACACTGAAGACATTCTAACGCTTTTGAAGCAACAGGTCTGCACACCTGACATCATACCCACATTAACAATTGATAAAGTGCACATATTGATGATGGCTAACACTTTTTTTTTTGCTGTCCTAGCCCTTTCTGATAATCTCTTTCTTTTGCAGGCTGAAGAAAACCTGGGAATGGTCATGATATTCACATTAGTTACAGCGGTGCAGGAAAAACTTAACGAAATAGTAGACCAGATCAAGAGCAGAAGAGAAGAGGAGAAAGAAAGAAAAGAAAGAAAAGAAAGGGAGGCCGAAGAAGCTGAGAAGGTTTGTTGTGAGCATGTGCCTTCTGAGTGTAGTGTAACATTACTCATGAAATCCAAAAGCATATTTTATAGTTACCTTCAGGACATTGACTGTTTTAAGCTGTTACATAAAATTCAACTGACAGGGAAAAGTCCATTTTATACTTTTTAGAGCCATTAAAAAACTGGCAATGGAAAAATAAAGTTTTATAAGACTGTTATTATATAATTAAAGATCTGTGATTTAAATCTTACTTTCAATAGCATTTGTTTAGCCAGAATACACAAGTACTGTGCTGTCAAAATGAAGCAAAAATGTCCCAGAGATGTAATTACAGCATCTACCAGTAGAGGCCCACAATAACCAACAAAAGTTTGACCACTTGGGTTTAAATAGACCATCCCAACTGTAAGGCAATGTTGCTTTTGTATAATTTAAAGGATGTTATTGTCTTGAATGATAGATATGATAGTACTTCCACTGAGGGTTAAAAGTTAAGGTGGAATAATTAAGATTTTTAATGTTTATGAAAGAAGTCTCTTATGCTCACAGTAAGCTGCATTCAGTTGATCAAAAATACAGTAAAAACAGTAATATTGTGAATTATTATTATTATTATTATTATTATTACAATTTAAAACAACTTTTTAATGTATAGTATTTTCATAAGGTAATTTATTCCTAGGATGGAAAAACTGAATTTTAGCAGTCATTACTCCAGTCTTCAGTGTCACATGATCCTTCAGAAATCATTTTAATATGCTGATTTGCTGCTCAAGAATCATTTCTTATTATTTTCAATGTTGAAAACAGTTGTGCTGCTTTATATTTTTGTGGGAACTGTGATGCACTACCATTTAAAAGTTTGGGGTACGTTTTAATATAAATTAATAGTTTTTATTCAACAAGAAGGCATTCAATTGATTCAAGTGACAGTAAAGACATTTATAATTTTGTGAAATATTTCTATTTCAAATAAATGTTCTATTCATCAAAGGATACTGGAAAAGATGTATCAGTTTACACAAATATTAAGCAGCAAAAATGTTTTCAACATTGATAAAAATAAATACCATTATTAATATTTATTAACTGAGCTCCAATACTAATTGATAACTGATCACTAAATCAGCATATTAGAATGACTTCTGCAAGATCATGTGACACTGAAGACTGCAGTAACGGCTGCTGAACATTCAGCTTTGCCATCACAAATTATTACATTTGAAAGTATATTCAAATAGAAAAGTGTCATTTTAAAATGTAATAACCACAATATTACTGTTTTACTGTATTTATGATCAAATAAATGCAGCCTTGGTAAGAGACTAATTTAAAAAACATTAAATATCTTAATTATTTCAAACTTTTGACCCCCAGTGTACATGGCTACCATTTATATTAAAATGGAAAATGTTGTTCTTTTGACTGATCTTTGTTTCTGTTTTGTTTGTCACAGTTTGCATTCCAAGGTACTGTGGTCACAATTGAGAACTTCTTATCATGGAAGGCAAAATTTGAACAAGAAATGACAGAACTAAAGAGTAAAAGGCAGAAAGAAGAGGAGCAGGCAGGAAAGGGAAAACTCACAGGTGAATTACTAACCTGATATTTACTGATTTACCACCTTTTGTCACGTTCTGCTCATTTACTTTTTTCTATTACAGGAAAACAGCTCTTTGAGACAGACCATAATCTTGATACATCAGATATCCAGTTCTTGGAGGACGGTAAGAAATGTCAATTGTTATTATTCTAAATACAAGTTTTATAAGATCCCATTTGCTTTTTTTTCTGATTGTTCTTCAAAATTGCTCTTCTCTGCCTTTTCCGTGTAGGTGGGAATAGTGTGGAAGTGGACGAGTCGCTCTTCCAAGACATGGATGATTTGGACTTGGATGAGGATGACCCTGATTTCAACCCACTGGACTTGAGCGATGAAGACTGAATTGTGTTAAATCTCAACCTGATATGAATGGTATAGATGCTAATATCCTCCTGTGGAGCAGGACTTCAGCTCAACTGCGCTAAACACAAACTTTTCAGTCACTACCATCTATGGTGCAGCATATTTTACGAAAACTGTCAAACAAACATATTGTCATTTGTACAATTATTGCCATTAAAAACCATTGACTTGTTCTCTTATTAATATGAATGGCTTCATTTACACAAGAGTTATGTATAGTTGAGGTTTCCTAGAAATGTGGCCTGGCAGAGTCTCTCAGTAAAATAATTTACTGTTTTCCCTCTGTTTCTTCTTATATAAGGCTATTAAGCATATTTAAAAACACTTTTTAGAAAAACTGAGTAAAATTAAATCTTTCTAATACAGGGAGTGCAGAATTATTAGGCAAATGAGTATTTTGACCACATCATCCTCGTTATGCATGTTGTCTTACTCCAAGCTGTATAGGCTGGAAAGCCTACTACCAATTAAGCATATTAGGTGATGTGCATCTCTGTAATGAGAAGGGGTGTGGTCTAATGACATCAACACCCTATATCAGGTGTGCATAATTATTAGGCAACTTCCTTTCCTTTGGCAAAATGGGTCAAAAGAAGGACTTGACAGGCTCAGAAAAGTCAAAAATAGTGAGATATATTGCAGAGGGATGCAGCAGTCTTAAAATAGCCAAGCTTCTGAAGCGTGATCATCGAACAATCAAGCGTTTCATTCAAAATAGTCAATAGGGTCGCAAGAAGCGTGTGGAAAAACCAAGGCGCAAAATAACTGCCCGTGAACTGAGAAAAGTCAAGCGTGCAGCTGCCAAGATGCCACTTGCCACCAGTTTGGCCATATTTCAGAGCTGCAACATCACTGGAGTGCCCAAAAGCACAAGGTGTGCAATACTCAGAGACATGGCCAAGGTAAGAAAGGCAGAAAGTCGACCACCACTGAACAAGACACACAAGCTGAAACGTCAAGACTGGGCCAAGAAATATCTCAAGACTGATTTTTCTAAGGTTTTATGGACTGATGAAATGAGAGTGAGTCTTGATGGGCCAGATGGATGGGCCCGTGGCTGGATTGGTAAAGGGCAGAGAGCTCCAGTCCGACTCAGACGCCAGCAAGGTGGAGGTGGAGTACTGGTTTGGGCTGGTATCATCAAAGATGAGCTTGTGGGGCCTTTTCGGGTTGAGGATGGAGTCAAGCTCAACTCCCAGTCCTACTGCCAGTTTCTGGAAGACACCTTCTTCAGGCAGTGGTACAGGAAGAAGTGTGCATCCTTCAAGAAAAACATGATTTTCATGCAGGACAATGCTCCATCACACGCGTCCAAGTACTCCACAGCGTGGCTGGCAAGAAAGGGTATAAAAGAAGAAAATCTAATGATATGGCCTCCTTGTTCACCTGATCTGAACCCCATTGAGAACCTGTGGTCCATCATCAAATGTGCGATTTACAAGGAGGGAAAACAGTACACCTCTCTGAACAGTGTCTGGGAGGCTGTGGTTGCTGCTGCACGCAATGTTGATGGTGAACAGATCAAAACACTGACAGAATCCATGGATGGCAGGCTTTTGAGTGTCCTTGCAAAGAAAGGTGGCTATATTGGTCACTGATTTGTTTTTGTTTGGTTTTTGAATGTCAGAAATGTATATTTGTGAATGTTGAGATGTTATATTGGTTTCACTGGTAAAAATAAATAATTGAAATGGGTATAAATTTGTTTTTTGTTAAGTTGCCTAATAATTATGCACAGTAATAGTCACCTGCACACACAGATATCCCCCTAAAATAGCTAAAACTAAAAACTACTTAAAATATTGATACAAAAATATTCAGCTTTGATATTAATGAGTTTTTTGTGTTCATTGAGAACATGGTTGTTGTTCAATAATAAAATTAATCCTCAAAAATACAACTTGCCTAATAATTCTGCACTCCCTGTACTTCTAATACAGTTTCTTTACCTCTCAATATTTTAATATTTGAAATTAACATTATTTTGCATTTGGGTTAAACAGCTGTTTTTACATAATATTTCATAATACGTATATCACCTAGGCATGCAGACTGCTTCTACAAACATTTGTGAAAGAATGGGTCACTCTCAGGAGCTCAGTGAATTCAAGTGTGGTACCGTGATAGGTTGCCACTTGTGCAGTATGTCCATTTGTGAAATGTCCTCACTACTAAATATTCCACAGTCAACTGTTAGTGGTATTATAACAAAGTGGAAGCAATTTGGAGCAATAGGCCACGTAAAATCACAGCGTGGGGTCAGCGCATGCTGAGGCGCACAGTGTGCAGAAGTCGCCAACTTTCTGCAGAGTCAATAGCTACAGACCTCCAAACTTCGTGTGGCCTTCAGATTAGCTCAAGAACAGTGCATAGAGAGCTTCATGGAATGGGTTTCCATGGACGAGCAGCTGCATGCAAGCCTTAAATCACCAAGTGCAATGCAAAGCCCACTACCACTGGACTCAGACAGTGGAGACGTGTTACACTTCTCTGTCTGGCAATCTGATAGAGGAGTCTCAGTTTGGCAGGTGCCAGGAGAACGGTACTTGCTACGGTGCTAGAAGCAGGAAAAATGGGCAAGCATAAGGATTTGAGCGAGTTTGATAAGGGCCAAATTGTAATGGCTAGACGACTGGGTCAGAGCATCTCCAAAACTGCAGCTCTTGTGGGCTGTTCCCGGTCTGCAGAGGTCAGTATCTATTAAAAGTGGTCCAAGGAAGGATCAGTGGTGACCCGGTGACAGGGTCAAGGCTCATTGATGCACGTGGGGAGCGAAGGCTGGCTCATGTGGTCCGATCAATCAGACGAGCTACTGTAGCTCAAATTGCTCAAGAAGTTAAGAATCCTTGGGTCCTGCCATCCATGTGGATGTTACTTTGACACGTACCCCCTACCTAAGCATTGTTGCAGACCATGTACACCCTTTCATGGAAACAGTATTACCTGGTGGCTGTGGCCTCTTTCAGCAGGATAATGCGCCCTGCCACAAAGCAAAAATGGTTCAGGTTTGAGGAGCACAATGAGTTTGAGGTGTTGACTTGGCCTCCAAATTCCCCAGATCTCAATCCAATTGAGCATCTGTGGGATGTGCTGAACAAACAAGCCCAATCCATGGAGGCCGCACCTCGCAACTTACAGGACCTGCTGCTAATCATTGTGCCAGATACCACAGCACACCTTCAGGGGTCTAGTGGAGTCCATGCTTCAATAGGTCAGGGCTGTTCTGGCAGCAAAAGGGGGACCAACACAATATTAGGGCATAATGTTATGCCTGATTGGTGTGTGTGTATATACACTCACCTAAAGGATTATTAGGAACACCATACTAATACTGTGTTTTACCCCCTTTCGCCTTCAGAACTGCCTTAATTGTACGTGGCATTGATTCAACAAGGTGCTGAAAGCATTCTTTAGAAATGTTGGCCCATATTGATAGGATAGCATCTTGCAGTTGATGGAGATTTGTGGGATGCACATCCAGGGCACGAAGCTCCCGTTCCACCACATCCTAAAGATGCTCTATTGGGTTGAGATCTGGTGACTGTGGGGGCCATTTTAGTACAGTGAACTCATTGTCATGTTCAAGAAACCCATTTGAAATGATTCGAGCTTTGTGACATGGTGCATTATCCTGCTGGAAGTAGCCATCAGAGGATGGGTACATGGTGGTCATAAAGGGATGGACATGGTCAGAAACAATGCTCAGGTAGGCCGTGGCATTTAAACGATGCCCAATTGGCACTAAGGGGCCTAAAGTGTCCCAAGAAAACATCTCCCACACCATTACGCCACCACCACCAGCCTGCACAGTGGTAACAAGGCATGATGGATCCATGTTCTCATTCTGTTTACGCCAAATTCTGACTCTACCATCTGAATGTCTCAACAGAAATCGAGACTCATCAGACCAGGCAACATTTTCCCAGTCTTCAAATTGTAGCCTCTTTTTCCTTTTTGTAGTGGAGATGAGTGGTACCGGTGGGGTCTTCTGCTGTTGTAGCCCATCCGCCTCAAGGTTGTGCGTGTTGTGGCTTCACAAATGCTTTGCTGCATACCTCGAGTAACGAGTGGTTATTTCAGTCAAAGTTGCTCTTCTATCAGCTTGAATCAGTCGGCCCATTCTCCTCTGACCTCTAGCATCAACAAGGCATTTTCGCCCACAGGACTGCCGCATACTGGATGTTTTTCCCTTTTCACACCATTCTTTGTAAACTCTAGAAATGGTTGTGCGTGAAAATCCCAGTAACTGAGCAGATTGTGAAATACTCAGACCGGCCCGTCTGGCACCAACAACCATGCCACGCTCAAAATAGCTTTTTTGCAATTTAAACTTTTCCCATTCTGACATTCAGTTTGGAGTTCAGGAGATTGTCTTGACCAGGACCACACCCCTAAATGCATTGAAGCAACTGCCATGTGTTTGGTTGATTAGATAATTGCATTAATGAGAAATTGAACAGGTGTTCCTAATAATCCTTTAGGTGAGAGTATATGTATATGGATATATATAGCTCTGGAAAAAATTATGAGACTCTTAATTTAAGACTCAAACAGTAAAACTCCACAATAGTGTTTTCACAACTTTCAAAAAGAGGAAATACATGTATGTAACAGATTGATAACGCCACTCAGAAGAGAGAAAGATGTCAATTTTACCGTCACTCCCACAGCCGTAGTATTAGAAACACTCTCACAGAAGTGTTAACAAGTGTTAACTTCGTGTAATTTGATGCAAAGGTAATATAACAAAGTATAGTGCTATAAATGTACATACATTTAAAAAAAAAAAAAAAAAAAGAAAATATAAAAAACTTTTACAATGTCGATGACCGTTAAAATGCGTCATCACACTCTGAAAAGGGTCGATTGCGTATATGTGACATCATATATGTGTGATTATGTAAACTAACAGGTTTGCGGAAAAGAATCGGACTTCCAATGAATGTCTTTCTTTTTCTATTGGTACAATTTGTCTAATCTCTCATTCAGTGCAACAGTGAAGTAGTTCTTCCAGTCACTAATGGTTCCTGTTCAGAGTTAAGCAGTGAGATTATATTCTCTATAATTAAATCCAACATGTCTAAGTACTTTCAAATTAAAGGCAGGGTAGGTGACTTGTTCTAGAAACATAAATTTATATAATCTGTGGAAGGCGTAGGACCATAAAACGTATGCATTTCCACACCTCCGCGCACCCTGCTCACACAGACATCACACGTCATCAGCGCATTTCATGCTATACAAAGTTGGACAGGTGTCAGTCACAAGCACTGCAGCCGAAAAAGCAACCACCTTTTACAGTTACTCCTGTATCAAAACAACAAACTTATGCTGTGTTCACGGTTTATGTTCATTATTATTCTATTATGTGCTTTTGGGACATGAGGTCATTTAACGCCTTCTCGTGACGCTTTTGTATGCTCTTTGCTGTACGTGTTCATATGTTTTGGAGGAGGCGTGGCTTTGTCTCTGAAGCAGTGTTGCCAGAATGTGAAATGTCCAAGTATCGTACCAGAAGCTCAAAACTATTGTATTTGGAAAAAAAGGATTGTACATGAGTCAAACATACAGAATACAGCTATTTATCTAGACCAACAACTTTTTGTGCAAATTACCACAATAGATAAATAACTATTTACCTTCCTATTTAACTATTAAACCTTCCTCTTCGCCTCTCCCCTATCTTCACCTTCCTTTTCAGCACTCATTTTCTATACTTTATTGCTAAACTATCGACCTCAGCTTAAAAACAACTGAACTAAGCATCGTGGCAGGAGCGTTAACTTGTGCTCGTGAGAGTCATTCCCCACGATGATTGGCCGAGAAGACATTGCGGGAGATGAAATGTAAGACATGCGTAACACCAAGTTCACGTTCTCCTCACAATCATGACGGTAGACGTAGGATCCACAGCTAGATCAATGAGTATAGAAGCTCTGTGATTACAACGTATCATTTGGAGTGTCACAAAATTATATATAAACAAAATTACACAAAATTATATATAAATAATACGATAATTATCGTACAAATACGATAATTATTGTACGTCTGGCAACACTGCTCTGAAGAAAGGGTGGGATTTTATTTCAAAGCTAGTTCACTATTGCTATAGCCTCTCCAAAAATTACCTACCCTACCTTTAATGGAAGAGATTAAGTGAGTCTTAGAAAAGAACATGATTAGAACAGATTTAGTTCTTATCTGTATGAAAAGTTATTTACTTAAATATAACTTTTTAGTTCACTGTAGGAATGATAAGACGGGTGGAAACATTCAAGAGATACTGTGGATTGTAGGAGTCTTAAGTAAAGCTTTGGCTTGAAGAGATATAGTCGACCCAAAAACTAGCATAACGTATAAAGTTCACTAACAGTAAAACTTCTCATGATTATAAAATTAAGATTCTGTCATCATTTTCTCACCCTCATGTTTTTCCACACCTATGTAACTTTCTTAATCAGGATCAAAATCAGCAGAACAAGTCTCAGCCCCCATTTACTATCATATATGGGAAAACATTCTGATAACAGAATCTTCATTGTGACAATTTTTGTGTACTAACAGTGAATTACAGTAAGGTGAATTCTGAGGATGTACCGTGGATTGAGGTTTCAAACTCTGAGAAACAGTTTGTTTCTGCCCCCGCCCCTAGGATCTGTGTGTCATCTACCATATCACAAAATAACTAATTAATTTTAGGTTCCTCAATATACCTTTCAGTGATCATTTCTCATGTTTTCAAGAAACATGTTTTTCTTAGTGTGAAGAACATTACAATAATCTAAAGAACCTTTTTCCTCTATAGAGAACCTTTTGTCCAACTGAAAAGTTCCATGGATGTTTAAGGTTCTAAATGGAACCATCAATGCCAATAAAATAAAATAAAAAACATTATTTGTAAGAGTGTGCAGTGTTGCATTTGCTACCCCTTAAAAATAAAATAAAAAGTTTGAATTTCAATCAAAACCACTGTTTTAGGTTTAAGGTATAAACATTAAGCCATGGTTAATAGTTTTCTGTATAACAGTTATAAGTGAGAAAAAGCTTAATGTAAAAATATTATAAGAATAAGAATTTTGGTTGTCCCTGCACAAAAATCCACATTAGGTGTGTTAGAATGTCCTAAACCTGGGTTTGCTGCCTACCTGGTCAGGGTTTGCTGTGTGGTTCACTTACCTGCCATCTCTCTCTGTCTTTCTCTCCTCTGGAGTGACCGTGAGATTTCTGTCTGTCCTGTGACTTGCCGGTCGTCTGCCCTGATTAAATTAGGAAGCGTATTTTGGCACATTACACATTTTAGTCAGGAAACTAAAGAAGGAAGGAGGTGAGGTTCTGTAAATTATTTGAATTTTGCCTGCGGAGTGGGGAAAAGCAGAGTTGGATGCTGATAGTTCAGATTGACTCAGAGTGCATAAGGCTAAAGTCTGACAAACATCCCTTGACCACAGATAGGGTCAACAATGTCACCACGTGCCAACAATACCACGTGAATACAACTGTAGTGGAAAGACAAAATTAAGTAATCATTCAATGAATCAAAATCTGAAGAACTGAAGATTCACACATATGATGACTAACATAATGAAGAATAACTGACTTATTGTGCAGCTAGTAAGATAAAACTATATTTATTAATGTTTATTGACATTTATATACAAAAATAGTGTTTCAAGAGAGTAGTAGACAAAAGTAGCAGGGACTAGTTAAAACTGCAGTCAGCAGATGTGCACAATTGCATCAAGGAATTTTCTCAGCACATAGTGTCCTTGAATTAAGAATGCAGCTCTGAAAAACAAACACACCAGTCAGTAGTTGAAAAGTTTAACAGACTGCCTATATAAAAATATCTAGATGAAATACATTACTGAAATTAAGAGTAAATGAATAAAATAAATAATAGTTCACGTCAGCAGTTATGATTCCCAAATAAGCAATGAATTCTGTAGGTTTTAATTACCTGTTTCTCTTCGGGTGTTAGCACCCCTTCTGCAGCGACCACTTGGTACTGTCTGTGTTTTAGGCCACTGGGCAATTTGCGCATACGGCGTACCATAGTAGCTACTGTATCCTGCAACAGCAGTCTCCTCATTTCCCCAGGTGCAAACCCCGGATCAAAGAGGAGCAGGGACAGGTTGCCATTTACTTTCTGTTCCACTCCTACAATCGAGCGACTGTGGCCTGATCATAAAGACGGAACAACACGTACATTATCTTACAAAGGCAATTCTTTTTCTGTGAGGTCAATGCTATAAATTCACTTTATTCTGATTAAAGTGCTGTAGTTTACAAGAGAAACCAGAATCTTGGAATACCTTGGTGCTGGAGGTATATAGGTGGTAATGTTGTCTGCACTACTTTGGGCGGCAGTCTTGCACTCCTACTGGCAGAATGTGAGAAATATTGCTTTACCCACTCAAACATTCTGAGGTGTGTGTCTCCTGGGCCAGTGGGTTTGTGAAAATCCACAATTCGGGCTCTAAAATTAAGGACATTTAAGATATGAAATTAATATTATTTAAGCTATGTAAATGTACTGTACAAAAGTTTAAGGTCAGTAAAAAATAAGTCTCATGTGCTCACTAATACCAAATTTATTTGGTCAAAAACTCAATAATATTGAAATATTTCTACAATTTAAAATTACTTTTATTTAAAAAAATTATTTTAATATATTTTAAAATGTAATTTATTCCTGTGATGTCAAATCGGATTTTTCAGCATCATTACTCTTCAGTGTCACATGTTCCTTCAGAAATCATTCTAATATGCTGATTTGGTGCTCAAGAAATATTTCTTATTACAATCAATGTTGAAAATGTTTTTTTTTGTTTGTTGAGAAATAAATTTTTTCAGGATTCTTTGATGAATACAAAGTTCAAAAGAACAATTTATTTGAAATATAATCTTTTGTTGCAATATATAAGTCTTTACTGTCATTTTTTGTTTAATGCACCCTTGTTGAATAAAAGTATTAATTTCTTTAAAAACAAAAATCTTAGTGACTCCAAAGTTTTGAATAGTACTGTATGTGTGAATGTAAACTTGAGGTTTCAATATGTACTTCACACTAAAGAAGGTGAGAACTGCATAGATTTCTGTAGCTCCTATCCAAGCCCGTGTCCCCTGCAGCCGATGTTTGAAGTGTGAAGCACCCTGAGGATCTGCGCCTTGAGCCCACGCCTCCTCAATCATGGCCTGCACTCTCGGGATGCTGGGAACTGAAACTGAAGGAAAATGTTATGATAAGTACTATTCAACAAGGAGCTAAGAGAATAACATTATGTTGCTGATGTTGTACCAGGTAAAAGGCTATGCTGCTCCATCCTGTGCAAAGATGAAAGAAGCATCTGGAAGTTTCTGTAGCCACATCCCCAACCTTTGTCCCCCTCCGAAGAGGAGTAGTGATCAGTCTCAGCACAGAGCCACACATGTGCACAATCAGAGGCGTCCCTCTGGTAGTACCTATACAGAGCTTCCATAAGTCCTGAAACAGAAAGATTAATCAGTCTAAACCTTCAGTTTTATGCATTTTCATTTTCTACACGTTTCTGTATAATTTAAATGTAACAACTAATAAATAACTACAACCACAAATTGTTATTAATGAAAAAACATTTTAAAACAAATCACTTAAATTAAAATGAATCATGTATTATCATGTATAATTAGTTAATGAATTAAAAATATATACATACACTACCGTTCAAATGTTTGGGTCAGTAAGATTTCTTAAAATAAATTTTAAAAAAAATTCCAACAAGGAGACATTTTAATGATCAAAAGTGACAGTAAAAAAACATTCATAATTTTGCAAAAAATAATTTATTTCATGTAATCTATTTTAAAAAAAATCATGGTTTCCATAAAAATATTAAGCAGATAAAATATTAAACTGTTTTCAACATTGATAATAAAAATATTTTTTTCTTGAACACTAAATCAGCAAATTATAAATGACTGGAGTAATAAACATTGCATTTTAGAAAATAAAAAGCAGTTATTTACTTATTTTACATATATATTTTTTTTATATAAAATTTTAAATATTTCACAATGTTACTGTTTTTACTGTCATTTTGATCAAATAAATGCAGAGCAAAAGAGATTTCAAACTTTTGAACATTACTGTAAATTTAAGTTATTTATAAAGATATAGAACTGGACAGATTTCAGTCTAGCTATGATGCAGTCCCAATCAGACCTGATGTTTTGCTTCTGCCATCATCCAAACCGGAGGCCAGAGATTCAAGCATCTCCACTCTTTTCCTGTGGAACTCTGCAGGAACCATCTGACCTCGAGACACAGCCCTCTCCATATTCCTCTCCATTTGCTTGCGATAACCACCACTGTTATCAAGCCCAAACTGCTTCTAAAAATAAAAATATAAATAAATAAAAATAAGTATTTTTTGTGGTGAGACGACTTTTTTTCCTTCATTTTTTTGGTGCACATTTCCTTGAATTCTCATAGTGAAATTGTCTGTAGCTTACCTGGAGCTTCTTAAAGTTCTCGGCTTCCCGTCTGCTCTCTACCTCCCTCCACATTTGCTCCTCTTCCTCCTGAAGCTTCCTAGCCAGAGTCAGGTCTCCAGGTGAATGTCCTTTAAAACACCCAAACCAAATGAACTTCAAGTCAGATGTTTTAACAAACCAAAGTTTTGCTGTGTTAATAGCTACAAAAGATTCCATGTTGATTCATTGTACTTGTGAAGACAACCTATGAAACTTAGGTTGCAACTCCAATAAACAATTCCAGGAAAAATGTAATATGCATTTGCGTACTTAATAATATTCACATACCTGTTGCAGATGCTGAGCCATATTCCAGGTGTATCTCAACATGCTCCTGCAGGGAGGTGCTGCTGGAACAGCTCAAAGAACACATTGGACACTCATAACGTAACACACCTGGAGATTCCAATTATACAGTAACAGTTTAGTTTGGTCATTCACTTTGTGAATGAGCAGAGCTGCCAAATTCTTGCTAACTCACCTGATCTACCATTGCTTGTAGAAGATGCTTCTGTTGAAGTGCCAACATCAGGACCGGCCCCTTAAGATGGCAAACCATATCAGAAATCAATCATAGAAAGTTAGTGATAAAAAGAGGTTAAAATAACCAATTCTTTACATTGTAAACATGCAAATATTCTTGATGTTTTGAGATAAGACACCTTCAGTCATGTCTTGGTCCTGTAAATGAAGCTCAACATGCTCTTGCAGCATAAAGCAGTCATTGAAGACCAAACTGCACATTGGACATGGAAAGCACCCTTCTGCAATACACAAAGGAAAAAGTATTAGCCTAATGGCTTAATGTAAAATCAGTTTTATGTTGTAAAGTCAAGAGCACCTTTAATAGGTGAGGAAAAGCGCTTCTGCTTTGATTTTCGATGCCCATCTTCTCTCTCTCTTCTGGAGTTGGTGCTGGGTGTTTGTGTAGTTCTGACCAGTTTTTTTTTCACACCATTCGCCGTGGCTGCGGCAGGTGGTGAACTCTTTAAGCTAGTCGAGGTTTCCTGAGAAAGAGTGGTCCCTGTAATCGGCATGGCCATCCCGTTTACCTGAAAGGGTGAAGGGTGGCCAGATGCCGGGGGTGAGACTTGAGATACCTTGTGCGCACTTTTCACATTGGAAGTCCTTGTAGTATTAGGACTTTGAGCAATCGAGCCATTTGAGTTTTTCTGTCCACTGTCAATCACTGTCACATTCATGTCCTTGCAGTCTTTTTCTATGTGTGCGGCGTTGATGTGGAAGCTCAGCTCATCGTACGAGACCCCAGACAAAGAGCAGAACGGGCAGGCCATCACATTCTCCATGTGACTCAGGAGGAGATGGGTTCTCATCTCAGCTTCAGATGGGAGCTCTTCACAGCAGATTTCACATACAGGCATCGTCACAAGGCTGGATGAAACGAATGGAAGAATAGTTTCAGCCAAAATTTCATAGCTACCACAGGTTTTGTTAGTACAATAAAACTGGGGCAATTTTACAACCACTGCCATCAAGAAAAAATATATCAAAATGATAGAGTGATCCTGAAGGCTTCTTACACTGACATTGAAGGATATCTAATATTCATTTTATTCTGATTTTACAATAGTACAGACCTGTCACAATGATTGTAATGTTTCTTGCTTTGAAATGAATGCCTGTGGGATAATTATACTGCCTTAATATTACAATAGAAAGTGTAGAAGTTACAGAAATATGTATTATATAAAAGTATAATCATATTTAATAACATTTTAACCATAAATGAGTGGAATAAGATTAAAGTGGTTGAAAAAAAGATAAATATGTTAAACGTCTGTAATTAGTTTAATATAATAAAGACTATTAATACTAACATTTATTTGTAATTGTATATAGTATGTATAATTCATGTCATTCTACTCCTGTGCAAAGTTTGTTTATAAAAGACATACGGGAAATTATAATCGCATTTATTTGTGTGACAATTATTCGACAGCCAAAAGCTCATAATTGTGACAGATATGTTTAGCTTGGTAATTTTTTTGTAAGGGGCGTATTTAAAATATCATTATCAGTTAATAGCAAAACTCTGAGAGGTGGCTATTTTACCTTACTTAACCTGAAATCTGGATTTGATCGAGACGCTCCTGATGCGACATTATGCATCGATTATGTTAGCTAACAATAAAACTGGACAATCAGGCTGCTACACAATAAGATATATAACATGTAAGTCTTCTTCTACTGACTGCACAACAAAAATCCACCCCGAAACTATTTTAAAATCGCTATTTGTATGCAACGTACCTTTTTAGAGGTAGATATGTTGACCCGTTTCACTTTCCATTTATTATTATCGAATGAGGCCGCTTATGAAAACCGGAAACAGCAGCGGAGGTGACGATCTCGCCATCAGTCGACGCCATATTGCCCTCAGCTGGAGGAACTCGGGAGGATCTTGAGAGAAATTTAAAAACACACGGCCAGCATTTCCCTCTCAAATCTACGACTAATGGGTGAGAATTATACACAATCTAAGATGTAAATGTATTTTCTTTTTAGGGAGCGAATGAGGCTACAGGGCGCATAGACAGAGTAATTAACAATTTTGACGATTATGCCAAGCTAGCACAACACGGTTAACGTTAGCATGTTAGCACAGACAGAGCACAGTTTAGGACGAAAGTGGAAAAACCTGCTGGAATTAAGTGATTATAAACCTCTAACGTATTAAAAGTATGTTTGTGGCTTTATATGACTGATTTGGTGTGTGACCTGTATGGTCTTGGTTCCAACTGTCCAGCTATTGCACTTTAAATATGTGCTAATGCGCAACAGAAATAGACAGGAACATAGCACTGTGTGGTATCAATGTTGGTACTGAGCGTTATACGTTTAATGAGAACCATAATTGTTTATGTAGTGTGTGTGTGTGTGTGTAGTATTAGTCCAGTCCTCCCCTATTCATACATAACAAGCTGATCCAATTAAAACAGCATAGTTTACAAGTGCTGCATTTGTGTAAACCGAGTATTTAGAAGGTAGAGAAGGTAGACGTATGGCTTGAACCTTAAAGAGAAATTTTCTCCTAAAATTGAAACTGCTGTTTTCATGTGTTCATGTTATTCCAATCCCAGCCTGTATGATTTTCTTTCTTCTGTGGAACACAAAAGATGTGGGGACTGACAGCCCCCACAAGACACTCGTTCATCCTAGGAACACAAATGCAGATCTTGTTGATGAAATCTGAGAGCTTTCTGTTCCTCCATTGACAGCTAAGCAATTACAACGTTGACGCTTTAAAAACATTCATAAAGAGATCATAAAACTAATTCATATAAATTGAGCGGTTTGCTCCAAATGTTCCAAAGAGACACGGTCGCATTATATGATGAACAGATTGAATTTTGGCTTTTATTCGCATACAAACATTCATCAACTCGCACATCAGTTGTGATAAACGGACTCTTGAGCATGTTCGCTTGATGTGCAAGAACCAATGATGTTCCTTCTCGTGTCTTGCGCAGCACGTTTGAGCTTCTGCAAGTTGCTTGTTCTTGCATGTCAAGCAGTTTCGTTTAAGTTTCTGTTTATGCTCACTGATGAATGTTTATATGTGAATAAAAGCCTAAATTCAAGCTGTTCATCATATAAGGCAATCAGAGAATTTAGACCAAACCACTCAATTCATATGGATTAGTTTTACGATCTCTTTATGAACTTTTTGAAGCGTCAAATTGGTAGTTGCGTAGCTGTCAATGGAGGGACCGAAAGCTGTCTGTCACTAAGTCGAGTGTCTTACTGGTTTGGAACAACATTTTCATTTTTGGGTGAACTATCCATTTAAATTACCGAAATTAATTGCAGTAATGCATTACACCAACACTGTTCTGAAATGTGTTCTCAAAGAAGCTGAACAAGAAGAATATTAAACAGATATTGAAGGAAGTTCAGCATGCAAAGTATCAATTAGCACTCAGCGGTGTTACACAGGAAATGCTAGTATTGACAACCATAATTGCTTTCAGTTAAACCATTCCTCTTGCCTTCACATTCTATTTGGGTCAAATTATGAGGAGAATTGCATACTGGCTCAACCAGTTGTGTATCTTGTATGCATTGCTATAGGCTCACAGTTGATGGCAGAATAGACAACAGAAATTGAGTATCTGACCACATTCCTTTCTCTAATATGAAGACGCAATGGCAAGCCCGGGCAAAGAAAACTATCGAATGAAGAGCTACAAGAATAAAGCCCTGAACACCCAGGAAATGCGGAGACGGAGAGAGGAGGAGGGGATACAGCTCCGTAAACAGAAGAGGGAGGAGCAGGTTTGTCATCATTGTTTCTTCTTTATCATACAAGCACATTAAATTACAGTTTTGTTTATGAAGGATTGATTGTACATTATGGAATAAAAGTGTATATATTGAAGAGTTATACAACCAGATTTATTTGACATCAGTTCTGTGTTAATAGGAAAGTAAATTGTTCTACCTTCTCTGTAGCTGTTCAAGAGGAGGAATGTGTGTATACCACCTGGTGATGAGTCCATGCTTGAATGCCCCATTCAAGACCCTGATATCAGCTCCACTGTACCTGTATCAGGTGTAAGTAATCCAGTCAGTTGTCAAACACTATCTAAACACTCTTTCCCTTACAAAGATGATTAGACAGTAAAATTCACAGAGAACAGACACGAGTGTCAGTACTTTTGCCATGCTTGTTTATTAAATTTATTATATTATCATAATTTTAAGCATATCAAATTGACTATACAGCACTTCAAATCAAGCACAGCTGTATAAGCTGTGTAATAAGGAAGCATGTTATAGAATTATTTAATATAAATTATATCATTATATTAATATAAATTAATCATATCAAGTAATATATATTTTATACTCTGAAGGCTGCATTTTTTTGTGCAAAAATACAGTATAACAGGAATATTGTGAAATTATTAAAATTTAAAATGACACTGTTTTCCATTTTTATACATTTTAAAATGATCCTATATTTTTTTGTATATTTTCTTATTTATTCCTGTGATGGCAAAACTGATTTTTCGGCAGCCATTACTCTAGCCTGTCTTTACTGTCTCTTTTGAGCAATTTAAAGGGGTGGTTGATCAGCTTTTTTCGAAGGCTTGATTGTGTTTATGGGGTGCACCGTAACATGGGTTCATGCTTCGTTTAAAAAAAAAAAAAAAAAAAAAAAAAAGCATTATTTTTCAAATATTTTACGTTTATTCTACACCGCTGTGGCCCTTCTTGTAAAAACGGCCAGATAGCTTCCTGGTTCTATGAAGCCCCTCCCTTAGAAATACGCAATGGGCTCAGATTGGTTAGCTGGCCCAGTAAGTTGTGATTCGCTAACCGCCTAGGGCACTTTGTCCGGAAACGTCACGCCCTATATATATATATATAATATAATATAATATAATATTTTTTTTATTTTTTATTTATAAATCTTACTGACTTTACTGACAGACGTTAAAATGTGAATGTACAAGACCAATATTGGCAAATCTTGTACATTTAAACCTTTTTAACTTAGAAAGCACATCTAGTATGAACATTGTCAATCTGTGCAGGAAGGAGTTATTACCCAAGACATGATTCAAATGATCTTCTCTGAGGATCCAGACCAGCAGCTCATAGCCACTCAGAAGTTCAGAAAGTTACTCTCTAAAGGTTGGTGTCTTCATTATTCAGTCTCATAGATTCAAGGATGACAGTTATTTAAAGATTAAGATGTTATTAATTTCCCTCAGAACCCAATCCTCCCATTGATGAGGTCATCCTCACACCTGGTGTCGTCAACCGATTTGTCGAATTCTTAAAAAGGAGTGATAACTGCACTCTGCAGGTAAGAACATATCATAGTACAAGCGCTTTGAAAGCTGAATTGCCATTACAGCCAAGCTTTAAGATGGTATTGTTACTTGTTTTGACCAGTTTGAAGCAGCCTGGGCTCTGACCAACATTGCCTCAGGGACCTTCCTACACACCAAGGTGGTCATTGAGACAGGGGCCGTGCCCATCTTCATAGAGCTGCTCAACTCGGAGTATGAGGATGTACAAGAGCAGGTGATATTTGCAGATTGTAACCTGGTTTATACCTTACAGACAATAGCTGGTTTATCAGAACTCCACAGCACCATGAAAGTGATCTGTTGTGTATATATGTTTTTGCAGGCAGTGTGGGCGTTAGGAAATATTGCCGGGGATAATGCAGAATGCAGAGACTATGTCCTCAACTGTGGTATCTTGCCCTCTCTTCAGCAGTGAGTGCCTTCTACTTATCCCAAAACTGCAATTGTATGCGTTTATATTTGTTGCTTTTAAGGAAGAGTATAACACCTGCTGGAAGCTATCCGTTATCTCAATAGCACAGGTCCCTACATTTTTCAGATTCAGATCCCTACATATATCAGGAAAATTCCATTTGATGGCATGAACGCACACCGTTCCAAACCCTTAACTAGCAAATATTCTGAGCCTATATTCTGATGCCTTGGGTGTGGCATCGGAAAATGGTTTCAGTTTCGGGGCTGAGAAAGAATATTATATGTAATATTGTTCTACATTACGGAGAAACAAGTCTTGACATTAACACCCGCCAGCCTGCCCTATGCGGGTGGATTTCAGCAGTGTCGTGTAATGCAGTCACTCCTACTAGCCACTTTGGCAGATTGAATTTTATATATAATATGTGCATTTTGTTTTTATTGTAGTCTTTTAAAAAGGCATCTAAAATAATAAAATAAGTGCAATGCTGTGTTGTAAAAATATCATATAATAATAATAATTTTTTTTTTTTGATGCATAGCGATGCTAAAAAATGTAAAATGCTTCCAATAGTCATTTCCCACAAAGCCTACTTTTTGTAACAGTCACTTATCACCACCTTGTGGCATAACAATGTAATTGGTACAATCTTCATATTTCATGCTCAATTTATTTAATTTTGCTCTATTTTGATAGCTGCATAGACATCAGTGTTTATATCTGAACTATAAACTTTTATCCTAGTACTTCTGTGATCATTTGAACTTTTGCAAGAGAAATAATGTTACTGTTTGTGGGTTGAAAAGACTGTTTGTGATGCTGTACCTATATATGATAACTGCTCTCTCTGGTTCAGAGACAGTGTGTGAGCACTAACAAATTTGAATATCTGCTGTAATCCTGTTTTCCCCCCCTCATTGTATGGATTTTAAAGGGGTTCAAAATTCATGGAATTTCTCTGTGTTCAAAGAATTTAAATCTTGTTGGTTGAAGCCTTTTGATTAGGAGCCTTATTCTTATAAGAACAACTGACACTGAATAAACCTCACTCAACAATCATTCTGTTTCCCACTCTCAAATTGCTGGTGTGTGCTTTGTGACTTGAGATGGTGTGCTTATGTTTCACTGTGCTGCATAAGACTTTCACATGACCACCATCTAGTGGTCTGATCGGTTTTATTTTTCCCTTGTCTCTGCAGGTTGCTTGCAAAATCAAATCGGCTCACTACCACCCGGAACGCCGTGTGGGCACTGTCCAACCTGTGCAGAGGGAAAAATCCCCCTCCGGACTTTGCAAAAGTGAGTTCTCAAACCAGTTCTGGATAAACAACTTTCCAAATGCATAGATATCAAATTTCAGTCATACACCCAAAAAAACACTCTTTGTTTAAACAAGCGTTTTTCCTCTGTAAACATGATACATATACTTGACTAAGCAAATGTTCCTTCACAGGTGTCGCCATGTCTGAGCGTGCTCTCCAGATTGCTCTTCAGCAGTGATCCTGATGTTCTTGCAGATGCCTGCTGGGCACTTTCATATCTGTCAGATGGACCCAATGACAAAATCCAGACAGTTATTGACTCAGGCGTGTGCCGCAGGCTGGTGGAGTTGCTCATGTGAGGAACAGACATGCTAACACAAGCAATAAACCTTGTAGTATCAGTTTTACCACTGATTTAGGCATAAAATCCATCTGTTTTGGCCATTCACAGGCACAGTGATTACAAAGTGGTGTCCCCTGCACTGAGAGCGGTGGGGAACATTGTAACAGGAGATGATATTCAGACCCAGGTAGTGTAGCTCCTTTGTGATATGCTAAGTTGTCCACATAGTGTCAAAAAGGAACAGTTTTCTGATCTGTTGTGCTGCTCTGTCTTACGTCAGGTGATTCTGAACTGCTCCGCTCTGCCCTGCCTGCTCCATTTACTCAGCAGTCCAAAGGAATCCATCAAAAAAGAGGCCTGCTGGACCGTCTCCAATATCACCGCTGGGAACAGAGTGCAAATCCAGGTGCTTCAGCCAGACTGTGACACTATAATATTATTACACAACACGCATTGTGTCTGAAAAGCTGTGGCTTGATGCTCTTTCTTTTGCAGGCGGTGATCGATGCAAACATATTCCCAGTGCTAATCGAGATTCTGCAGAAAGCCGAGTTCCGCACCAGGAAGGAGGCCGCGTGGGCAATAACCAATGCCACCTCGGGAGGCACGCCAGAGCAGATGAGGTGCACTGTGGGCTCTTTGCTTTGCTTTTTACCTCATTCTAGGAATTTGAAAGGATTTATTCTGATTGAGGAGGACTCATTGCTGCTCATTATTTTTCAAATGTTCTGAGAATGTTAATCTTAGTTTGCTTATGTAATGCATGCTAAACCACCCACATGCTGCCTCAGGTTATCATTTACCCAAGACAGACTTAAAGAGCTTGGTAATTATGCGGGGATTTGGGTTAGACTAATAACAGTCATTAAACCACTGAGTAGAATCAATGCGCATGACACATTTCTGGCCTGTAGATGGCAGTAATGGTCAGACTAGCAGACCATCATTAAAAGAAAACTGAGTGGAAATACTATGGCTTCCAATTTAGCACATTCATTTAGTGCACTTAATAAATAATAAAAACATGAACACCTATTAATCATATGTTAAAATGCTGTAAAAAAAAAAATCATTTATGAAGTGATATTTTCGTCTGTTGCTTGTCATATTTAACCTACATATTTTAAGTGGTTGTAATGTTTTTGTTTTACACACAGGTACTTGGTTTCTCTTAACACCATAAAGCCCATGTGTGACCTGCTCACAGTGATGGACTCCAAGATTGTGCAGGTGGCTCTGAATGGTCTGGAGAACATCCTCAGACTGGGAGAACAAGAGTCCAAACAGAACGGATCGGGCATCAACCCTTACTGCGCGCTCATTGAAGAGGCTTACGGTAGGCAGGCGTCACCTCATACCTTCTGTCACCTGATTTTTTTTTTTTTTTTTCAGGTCTAGAAATGTTATTTATAAATAATTATTGTCATTTATAAATATTTCTAATTAAGCTCTTAAATATTAACTTGTTAGAACTTTTGTGAGCAATTGAATCTTTTTTGAAAATCCTCATCCAATAATCTCAAACAACTGGAAAACTACTGGAAATGTATTATTAAAAGAGGTCTGGGAACAACATATGATTATCAGTTTGGTGGTGGTGTTTATTATTATTGTTAGGTGTAATTATATTCAGGGTTTGTCTGGCTATCACCAGACCATGCTCAATCTTTTAAGATTGAACATTAGTCTGGGTAGTCTGCTCTGTATTTTCTACTGAACAAGAGGCGCGATCAATGGGCATAGTTCAAATGACTCTGTACGCAATTGGATAGTCCTTCAACCAATCAGACAAACGATCCGGGTGATGTACTTTGCAGAGCGAAAAGTGTTGGTTTGTAGCATTGATCAGCGGTTTGCAGAAGCAGCTATGGCATCGCAAATGGCACACACACACACACACACACATATACACACAACATAGGCTACAAACTTTCAGTCCAAAAGTGCACACATGTGGAGAAATAATGTATTCACACGTTATATTTCGTTAGATAGAATAGAACCATAATTTCCATAACCGATCCAACAGTCAATATTACGTGATAATTCCCACCTTAAACGGTGATGTAAACTTCTGCATTCTGTCTCATAATACATTTATGCGTTTTTCCTACTGAGGATAAAAATAATTCAGCAGAGGCAGGGATATTTAGACCAGAAGGGGGGAAATCCCCCCCCCCCCCCTACAAATCGCACCCTGATTATATTATAATAATAATATTATTTTATTATTATTATTAAATAAGCACACATTTGTGTTTGATTGTTTTTTGTTGTTTTGTTTGACTGATGTTCCCCTTCAGGCTTAGACAAGATTGAGTTCCTGCAGAGCCACGAGAACCAGGAGATTTACCAGAAGGCCTTTGACCTGATCGAGCATTACTTCGGGGTGGAAGAGGAAGATGCTAGCATCGTTCCGCAGGTGGATCAGAATCAGGGCCAGTACATTTTCCAGCAGCCTGAGGGACCGATGGAGGGCTTCCAGCTCTAACCCTGTACCTGTGCTACTGGCCAAGCTTCAGGCCTTGCTTCTTCCATCCTACCTGGAGTCTCCTCTCCCTCTCTCTGCAGTGCAGGACCTTCGCTCCAGCCTCGCTCCAAGACACGGAGACCCGGATCAGCTACTCACAGCAGAGATGACACCTGCGCCCCCCAAACCCAACCCACTAAATCTTCTGTTTCCATCCTGCCTATCTTCCAAGCTCCTTTATCGAGAGAGAAGATCTGTGAGGTGAACCAAGGAGGGCATTGCTCAGAGTCTGTAGTTTAAGTCCAGTTGAGACTTACAAAAAGCATCTTGCTTTTATTATTGTTGTTGTTGTTATTATTATTAGACATTGGCACTGGTGTCCTGTAAAGTAAACTTTACTCCATGTCCCTTGAGAAATGTGAAACTACCTCTTCAATCAGAAAACAAAGTGTTTGACAAACACCCAGCCTTTAGCTCTGACAGTTCTCTTCTCTTGCTAAGTAAATGCTTCTATGCAAACAAATATGTAATTTTGGGGTGGCAGAAATCACAAGGTCTATTGTTTGGCCAGAAAGAGTAACTAATGTATTTGCATTGGATGTATTTCTTGACTTTGTGTGCCATCACACCCACTGTATTTGTTCACAATGCATCCTGAGGGCATGTCAAGCCTAGTTACACTATTTATTCTGCCGTTTTGTAAACTAGCAGCAAACTGCTGACCTGGGAGATTCATAGCCGTATTTATTGTGCTCTTTGGAAGGAACCGGTCTGTGGGCTCCGGCTGTTGGGAGACCAGCGCTATAGCCCACTTCCTCTCAGCACCCACTTTGCTAATGCGTTAAAAGCGTTGCATGAAATTATTTAAGTGTGGTCACGTGATCACCAAGATGCAGTTGTTTGTTTGTATGTATGCATATCATTCTCATCTCACCTGAAGGTGTTTCTTTTTGTGCTGACTGGCTTTAATTTGATTTATTTAATGTCACATGTTAGAAAGTGTTGAGATGTAGTAAAATGTGTATATTATATATACATTAAGGATAGGAGGAGGAAGTTTTTCAGTGAAATGGTCTTTGGTGTGCAGTGAAATACTAATGCAAGGAAAGCGTCTTTTTATAACATTCTTCATTCGAAGAACTTTTCCTCACATGTCCCCTACTAGTGATCTCATTTCCTTTAAGGAACTTGTTTAAATTCTTTTTATTTTTAATCGCTTCATCTGAATTTACATGCAGAAGATTGCCTTTGTGATGAAACCTGTCTGGCACAAAGTTCCACTCAGTTCGTTTTTGGTGTGATTATTTACTTCCTCCTAATGTTCTGCCCATAAATGACTTGCACCCATTTTACCTTTGAAACGAGTTTGATCCAAATAAGAGTTATAACAACGGAAAGTCAGTATATTTACAAAAAAAAACATTGAGATTGTAAAATGAAACTTTATCAAGCACATTCAATTGTGTATAGTTTTGTAAAATTTCTCATGTTTGTACAATGTTTTCTAAGTTTGGGTTGTTTTTTTCGCATAAGAAAAAAAAAACATCTGTATTTTAAGTTATCATTGGTACAAACCTTCAGTATAGAGGAGATCATTGCTTTCCTCGAGGACAAATGTTGATATTGTGTGAAATGATGTAGGCAAATAAACAGACAAATAAAATGTTCTGTTGTACATTTAAATAAGTGTACTGTTTAATTGAGCAATAAGGTGCAAGGCCTTGCTGAATGTAGTCTGCTTAATTGCATCCGTTCACTTCGAGTCATGATTCATGTCTAAGAAAGAGTCTCAAGACACAGTTCTAAGCAGTTGAGCTTGTGTTTATGGACCACTCTCATGCGCACCATAATATATTTGCACAGAAAAGCAATTAAAAAGCAGTGCAGTGAAACGCAGAAACCTTATGACTGCGAATAAATGGCTGTGAATGCAAAATACAAAAGGACATGGTCAGAAACCAAGACAATATACAAAAAAAAAAGTTGACCTCTGGATTTGATCCATACCAGGTCCTAAAACACTTTACGAAATCTAACATTCTTGGACATTTATATATATATTGAATAGACAATATAAAAATAGAACTTGGAACTAGAATAATGATGCATTATTTGATGATAAACTGTATTTTAAGCTGTGCCGTTCTTGCTCAGTGAAATAGTGAAAAGTTCAAAGTTGTTTATATGTCTTGGAATTTAACACGACTGTAACACTATATAAGCCTATTTGTTTTATAATTGGTATGTAAGTGTTCACGTGCTATTTCCGTGAGACGTTAAGCCCCAAATAATTTTTTCCAGTGAAAAGATAAACGTCAGATCTGTTTGATTCATAACATTTGAATCACTGTCTGCTGTGGTTTACAGGTGAGGGAATTGCACTCAAATGTGCCTGGCAAGATAAAGACAAAAAACTGAGACTAAACGCGAGTCATTTATGTGTTGCATCTTTTAAATTCCACATAAACGAAAATAGATGTGTGGGACTTAAGTTATTGTGCACTAATAAAAGCATTTCTAGGAAGTTAACAAGCATGTGGTCTTGGAACACTAGTGCAAGAAGTATGTGGACGCCTGGGGCCTCAAAACACTTAGAAAGTGTGCGTAAAAATCTACGCCAATGTTCATATTAATAAGCTGTTGTGCGTACGCACGCTTTTAGGGTGAAATCTACGAAAAGTTTTATACACGAGGCCCCAGCTATTTGGAAGTCTAAGCAATTCTTGCCCCTCTGTATTTTTAAGTAAAGGATTTGGACGTTGACTAATATGCCCCTGATATACAGGTTTGGCTCTTTACAGTCTATGGTTTGGCTATTTCCAGTGAAGATGATTCAAAATGCTACGCATGCAATGACGTTTGTGAAAATGAATGACATTGTTGCAACCGATTTAGGGGGCGGTTTTTCTGTCCCAGCATGACACAAAACAAGATGAATGGTTTTATATATATATATATATATATATATATATATATATATATATATATATATATATATATATATATATATATATACACACACACATATATATACATGTCATCATTTAAAATGCAGTAAATGGTTAAACATTTATTTGTCTTACATGGGCCTGTTGTTATAAAAACTTTAGATTTTTTTATTTTTTGAGCCAAATCTCAAAATTGTCCTGTGGTGTGACTGTCTCAAGCATGGTTCAATAAATTACAACTTTTATAAATTAAAAATAAAAGCATACAAATGTTAATAAATTCCTCAGGCATAATTTTAGTAAGTGTCTATTTTAGTAAATGACAATCATTTTTTTCATCCATATATTTTTAAAAGCGTAGTAACTTGATACATTCTGTCACTGAAAACCATGTTCCGGTGTGACACCATATCCTGATTTTAAAACGGGCAATTCCACTGACAAGTTTAATTAGTTGAAGGACCCCATTCAAGGTCATGTTACTATGAAGCCCATGAGGCTCCATGATTCAATATTATTGCAGTAATTAAGCCACGATGCTGAGTATTGCAATAACATATTAATACAGCCATTATGAATTGCCGTGCTCATTTTACTTTAACTTTAGAATTAGTGCCAATTCGGGGGCGGCATTTGCTTGAATGGTGGGTTTGTTGTTATTTTTAAAGGGGTCATTTTCCTTGAGCTTTTGACATATAAGAGGTAATAATACTATAAGAATATCCTGTAAGTTTCAAAACTGAAAACTTCCTTGTTAGTCCAATAAAAGCTTTTATTGACACCAGGCCCAGCAAACGACAGGTTCCCTTTCGAACGGTCAGCCGTACTGCGTCTTGCTAGACGCTAGGAGAATAATTCCTTTTCCTTGAATACTGAAGCATTTGTAAAATCACGCAGTGCTACTGCATAGCCAAAACAGTGTCGAGACCTCTCGCAAACTATTGACTGGCCAGTGGGAACTGCATGAACCAATGGCAGAACAGCGTAACTGCGCGAACCAATGGGCGAGCCTGCAGCAGCTTAGTGAGCTAGCCAGCCCGGACCTCCTGCGAACGAGTCAGCGACCTGTTTCAGCGTGCTCAATCGCCAGCGATTTTCAGAGCGCGACCCCGCCCCTCACGCTCTCCCGTTCCCTTTCCCGTCCAAACCTCTGCGGAAAAAACGGCGGAGCCAGAGGGCTGAGTACACCGAGGCTAGCGAGCTCACGTCGGCCCAGTGCCCGCGTGCCTCGTCTTCGCCTCAGAGATAAGTCTCGCCTGTGACGTTCTCTCGGTCGGACCTGCACCCTCCGCTCAACGCCGAGGGCCTGGTTTCGTTCGGCGGCAATGATGAAGGCACACGCGAGCATCCACACGATGACTTCGTTTCTCTCGCCGCTTCTGATGCTGAGAAATGGTCGGGCTCCATCGACGACCCCGCCCCCTCAACATCACAGCAGTGCAGCGACTCAAGGGCTGGTGCGGACACCGAACTAATCTGTCTCCTCACAAAAGCTGTCGGTGAGCTTGGCCTGGACTGGGCCTCGCCTGAAGAGCCTGCACGCAGCCGCCCTTGATGAGTGGTATCTGCCAGGGCGCCAGCAGGCCCCTCGACAGAGAGCTGCGCCGTTTTTTCCCGAGGTGCACAAGGAGCTAGCGAAGTAATGGCGCGTGCCCTACTCTCCGCCCATCCATTTCGCACGCACTCTCCACCATTGACAGCGCTGTCGAAAAGGGCTACGAGAAGCTTCCTCCACTCGAGGAAACGGTAGCAGCGCACCTCTGCCCGCCCTCCGCTATGGGCTGGAAGCCTAAGATCCCTCATCCTTCCAAGCCCTGCCGTGCAACGTCAGCCTTGGCAAATAGGGCTTACGCTTACGCCGGCCAAGCAGGCTCCGCCCTCCACTCAATGGCGGTCCTGCAAGTATTCCAGGCCAAGCTCCTCCGTGCTATGGATGAGACTGGACCAGATCAAGAGGCTTTCCGTGACCTCCGAAGCGCAACAGACCTGGCCCTTTGCGCCACTAAAGCCACCGCCCAGGCCATAGGTAGATCCATGGCCAGCCTTGTAGTGTTGGAGCGCCACCTCTGGTTAAACCTCACGGAGATCAAGGAAGCCGATAAGACCGCCTTCCTCGACGGTCCAAGCAGCATATTCGGTCCCGCGGTGGATGGTTCTGTGGAACGCTTCACCACGGCTCAGAAAGTGTCCCAGGCAATGCGACACTTCTTGCCGAAATGATCCAGCTCTGCCTCCTCAGTTCACCCGAGAGTGCCGACTCAGCAGCAGCACAGGATGGCGCCCGTGCCCGCTCAGCCCCGCCCACCGCACGAACAGCGTCAGTGTCCGAGTCAGACGAAGCGCTTCCCTCCTAAGCGTCAGGGACCCCGGCATAAGATAACGCTGAACCTTGAACACAGGAAGCAGTCCTGATCGGCTGATCAGGAAGAGAGGATGGTTGAGTCCCGCCCAGGCTGGTCCGCCCCCCAAAAGGCTAAGAGTTCTCTCCCAGCGGCCCTTTTTAGTTCCGGCCAGGGAGAAAATTTTTGTTATGTGTGTTGTGAGTGTAAACAGTGAGCCCACTCTAATGCGGGCTCCCCTACACTCGACCACTGTAATAGCGAACCCAATAAAAAAACATAAATACTCAACAAACGAGCATTCTTTACTTCCATTCTTTGGTCCTGCGAGCACTAAAAGGACCTCCCTTCGAACCATTGCAGACGGCCAAAAATCGCTTTCGCTGAAAACTGCCCTGCTATTAGCACTGGCATCAGTTAAGCGTGTAGGTGATATTCAAGTGCTCTCCGTGAACGTGTCCTGTCTAGAATATGGCCCAGGTGATTCTAAAGTCATCCTCAAACCGAGACATGGCTATGTACCCAAAGAGCTTTCAACACCGTTCAAAGCACAGGTAATCACCCTCTCTGCTCCCCCCTCTGAAGATGAGAGACAGTTACACCTGCTCTGCCCAGTTAGGGCACTTAGAGCATATGTTGCATATGTCCTCCCACTTTAGACAGTCGGAGCAGCTCTTTGTAAGCTTTGGTGGCCGCACTAAGGGACTTCCGGTCACCAAGCAAAGCCTAGCCAGATGGCTAGTGGACGCAATAGCATTAGCCTATGATACTATGGGCCTCCAATGTCCCATAGGCATCAAGGCTCACTCCACCAGAGGCATGGCCTCCTCCTGGGCGTCTAGTGGAGTATCTATTGGTGATATCTGTAGATCAGCAGGCTGGTCCTCACCGTCTACTTTTACCAGATTCTACAGCCTGGAGGTCCCTGCGCTGCAGGCACAGATCCTCGCTGTATAATGAGTAATAAGGCGGCCTCTGTGAAGCCCGCCCCCTTCATAAGTTAGTATCTGGGGCCTTCTTTCATATGCTTCAATGCTTAAACATAGTTTTTCCTTAAAGTCTGTACGTTACTGGCCTCTATGAGCCCAGTACACATAAGGATATATATCATGATAGTCTAGTCTTGGGCCCCTTTTTAATAAGTGTTCAACTTAAGGGAGCACATGTCATTGCGCTTATCATAGCACGGCGGGATTAAACAGGTTCCCCTAGCATCTAGCAAGACGCAGTACGACTGACCGTTCGAAAGGGAACTTACTCGGTTACTTAACGTAACCTCGGTTCCCTGAGATAAGGGAACGAGTACTGCGTAGACAGTCGTGCAATGGCGCTAACAACGGGTTATCGTCTTTTTTAGGCAGATGCCCCGCCCATTTGGCAGGCTTTTGTGCTCAGCTTCACAGGCTTTGTGCCTATTGGTTCGTGCAGTTACGCTGTTCTGCCATTGGTTCATGCAGTTCCCACTGGCCAGCCAATAGCGTGCCAGAGGTCTCAACACTGTTTTGGCTATGCAGTAGCACTGCGTGATTTTACAAATGCTTCAGTATTCGAGGAAAAGGAATTATTCCCCTAGTGTACGAAAGCCCAACAACGCCCTCTGCAGGTATTTTTATGTATATAAGTTATTAGTGCTTAAACCCAGGACATGCCTGAACAAGTCTCAGCAGCCAGTATATATACAGAGGTGGAGAGACTGACTTGTTTTTCTTTCTCTACAAATGTTAATCTCTGCAACCTTTCATATGCCACGATCTTAATATAATGCCATATATCTAAATGTAATGCAACACTTTTCACGATTAGTTAACCATGAGAGCTGTAATAGTAAAAACGCGCTATAAGAGAGAGTAACTTAGCTATTTCAAATGGAAAGACGTTAGCCAATCACAGCAGTGGGCGTTTACACTTAAGTCTCACAGCAGACACGCTCCTTAAAACGCCTCCATGTTTAAAAAAAAAATCACGAAACTAAATAAAAATGTTTAGTGAAATTAGGAAATATTTAAGAGATCGTTAATTTAGTTGTATGCATGTATAACGTTACATGTGTACATCCATTTTGAGTGTGGTTTTTGCTCAAATAAATATCGTCACCTGTGTACATTACTTATTCTCACCGCTGTTTCCTGATGGTTTATAGAACAATTACTCCGAGTCGCCCTCTGTAGTTTCAAAGAAAAGTAAAATGGCGAGCTTGTCAAGTATAAACGCCTCGTCCGTTTGGGGAGGAGCGCGCGCTATCAGCGGAGGCTCGCGCTGCGGAGCGAGCAAAACGACGGTGGGGGCAGTGCCGAAGTAGGCAAGTGATGCAAGCTTTGATGGTAATTGCAAGTCAAGTTCTGTTGCATTGCAGTGCGCAGCTGGCTTGCACTTTGCGTGTCAGTAACTAACACATAAACATGGACAGAGCGATCCACGTTCAGAAATATGCGAGAATGCGCTTCCTGCATACACAGCTCACTGCGCACGTGTGTGTGCGCGAGAGTGATGCGCTGTTTGTGATATTACAGTCTGAAAGAAATATTTCAAATTATTATTTCCCGCGTTATAAGAGGGGAGCTTACGGTAAAAGTATGCACAATACGAGTTTAAATTCAGTTCCTGAAAATATCGAGATTTGCCGTCCGTGTATCCATACAATATCCCACACAAAATATCGCGATACTATGCTGTATCGATTTTTCTCCTACCTCTAGTGCACATGGTAATATTTGGTCTTATATTAAAATATTTCACTTTTTTGGAACCACTATAAAAGTGTTAATTTCGGATGTCCTTTGGTGCAACACCCCTATTCTTAATTCTATGTCACACCATAGGACACATTTCAGTAAAAATGTTCAAAAAACAGTGAAAGAATTGACAAAGTTAGTGACCCCTTATGGTTTCTCAAACATCAGACTTCGCACTACATAACAATATGCAGTTTTTTGTTTTGTTTTTTCAAAAGTGGTGTTTTACAAAAAAAGCTTTTTTTCTGATTGTTTGTCAACTACCCATATATTTATATATGGTTAACAATTTTTTTAGTTAAAATACAGAAAAAGTCATGGTAATATCACTTACAACCGAATTTCACTTAAAATAATATTAATCCTTGAGTAGGATAATAAAGATATAGGCTATATTACAATATATATATATATATATATATATATATATATATATATATATATATATATATATATATATATATATATATATATGAATTATGTCAGTTTATGAGTGATACTGGAAAAACCCTAATTAAGTGAAAGGATAATTTTAAGGAACAGCAGTTGGCCTATTGATGGTCGAGAAGCTCACATTATACACTGTCACTGTCTTCATTTGCTTGTCTACATATAAACATGGGTATCATTACACATTCTTGGAGTTTGTGTATTTAGATCATCATAATCATCTTGACAAATATTTAACAAGAGCTTCAGCAGCTTTATTGTGCGTCATTAGCATCTTTAGCACAAATTTCAGTGTAACTATCTAAAAATCATGTTTGTGTTGAAGTAGAGAAAATGGCTGCTGGTGACAAAACTGGACATGCTTGTTCAGAGAGGGGAATACCGCAAAACAACATCTGAAGGCTGCATGCCTCTGGCAATAATCACTCCACTGTCTGTACAGATGACGTTTCACACAAGTAACAATAAAGAATTGATTCATCATCTGTCACATTTTTAGAACCGCTGCAAAAGGTACATTTCTGAGCCATTGCATATTTGCACCCCTTTCTCATATTTCGAGCAAGACCTTTCTCATACTGGGTGACATTTGATACTGAAGACTGTAATATTATCCTCAGGGTGAGAGATAAACAGAAAACCTAAACATTTTATATTTACATAAACCTTGAGAGAGAAAGACATGCAAATGTACCAATATGTGGGCTACATTCAAAGTGAGCTATATGACTAAATCAACTTAACACTGTGTAACAAAAACACTTTATTGTCTTTATTGTAACCGAATGCCTGAGCTGGACTTAGTGCTAAGTAATTCAAACAAAAGCCAATTACTAAGCATAGGTGATTGAGGGAAAAAAGGTTTCACTTCAGCATGACATAAGAAACTTGATCTATTTCCCTGTCGGAGATGAGAGTTTGGGGCTGTTATCAAGCCTCTGGCACTCTCACTATCCCTCTTAGTATCAGTGACGTGTTATATGCTTATAGCCAATAGAGAATCTGTCACGTGAATTAAAGAAAAGAAAAGCAAATAGAAAAGACGGTTTCATTCTGAAAAGGATATGGGTGATGTTTGCTGTAAATCCATAGGAAAAGTGCCAGCTTCCCGAAAATTCATTTGAATAAAGTAAACAATTTTCCTAGTGAGTTTTTTTTTCCTTTTTTTTTTCTAATGCATTAATTTGACATTAATACAGTACATATTTCTTATAATAGCCTATAGAAACTTTAATGTAATGAAACAATTTAATTAAAGTTTTTTTTAATAAAATCAATAGTTAATGTTGAAAAACGACATTAGTTTGTAATGCATTGACTATTAACAAATGAAACAGTTACAATTTTGCTACAATTAACAATATATACATACAATTATACAAATATATGTACATCTTACAAATAAATTTTTCTTTCCAGATGATGGTAGATATGCAAAATTAAACAGGTAACATTTTACAATATGGTTCAGTTTTACATTAATTAATGCATTAAGTATCATGAACTAACAATTCATATCAATAACAAAACTAAAAATTAAAATTTTTGAAAATTAAACTATACACAGTATATACACGTTACATATTTTCCAAATACATATACATACATACAAACAAACATTTTATTAGTTTTCCATAATTAAATTAAAGTAGGCCTATTAATCATCATTCATATTCATCATCATATAAGTTCTTTCTTTTAACTCAGTCTATTTAAGTTAAATTAAGACAATGTCATCAAAATGGTTGCTTTGACTCGTGGCACCTAGGCATGGTATCTATTTTTGGTTCCTCCTCAGGCACAAGTGACGGATTGGATATGATGTAGACTGAATTCTCCATTTTACTCCGTGGCTCAGTTCCATTCAAGCCCCTGATGTTCTCAGCACTCTTTCTAGCGTATTCATAAACATTCTTCATGAATGCGTCTTTGGTGTTGTGCTCCTTTTTGTAAATAATTATGTAACATTTCGGAAAAAAGTGGCAGCTCAGAATTCCGTAGTTTGAAATAAGAATAACAACCACCTCTACAGCCGGTACATATTTGCCACTGGTGGTGACATGCACAGGGATGAAGATGACCCAGGCCATGAGGTAGATAAGCATACCAAATGTGATGAACTTGGCCTCATTATACTTCTGCGGAAGTTTTCTGCCTTTATAAGCAAATGAGAAACATATAAGTGCCAACAAAGCTATGTATCCCACCATTAACCCAAACATCACACTTGAACCTTCATTGCATTCCAGCAGAATGACTTTGGGCTGCACTACTTTGTCTTTAAACGGCCTAAGCAAGGTCAGCCAAACAGTGCAAATTATGATCTGCAGCCCTGTGCAGATGCAGATGATCACGTAGGGCTTGTAGAGTCTGTCCAGTAGCTCCTTCAGCTCTAAGTTCATCTGGAATGCCAGAAGGATCTTCAAGGACTTAACCAGGATGCATGAGACACACAGCGTGAAGCTCAGGCCAAAGATGACCTGCCTCACCCTACACGTCTCATTGCTCGGTTCACCCACAAAGAAAATGACACTGACAAAACTGCCCAGCAGCGAGAAGAGGATCAGGTGACAAAGGGGTCCGCCTGCAGCCTTTACCACTGGAGAGTGCCTTTGCCAGAAAAACAGTGCAGACATTGAGAAGAGGAGGAGGACGCCAAGGGCAGCCAGCGTCAACAGAACGATAGCGAACCCACTATTCCACTCAAAGTACTCATTGGTCTTGGGATGACATTCTGAGCTATTATGGCTTGACCACATACTCTTAGTGTCACACTGGGAACAGGCATCTGCATCTGAAAGACAATTTAAAAACGTATTTTAATGAGTGTTGGGATTCAACTGGAAATGAAGATCAGAGATTGTCATCCGGAAGGTGCAGTTGAATTAGCCACATTTTTTGTGCAAAAAGGTCCATTGTTCATTGTCAATAGCGTAAAGATGTATGACGCATTGCTCACATAGAAGTCATTTTCAAATCATGTCTGCATGAACGACTTGAACTCTATGACGACTTGAAATCTATGTGGTGAACTTTTTGCCCTCACACAAAATTTTCAATCACAAGGATTCTGATTGAAATGTCAGAATTTTGCCTGTGAAATTTCACCCAGCAAAGGTGAATGTAACCGCACCTTTAGAGTAAAATGGCACCATGGAACTTGCCTGTTTGGTTGGAATATTGGTTTTCTGCGCAGGCGAGACACTCATAACAGCAAGTGTGCTGACCCTCTGCTGTTTTTTTGTACTCCCCTGGTTGACAGCTGTCTGAACACTTAGATACGACGTTCTGAGAAGAAACAAGTGAAAGAGTGCTTTAGAGAATGCTTTATAGAAAATACTGTTTTGGCCATTTAACACAAAACGCTGTGTTAGTCTCCAGGCATGTTTTTAAAAACTTTCCTTTGAGAGGTCCATGTGCGAAACACTAAAAAATCAGAGCACATTCTAAACGGTATAACCGGTATAACCGTAGTATTCTGGTACTACCGAGCCCTTAAATGGACATGGTGGAAAAAACTTTTTTTTTTTAAATTAATGTCAATGGAGGAGAGGCCTCACTATTCACATCGCCATCTTGGATTTTAACTGGAATGAAAGCGAGGCTGAGAGGGATAGATATATATCTCTTGTATGATATACATCTTGATGTATGCAATGTCTTTCCAGGAAGTTTCAGTAGACAAAAAACTCCAGACAACATGAACTGTGGAAAATTATAAGTAATCAGGAAGCTTTATACAGGTTTTTTTTTTTTTTAAACAACAGATGCCAATGAAAATATTTACGTCTATCCCTCACAGCCTCACTTTCGTCTTGGCGCTGCTCTGAAAAAGGTATATTATGGAAGCTTGTTTCCGCCACAGAATAAAAAAATAAAAAAGGTAATTGCGACTTTTTATCTTGTAATTTCGACTTTTCTCAGAATTGCGTGATATAAAATCGCAATTGCGAGTTTATAGCCTATCTTGCAATTCTAACTTTTTTTTCTCACAATCGCAATACCTCATAACCTATATCTATATAAAGTCAGAATTGTGAGATATAAACTCGTGATTCTGAGAAAAAAGTCCGTATCCCCCCCCCCCTCAGAATTGGACTTTAGGCTATAACTCATAATTCTGACTTTATAACACGCAATTCTGACTGCAATTGCGAGTTTATATCTCACAATTCTGAGAAAATAATCAGAAGTGCGATTTTATAAAGTCAGAATTGCGAATACGTTTATATCAGAATTGCGAGATGTAAACTCACAAGAGATAAAAAGTCGCAATTAGGCTATCTTTTAAAATGTTTTATGCTGTGGCGGAAACAAGCTTCCATAGTCTATAAACCGCTTTTGTGAGGAAATAAACCACACCCAAGTTAGCCTTTCTTCAACGGTAGAGCCACGGAGCCTCGTATCTCCCAATAATATAACCATCTCTGTTATGACACTTGCTGCATTCACGCCGTAAATAAAGCTCTGTATGCTTTTGAATCCTTCTCGAGGTACTTTGATTTCATACAATTCGATCACTTATCATGCAAGTCGAGTTTACACGTTGTAATTACAAGTTCAATAAGCCCGTGAAGGCTTTTTACAGTTCAGAATAGGTAGGACTAATTACGACATGGCTTGAACGCACTAATGCAAGAGACCATGCACTGGGAAATGGAGGCGTGACACAGTGGACGCTATTAATAAAAAAAACAATACATTTATGTAAACTGTAAAGATTTATACAAAATCCCCTGTAAGAACAACACATCCAAATAATACCTCGATACTAGGTGTCCTGATACTGGCATCGTAGAAAACTGGACAGCTTTAGTAGAAATTCGGTACCATTAAACAGTACAAATTACCTGAAAATCACTTAAATTGTTGTTTGTAAAAGTGAAACTGCTCTTGGATGGATCGTACTCTCCTATTTTGCCATGTCCTTCAGATTCGCGTTCATCCCATAGGCAGATATCATAGCCCAAATTAATGTCCCCATTCTCATCAAAATTGTATATTACTCCTTCTTTCTCAAAAGTGACATTCCACAACTGTCTAAGGAGCTGAAACACAAACATGCAATGTTTTTTAGGATGTTAATTGTGACAAGCTAAAAAAAAAGCTATTTGGCAGCAAGTGTCTTTTAGTGTGGTAAAATACCTCCCAGGGCTGGATAGCTGTTGGGGTCTTGCATGGTCTTATTCTGCATAGTTCAACCACAGCATTAGCAATAGCACTGACTGCCATCTGAATGTTGAAGACCATGTCCGAAGATGTGATTAGTTCCTGTACTGCTTTTGCAGCATTTCCTATATCAGGTTGTTTTAAAAATTCCTTCAGGAATGAATTCATCTCATCTTCACTTTTAGACTCTAGATCCTTAAGGTACTGATGAAAAAGTGTAACATTTCCCCTCTTGAAGGTGAAGCCCAGTACTGTTCCAATATCTGAGAGGTTTACATCTTTCAGAATATCTTTAGCAGTTGACCAGTTATCGCTGGCCAACCATACCTTATTATTTGAAACATTCTTGCTCAGTAGACCCTTAAATAGCAACTTCATTTGAGATGATTTAGCAAATGAGACCACCGCATTAACCTTTGCATTTTTTTCGATGATGTCCAAGGTCTTGTTGATGTAGGAGTTTAATTTTTGTTGATTTGCTAGTGAGTCTGGTAGGATAGCCTTAAAGGCTACACAAATTCCCTCGGTTTCGGTGTGCTTAACAAAACTTTCCATGGCAGAACGTCCATAGTCTCCATCTGTAATGATAATGCCAACCCAGGTCCATTTATTCTCCTTCAGAAGTTTAACCATTGCATGGGTTTGGTACTCATCAGTGGGGACGGTCCTCATGAAAGCTGGGAAACGACTTTTGTCACTCAGAATCGTAGCTGTAGATGCGTAACTAATCTGCAGAACAGATAAACAGACAACAAGATATTATCCCATCCTAATTTTGAGCTCTATGAGTGGAGAACTTGCAAGAGCTTACCTGTGGAATCAGCAGAAGGTTGAGTTCTCTGGCAATTGCGATGGAGATCTCAGAAGAAGTGGTCCCAATTACCGCCATTATAGGTTGAGAAGAGTTTGTTGGTGAATCACAGTCTGAGAACGGCCGTGTGAGATCTTGGACGGCCCAAAGTGTAGACGTGACATCAGAACATGTGTCATAGATGCGATATCCAAGAGTAATGTTCAAACTGCTCAACATGGGGGATTTGTTTGCCATTTCCACAGCATGAATCATAGCTAGAGCCTGATTTAGACCTTTTGTGTAGAATCTAGAGAGAGAGAAAAACCATGCAGAGATGATTGTGACAAGATTCTTTAGATTAAAGCATAAGATACTAGAGACTTTAGTATGCACATAATGATGGTGATTATGTATCATCCAAAATATTTTTAGGGGGAAATAAATGGAAACATTTGCTAAGATGACCCCCTACCTGGGTCAAGAAGCTCCCCGGAGTAAACTTAACGCCAACTGTCATCTTTTTTTTTGCATAATATGTATAAATCAGATATAATTTTGCTTGATATATGTAAAATACCAAATACAATGAAAATTCTATTTCAAATGACAAAAATGATCAGTTCAGTCCAGTCCCCCTTTTTTCTGACCTTGATAACTGGATTCTCCACAATGAACACTCACCTGCTGCAGTTGGGAAGCTGAGGAGAGAAGCTGTCTAAGCCAGTGTAGTTCACTGGTGTCACTGCCTCATGGATGGGGAAAAGACCTCCAATGATGATGTCTCCAGGGGCTGTTGCCCTTTTCTGGCTGAATTGTGCCGGAGAGGCTTCTGTGACCTCCAGCAGTTCAGACAACACGAGTAAGAGGATCGTCAGATCCAAAGGAGCCATCACTGTTTCCCTGAGTTAGCTGGGCGACTGAGGTGTGCTCTCATACATCTTTGTATAATACACTTACGGCTTCCATGCACACAAAAAACATGCACACCTCCCACACGTTTAGCAAGTCCCTCCCCCAGCCCCAACTTGTGTAAAAAATAAAAGCAAGTATCTTCCTGTAAATCAGGTGAAACAATGCTGACAAAAGACTTAACAAAACAACAAAAGGGCCGCAAGCAAGTTGTTTCTTAATTCACACGTGTACAGGAAAGAACAATAATTCAAAGGATTATTATAGTTGTATAATTATCAATTGAAATAAAATTAACTAAAAAATACAGTGAAAAAAAGAATTATATTATTACCAAGGAAACATTTCTCATTTTCATTTAGTTTAACTTGGTTGTACTACAATATCTAAAACTGAAATAAAAGTCATATATTATATACACATTTAAAAAACTATTACAAATTAACAAAACATGCAATCAACCAAATGACTAAAATTAAGTTGAAAAATAAAAACCAATTCAAAATATTAACAAAAACTATAATAGTATCTAAAAATACCAGAAAATAACACTTATCCAAACTGATTTGAATCCTTATACTGTACTTAACATTTTAACATAAATGTTAACATAACTTTATTATAAAGTGGTGATGCTCACTTTTTTTAGTCTCAGGGACATAATGAGTTAAAGGGTGGGGGACTGTTAATACAGAGGTCAAAACAAACCGTTATCATTAATATTAAAAAACAATTAAATAAAAATGAAAATAAATGAAATTGAATTTTTTAAACAATGACCTAAAAAACAAGACGGAGAAATGAAGAGAAATGTTAAGTAGTGCATCAGTTTTATTATTAACAATCATCTTAACACTCGAATTAACATTAATCTTTCTTTCATAGGTCACATTATAAACAAACAAAAAAAAAACATCTTGTAGTGCAGGTGGCTTGTTCACGCCACCTTGTGGTGAGAGCACGCAGTCACTTCCGTTTAAAGATGCATTTAAAATGATTGCTGCCTGTATTTGCAGTATTTCTGAATAAACAATTGATCTAGGAACAAGGGTGGTGTCAAAATCATACTCTGACCGTGAGATCCTTGTATCTTCCTATGAGGGTAGCAGCCTCCCCCCACCGAATGAACCAATCAGAAGCAAGGAAGTCAAAATTTCACGAGGTTTAAAGGGATGTTTGATTATGATTTCACTTTTTAAACTTTAGTTAATGTGTAATGTTGCTGTTTGAGCATAAACAACATCTGCAAAGTTATGACGCTCAAAGTTCAAAGCAAAGGAAGATATTTTCTTTTAAAGAAATTGCTTTTTAAGGACTAACAAACGGCTGGTAGGGACTACACAAGCTTCCTGATGTCACTAACCCTGAAATTTACATAAACCCCGCCCCCGGGAACACACAACAAAGGAGGTGAGATAGATTATCATGACATGACAGAATATGCTAATCAATGACTTGAAGATAGTTAACTCCACATCAGCTACATAAATTCTTCAACTAATCATTCAGGAACATCTTGTTCCATTCTGCATGTTGTCACTTCTTCTTGAGTCTCTCCATCATTGTCCAACTCCAGTTTGAACATAAAAGGCTGAACAGTTTCATTGCCTGTCTGCATGAGGTTATCAGAACTGCTAACTGGAGTTCTTTAAACTCCCAGCAGCTCATTTGCACACAAAAATGGCACGTTTTTGCTCACCCTCAAAAAGTGTCAAATTTATTTAACATGCTATAAAACATGATCTGTGGGGTATTTTGAGCTAAAACTTCACATACACATCACATACACTCACCTAAAGGATTATTAGGAACACCATACTAATACTGTGTTTGACCCGCCTTCAGAACTGCCTTAATTCTACGTGGCATTGATTCAACAAGGTGCTGAAAGCATTCTTTAGAAATGTTGGCCCATATTGATAGGATAGCATCTTGCAGTTGATGGAGATTTGTGGTATGCACATCCAGGGCACGAAGCTCCCGTTCCACCACATCCCAAAGATGCTCTATTGGGTTGAGATCTGGTGACTGTGGGGGCCATTTTAGTACAGTGAACTCATTGTCATGTTCAAGAAACCAATTTGAAATGATTCAAGCTTTGTGACATGGTGCATTATCCTGCTGGAAGTAGCCATCAGAGGATGGGTACATGGTGGTCATAAAGGGATGGACATGGTCAGAAACAATGCTCAGGTAGGCCGTGGCATTTAAACGATGCCCAATTGGCACTAAGGGGCCTGAAGTCTGCCAAGAAAACATCCCCCACACCATTACACCACCACCACCAGCCTGCACAGTGGTAACAAGGCATGATGGATCCATGTTCTCATTCTGTTTACGCCAAATTCTGACTCTACCATCTGAATGTCTCAACAGAAATCGAGACTCATCAGACCAGGCAACATTTTTCCAGTCTTCAACTGTCCAATTTTGGTGAGCTCGTGCAAATTGTAGCCTCTTTTTCCTATTTGTGGTGGAGATGAGTGGTACCCGGTGGGGTCTTCTGCTGTTGTAGCCCATCCGCCTCAAGGTTGTGCGTGTTGTGGCTTCACAAATGCTTTGCTGCATACCTCGGTTGTAACGAGTGGTTATTTCAGTCAAAGTTGCTCTTCTATCAGCTTGAATCAGTCGGCCCATTCTCCTCTGACCTCTAGCATCAACAAGGCATTTTCGCCCACAGGACTGCCGCATACTGGATGTTTTTCCCTTTTCACACCATTCTTTGTAAACTCTAGAAATGGTTGTGCGTGAAAATCCCAGTAACTGAGCAGACTGTGAAATACTCAGACCGGCCCGTCTGGCACCAACAACCATGCCACGCTCAAAATTGCTTAAATCACCTTTCTTTCCCATTCTGACATTCAGTTTGGAGTTCAGGAGATTGTCTTAACCAGGACCACACCCCTAAATGCATTGAAGCAACTGCCATGTGATTGGTTGATTAGATAACTGCATTAATGAGAAATTGAACAGGTGTTCCTAATAATCCTTTAGGTGAGTGTACATCTGGGGTCATCAGATACTTATTTTACATCTTGTAAAAAGGGGCAATCAACCACCCCTTTAAAGGCCCCCTGAAATCTGAAGTTTTTTGGCTTTTAGTATGAATAAGCTGGTGTGTTCCAAAACAATGACAAAATTTGCATTTAGGAGATATAAGCATTCAAAACTTACAGTCTCTCACTTCCATTAAAATGAATCACAGATTTTGATGACATAATCACAGACTTCATCAATTCTGCACAGAATGCTGTATTTCACAGCGATATAGAGGAGATTATAATGATAAACGGTTAAAGATTAGGAGGAAACTGTGGCTTAACAAACAGAAAGGCTCTAGTCAAACTGTGGTATTAACGAAACGCTATTGGCTGTTTCAAAAAAGGGGAGGAGCTGCTAACAGCTGGAGCCAGGGGGAAATTACGTCAACACATTAAATAATGCTGCGCGTTTCAAGGCACTTGGCATTAGAGAGAAAAGGCTGGATTAGCCAGAACTCAAACAAGACTTTAGGTTGAGGTTAAATATGTTGAACAAACTAACCAGATTGCAGATTAATACAAATAATTATAATATATTGGTGTTTTCAGTTATCTCGTTTTAAAGGAACACGCCGACTTTTTGGGACTTTAGCTTATTCACCGTATCCCCCAGAGTTAGATAAGTCCATACATACCATTTTTATCTCCGTGCGTGCCATAACTCTGTCTGACGCACCCTCTGCTAGCCTAGCTTGGCACAAAGACTGGAGGTAAACGGCTCCAGCTAGCCTACTGCTCAATAAATGACAAAATAACGGCAACATTTTGCTTGCACAGAGAGCGTGCTGGGGACTATTTTCAGGTGCTGCGTAATATCATTGCGCCTGCTGCACCCATGGTACAGCAGCAAAGTTCCTGGATTATTACGCAGGAATGAGAGTATAGTCCCTAGCCATATCAGTCTAGAAAATTGCAACTTTTCATTTTCCGTCGGTCTTAGTACATGATGTAACTATACACATCACAACATGTAAATAGGAAAATGTTGGCATTATGTTGTCATTTATTGAGCAGTAGGCTAGATGGAGCCGTTTACCTCCAGTCTTTGTGCTAAACTAGGCTAGCGGTGGGTGCGTCAGACAGAGTTATGGCACGCACGGAGATAAAAATGGTATGTATGGACTTATCTAACTCTAGGGGATACGGTGAATAAGCTAAAGTCCCAAAAAGTCGGCGTGTTCCTTTAAGGCTTTCAACATTGTAATCGATTATTTTTAGTTCAATAGATTTAAATATTTACAACTCAAATCATGTTTCAAGTAGGCCTAACTGTGTAATAAGAAGGATAATGTACCACAAAAGGTCATTACACCAAAGTACTCTCATTCAAAGTAAAAAAAAAGTCAAATTGTGAGATATAAAATTAGCAACTGCAAGATATGAAGTCACAATTTAGAGATATATTAAGTCATATAATATACAAATCGTATTTTAAAAAAAATTTAAACTAATACTGAAACAGGCCTTCATAGCTTAATGTTGAGAATAACATAATTAAACTTGGTCACAATGGAGAGCAAGCAACAGGGAAGTGGCTAAATTAACCAGTAGTTCAACCTCACACGGGCAGTAAAGGCATGGTATAGGCCACAGTTGAGCAACCCCTGAGGACAAAAGAGCACCAAAACAATGCATCGCTTCTAGGGGAAAAGGAGAGGGAGGGAGGGAGGGAGGGGGCAATGCTCACTAGCTGTAATCTACAGGAGCAAAAGGGCAATGTAGTACTAAAAGGGAAAAATAAACTTCTCAAAGAGCTGATAGGAAGGCGGAGACACTACAACAAAACAAGATAGTGGCTGAACCGTGTAGTGGTATGTGGAGATTAGTAGACTGAAGAGAAAGATGAAGAGCTGGAAGAAAGAGAGGAAAAGAGTCTGAGACAACGGCTTCCTTGTTAACCAACTCGTGCAAACCTGATAACCAGCAGGAGACAGAGAGAAGTGAAACACTGGGCTATCAGCCCACTGGTGCCTTACTCATCTTGTCTAAGAGGAACTTGCATTGTTTTCTGCCTCTGAATCAGTTTTATATTAATTATAACAGTGATTGTGCAAAATTGTCACGTTTGTCATAGTTCAAGCTCCTTTTTGTTCTCGTCTATCCTTGAGAATGTGCTAATCGAAGAGGAAAAAACATTCCTAAACCGACATTTGTTGAAATAAACCGGAAGAAAACATTTATCCTCAGCGTTCTTAGTGATAGAAAGCAAGAGTAAAAGACAGGAGAACAAACATGCAAGGTTTCATAGTTAAATTTTATCTGAAACTAAACTTTTAAACCATACAGAACTAGGAACTGTAAATGTATACATGTTTAATATAATATTATTTTAATAGTAATTACAATCTTAATACAAGCATTGTAGAATGAAGAGACATCTTAAACTGGCATTTTCAAGGTGGACAGCAGCTTGATACCAAATTTATTAGATCACTCTAAAGCATGGTACAACAAAAGGAGGAAGGAAATATAGGCAATGAATAACAAAAACAAATAACTGGCCATCTGATTGCAGCTGAAAATCATTTTGAGTGCCAGACTCGCAAACAAAACAACTAGATTTACACTTCAGCCGATGCTTAAGAGCTGAGGACAGAAGCAGAAATTATTGCACTAGAAAAAAATTAAACAGCTGTTCGGAAATACCAGTAGAGTCATTGGAGTTAAATATTATTTACTAATCATTGCAAATACAGAAATGAGAGCAAAAAGAGGTTGCAATCATCAAATTGTGGTCCTTTGGAAAATGAAAAGGATAGAAGAAACGCAAATAGGGCAATTCTCCAATAAATATTTAGGTAAAATTCAAAATTACTAAAGGCTCCTTTGCGATTGTAATCAGCTCCACAGGACTTTCAACAGGTCTGTTCTTTTACAGAGCTGAATTTCCTGTTGCTCTAGTGACTCAGTGTTAAAAAATGTTTTGAGAGAAATAGACTAAAATGTTATCAAGTTACTGGTCACTATGAAATAGTCCCCGCCTAGTATTTAATAAATGAATCTTTTAGGAAAAGGATTAGAAGATGCATTGGCAGTTGATCACTAACTTCCAGTTCTTTCTTCATTTATCTGAATAAAAGTGAGCAAACACTATGCAAATTTGCCTTAACTCATAGAAGACAGTGATAGCATATGCCTCGATAATTCCGGGGGAAAGAAAAACCCTGAACTAAAAATTTTCTAAGCTTTCATTCTAGCTAGTTACCAGTTAAATGTCATTCACCATGATTGTTGCATGCTTTTTTTACACAGTCTAGCAATGCAATATATATCACAACAGTCCATGTTCAATCCACACTATGATTGTGTCCTAAATATACCCGCAAAAATGGATGCAAGACATAAGAACTGACAACATTTCTGATCAGTCTCATGAAACAATGGTTTCCAGAGCTGGACGGAGACTTAGTTCAATGCAGATAAATCTTTGCTAAATGAGCTTTCAGATTAAGTGTGACACTAAGCAAGTATGTAAATTAAGGTGGGTTGCACTTAAAGTTCAGAGATGGATAAGGCATTCCAGGGGTACCTATTATGCAAAGTGGGTGGAGCTATATTTGAATGTGGGTGTGGCTACCTAAAAGCCAGCTATTGTTTTTAGTGTTTGTCTGTGTATTTTTTTCCACTCTCTGAAATAAGGCAGGAGCACTGTTGAGAATCTATACACAAATGCATACTAAAATGTATACACCATTTGGACACATTCAGTTTTGCCATTTTCTCATTTATGTAGACATTGCTGCATTCTCTCTGACTACAGTGAGGGTAATCCAAGTGTAATCCTACAGTCATGCAATAGGCTGCAAGTTTTCATCCCTTCGTTAAATTCAAAAATACTCCTTGCATATGCAGCTTGAAGAAGCAATCCCTTAGTTAATCCCAGTAAAAGCAGTGATTGCAACTGCTGGCTTTTTGTTTCTCTCTCCGCCAATATGTGGATGGCAAAATGTTATATAATCCAGAGCGTCACGCTAATCCCTGCCCGTTCAGTCCCAAACAGGTCAGAATCTTGTAATCTTTATTCCCGAGTCCCCAACAATCAAACGGGCTATGGAGGGATGAACCTGAGACAAAAGAAGGTACAATCAGACGTTAAAAAAAAAAAGAAAAAAAAAAAAGATGAGCATTCATATTAAAACAAAACTCTAAAAATCAATAATTTTAAATGCTTAAAGAGAATTTAGTGGTGTAACAATATATCGTGTCACAATATATCGCAATACAAAAATGCAACAATATGTATTGGGTATAGTGACAATATGCATTGTGAATAGTTACTATGTGAGGAAAAAAAAAAAAAAAAAAGTTTACAAAGTTTTAGTGTCAGTACTACATTAAACTATGTAAATGTTGAATATAATGTATAATAATGCAATGGGGGAATATTTGTGGGTCCTGATGCCAAATGTCTTATGTTACCAGTAAAAAGTAGCCTACCTTATTTTAACTATATCAAGTCAGTGACAGAGTGCAAGCATATTTGCCTAAAATAATGATGCATTTTCAGCTTCAGAATATTTTTATTCTTGTGTCACCATTGTCCTGTGCATTGTGTTACCAGCACCAAGTCCAAGCATTTCCACCCCCAATGTAATACCAAATTTAGCATTTTAATCAACAGTAAATGTTTTGTTAACCTTTTACCATATGTCTTAGTGTATCGCAATAATATGCATCATGAGTTCAGTATTGTGATATGTATCGAATCGTGACATAAGGGTATCGTTACACTCCTAGAATTGAGGCATCACAACTTTATAATGTACAGTTTGAAAAATGGATATTGATTATGAGATTTGCTAAAGATTTAACATTGTTATTAAATTATTAGTGTTTTACATTTTAAATCAATGAAATATCAACATCAACAAATAAAAAATATGAACAAAATAATCTTTAATATCAACTTGATAACTTATATGGTACTGATATATTGTGCATCCCTACTTCCACTAGTAGCTCTCTTCTCACCTGTGCCTGCAGTGGCCCATAGGGCACCAGCTCTCCATCTACAGTGAGGGTTCCTCGTGGCGAAAGCGGCTGAAGGCGGAATGCCCGAGCAGAAACATGACTGACATAGGGAGAGCTAAGAGACATATGAGCTCCTCTCTCCATTGCTAGGAACAGTCTAAGCAGCGTTGCCCGGGAGATACCAGCCCGCACAAATGTCAGATGGATCAACCCATCATCAAATCGAGCCTGAGGCGCAGCAAAAAGATCTGCTCCCAAGTGGGACTGGTAGATAGCAAGCACCAAGACAAAATCCCCCTCAATAGTGACCCAGTCACGTGTAGGGAGAGGCTGGTCCAGAGGAGGTAGCAGATCATCCTCTGGCAGGTTGATGGAGGATGTCATGTGATGCCGGTTCTTCAAGGGTCCTGCAGGCTCTGCAAGGTCAAAGTTGAAGGAAGGGGATGGTGAATGAAAAGAGGGTGATGGGGAAGACGAGCTGGGAGTGTTGGGACATGGTGCAAGATAAGAGGAGTGGGGAGAGGCACAAGATGGAGACGAAGGAGGGGTCGGGGAAAGGGACAGAGAAAGAGATGGAAATTTTAGAGGGAGAGAGTTTGAATGCGATTGATGGAGAAGGGAGAGGGGCCGTGGCCGTGAGGGGTTCTGGTTCTGGTCCAAAGTTTTAGGTTTGAAAGCTTTGAAAGGAGATTGACGGAACGGAGAGGATGAGATGGTGAGGGCTCGCTCACGAGACTTGTCCAGAGAAAAGGCCTCTCTCTGAAAGTATGTGCCATTTATGTCTTCGTCTTCCTTCCCATAAGCTGCCACCTCCAAGTCTTGGTCAGTGTCTGCACCAATTGGCTGGCTGAAGAAGGCATTAATTATCTGGCTAGAGGGGAGTGAGTTTTTACGTAATGTGTGTTGCAGATCAGGTGGCGCCGTCTGATAACTCTCGTCACAATCATTTATCTCATCTCTGTCACTCAAATTTCTTGCTTTCGTCACTGCTTGTCCATCTATCTCATCCCCATCTGGTTTATTCTCTTCTTCTCTGTTCCCATCATTCCTGACTATGTTGTCACACTCTTCCCTTTCGGTTGATTCTGAGCTGGTCTCTGACGTCGCCTCCATCTTCTCTTCTGCTTCTACCTCTCTCTCTCTGTCTTCTGCGAGACTGCTTGCTCTCACTACCCCAACCCCTCTTGCCCTCTCTCTCCTCCTTTCCCTCTCCCTCTCCCTCTCCTGCCTCTCCTGTTCTCGTTCCCTCTCTCTTTCTCCATCTCCTTTACGGAGACTTCTTTGTTCACTCAAACCCATGTCGGAGCAGGTGCGGTGGATGGGCGTGCGACAAAATGCCTCCAATCCTTCGGTAATGCTGCGTGAAAGCGGCCTTCGGGGCAGCTGAGGCGTGGCATCAGGGGACGGGTTGACCATACCGGGTGGCAGGTAGGATAGACGGCCCTTATAGGAGCGCAGAGAAGCCAATCTCACCAGTGTTCCCAATGTAAACCGTGCTGAGCCCAGCCCTCTGTAGCGCTCACTCTCTATGTCCACGTCAGACACAAAACCCCAGGCCACAGAAAGGAAAGAGAAAAGCCTCTTGGGAGCAGGTGGGTGCCCATTCTGATTGGATGTGGATGAAGAAGCACATGGGCTGGTTGTAACAGAGACCAAGTCCATCGGTTTAACCCCACCCCGGCACAGCAGAAAACAGCAGTTGAGGAGGAGAGGCTCCCGAAGACACATGTCATATCTGAAAGACAAACAAAAATAGATTCAATCACATTTAGAACACCAAAAAAAAGCTATTTTCTTACTAGCCTTACTTAAAACATGGCTCAAAAATTATTCAAATATGGAAGAGAATCAGCACAACATAGATTTTGTCTGTGAGTGTAAAAGTAGGTAATTGCTACCAATACACCTACACATATAAGGCAAACACTGAGAAATGTATGACACTCATTTTAGTAAAAGGAAAGTTGAGTTCTTTACATTTAACTTTTCTTTTCCTTTTTAGTAATAGTAAGCTTTAATATTAAGCAAAGACCCATAATATGTTGCAGCATGTAAATTTTTTATGTCAAAGAGTTTCAAAGCATTCAAAATAAATTGTACCAAAGAGGCTTGACAGAATTTTACATTTTTGGGTGAACTGTTCCTTTAAAAATAAGGGAGGTTCTCTGAAGAACTAGAGATTGTCCCAGGTGAGCTCAAGAACATTTCGTACCCTGCATAGTGGTTTATGGAACCAGCAAGTGCATTTCCAGAGCCACAAGGCAGAATTCCCACAGGAGTTTTTATTGCTTGTTCCCAATCTGGCCTTTCCATAAGGCCATTTATCACCTGCAGAAAGGGGACACACAGATTAATATGTAAGTAATATGTAAATAATCTTATTTTTACATACAAAGCCTGTGGTAGATCAGTCAGCTACTACAGAAATCAAACTTCTGAGCCTTGACGCAGAAAAGGCATTTGATAGTGTCAATTGAGCCTTTCTATACCAGGTGCTTGAAAGATTTGGTGATCAGCCAAACCAAAATTAATGGACATATGACAGCCACTTTCAATCAAAGTAGGGGTACAAGACAGGACTGCTGTTGGAACCCTACTATTTTTGCACTTTATATTGAGCCTTCGGCCCAAGCAGTAAGGCAAAGTGAGGACTTTAGTGGGATAAGAAATGGAGAAGACCATCATTGTAATTAGGTTGTTGGCTGATGATGTTATTATCTATTTTAAGGAGCCCAAATCTGCTCTCCCACAATTTATGAACCTACTGGAAGATTATGGGAAACTATCTGGATATAAATTGAATGTCTCAAAAGTTTGCATGGAAAAGTAAACAATTATCCACAGACACCACAATTATGCTGGAGGATGTGTGGGCATGTTGATGTTGACCATCTTCAAGTATTCTGGAGTGGGCCAAAAATATGACCTTTCTGGAACATGGTTTTGATGGAGAGCCAAAAGATTTTAGGGTATGAAATAACAAGCAATTTCACAACATTTTATCTTGTAAACATTACACACTCTGTGTTAAGAAGTGATGTACATCTTGTTAATATATTAAGTGTAGCATGTAAGAAGTGTATTACTAGGCATTGGTTTAAGCAGAACATCCCTTTACTTGGTGAATGGTTAGAAATATATAATATGGAAGAATTGACTTTTAATTTAAGACCTAAAAAGGACCTATTTCTAAAATACTGGAAGAAATGGATTGATTACTGTAATGTGAATCTATACTTGCCCCAAAACATAATGTATACCCCCTGTTCTATTTTTTTTTCCCTAATTTTTTCCTGTTTTCCCTAATGCTGTGTAAGACATTTTCTTGAAAAATCAAAGAAATGTTTCTCTCTCAAAGTCAGTAGATTACATCTGGGATTTGTAACAAGTTAATTAAATATATAGTGTGTCACAGCCTCTTGACATTGTTATGACATTCACCTCGTGCAGGAGTCCATCTCCAGATACAATGATTATTCCGTCCCATTCTTGTAACGAAATCTCTCTGATTAGCTCACGTGCATGATTCTGACGCTCTGCACAACAACAAAACCACATGCATCACATCCATTCAATGGAATAATTCAGATTCTGATCACTGTTGGTGTCAGCGCTTGAATTTATTCTGAACCATTTATAACCAACAGCATGTGTGTGTTGTTCTTACCTGTCTGTATGAGGTTGTAGCTGATGTTCGCTTCCCTTATCATTGGAAGTATGTGCGTTTGACACCATTGCATTGCCTGACCCCGGCCACTGAATGGGTTGACCAGCAGCAACAGTCGACGGGGACGGGGCAACATGCTTTTGCAAAATTCTGCACAAACAAAAACAAGCAAGTCAGGATAAGGCCTTCATTCTAAAGCTTAATACACTAAGCTACATCCTAAACCAGCTGAAAGTAGACATGATGTTTTAGTGGATGTGAAAAATATGTATACCTCAAGATCACATATCTGAAATACACATAAAATAGAGAATTTATTTTGGATATTGGATCATTTAAATTCTGTTTTTTACTGTATTTGATACTTTTCCAAAAACAGAATCACTTAGTTTCTTACATTATTGGTTCAACTGTGTGGTATCTGAGAACATTTCATTATGTTCTGGGATTTTTAGATTTAAGGCTTCTTCCTTAACAACTTCCCATCACGTGGGGCACAGTTGTGCTGTTTTTTTTCCCCCAGACGACTTATTCATGCATTTTGAAATTAAACTGAGGCAAGACTTTCCTGTCAATTCCTTGATGTTAACTTTTCCCATAAATGTAAGATTTGTTTCTCTTTGTTTAAACAGCTGATTGTGAAATGTTATGATTCAGTTTTGCTTTAAATTATAGTTTAACCAATCTGTATAACTGAAATTATGCTTAAATGCCCTTATATTAAAAACTAAATTAACTAAATACCCAGTTTTAAAGGGATAAAAAAATTGTGCATTTACTCACCCTCAAGTTCTAAATCTTTGAGTTTCTTTCTTTTGATACATTTCTTTCTTCTGCTGAACACAAAAGAAGATATTTTGAAGAATGTCGGTAACCAGACAGTTGATGGTAGCCATTGACTTTCTTCCACAGTATTTTTTCCTACTATGGAAGTCAATGGCTACCGTCAACTGTCTGGTTACCGACATTCTTCAAAATATCTTCTTTTGTGTTCAGCAGAAGAAAGAAATGTATACAGGTTTAGAAAAACATAAGGATGTTAAGGATGACACAATTTAAATTTTTGGGTGAACTTACGTTTTCACACCACTAGACCTGCTAATCTAAATTCCTAATACAAATATTAACATCATATAAAAGTATTTTAATGATTTACTAAACTGCAACGACTAGCACTGACAACTAACTACAGCACAGCTGTTAAAAAACAGGGACAGAGCGACAACACGCAGCATCTTTTAAAGTCAATAATGCCTGGTGTATTGCTACTGAATTATCTGCACTAAAGCTGTATTTTCCCTGCCGCAGACCCACCCATTCTCTGACCGTCAATGACAGCATGTGGTTCACATTATGAGTGAAAAAAAAAACAGAAAGGAAAAAAGGGAGGGAACAGTTAAACTCTTACACAAATAAATGCAGACAGTGATGATTCATTCTCAAATAAATTCAACTCACTATATAAGAAAATCAAAGTGGCATCCTATTTACAAGACACAACATTAATGCAACAGCACAGACTCAGATGTCATAAAGAATTAGCAGCATCCAGCATCCATTATATTACTATTATTTATACTATCATAGTATTTTTGAATTGGCTTTTATTTTTATATTTTCAGTTTAGTTTTAGTAATTTTGTTATGCGCTTTTGTCCTTAAAATATTTCTATTTTTAGCTAGTTGGCAAGGCAACATTTTTAATTTGAGTTTAAAGGGATAGTTAACCCAAAAATGAAAATTATCCCATTATTTACTCACCATCAAGCCATCCCAGGTATATATGACATTCTTCTTTCAGACGAATACAATCAGTGTTATATTAAAAAATGTCCTGGCTAATCCAAGCATTATAATGGCAGTAAATGGCTGCCCAAAATTTGAAGCCCAAAAAAGTGCATCCATCCATTATAAAAGTAATCCACATGGATCCGGGGGGCTAATAAAGGTCTTCTAAAGCGAATTGATGGGTTTTTGTAAGAAAAATATCCATATTTAGCACTTTATAAAGTAAAATATCTAGCTTCCGGCGGAGCGCCTTCCATATTCAACTTACGGAAAAAGCGTTACTGGCGCGACGATGACGTTGGGCGTAGCGCAAGCGTTTTGAACTGCTTGAGGCGTTACACTTTCTTCATAAGATAAATTCGGAAGGCGGTCTGCCGGAAGCTTGATATTTTACTTTATAATGTGTTAAATATGGATATTTTTCTTACTAATTTCTTACTTATCAACCCCCCGGAGCCGTGTGGATTACTTTTATAATGGATGGATGCACTTTTTTGGGCTTCAAATTTTGGGCAGCCATTTACTCCCATTATAATGCTTAGATTAGCCAGGATATTTATTAATATAACTCCCGATTGTATTCGTCTGAAAGAAGAATGTCATATACATCTAGAATGGCTTGAGGGTGAGTAAATTATGGGATAATTTTTATTTTTGGGTGAACTATCCCTTTAAGTTTTTTTCATTTTAATCTTAATTTTTTCATCTTATATTTATATTGTAATATTTTAATCAACGCAAATTATTTATTTTTTAGCAGTATCTGGATCCATTTTTCCATCTGGGAGGCTTCAGTGAAAGCTTTCCCACAAACATAAACATAGACACACGTACCTAACTGAAGACAAAGCATCTGTGAATGATCAAACTCTGACACTCACCTGTAGTGGAGCTGACATCCATCCCTCTTAGCAGGCTCTGTATAGCAGTGTTCCATTTCTCCGCCTCAGCTCTGCTCTCTGCCAAGTACGCCCTCACCTGTCTGTGTCTGGAGACGCCCTTCCGGCGTCTACCCGGGGGGTACCAGTAAAGAACCAGTAAAGGAGGGGCCGGCGATCGCGGGCAGCTGCATCCGGTCAGCTCTGCCAGTGGCAGGAGCAGCCTGGACTGCTTCCCCGCACGTGATGACAACCGCTGGACGTGGACGTGAGTTGGTGTGAGGGTCAGGGCATAGTTGGTGGAGGCGGGGCTGGAAGGTAAAGACACACCTCCAGGGCTGTTGGGGTTGCTGTTGCTGTTGCTGTTACTTCCACTCCCCGCTCCGCTACTCCAACCGCTGAACTGTCCATGCAGCAGGGCCTCCTCGGTCATGGACGGGCTTTCGGGGCCTGGGGAGCGCATGTTCGATGTCTGGCCTCAAAAGTATGTTTGGACTATACAGCTTGAGCGTCTCATGCAGAGGTCTTTCTCCTGAGTAGTGAGATGATGTTCTGGACGGATGCACTAGACGTTTGGAGATGTCTTTAAATGTGTCAGCTTTTTAAGCCCAAGTCATGGGCTTTTGCGTGAACTTAATGTTACAAATGATGAAGTTATAAATGATGAAAGTGCTTCAACAGGTGTCTATTCAAAACAAAAAGAAACTTCAGTAGGCTTTTCTATCCCTGGTAGTGTTAAATCTTTCCCATCAGGAAACAATGCTAAATCCTCTTACGATCATCTAATCAAAACACAATACACAAAAGAGATTTACAGTGTAGTATTGCTAGTATCCAAACAAAAAAATATTTGTTTTAAAAACAAAGATGCACAAAGAAGCCAGATGATTTGCTTTTCTCAAATGTGTCTTTGACTTCACTGGTCAAATATGTCACAATCTGAGAAAAGGCAGTCTTTTGTCAAGGTTAAACAGAATTGTGCGTGCATCTACATAAATAATCATTAAACTAAATTTCTTAAGTTACTAAATTTAACAAATTTAAGTTGTTTAAATAAAATTGGAAGCACAATTTCAATTAACAATGCATTGTTTTAAGGTCAGAGAACTTGCAAAGGACTAAAAATAAGCACACACTAAGGTTAAAATAACCCTATAAATGCTACGAAAATGTTCAGTGACAAACAAGCACAAAGAGCAGAGGTAACGTCCCGGCGAGGATAGTGTTTAAGAAGAACCAAATTAAACCTTATCGAGGTGGACTAAAAATACAGTTCCTCTCCAAAAACAACAAGGTTGAGGAAGTGGTAGAGATGAACAGGGATGTCACTACTGGCTTTGGTCCATAACAGCGTCAGAGATTATAGTAGTGCAGGGAAATCATGTATTCTAGCTCACCCAATAAAAAAAATGCCAGAAAATCCAGAATTTGATATCCATGAACGTTGAATTCTATTCAATCCTTGCAGGATAGTCCTCAAAAGGGGAAATAAATAAAACTCAGAATACAGAAAGAGAAGGAGTGCTGGAACAGGGTCTCAAGTCATGGTTGTCCTCTTTATCCGCTGTTATAGGTGCCCTGCAAAAAGAAGGTTTGGAGAGAAAAAAAAAAAGAGAAAGATTACCTTTTGAAGATTAAATGCAGGATCTTCATCTTACAAATTGATTATTCTGAATAGAAGTTGAGGACCTTCTGTTATATAAGGTACTACCAAAAAGTGTGGGATTGGTAAGATATAATTAAGATTTCACATTTTTAAAAGAAGTCTCTTTCACAATATAAAAAAAAACTTTACAATTTTACAATAACTTTTTTCTATTTTAATAGAATTTAAAAATGTATAATTCCTGTGATGGCAAAACTGAATTTTCAGCAGTCATTACTCCACATGATCCTTCAGAAATCATTCTAATATGCTGATCTGCTGCTCAAGAAAAAATTATTAATATCAATGTTGAAAACATTTGTGCTGCTTAATATTTTTGTGGAAATCATGATACTTTTCCACCCCAGAAAGTTCAAAAGAATAGCATTTATTTAAAATAGAAATATTTTATTGTAAAAGTCTTTACTGTCACTTTGACCAGTTTAATGTGTCCTTGCTGAATAAAAGTATTCATTTATTATTATTATTTTTTTAAACATTTACTGACCCATACTTTTCAACAATAGTGTATCTTATGTATTAGAACTCAAGATCATCTTTACTGCCCTTCTAATGGAATGTGTTGTTAAATTGACCCTTGACCTGCACCTAACCTTCCCAGACTTAAGTAATCAGATAACTTACAGTGCAATATCTTCAAAGGTCTGACATCAGCAAAAAGGAACATGCTGAACAATATGATTCTGTTCCTCAACAGAAAGAGTGTGGAGAAATGTGAACAGATGGATTTAAAGTCTAATACAAAGTTCATTATTCAAATGTCCAGGTGCCTGTGGTTTGTCAGTGTTAGGCAACACAAATACGCAGGGCTGTGTAATTTTGACCCAAACAGAGAAAGAAAAAAAAAAAGAAAAAAAAAACGAACTGGGGTGGAATTACACACCTGCCCAGCCTCAATCTTGAATGACACCACATATGTAAATTCCGCAATTTGTGCCTGAAATGCAACACCGGGACCGTGGATGAGTTGAGATGTTATCACAATTTTAACTCAATGGAGAACAGGAATGTCTGAAATGCGAACCGACGACAGTTTCAACAGATCAAGATCTCATAGCTCAAGTTTGTGTGCAGTTGAGAGGCCTAATATATCGACACAGTCTATAAAACTCAGGAACGAGACGGACGTATGTGTAGGATGTTTTAGCTGTGGTTCAAAATCTGCAGACTTCGTTTTGGAAGTCAGCAAATAATGCTCAATGCAGAAATAGGAGACTCTTATCACAATAATCACACACTTTAATTTTCTTCCGGTCCTGCTTGTTAAGACTCATGCGAAATCAATGCCTGGCAGATTTCCATAACGGTTTAAGAATATAACAAAAAAAGAAAACTGTGGTGTCCACTTCGCCTCCTTGTGTCCTTGCAAAGCTGGGCCAAGACACTGTCAAAAAAGCAAGACCCACAGAAGATCAAAAAGTGCATTCCTCTGTAAAGCTGCCCAAAACTTCATCTTTCTAGAGCCAAAACTAAATCTGTTGACTGTCTGGGCTTCGCACACATGAATGCACACTTTGTCCCTCTTATCACCAAGACTTTTTACTGCATGAATGATATGATAGTTTCAAGATTTATTCAGATATACACCAAAGCAATTCCAAAGCCTTTGATTTATAATTAGTCGGTTGCGACCTCACAGATCATAAAATAAAAAATGACCTTTACACACAGTTGTGTAGGTTATTCTTTAGGCGACCAGTTATGAAATCGATAAATTCACAGGCCAACAAATAAAAAAAATATTGCTTAGCAATCCAACTGAGCTAAGGTAAAAATACAAAGCTCTGTTTGTCACATTTCAAATCTAATAGCAACTTCATACAATTACAGTGTCTCTGAATGTGACAGGTGGCCAGTAAGCTGTCACAGTCACAAGTTCATTTAAAGTGTTGCAAGTTTTTTTTTTAAATTTGTATTAAATTAAGGATTTACATACAAAAGGCTGCTCTCATATAGTGAGATTTGGGAATTATGATGCATGATCACAAGTGGATGAAGAATCAAGCTTATGTTATCTTAAAGGGTAGCTACTATAAAATGAATTGCAAGCAAAACGTGAGTTTAACAGATCAAAGAAATGAATGGCAAGGAAATTAATAAGTACAACTGCAGTTTCTTAGCAACTCAAGAGCCAAACTCGCATATCAACACAGTTAGCTGATGACAGGCCAACACAAGGAACTAGTATATCATGATATGGTTATGAATGGACTTGTTTGTACTTAACGGAAGCAGTTATAACCTTAAAACTGGTACATATAAAACACAGTTTTATCGATGAGAAGAACAATGTACTCCGCAAACATGTTGTTAATGTCATTGTAAATAGCCAAGCCGACGGGGAGCTCAGAGACATCAACCTGAAAACGGATCTGTTTCTGTTTAAATTCTTCATCAAATGGGGCGACTTATAAACTTTTATGTGTCTTATGAGGTATAATGACTTTAATAGTGGTAATAAACGACAAAGCAAAAGTAATACCGGACTTACCTGTTTTTTTCTGTCCCCCCTACATGGCGAGTTTTCCAGCTTTCCTGAGCTGTAGGGGAGGCACGAGCGTTTTCAGGAAGTCTATCGACGCGGTAGGCGGAGAAAAGAGAATGATTGACGTGATAAACGTACAATCATGAAATACAATCCGTCTGGACAGCCCATATCCTGGCGATAAAAACACTCTTTTGCTCGATACCCCAGTACTATCGGCAGTGCTGAAAAGCCCCTTTGCTACATGCATGTTTCTATTTTGATTATTGGTGAGAGACATATTTTTTCAATTAATTGTAATGTAAATATACATATAGCCTACTTACAGTTAATATTTCAGTTATATTCACATATACAGTCACGTTGTGCACATTTGAAGTTAAATCTCAGATATAAAGAAGAAACTGCAAAATAAAGAAGAATTATATATATATATATATATATATATACTTCTTCTTTATTATGCATGTATATATATATATATATATATATATATATAAGACTATATATAAAAATATAAAGGATAAAACGGAATAAAAACGGAACATATTTTAGATCACGTTTGTTAACAGATGTTAACAGAATGGTTTTTTTTTAACTAAAACTAAAACGTTTAATAAAATCATCTTAATTGAATAGACATTTATATAGTAAACAAAAACAACATAAAATTAAAAAATACCTCTATAAAGATTTTAAGTAAATTGGTAAAACCAAGAGATCTACTTTAAATCATCTTCCAATTTATGTTATAATAGTTTGTTTTTAAAAAGAAATGATGAAGGGGGTAGAAATAACATATTATTTCTAATTTTATAATATAGTCTAGTAAGACAAACAAGTGGTGAATAAACGTATAATGCACTATTATTATTAGTATAGTTAATCACATAAAATGTAATCTTTATTACTCCCTCAACTGGGTCACAGTAATCAATTCCTTAAACCATTATAATATATCTTTTTTTTTAAATTATGAAATGTTCCTATTCAAGCTAGTACAGTTGTTACAAATTAGGAAAAAAATCTCTGGGAAGAAACATTGTGTTAAGACCATGGTTAAGACCCCAAGAGAAATCCATTTTTGTGAAGAGAAGGGTATTTTTCCGTAAATATAACCTTTCACCCATTATTTCATCCAATTGGATCAGCGGTTCAGCGGAAATGGTCACAACTTGAGAAAAGATTGACAGACATTTTTAATGAATCACAAGAACGGAAAAAGACAAGAGGCGGGAACTTTAGCAGCGAGCAGTGGGCGGAGTCTGCCGTCCATCTTTTAATGTACTGGACAGAAGGGGACTGACGAGCTGAAAACATTATCAAATTTGAAATAAGTAATTGGCGGATATTTTGGTCGTGGCTGTCACATAGAGATACTGACGAATATTACACACGTTTGAAAAAAGGTATACGACGAATGTGCATTCAATTTAAGAGTTGAAATCCCCCACAATTTCTGTTGGAAAAACTATATGTGTGTGCTAGCAGAGCGTTAGCCATCAGCGCTGCTCGACATCACAACAACAGCAGCTTAATCCATGTTAACTGCAGAAATAAGCAGCATACGGTCTATATATACTGTCAGGGTGACATTTTATCAGTGCAGATGAGATATGGGGATGAAATGCTGCTGATCTAACACGTTAGCATCAGCGTGGCTAGTGCTCAGTGATCAGAGGCTGCGTAAATCTGCGTAAACACTGGTTGTGTTGGCGTAACGGTATACGTGATCTAAATTATGGGAACGATCAATTGAAATTCTTGATATTTTCTCTTATTCAGGGGGATTGCAAAGTAGATAGTTGCGTTAATTTGTTGATCTGAAAGAACTCGAAAAGCATAACTTTGAAGTTAATAATCGTTTTTGGGATTCAGACAAATAGTTTAATGTCAATCGAGCAGGATGAGTTGATATCATCATTTTCTATTGAGATTAGATTTATCTGTCAGAAGCAGTAGAAACGCTTACCATCTGATTCACACTGAATGATGTGCAAGTTAACAGTCTCTCTGATGTGCTTGCAGTGACAGAAGGTATGAAGACAGCATCATAGCGAAGCCATGGCTGATAAGAGAAAACTTCAAGGTAAGAGATTATGATATAGAAAATATAATATCATTTTCTATCTGCTCTCCCCTGCCACAACTGCTTGTACACAGTAGTTTGTGTTCAGAGTTTTTTTTTTAAATAATCAAATAATCTCTTGATTTATGCATAACTATATGCTTTACACAACCAGGTGAAATAGATCGATGTTTGAAAAAAGTTGCTGAAGGCGTCGAACAGTTTGAAGACATTTGGAAAAAGGTGAGACATTAACATCTCAACAACTAATGCTTAATGCAAATATAAACGAAAGGAATCGTGCACCTGTTGTTATATTTTACAATTTAATAATTCATTTAATTTCATACTCAGCTTCACAATGCAGCCAATGCCAACCAGAAGGAAAAATATGAGGCAGATCTCAAAAAAGAGATTAAAAAGCTTCAGGTAAGAATGTGCTAATTTTTTTTTAAGGCATTCTGGAATGGTGTGAATATGCACAGTTGGAATAATAGAGACACATTCCTTGCTGTTGGACAAGATATTAGCACTCTTAGAACACTGCTTGGCCAAACAATTTAGAGAAGAGGAACAAAGGGCTGAATAAAATTAATTATTATACACGTTCTTTAGAACCAAGGGAAAAATCTGTGTTCTCAATCAGTATAATTGTTCTCACCTGTTTTTCTTTTTTAGCGGCTAAGAGATCAGATTAAGACATGGGTGGCATCCAATGAGATCAAAGACAAACGGCAGCTAGTTGAGAACCGCAAGCTTATTGAAACGGTAAAAGCACGTTGTTGAATTCCTCATGGCTCTTTTATTGTAACACTCTTGTCACAGTTCCTAAAAATTATTTTATACTTTTGATAAAAATATGAATGCCTTGTCAAGACGTTTAAATGAATTTTTAGAAGATGTTTTTCTCAAGTCTGATCCATCAAGCTTGCAGCCCTTAACCTGACTCACTGTCTCTTTTTCCTCAGCAAATGGAGCGCTTTAAGGTGGTTGAAAGAGAAACCAAGACAAAGGCCTACTCTAAAGAGGGGCTGGGCTTGGCTCAGAAAGTGGACCCAGCACAGAAAGAGAAGGAGGAAACGGAACAGTGGCTCACGGTACTAGAGGGCTCACCAATAACAGCGGGGGGTTGAAAAACTTTTAACAGGATGCAAGCAGTGCAGTAATGGCATGATTTTTCTCTCTCGCAGAACACAATAGACACTTTGAACATGCAGGTGGACCAGTTTGAAAGTGAAGTTGAGTCCCTCTCTGTTCAAACACGAAAGAAGAAAGGGGACAAGGAGGTTGGCATTTAATTTTTCTCCATTTCCCCCTCTTTTCTTTTGACCGCTTTCCTATTTTATATTATAACTTGACCTTCCTTTTTCATGCTTTCACTATCATGCAAACACTCAAAATGTTCTCATATTGTTCTTTTCTGTTTTTTTTGTGTTTGTCTTTAGAAGCAGGATCGGATTGAGGAGCTAAAGAGGTTAATCGAGAGACACCGGTACCACATTCGTATGTTAGAGACCATCTTGAGGATGCTGGATAATGATTCAATCCAGGTTGAAGCTATCCATAAGATCAAAGATGATGTGGAATACTACATTGACTCTTCACAAGACCCAGATTTTGAAGAGAATGAGTTCCTCTATGATGATCTGGACTTGGAAGATATACGTAAGTCTGTGTGTGTTTTTGGGAAGAGTGTGTGGACATTTGCGTGTTGTTACATGAAATGGCTAGTTGTTGACCTACTGAACAACTTAGTCAAGATAGGTCACATTTAAAAGTATCTCTTTCTCTCTAGCGGCATCCTTGATGGCGACGTCTCCTCAGGGCCATATTGAAGATGAAATGTTCCTTCAGTCCAGCAGCACACCGACCTCCACCACTTCCTCGTCCCCCATCCCTCCATCTCCTGCTACAGGCACAATGGTAAACTGCTTTCTTTTATTCTTCACCCTGTCTCTAGTAAACTGCAAAGTATCGCCATCATTCATAATCACTCCATTAATCATGCTCTCCTCTTAGCCACAGAATTGATTTGTCTTACTCTATATTGTATGTCAATGTTTTGCTCAGGAGATTTCAGAAGATAAAAGAGGTCGATCGACAGACAGTGAAGTCAGTCAGGTGAGACCTCAGTATCAGTTAAAGATTTACACACTCGCATGTTGTTTTAAACCTGTATGACTATATTGCAGTGAATGGGGGCTGTACTTTCACTATAAAAGTAATTGTATGGCTTCAAGAGACTTAATTTAATATGTAATATAACAATTTTATGGTGATTTGCTTCCTTTTTGAAGCTTGAAGTGTCAATTAAATTTGTATAGAACAGAGTGACCAGCACAGTCTTCAGAATGTTCTTGTTTTGTGTTTCAGAATCATACAGATTTGGAACAACATGAGGAAATGTCATTTTGGGTGAACCATCCCTTTAAATTGCACGCATGCTTAATGAAAAATGATATTTGTGTTTCTAACCTCATGGCTTTCTTGCTCCGCTCAGTCTCCTGTGAAGAACGGCAACCCATCTCTCTCGTCCTTCTCCTCATCCGCCTCCTCGGGCTCCTCCTCCTCCTCCTCTTCGCTGGTTTCCATGGCTACTGTTGTCGGGGCCTGCACAGCGGTCTCCGGGGGCAGTAACCTGCTGGGAAGCTTTAGCAGCGCAGTGCAGCAGCATCCTTCTCAGTCTCAACAGCAAGCACAGGTCAAACTCTCCACCACATCTGTACCCTCCAACAACACACCTAGCCCACCTAGCCACCCCACGCTACCTGCCTCCACTACTTGCTCATTGCCCAGTTCCAGCACATCTGGCTCAGTTACTTCCAATTCCCAGTCCCAGGCTTCAACAGTTCCTGGGGTGGAGGGCTCTAGACTGGGTTTGGGCCTGGGGAAAGGGGGTGTGACGGTCACCAGCAGCAGTAGTGTGGCTCAGATGCCAGGTCTGGGTATGGCAGGCATGTCTGGTTCTCTCAGCAGCACCATGGCAGGGCTTCTCTCAGGCTCTACCCCTGCTCCCTACGCCCAGGCAGCTGCAGGTGGAACAGCAGGTAGTGCTTCCAGTGGTCCAGTGGGGAGCAGCAGTGGTAGTTCTGGCATATCTGTACCGAGTGGAGGTGCAGTGGGAGCAAGCACGGGTGCGACCAGTAACGGTACGGGTACAGGGGCAAGTATGGGCTTGCTAGGGTCCAGTCCAGGTCACGGAGCCCTAACCGGAGGGATTCTGAACCTAGTACCAGGGCAGACGGCTCTCCTCGGTTCTACACAGGTACCCGTAAGCCCTGTGGGCACAACACCTGGAGGAGGAACTGGAGAGAGTGGATTGGGTGGGAATGGAAGCAGTTCTGTGTTGAGTGGAGGAGTAGGGACAAACATAGCGCCTGCAAGACCCCCCAGTGGCCTCAAACAAAATGGAGCAACCAGTGAGTGCTTTTGAGTCTGGCTGAGGATTATGGCTGTATTTTTCACCTCTTTATATAGCCCAAAAATTATTTTAAACTTATTTAATACTGATGATGATGATGATAATAATAAAATTATTATTTTAATTATTTAGAATTTGCAATTAATAATAAAAATAACTATTATTATTGTTTGTCTTTTTACTTTTTATTATTCTAAATTATATTTTTTATTATTAATCTCTTAATTATTGTTTATCATTATTTCAACTTTTTTTGTATTTATAATTAGTAATAATTTAATATTTTTTATTCAATATTTTCTATTTTAATTTATTCTTTTATTAATATAGTTAATCTCTTTTAATTACTCTGTATTATTATTTTTAATTTATTATTATTATTATTATTATCTCTTTTTAATTATTGTTTTTGTTGTTATTTTTTAAAAATGTTTTCTTTTATTTTTCTCTGTACAGGTTACAGTGCTGTAGTTGCAGACAACACACCAGACTCCTCACTCAGCAGTGCCAGCCAATCACAAAACAGCCATTCCTCGTCCTCAAGCTCATCAACCAATCAAACGTGAGTATACATCTGCATATCTTCGAATTGTAACTAATATAACAGTAATATCATTGATTGATTGTCACTGTCTTTCTCTCTCCTACTTACTCTGTATTATAGTCTGGATAATGGCCCCAGTTTATTGAGTTCTATCACTCTACCCCCCACCTCCCCATCACCTGCTTTCACTGACAGCACACCTGGTGGTGGGAGTCTGCTAAACGGCCCACACTCCTACACACCAAACACAGAAGCCATCAAGGTGTGTTTTTTTTCATCCTGGCTAGACTACATTCAGTCTGTCAGTGGTGCAGAACTGACACCTCAGCTTAAAGTTTCTCAAAAGTCACACCCATCAAATAAAGCGAAATCAGCTTCCCATAGATTTAAAATGTGCTTTTTCATTTAAAATGTAATTCCATTTGGTCTTTTGCAGGCTCCTGAACCACCAAGCTCTCTAAAAGCTATGGCAGAGCGAGCTGCACTAGGATTGGCACTGGATGGAGAAATCCCACCCTTAGGTACCTTACACACTGACCTGTTTAACACCGAGTGCACCTAACTAACCATGGGAAATAGTAGTTGTAACAACTAATTTTAACCCCATTTGACTGAGATAGATTGTTGTACATTTTGCAGCCAACTGTTACCCCTCTGCATTCTTCATTACACCACGCTTATGATAAAAATGACTCAACCAACACACAGAACACCCTGTCTAACAGCTCGACTGCAGTTAGTGTGCAAGATTAGATGTTACGTAAAGTACAGAGTTGGTATAATCATCACAAACACTAAAAATGTCTTTCCTTTAGACCTGTTCTCAACATCTTCAGCTCCACCTGGACCCACAACGGCCCCTCAGCCTTCTGTTTCAGAGGTCAACCTGCCGCCATCTTTAGGGGCTTGTCCGCTAGGCCCCACCCCCCTCACTAAAGAGCAGCTTTACCAACAGGCAATGCAGGAGTCAGCATGGACACACATGCCTCACCCATCCGACTCAGAGAGAATCAGGTACACATGCTTGCTAGTCTGAACGTAGATTAAAGAGGCCATATTATGTCTTGATTTTGTTTTTGGGGTCTACTTTATAAGGTTTTCACGCTTGAATGTTCAAAAAACTCATTATTTTCACATATTTTACATTGCTGCAGCTAGGGATGCATGATATATTGGCCACACTATCGTTTTTAGCCTGATAAGAAAACTTGGCCGATATATTAAAGCTGATAAATAATGGATTATTTCCTTCAGCTGAGACACTTCAAATGTGCACTGTTCGTCATGATGGCTTTGAATTGCTTGAAATATGAATGGAATCTCTTTGAAATGGAAAATACAGCTAAGTGCAACATGTGCAGTGCAAGTCTGTCATATAGGCTACATAAAATTATAACACCACTAATTCTTGTTTTAGCGCGTTATTATGTGATAAGTGCATCCACAACGGAGTTACACACTTCATGACTAGCACAGAATTTCGCTTGTGCATTTGCAGTCTGTTTCCCGAAACCATATTGTTGCAAATTCGTCGTTCAACCACCTTGGTTAATGATGTCACACAGGCAGTGGAGTAATAACTTCTTTTAATGTTTACTCTGTTTATTAGTTCGAAATAATGCTATACATTGCGGACATGACATCATTTTTCCTTTTTTTCCATATTCAATTATAGGCTCCTTCTTGCGTACTAGAGGACGTATGCACGTGCACTCTTCAAAACGGTGCTTTAAATCTCTTTACAAGCTAAAAGATGTAAATTACATTTGTATATATTCGAAAAAATATATATAAATTGTACTGCATGCCAGCTTGCTTATTTTGCTCAAGATAAGGATTTATAAAGTCCACATCATGCAAACAAGGAACTATGCTTCTAACCACAGATTGAGAGCGATGCTCTTTGCGAATGTTTGTTGGAACTATGTTTTCGGGAAACACAGACTTATTGAACTATGCTGATAATGATGGAACTTGTGACCATAGTTGGCTAACGATGCTTTTAGTTCCTGTCACTATGAAGCCCTTCCTTCTGAAAAGCACAATGTTCTCTGATTGGTTGGCTGGACTCAGCCAGGTCTCGTCCCTTTTTTTGTGTATGCCTTAGGTGGGAATTTAAATGAGGGATATTGTGATGTGTACTTTCCTGGAAGGAAACTACAATCAAGGTGTTTCAGGGAGAATAACTCTCTATGAACTTGTGTACTTTGCATAAATTTTTTATGCTCGAACAGCAACATTACACATAATAGTTCCTCTTTACAAAAAGGAGTGACAAAGTATTTATCAATGTCAAGCCATTTAAAAGCAAGCAGCTTCTCCTCAAGCTGAAGATGTAGGCCTAACATGACACAAAATATATATATTTTTTTCCCATTTGTAGGCAGTACCTGATGAGAAACCCCTGTCCTACACCGCCATTCCACCACCAGGTTCCCCCACATCATTCAGACTCTATTGAGTTCTACCAGAGATTGTCCACTGAAACACTCTTCTTCATATTCTACTACCTGGAGGTGTGCAATTGTTACTTTTTATAAGCACATCTGTTGGATGTTGCAATCTTCTAACTCTTTCTCTTGGTTGTCTTTTTCCCTCAGGGCACAAAGGCACAGTACCTGTCGGCTAAAGCACTGAAGAAGCAATCGTGGAGGTTCCACACAAAATATATGATGTGGTTCCAAAGGCACGAGGAACCCAAGACCATCACTGATGAGTTTGAACAGGTACTGAACCCAGCACTGTTCTCATGCTCACCACTGAAGATAAACATGACAAACTGTGTTTCTAATGCTCCATGTAGAGTTGACACAATAGCAGTTTCAGTAGTCTATACCAATACTAGTGAAATTGAACAATGAATAAACAATACATTTTCTATTAATATGTATATGTATATATACAGTATATATTACTCACATTAAAGGGGTACTTCACCGCTGGAAAGATGAATGTGTATTTAAATTGGGTCATTTATGTAGTAGAAATGTGAAATTATTTTAGAAGTTGGTGCCTTGTAGACTGAGAAAAGCCAGAAAATGTATTTTTGGCTCATATGGATGAAAGACAACAACTCCCAGAATGCACTTGCTTCGCTGCCCTACGAGGCCACTCCTACCGGTTACATCACTTGCCCACCGTGGCACCACCCCACCGTCGTTTTGATTCTTATAGTAATAAAATAATTTAGTTCAGTTAGAGAACAGACACTACAATTAAAAACTGAACGTGTCTGCTCAATACACTGTGAGCCGAATGAGAGTCGCGGCACAGACCAGCAGCAGGAGTCAGATTTCATTCATCACGAGAGCTGACAGACAAGATGATCGCGGAAGATTTGGTTTCAAAGCGAAGTGTAAAAGCGCCTATTTAAGGGAGTTTGTCATTGTACCGTTTTGTTGTTGTGTTTTTCATTAAGAATGAACCCACAATTCAAGCAACCCGCTCCAAATTGGTGCTAATTCAAAACCGAAACTAAAATGAGCACGGCCACATTGTCGTTCATTCACAGTGTGTGTCCAGTCTGACGCATTTTCAGTTCATGCCTATGGAAGCTTAACTTTCATAGGAATTCATTGAAAACACTCGTGTTGCTCCGACCACTCCTTTATGAATGCCTGAGCGTGCGCATTTACATTTTGTGAGTAAGATCCCACCCACTATGGGTGGGTTGAAAACATGCGGAACTAACTCCTGGCTGTAGTCTCTAGCCTCTGGCCAAAAAAGCCTCAGATGACGCAAAATGACGAGGCTTTTTTTCCAGACATAAAATACATAAATCTCTCGTCTCAGGGGGATATGAGGGGGGGAAAGCACTATCATTCGAATATACTACCGGGTTTCTACTGATAGAAAGCTTAATGCTAATCGCTGAAGTAACCCTTTAAGGCTTCAAGCAACTTTTTCAATCATTTCTTATAAGTAGATACATATTATTTTAAAAATGAATGTACACTACTAATCAAAAGCTAAAATGTTTTTGAAAGAAGTCTTATACTCACCAAGGCGGCATTTATTTGTTAAAACATACAGTAAAAACCGTAATATTGTGAAATTACAATTTAAAGTAACTTTTCTATTTTTTTCTGTGGTGGCAATTCTTTGATTAAAAATGTCAAAAGAACAGTATTTATTTAAACATCTTTTGTAACATTATAGATGTGTTTACTGTTGCTGAATAAAATATTATTATTTTTTTTAATCTTGATCTTCACAATAATATTATCTGCTTTTTTAGATCCCTAGTTCCTGTGATTGTATTGGATTAATAATATGCTTTTACTTCGAATGGGGAACTTGAACTTGCTCTGTTTTAAATGAATATTCCTTTTCTGTCTGTAGGGCACGTACATTTACTTTGACTATGAAAAGTGGGGCCAGAGAAAAAAGGAAGGATTTACGTTCGAGTACAGATACCTGGAAGACAGAGACCTGCAGTGACTGAAGGAGAACGAGACGGAGAGAGAGAGCGATCGCTACGACAGAGAAAACGCTGCTGTTGACATTCCGAGATGAACTCCATGTCGTGTTAAAGTTGGATGTGAAGTTGGCCTTTTTCTTTAAAAGAGAGAGAGTAGGGGGTCGAGTGCCTGTTTACATGCAAACATTTGAACCTCCTTTAACTGAGTCTTTATCCCCTTCATTTCTGTTCTAACTGAAACCCCCCACCTAGCCAAGTGACAGAAATAAAAGGAAACGATTTGGTTTAGGATGCCACAGACAAAACATTTTGCTCGTAGTTTGTGTTTGGTGGAGTGCTGCATTAGCAAGTCTTATCCTTTTAGATGACATATACTGACTATGGTGTACCGGCACTATGAGAGAACCCGAGTTTAATGCATTGATTGGTTGTTCTTAGTTCATTGAGCCCCTCTGGGAGTGTTTAGGCACTGTGACTTTGCCTTGCGAGATAACGTGTCGACCATTAAATTGCTATGCAATTGAATTCCTCTCGACCTCCCTACCTTTATCATTACCTAAATGTGGTTTTGCTAGACCGCAAAAAAGTTGGCGTTGATAGGGTAATGTTCTGTAGCATCTATCTTACATATGTTCACAAGCAAGGTGGGTTGACGTTGTCAGCCTTCAAAGTGGCGTGTGATTATTTGTCTGTTAAACATGGCATGAGTGATCTCACTTCAAAAATATCTAATAAAAATACAAAGATTAAAATATGTACAAGTTAAAAACCTTATTTTTCTTTCAGTGTCCATTAGGTTGTCCATGGCTGAATATTTTTGTTGTGTGGAAGTGTGCATGTAAAGTAAAACAAAAACCTTCCCTAAATTTCCTCTTATTTTTGAAGTCACATCTCGAAGTTATTCTCACATACTCTGCTGGACAGTTTCCCTTATTAAAAAAACAAAACAAATCATTGTTACTCCATTTATCAGGCAAAGCTTTTTGAAACACCCCACATTGTGACACAATCCCACGTGACTTTCCATTCATTTCAGTTTCCTCTATTATTTGGGGAGAACAAAAGGCTTGACCAACACACAAAATGATATAAATGTGAAGAGATGGAAAAGTATTTTTGATGCACAGGGCAGCTGATTGCATTTGTCTATTTCTCTCTGATAATAAAACAAACACCATCATCCTTGCCTTTTTGACATGGACAGGACAGCATGCGATTGTGATGTCGCTTCGTAGGTTGAGAGGAAACAAAAAAACAGAGTTGTAAAATTTCAATAAAATACTTTTGTGATGCAGTGTCAGTGTTCTTGTCTCCATTAACAGGTGGCTCCTTACCAAATACATAAATGTGCATGAAAGAGTTTCAGATTAATGAGAAAAGTGAACAGTCAAAAACAGTACAAGTAGTATACTGAAATATACTAAAAAAAGATAATGTGTTAAGCATATTAAAAAAAAAATCATGTAAGGATTATTAAATATTCAAAAAATTGAGTGGAGCACCACTTCCAGTAAACTCATGTTAAATGCACTTCTCACATAAAAACACAACCAAGACATTTTTTAAATGACATTGTGTTCCTTGGTTTACCATTATGTAAGAGTTGACACTGTTAAAATGTCACACAATTCATTTAAATGTATTACATGAAATGTTGTATAACATGAATGATAGGTAGCTTAGTAGGATACATGTCACCAGAATTTCTTTCAATATACACAACCATTTTGTTAGTTATAAGTGCTTTGTTGTACACCCTCTTATTGCTATAACGCCTATGGGTGAAAAGCAAACGTTTACTATTAAGGAGCATTCAAAAAAAGGCTTAGAGATTTTTGACATTGAACCTTTAATTTTGAAAATGAAGTATTTAGACATTTAATTTATGACATAGCAAAACATAATGTGATGGTGCCTATGGGGAAAACATGTCTCCTCTAACAGAGTTATTGAAATGCTTGCATATTCAAGTTTTATGCAAGCATACAAACCAACCTAAACTAAATGAAATTCTCTTGGGAGGCGTTTCAAACCTTTTTGAATGCAATACAAGTTACTCAGGAGCAAAAAACATCACACAAAAATAATAGCTGGCTTTTAAGTAAAATGGAAAAGGACAATGTTGGTACAACTAGATAAGCAACTTTATTCAATCAAAATATTGCTTAAATGCTTAACACTTGCATTTACCATGTTCTTTGCGATTTATATACACAACACACAATTCCTTTGTACACATTAAAAAGAAGCAATTAACAAAAATCAAAATGTACACCAGAACATGTTGCTCTCCCTCTTCATTTTCTCTGTAGAGAAAGAAGATCTCCAGTCACATGTCCTTGTGATGTCCTCAATGTCACCATCCCCACACAAGTCCGTCTGAGTGGGTGTGTGACAGTATAAATTGGCGGTTGAAGTGTGAATCCATCCACGGCTGCCGATGTATGTGGCTTCCTCCGTCTAACGCACAGCCTCACACCTTGTCCTCCTTCTCACGCTTGATCTTGAGGAACTCAGCCATGTTGGAGAAATATTTCTGATTGGCTTCAGCCACCTTCTTTTCTGCAGCCTGTGGGTTCACAATCTCAAGGCCCTGACAGAGAGCAGACAGTGAACAGACCGTTAACTAACAAATCAACCAAACCACAGCTGTCAATCAGGGTTTCAGCAAGGGAACAACACTGAAACTGAGAATTTAAATATGAAGGGTGTAAATCACCTGTAGATGCACCAAAAGAATAGCACAAATAAATCACTTCTCAAAAATGAGTTTGTGTACCTGTAAAGGAGTGAAGGCCACACTTGAGCTGGTTCCAGATGATCGGTCTCTGACGGTGGACTTCCCACCATACGTCATGCTCTGCTTTTGCAGGGTTCGCTGCAGAAACACAACATTTACAAGTCCTTATGCATTGAAATGATAATTAAACAATGGAAAAACAAATTCATTCTATTAAATCTACACTAATGTTCAATTTTGGGGTCCGTTTTTAAAAGACTAATACTTTTATTCAGCAAGGACACATTAAATTGATGAAAAGTGACAGTATCATGGTTTCCACAAAAATATCATGCAGCACAACAGTTTTTAACATTGATAATAAGAAATGTTTCTTGAGCACTAAATCAGCATATTAGAATGATTTCTGAAGAAACACTGAAGACTGGAGTAAAGACAGCTGAAAATTCAGTTTTACTATTGCATAAATTACATTTTAAAATATATTAAAAATAGAAATCAGTTATTTTAAATTGTAATATTTCATAATTTAGCTGTTTTTACTGTATTCAAATAAATGCAGTTAGCAAAAAAATGTATATTTAAAAACATTTTTAAATGGTAGTGTATATAAATACGTTTAAGATTTGAAGTTTTTTTTTTTTTTTTTTTTTTTTTAAAGTAAGAAATTGAATTATTTCTTAATTTTGTGATTCATGTTACAGTAAGCAGACATACCTGTAAGGATTTGGATATTCTGGCCTTGGTGGAGTCATTGACCTGAGCTTGCCTGACCCTGCCACTGCCAGACTTTCCCAGCTGACCGAGACTGAAGCCCAGATCCTCCTGATAAGCATCATCCTCGATCTTACACAGAGAGAGACAGAAAGATTGCAATAAACTGTTTTGAAATTTCATGGACTGATTTAACAGCTAAGCATAATGGAGCAATATTGATAGAAGTCAACTTACCTCTGCAAATGTCATTCTGTTGGCATGTTTCCTGATTTCTGTCAGACCCAGCCTCTCTTTCATCTTACGATACCTGAAGGAACGGAAAAAAAGGATGAGATATTACAAAAGAGAAAAGGTCAGTAGAATATCACTAGAAAAAGAAGGGTTATGATCAGACAAGAGCTTTAGGACCTGCGTTAATATTAGAAAAGCGCTGGAGACCTAAAGCCTGAAAACGGACACAGAGGTTGTGTTGTTTCCGCTCCATATGTGGGTAACATTGCTTCACTTCAGCTATGATAAAGAGACATCCACTGTTGCATTGCGTGTTTGGGGGCGCTGCATCTTTAAATGTCAAGAAAAATGCCAATACAAAATATGAAATAAATTATTAACTGGTCAAAACTCTTACTCTTTAATTAAGAATTAATAAATGATATATAATGTAAATCTAAACCATAACTCTTGTTTTTGCACTTCCCCTTTAATTTTTTGCTTGTCAAAGCAATTATAATGCCCAATTTATACTTCTGTGTCAAGTGTATGCCATAGCTACGTCGTAGGCTGTGTGTTGCATGCATAGCCTACGACGTACCCTGACGTGCACCTCTCCAAAAATGTAACAATGCGTCAATTCTACACGGACCGCAAGCGCTGTGATTGGTCTGCCAGAACCCCTCCCTCAGGGGTACACATGCTCCCTCTGCATGTGTAACTGCACGTCGATGTGGACAAGGACGCAAAGTATAAATGAAAATCGACGCAGAGGCTACGGCGCAGGTTCAACGCAGAAGTATAATCAGCCTTAACGCAAATGTTTTTTAATCAATTTCTTTCAAATATAATATAGTAAAAAAATACAATAGTCAAAACACAAAGTCCTCTCACAAAGCTCATATATTCATATATATTCATGAATGTATATGAGAATATATATATTTCCCCCTTCACATTTCTTTTGATTATTTGTCAAGAAGAAAACTGCAATGCAAAATCTCAATGTTCCTCTGAGGAGAGGGGGAAAAAAATTTTCCCCCCCACAATTTCATGATTTCCTTATGACCCTCACCTTCTTCCTCCTCTCTTCTTCCTCTGTCCATCCAGGGGAGCTGGAAGAGGCTTCACCTGCTTGACTGGTGGGGGCTCCTGCCATTTATCAAACTTTCGCTCAATCTCTTCCTTCAGATCATAGCCAACCTGCACATAAACAGACAAGTTAATCAAGACAAAATATAGTACTTCTAAACATTTTCTTACAGCAAAGACAGTCTTTACAATCTGACATAAGTAAACTGTACAGTTATGCAGACAATAGGTGCTTTTACATGGAGCATTCCGATTACAATCGGTTTAAAAGTCCAATCCAAATGAAAATGCTCCATGTAAACACCTCAATATATTCTAATCAGTTCAATAAGACATGTAAACACTTGATCGGATTGAAACCCGAAACTGGAAATTTTTGCACATGTGCAATGATGAAGATGATGTTGTTGAACATAATGACTGCTGTGCCAATCTAAAATTCTCTTTCCACTCATTGTCTGCGAAGTAGTGCAGGACAACGTTATCCCACAAGTGCGTGCTTTAGGCTCTCAATCTGCAGATGCCTGCTTGATTAATATACACATCATGGCACAAAGCTTTGTGTGCTCATCGTCTTCTAATTAGGGCCCGAAATTTATCAATATTAAGTGTGCTTTTTAAAACAAAGAAAAGGAGGATGGTTAGTATGTGACAAAAGTGGGAAACTGTGTGCAGTGTGCATGTGTCAAATGATTAAATCCAATTGGAAGCTTGTGACATTAACGCACACATCAACCCGATCACTTTTTTTAACCTTTATGTAAACACCATGTTCAGATTCAAAAAGGTTTTACGTGGCTACTAATGCTATTCGCTGACCTTGCCATCGGCACTCTCGTGAAAACTGTCCACACGAGAAGCCAGAGTGCATTTAGCTGCAACCAGACGAGCTGCTTTTCTCCTCAGATCCTGGAAACAGAAAAATGTAACGTTATTCTGAATAAAGATGATCAAATAAAAGAAGTGAAAAAGAATTAAGTTAAAGCAAAAAGGTTGATGCTCACTGGAGGCAGAGACTGCACTACATCACAGTGATAGATGTAGCCTGTGTGGGGCAGCAGAGACGTGCTGCTGAATCCAGACAGTGTCCTCCGCTGGGCTCCCAGCAACATCAGATTACATGCAGGCATCTTGGACAGGTTAGTCAGCCCACCAGCAACACCTGTAAAGAGGGGGAAAGGCATGCATGTGGCCAGGAAAAAAAAAAAAAAAGAGATCAGAAAGGGATGAAAAGCGGTATATTGATTGCGATCAATCATAAGCATCTTAAGTGAATAGTTCGGCCAAAAGCTAAAATAACTTGCACTCCTTACGATTAACTTTTTGTATCCCACAGAAGTGGGACAACATGTAAATCACAACTGCTATTTTTGGGTGAACTATGCACTTTATTCAACAGCCTCCAACCTCGTTCTCACCCATGATCTTGGCAGCAGTTGAAGCTCCGACAATAATGGAAAGATTTGGAGCAATAAATGACATCCTGGATTCCACATATTCATAGATCCTGTGTTTTGATTGGTTGAGCTCAAGGGCCATGTCACACGCTTCCTCCAATCGCTGGAGCTCATCGTCACCAAGCATCGTTCTGCCAACATCCAATCATTTAATCAGAAAACAGGCAAACTTACACTACCCATCAAATGTTTGGGGTTGATAAGATTTAGGGTTCTTGAGTCTCTGATGCTTATGGCTGCAATAATTTACTTAGCATCTTCACTTTATTTTTCGTGAAGCATGATTTTGCTTCAGCTATGATAAAGAGACATCCACCCATTGTGTGTTTGGGGGCAGAGCAATGCAGGGAGGGGTGTTTTTTTTTTGGTTGACTTTAAATATCAACTGTTTCTCTAAGAAATCGCTTACTGAACCTTTAATTATCAAGAAAAAAAGTAATTGCAAAACTGTAAATAATTTATGAAATTGTCTTTTACAAAACAAATCTTTAACAAAGTTATATTTTAGAATGAATATACAATGTAATAAAAAAAATGTCACTTGTTTTTGTACTACACCTTTGAATTTTAAAATAATTACAACGCAAATGTTTTTAACCGATTTCTTTCAGACTAAATAAATAAACAAAAAAACATTTCTCCCACAAAGCTCATATAAGGTCATTATGGTACTTCCCCTATTAAATTTCTTTTGCTTATTTGTCAAGAAAAATGTTGCAATGCAAATAAATATTGCAATGCTTATCAGGGCTGCAATTACTTGATAAATACAGTAAAACAGTAGTATTATGAAATAACTAAATAATTTGAATTTGTATTTTAAAATGTAATATTCCTGTGATTAATTTTTAGCAACCATTATGCTAGTTTTCAGTGTCACATGATCCTTCAGAAATCATTCTAATATGCTGATTTGGTGCTCAAGAAAAAAGTTCTTATTATCAATGTTAAAAACAGTTGTGCTGCTTAATGTTTTAAAATATTGTTTTTGGATTCTTTGATAAGTTGAAAGATCAAAAGAACAGCAATAAGTTGAAATAAAATAATGACTTTACTGCCACTTTAGATCATTTTAAATGTAAACTGGCTGAATAATTACATTTCTTACCCCAACTTTTGAACGTTAGCTAATAAACAAGGTTCTCTTCCTATAATCATACAGAATCCATCTACTCACTCACCCTTGTGTGGTTGAGGCGGTGACACTGACCACCATGATAGTAGCATTGGTCAAGATCTGCTGGAGGGTCTCGTTGTTTTTGCACTTCTCTAGATTGTTTCCCAGCTCCTGAAGACACAATCATATGAACTTATAATACACATGAGAACTTGGGTTTACACCTCATTGAAGACAAAACAAGGATCAGAGGATGTGACCAATATGATAGCTTTTTTGCATGAATAGGCTGCACACAAATGCTTGAGACTATATGATTTCTACCTTAACAGTTCTGATATAATCTAGAGCATTTGGCACCAGGGACTCCAGTTCAGGAAACCTTTTGGAGTACTTGTCACGAACAAACTTGTGAATGATATCTGGGGAGGAAATAATACAAAAATATATGTTATTGTGCTTGAAAAGAGTTCTAAATCTTGTAATTTGACATTAAAGGAAGAGATTGCAGATTCAAAATAAAATAAATAGTAAACTCACTAAGTTCATTGTCTATTTCCACTGTCAGATTGTTGGCGGCAACAATGAGTCTGTACTCTGGGTCTGCTTCAACAGGTCCAGACACTGAAAAGAGTGGAAAATTGAAGATGTTAACCTCCTGGGTGCCACAGTCCTCATACGAGAACATATATTTTAGTGAATTTCTCTGATGACCTGTAGAGAGCACATTCAGGACTTTTCAGAGATTTGTTTTGAGGTTTCACCAGGACAACAACTTCTCCTTGGTCTTTAAAAATGACTGAATGATCACGCTTATGGAAATATGACAATATTTTGCAATTATCATTTAAATCTGACTTTTTCAAATTGTTTGTTATAAATCAACATCTCAGGAAAATGTTACGGGGTTTCCAATCAAAATATGACTTTCTGTTACAAAGCAGGGCATTGATTTCATGCATGTCCTCAATAGAGGACACCGGGACTTAAAGCATGTTTATCAGGCATTTTGGGAGACACAACAAATGAATATGGAAAGAAATTACATATCAATGTTCCTATAAAACATTAGATATTATTATGAAAATGTCACCAACTTTTACTCCCAATATTATTATTACTACATGTTGTTCCAAGAACACATACATATGCAAATTAGATACAGTGTATACACTCACCTAAAGGATTATTAGGAACACCATACTAATACTGTGTTTGACCCCCTTTCGCCTTCAGAACTGCCTTAATTCTACGTGGCATTGATTCAACAAGGTGCTGAAAGCATTCTTTAGAAATGTTGGCCCATATTGATAGGATAGCATCTTGCAGTTGATGGAGATTTGTGGGATGCACATCCAGGGCACGAAGCTCCCGTTCCACCACATCCCAAAGATGCTCTATTGGGTTGAGATCTGGTGACTGTGGGGGCCATTTTAGTACAGTGAACTCATTGTCATGTTCAAGAAACCAATTTGAAATGATTCGAGCTTTGTGACATGGTGCATTATCCTGCTGGAAGTAGCCATCAGAGGATGGGTACATGGTGGTCATAAAGGGATGGACATGGTCAGAAACAATGCTCAGGTAGGCCGTGGCATTTAAACGATGCCCAATTGGCACTAAGGGGCCTAAAGTGTGCCAAGAAAACATCCCCCACACCATTACACCACCACCACCAGCCTGCACAGTGGTAAAAAGGCATGATGGATCCATGTTCTCATTCTGTTTACGCCAAATACTCTACCATCTGAATGTCTCAACAGAAATCGAGACTCATCAGACCAGGCAACATTTTTCCAGTCTTCAACTGTCCAATTTTGGTGAGCTCGTGCAAATTGTAGCCTCTTTTTCCTATTTGTAGTGGAGATGAGTGGTACCCGGTGGGGTCTTCTGCTGTTGTAGCCCATCCGCCTCAAGGTTGTGCGTGTTGTGGCTTCACAAATGCTTTGCTGCATACCTCGGTTGTAACGAGTGGTTATTTTAGTCAAAGTTGCTCTTCTATCAGCTTGAATCAGTCGGCCCATTCTCCTCTGACCTCTAGCATCAACAAGGCATTTTCGACCACAGGACTGCCACATACTGGATGTTTTTCCCTTTTCACGCCATTCTTTGTAAACTCTAGAAATGGTTGTGCGTGAAAATCCCAGTAACTGAGCAGATTGTGAAATACTCAGACCGGCCCGTCTGGCACCAACAACCATGCCACGCTCAAAATTGCTTAAATCACCTTTCTTTCCCATTCTGACATTCAGTTTGGAGTTCAGGAGATTGTCTTGACCAGGACCACACCCCTAAATGCATTGAAGCAACTGCCATGTGATTGGTTGATTAGATAATTGCATTAATGAGAAATTGAACAGGTGTTCCTAATAATCCTTTAGGTGAGTGTAGATACATTGCATTGAATGGGAAAACCCATGTATGGCCATTTTACACACATATTGCATAAAGTAAAATGGAACGTCAATTCATTCTGTTACATCTTTCATGACGCAGTTGAGAATCATCTTTACACAAAGTTTGGTTAATAAAAAAAAATCTTGAAACCTGAAAATTCCCATTGTTTTTGCCTATACATCACATTTTATTTTTTAAACAACTGAGTCCCGGTGTCCACTTACGAGGACATAGCATAACATATGAATAATTATAGTTTCTATTCGTTTCTTATGCTCTAAACAGTGTAATTAAAAAAAATACTAAATTCAAAAGACTTTGTTTTCCTGGGTCTTATCAAATATGTAAAAATCAACATTTATATATTAATATTTATCGTTTCGTTAAGTACAAGGATGTTACTTACCTTCCGAATTCTTTCGTTGATTTCCAACATATAGACCGATTTTATCCATGATTTCAGAAAACTGTGGAAAGTTACGATATTTGCATTAAGTTAGTGTAACGCTTCAGGGAGACGGTACTTATAAGAATCCAGTTATATGATTAAAGTAGTAAAAAAAAAAAAAAAAAAAAAAAAAAAAACAACTCACTGGCTTGCTGTGTCTTAGTTTTGCTATGGATGTGACACTCTCCGTCCCACTGTAATCCACCTCCATCTCCTCGGGTATGTCCTCCAGACCCCCAGTTTGTCTCTCGCCAGGTTCCCCATCACTCTCACCCTCCTCTCCACCGGCGTACAGCCCGTCCTCTTCTTCTCCTGCCTCCTCTAAGTCGGCAAGCAGCTCGTCTGCCAAAGACATCTACGAATAAAGCGAGAAAATATACATTACGTCAGTTAAGATAATAAACACCAGTTTTTTGCTGAACGAGGTCTATATAATAGTTTTTATAGTAAAATGAGCTCCAACTTACATTTTCAGAGCGTCTCTTTTCTCCTCACTTGCACTACTAACATGCAACGATTTACCAACGCACAGCACCAAACAACGCGCTGAAGTCGCAGCTTAAATGCGTCACATGTTTTACAGCAAAGGCTTCTGGGAAATGTGTTCAGGAACGCTTATGGGATTTTCGATATTCCAAGATTAAAGTATCAAATAGGAATTGGCTATCTTAAAAAAAAGAAGTTTTTTTTTATATTATATAAATATTGTTAACCTGACAGAATCATCTAGGACATCTAACATAAACACACTTTAAAACCATAATTTTAAGCAATTTTCTAGAACTAAACAATAAATAAACATCAATAAAGTAAACAAAATAATAATTTAAAAAAACTGTTATCGAATGGTTGTGCATGGAATTATTAATTATCAATATTTAATGTTCATGATCATTAAAAAAAAAAAACTATTTTTTTCTACTAATTTTATGTTAGATAGACATATCTAATAGGCCACACAACAATAGACATGGGATTTGTGCTTCATGGGATAGTGTACAGTATCGTGAAATGTGCATCTCTAACTTGTTTCATAATACTAATCACTGTTTTAATGCTAGTTTAAGAAAAATGTATAATTTTAACATTATAACATATTAATATGTTAACAATATTAATTATAACATTGCAAAGTTAGTAAGGCAAGATTTTACACAGATATTATAAGACCGAACAATTTATTGTCATCAAACAGTTCAATAAATGTTTCACAGTTTCCATGTTATTTTCACTCCCTCAGCTTCATACAGAATAATATGAAACCTCTAAATGAAACAGATGCTGAACGTGATGTAATGATCTGGATTACCTCAGACATTTGAATGAATGATTGAAAACTAAAAATGAATGAACAGATAAGTCAATTAATAGTCATGTATGCTGATTTCTCTTTTTTCATGCCAAGCAATAATTACTGCTTCAAAATGAGTAAAGAAAAGCTAATGTCAAATACATTATTAGAAAATAACACCTGCAGAGAGACACATCATAGGACAACTAGATACAGACTGACATCTAGAAATAGCTAAATTAGAGAAAACATTTCAAAGTGTTTGTACCTATGTAAAGATATATGTTTGTTGAGGCGGTTATTAATAGGATTAAATGGCAAATGCCATCAATCCAAAATTATTTGATACAAAGTAAATATACAGTTTACGTAAACTTATAAAGTGAATTAGGCCAACAGACAAACATATATTTAAATTAAAAAAACAATGCAGAATAAATAAACAAACAAGTAAACAAATTAAAAACAGAAATAAATAACATCTGCAATAAAAAAAACAGTATAAAACAACAATTAGTTTTATTTTTTCGTGCATTCTAAGAATACATTTAAAATAAATGGTTTTAAAATGAGTTTGTATTCTGTCGCCATTTCATTTTTAGTTTGTACAAATGCTAAATGAGAACTGCATTGCTGTGATTTGGAGAGACAATTCCCCCCTCAACCACAAACTACAAGAATGCCTGACTGCAATGAGAACAAATTTACAATGTCAATATTTCTAAGCTCACAAATAGACAGGTACTGGTCAGAGAAAGTGCGCCCCTTCATTTAAGGGGAATAAAATACAAACGTACTTTAAGAAGCCATGAAAATAGAACAGTTAAGCTGGTACATAATAAGACTCCCATTGCATAGCCGAAAAGTACATGTCAGATTTTACAGAACTCCAAGGTTTTTGGCTGTTTGGAAGGTACTTTCTATTTGTGGATTTCCCACTCCAGCTGTTGCAGTGAGTAAAACCTGGACTGCCTCCAGCCTTTTGAAACGGGAGACCTTCTTTTTCTTGCAGTTAAAAAAATAACCTCCAGGAGTCGTCATAGTTACCGATGACAACGGGGGCCACTCATTCACTCCAGGGGGATACATTTTGTCCAGGTGTTTAGGGAACAGTAGTATGTCACACTAAATGCGGGTCATCTGCAGGGCTTACTGTAAACCTTGATGATGAGCCAGAAGTGACTCCGATTGGAGATCTTGACTTCACTACATGGTCTTTACTTTTTGATGACTTGTGGCTGCCTGATCCTGAAAAAAAGAAAGAAACAAATCTGAAAAATATGATCTTAAAGGTGTGATAGGAGTACTATGAATTTTTTTACAAAATATAGATATATGTTTATTCGTACTATTAACTGCAGCTAATATGAATTGTGCAACAGCCTTGCAATAGGTCGTTCATCTCAACATCACAAGTTTTACATTTGCTTTATGCAAATCAGGCCCAAATTATCATATCTTCTGCTGAATAGACCATTTGGGGCAGATGTCACCGCGTTGTGGTGGCAGAAAAACAGTGGTAACAAGTGGAGGAAAACTGTCTTGTTGTGTCTTTGGATGTCAGAATCAGAATCCAAAAACAGATGGTCTTCATTTTTAAAGAATATTGTGGTTGAAGCTAAACACAGACATTTATGGTTGCAAGCCATTAAATGTACAGACCAGACTTATGAAACCTGTGACGATTACACTATTAAGTTAGCATGAATTTGATTTAAACACTATCTACATAATATTCACATAATTGTATTAGCCCTACAGTTATAGCATAAAATAATGTTTAAACCATATAATATTTTAAAGAGTTTACATTTATATACCTATAACATTTTTATTACTTCTCACAATTGCGAGTTTATATCTCCCAATTTGGACTTTATAACTCGCAATTGCAAGTTTAAGCGAAAAAAGTCATATTTATATCTTGCAATTCTGATTATTCAGAGTTGTGATATAAACTCAGAATTGTGAGGAAAAAAAGTCTACATTTTGTGCAAATGATTTTTATTAGTATTTTAAGAATTTTAAAACTGTCATTGGCCCTGTCCCAACTGGCACCCTAAACACTTACGAGTCTGCACTTTCGTGACGCCGCTTTGACTTTCGGGAAGAAGTCTGCTGCAGAGCTTAATCCAGTGCGGACTCACCAAAAGTGTGCATCGACGGCACATATTTATCACAAAGGGAAACCTAAAATGACAAATAGGACACCCTATGGTCTCATGGACTTAACAGACATGCATGCGCAGCAGCCATTGTAAGTCCACAAGACCGAATGTGCATATGAAGTGTGCCATTTGGGACAGGGCCATTTTCTGCCACCAGGTAGGCCCCGCCCACAAAACACGTCATCACTGTTTGCAGACACCCAAATGGTCTATACACTTACCAAAACCATCAGTGTTGGAGGGTTTTCCGTGAGGAGACGAACTAGTAGATCCAGAGCTAAGTTCATTGGTTGGAGTTTCCTGGCATGAAGAGTTTTAAGATAGTAACAAAACACACAATGTTTAACAGTGTGAAACCTTGTAATTGAAGGTACTTGATGCTTTTCTGTATAAACACCCTTGACATACCTGATCGAAAAGATAGACTGTGACATCATCAAAAAACGATACATTCCTCCCACGGTCACGGTTCTCTTTGTCTACGGGTTCCTTTGGCGATTTCAGCAAACTACGTAAACCCACTCTCTTGTCAACATCTGTCTCTGTGACAACAATGACACGCCTTGGAGACTCGTCCTCCTGTTCCTCTTCTTCATCTTCATCTGGATCGCTACCTGCTGATACAGTCCTTCTCCTCCCCCCTCTATGTTCTCCCCCTTCCCAGAATCCTCCTTTGGCATTCGGTGAGAGAGGAAGAGAGAGAGAGAGCGGAGGGAGGGATAAGGAGAGACGGGCCAGCTTAGCTGGAACAGGGGTTGATGGTACAGGTGGAGAGGGAGAGATGAAAGAAAAATATCAAAGATGGTGGTATATATATATAACTGGATTATAAGCCAAAACACCCAATCATTTACAGTCATAAAATCTATTTTAATATATTGTTTTTTCTTTAATTGTTCGGTTTTCAGTTTTGGTTTATTTAACATAAAAATGTATGTGTTATTTAAAATTGCCCAAACAACATAAAATGCAAAACACACTAAATTAACACAAATCCAAATAAAATTTCAAGTGTTTTCAGTTGACAGTACCTTTCATAGCTTGATTTGCAGCTGGCAGAGAAGTAACCTCAGGCTGTTCAAGCACAGTCAGTCCTTCTGTCTTTGTTTCAGCAGATTCACTCATAGACACTGAGGGAGAGGAGGGTGGAGTCTCCTCTTTGCTGCTAAGATAAATCATTTACACTAAGATGAAGTCTGGTTTTTTACCTAATTTGACCAAGAAATGCATTCAGTTAATAATCATTCTAAAGCAAAGACTCTGGTTACATTAAATGCTACGATGAGACGATGAGACTCCATGCCATGAGGAGATTAAAGCTAAGATCCATTGTCATAGATCATATTCATGTAGGATTTGAGGGCGCATCAGACACAAATGAATCTTCCAGATGAATCGTTCAAACATAATTCCACAAAAAACCCAACTCAACACTCCAGACCCTCAAAAATCACCATCTATCACCAAGCGCCAGTCAGTCTGCATCAGGTTGACAAAAACTCCGGCTAAGTACTTTATGGCCTGCAAACTTTGACAAAAACCAAGATAACAGCTGAAGTTGTTTGACTCCCAAGAAAAGAGTCAAACCAGATCGCCGTTGTCTCCACGACCTTTAGATGAACTCTGAGTGACACGGTTACAATCCACAGGAAAAACCCACAAAAACTGTTTGTTACATATAAACTGCATCAAATCAGTCAAAGGATTGATCGTCAGACTTGCATTCAAACAGCTTTCGACTCCATAATTCTGTATCATGTCTATAACCAATACACGTGACCATTATGCATATATATACCTCACAATTCCTGTAATTATGTAACTATTGAATGAGTGAATGAAAGTGCACCGTGCTTGGTTTCTTTATGTTTGTTTGTTTATATTTCAAAAGATGGTTTGATTGAATTTTGTCTAGAATGTATCATGTTCTTATAATAAGAAATCATGTCTAACTGTACTCTGCTTAAGAGCGGGAAGGAGACCAGAGATAAAAGAATTTATGGTGAGGGGTGGGGACACAGTCACCTCTGAACCAAGATGATACCTAATTGGCTAGAACCCATCCAGGAGGGTGGGCAAATATTTGAGTATTAATCTCAGAACACGAACAAAGGTTCTGTCTAAAAACAGTTCAAGTCAGTCCAAAAGAGAGTGCAAACTGGTCAGACGACCAAGATCTGAGAAAATGGGTTAACGATTTCATTTCAAGCCATCTGAATACTCTCCTCTCACTTTCCTTTCTTTTACTTAAGTTTATTTTCTTTCCGTTGAGTCTCATGTTAAGTTTCGTGGCAAAGTTTCTCTCGACGAATCTACAGCGAGCGCGCTTCAACTTCAAACAACACCCACAAGACTTTCCATCCAGCTGCCAACACGCCACGTGATTGGCTTCCCAAGATGTCGATCAAAGACACGGCAAGACCGTCAGCGAATCACAGAACCTGGGAAACCCCTGCAGCCAGGACCAAAAAGGGAATCCCCACTGAAAGACGACACGAGATACAAACGCAAGTAATACCTCCAGATTCTAACTGAACTGGTGCATTGATATCAAATTGAATAACCCCGCCTAAGAAACGATAGGAAGGTTAAATTAATGATTGATGGTTCATTCAGGTCATGTGTTAAAAATGCATATATTGCTAGAAACTTGAGATTTCATCATTTCACTCACTTAAAACTCATTCTTTCCTCGCTTTCTTCCTTTTGCGTGTGAATGTGTGTGTGAATGTGTGTGCGTGTGTTTGTGTTAGATATTAGTTTTATGTGTTAGAGTAATCAATAAAGTTTCGTTTGCATTTAAATATAAGTGCTCTTGTGTTATGTGCTTACAAATGTAATGTCTTAAACAGCTGATCTATGTTACCTGGCTATTAAATAGTGTTTCACTATTGTGTGGATATTAATATCCACTTCAGAGTTGATAGTTACGGCCCGTTCAAATGAACGTTGGACTAGTCATTTGCTCGGCCGTAAAATAGACTCTTTCAAAATTCCCTATGAATTAATTCATAAATTCATTTGAGCTAAATAGACCTGTTTCCCTTATACAGAGTCCTACATTCATCACTCATTTTTTGTTGTTGTAGTGTTTCTGTATAAATAATCACACCTCTCATTGTCCTGGAAATCTTTCCTTGCAACACTTTCTTCAGAGGACGAAGTGGTAGAGGCTCCCCAAGGGTGTAGAATTACGCTGTCACTAACTGTAGAACCCCACAGGACATTGGTTTGAACATTTTCACTGAGAGAGTACTGAAGTCTCTCCTCACAAACCTAAAAAAATGATTATATAAAGACACAAAAGGTTTCAGAAATAGCAGAGCATCAATAGAGTACTGGTCATTTTAGTGTCATTTTTGTTCACCTGCATCATCAGTCCATTTTTTGTCTGCATTTTTGAGAGTGACCTCTGCCCTTTAGAACCATCTGTAGAATGGCATGGTGAGAGAAGTGTTGACGCATGCTGCCCTGTTCTCTTCTCCACTGACTGCTGAGTTTCTCCTGGGAAATTTGGAGAAATTGTTTCATATTGCTCTGAGTGTTGCAAGACAGCCGTGGTACTTTTCGATATCCCATCAACTTCCTCTTTTAGCTCTACTCTCGCCTTACTTTCTGAATCTGCTGAGTCATTCTGGTTTATTATACCACCAGCACCATTTGTTCTTTGCTCTGGGTTTCTCTTTAAAGATTCAAGCAGATCTAAGTTTCCTAAAAACAGATCTCCAAGGGTCTCTTCATCCCCAGAAATGCAGCACAGCTGCTCTAGTTTTTCAAAATCCTCCAGAGGCTCCTCATCCAAGTCCTTCCACTCAGAGATCAACAACTCTGGGATGGAGTTCAGAGAACACTGGGAGAGAGGTGGATGGGTCTTCTGGGACAGGCTATTTCTGTCGTCCTCCCGTAAAGCATTTGATTCTGGGTGAATGTGGTTTTCTTTCATGAGAGACGTGTGCAGTTTTTGTCCCAGGTTTGCAGTGATACCTTTGCTTTGAGTGGTGGTAATAGTTGCAAGTTCTTCAAGAGACTGATCTAAACAGTTAGCATCATCAGAACATCCTGACAGCTCCTCATGTCCTTTAGTAGATGTTTGATTTGTGGCACAGAACAGACTTGAACTTGTCTTGATTTCTATGTGGTGTACTGTATTCGGGAAACTACTTGAACCTTGACACTTACCCACTCCTGCATGTGGGGAAGCAGCACATTCAGAAAGCTCCATTGAGATCAGTGCAGGGGCTGAACACGGAACGTTGCTACTGTGGATCTTACATGGCTCTGGATCAGTGCTAATGGTGAGACTTGGGAAAGATGGAGAATCTGATCTTTCTTTTTCAAAAAATGCATCACTGATCATGACAGTACAGTGATTACTGTCAACATCATGTCTACTGGTTTCCATACTGTGACACTCTGGATACACTGAAATGATGTGAGAATTATCAGCCAAGTCTATTGTGCAGGTCTGATGATCTTCAAGGGTTGCAACCAACATTTTGCTTGCTTCAGTCTTGGGCGCCCATGTAGCTTCGGTTTGGTCTCTTGGTACATTGTTCTTGTGACTAGAAAGTGATTCTTTGTGGTACTGCAGAAGTTCCAACTCATCGGTTGAAGCATTTGTAATAGAAAATGAGGGAGAGTGAGTTATACAACCTCTTACACCTACCATGTTTTCATGACTGTCAAACTCTTTATTTTCTTCATCACTTAACAATTCACCTCCCACATAATTTTGTAAACACATCTCAGAATTCTGAGTATCAATCACCATCTCAATAGGTCTGTGTTGTATCAGTGCCTCCAGCTCTGGGTTCTCCAGATTCTCAACTTCCATCTTTATATTTCTAGTATAGTGTTCTGGTGATCCATTTTCCATGTCTGGATTTTCTATGTTCTCCTCTTGCCGAAATTCTAGCCTTTCTAAAGTTGTTTGCTGAGATGAAAGAGTTCCTTTTGCCCCACTAGAAAGAATCAGCCTCTCAGGTGGTGGATAATCAGCCTGTCCTACCTTCTCATCATTAAATGTATCTTCACATATTCTCTGAGCAGAGGGATGAGACTCACTATCTGCAAGCTCATCATTTGCTTCAGATTCCCAAAATTCATGACTAATCATTAAGTGTTCCTCCTCTGCCCACGCCTTTTTTCCAAAACTCGGAAAGAGCTCTGATCCTAGCCCTGCTTCTGGTGTCTGAGCTTCGGCTGCAGCCCACTGGTCATTTTCCACAGGCCAAAGGTGAAGTTCTCCCTGCTGAAATGTCTGGCAGTTGAATTCCCCTCTCACAGTCTCCACTGTCCCGTAATCTTCCTCGAGGGCGCTCCACAACTCCTTCTCCTTCAGTTCGAGACCCATTGAGGCACCTCTGCTGAATTCAACAGAACATTTATCTTTTGAGAGCTTCGTACTGCTGACTTCTTCCTCTGCAGCATTTTGTGGGGATTCCTTGCTAGTAAAACAGAGTTCCCCTACAGCTAGCTGACTTTCCGACCTCTCCTTTGCCTGCTCATCCTCATTCTCCTCTGAATATGAGAGGTTTCTTAAGCCTAGTTCATTCGCATCTGTGTCTTGAATATCAAGCTTAACCTGTTCACTTCCTCCTGTACTTCCATCAAGGTTTGTCTCAGACCAGATGAACTGGGTCAGGCCGCATTTGGTGTCATCATTGCTGAGCTTTATGTTTATCTCAGGGCTGCTGATGCATTTAGACTGATCAGACTGTAAGCTGTAAAACCGTGATAACCTAGATTTACTTTTGTCTGAGGACTGTTCACCAATTGGGAAATCAGGTGACGTACAACGTGCCTCTTTATACTTAGCTGTTTGCAAATATGAACAATGTTCAACGAGTTCTTCTTGACAAACTGGTCCAGAAATGGGTTTTTGAGGCTCTGAGACTATATGGGCAAGCAGTGTGAGATCAATAGCGCCTGAATCATGAAGCATTCTTTCTTTTGAAAATGTGTGAGAAATGACCAGCTCACTGTTTTTAACTAGAGATGAGTTTTGGAAGTTAAGGGAGCTGTTGCTAAATGGAACTCCTTTATTTGGCTCATCCTCTCCATTGGAGAACAACTTGGCAATAAACTCAGCATTGCATTCACTCTGAGAATCTCCTGAGATGACAGCACCTTGTATGAGACCCTTCTCTATATCAGATGAATCATTTGAAACCCACAATTCCTGCATGTCCAGCTTTACCTTCACTTCCTTTTCAAAATGCTCCAGTAGTCTTTCATCCTCAATCTTTTCCTCAATTCCCATCAATATTCCTCGCTCTCCTGCTCTGACGCCTACTGAACGAGAAGGGCCAAGTACATCGGTGCCTCTTCTGCCTAAACCCTCTCCACCATCCAAGTCGCTGTCTGAAAAGTAGGCAGAATCCCGATGTGGTGTTTCAGTTCCAAGGGCCCTCCATCCATTGCTTCCTCCACCCAACCAGGAGTCTCCAGGTGTGAGGCAGTCCAGTGAACTAGAGGTCGAAGGTGACAAGACAGAATCTGTGGGGGTCATGGTGGACAATGACTGATCAGAGTTGGGTTCATGCACCATAGGCGAGTGGAAAGCATCTGTGCTTGATTCATTCAAACAGAGTGAAGTGTCACTTGGAAGTATGTTCTCATTTGCCATTTCCCTGTCTTTGTCATGGCACATGGTCCTTGAACTGGGTTCCTTGTCAGTTAAAGTGGTTTGCTTAAGAGATTTAGAGGATGTCTCCATTTCTAAGTTCTGTCTGTTGTCAGTGAGGGAGTGGTGACTCACATCTGAACTGTATTCCCTTACGTTTGTAGAGCTTGTGCCACCTGTTGAATTTCTGTTTTGTGAAAGATCAAGAGAGTTTGATTCACTTTGGCCCTGTTTTGAATGTTCTGACAGTTCCTCATTTTGTGCATGTTCTTCTAATATTACATTTGATGTCATCACATCGATGCCAGGTGAAACACTGTAATCATTTTTCTGCATTTGCTCTTTTGCCTGAACATACATGCCCTTCAAATCATTTTCATCTACACTTCTAATTTGCGTATCATCAGGTATTTGATTTTTGTCACAACTCTGTGAACCATTAACATTGTGCATATTCCTGGTTTCTACTGGACCTTCACTTATATGGTCATGTTGATTCTGAGACTGTGAATCTTGTTTCTCTTTTATAACAGGAGATATCTGCTCCAATAGAGGCCCATTTTTATGCATTACTTCTGAGGAAGGAAAATCAATAAGGGAACTCTTCTCTATCTGTATTTCAGGTGTAAAGCGACTAACTGGAGTTAATTTCTGACTTGATTCAAGATTTTGTAACTCAGATGCAATTTGAAGTACTGGAATTTCTGGGCGCATGGCGACTTTTATTTCACTCCGTTTTGCCCGCTTGGTGACTTGAGCATAAATTGCTTCTTTTGAGTCTCCTGGTGGTTTTCCTGCTCTTGCTCTTTCTGATTCAAACCGTATTGTCTGAGACGATTCTGGGTCGATGCATATTGACTCATACTCAGGAGACAATGGAGCAGGTGATACACTCTCCTCCTTTTTACGTTGCCTTGTAATGATTTCAGTTAGAAATGTTTCAGCAGATTGAATCTCCTTCAAAAATTCCTCTCTCGTCATTTCCCCTGTCTTCAGCTCAGGTTCAACACTCTCATTAGATATTTCAGAGAGCAGGGAATGAGACTTCATCCCTGATGAGAAAGCCTCCTCAGCTTCTGCATACACTGGCAAATCTGAGGGAAGTGCAAAAGGATGAGGTGTAGTTCCAAATCTGGAAACAGGGGTGCCACCTTCGCCATCATATGCATCCTCACAATCCGACACAGATGTCTCAATCTCTGTAAGGAATAAATCTCTCTTTTTGGCACTGCCTTCATATCCGGGCAGGAAGTCTTTATCTGAGGCCCAAGCTTGTGAGGATGAGTCAAGTTCTGTGACAAGAGACTGGGATCGCCGCATTCCTTTGTCTTTCTTTCCATCGCTTTCTTGTGCCCATGAGCTTTCTGCATCTTTCATGTCCACAGAGTCATTGGAGATCTCAGTCAGAAACAAATGTATGGGAGATTTCCTAGCGGCTGCAACTCGCTCTCGTTGCATGACTGCATCTTCCCTCCATATGGCTGGGAGGATGGTGGCGAGGCGGGATTGGGTTCGCTTCATCCCCCTTGAGAAAAGCTCAGTTGTAGCTGGGTCTGGTTCATCAGCCAGGTTGGTGTGCTGAATGGTTGTGCCACTGGTGGGTCTCTGTGGTGACATGAAAGCTGAATCATCATCATCATCTTCATCATCATCATCATCATCCTTTGAGAACTCTGGGCTAGAGGATGACGTTCTTTCAATTTTTGGAATTGTGGATTGGGATCGAGTCATTCTGGAATAGGGATCATTGTCTGTAGTGTACGCATATGGACTATCTCTTGAATTATACAAAGACTGAGATCGTGTCATGCATCTGTCAGCATACTCTTTTTCATCATTATGGTCACAGCTTAGTGGGTCTCTTTGTAAGTGCATTGCATTGTATCTGGAATGCATCTCCAATGAGTAATTTTGACCCTTTTGGAGTCTATAGTGGGGAGGGAGAGGTGGAGGACAGGTTTGAGTTGTGAGGAACAGGGACTGACTGCCAGAAGATGGTGGAATGGAAGGAGAGTGTGATGGAGATGGGGGCAGTGTCTGGTGAGTGCGATTTAAGCCCAAATGGTCAAAGTTGGCTTTTGACAGTGAACTCATTAGTAAAGAATCAGAGGTCTCAACTTTGCCTGTTGGGTATGAGGATCCAGGGTAGACATCTAACCCGTATGTTCTTGCGTATCCTAGTGGAGGAGCAGGCAGGGGACGTGAGTGTAGATGGCTGCCAGAGGACATGGACATTGAACGAGGTTTAGGTGGAAGAATGGGCGCTTGAGGACCAAAGGACTTTTGGTGTGTTTCTCCAATGTCTATAACAGCATAATCTGTCACTCGGTTACAGCTCTCCTTAGTAAACTCAACCAAGCCAGTGTTTGGAACCAAAACCTTCACCTCACTGGATCTGACAGTCTGAGAGGAGCCTCTTGTAAAGCCATCTTGCTGACTGAACGCTGGTCTGTCTTTTCCAGTAGTCCCTGTTTGAAGCTCAACCAATTCCAGATCTCCAGGACACACTGAATTTGATCTTAACGAGCGCCCTTTTCCTAGACTAGGGGACTTATCCTGGGGAGTATGCTCTTCCAGACGAATGTAATACTCGCTGGCCAGTGAAGGGCTACGGGCGCTGATCACAGGGACGACAGTGGGTGTATCCAAAGTTTGCCTGTGGCCAGAATTGGGTGTTGGTATTGGTTGAGGTGGAGGAAGTGGCTTGTAGCCTCTCCTGCCATGGGCCTTTTCCCAGAAATATTCAAAGTTTAAGCCTTTGCTGGTTTCTGTTACGGTAAGGATGTCGTCAAGCTCAGATGTAGGAGTGATCATACTGTCCACAGGGTCCAAAAGAGGGTAGGAGTTTCCGTTTCCTCTGAGGCAACCATCCTCCCTCCCGTACTCTCGCTCCCTCAGAAGTTTGTGTGCGGCTGACTGGAAAGCTGGGGGTCGGAGTGCATCCCATCGTCTTTCAAATGATTCATCACTTTCTCCTCTCCTTCCTTGTCCACTGTCTTCCTCATAATCCTCCTCGTCCTCATCTCTTCTAGAACTCTTCCGGCTTCCCTGTTCTGCGGCAAGGAGAGAGGAGAGGAGGAGAAAGACTTCACTGACTGTTGGCCGCTGGGATGAAGGTAGCCAGCATGACTGCATGACCTCGTACCTAAGGAAATATGCAAAAATATAGTTTAACAGCCTTACATTCGACTCTCTTTAGATTACAAATCCTGTTTTAAACAAGCATTTTGTCCCATTTTACAATTAAAATATCTTAAAACAATATAAGTAAGACATTCACTTGAGAAGCAACACGATTAATATAATTAACGAATAATATATTAAGAAACAATCTGCCAGTGCAGTAAGACAAAATACACTCAAGATACATTCGTTTTAAGGACTTTGAATATTTTTAATGGAAAACAAGTCATTTTTGAACTAGTTATGAAATAGGAAGTACTTTTCATTCTTTAGGTGTAAAACATTCTATATCTAAATACAGATATAGTTCCATCTAATTAAAGCCATTAAAAATACTGACCAATAGTCTGCATGAGCGAGCTTGAGGCGAGGTTGAGCCAGAGTGATCTGTCGTTCCCTTATGACAAAGGTGAGAACCTCTTCATCACTCAGGTGTCTGTGTGGCTGAGCACCAAATTCAAACAGCTCCCATATCACAACACCCAGAGACCTGTCAGTTGTCATTTGAAGGAAAAAAGTCAAAGTGCATAGTATTGTATGCATGATTAAAATCCCTAAAATTGTTTTTTTAACGGATTCCTTGATTTAAATACCCTTAGAAATACATTTGTCCATAATTTTTCATACCACACATTGCTGGTTTTGGTTTGATCAGTGACAATCAGATTCCCACGAAACTCCTCGAGAAGTTCAGGGGCAATCCAGCGGAGAGGTATCCACAGTTTGTCTGGGGTTAGATAGTAATCCTCCTGTTTGTGTACAATATAGATAACCACATTACCTAAGTTTCAAAAAAGAGGCTAAGATGATCTAAAACCATTATGCAGTTTAATGCGGACTAAACAATATAAAATACTTATCTCAATACTGACAAAAAACCCTCTATACCAAAAACCTAAGACACTGATTGATTGAGGGCCTGATCTATAAAGTCTCTGAAGTGCAATGACGTTTAGTAATTGTTTAAGTACCTTATATTGATTGTGCGAGAGGCCATAGTCTCCGATCCGAACAGTAAGATCTGAGGTGAGAAGGATGTTCCTCAGTGCCAAATCACTAGAGAACAACAGACAAACAGACAATAGCATCATCGTTTTTTCCCCCACAAATGCTGTGTGTCAATGTCAGTCACATGTTCCTAAACACTTTTAGGGTTAGAGATTTAATCAATCTAACCTGTGAATGTAATTGTTCTCATGGAGATGTAAGAGACCTGAGGTGATCTCATATGCCATTCGTTGTAAATTCAAGAGGTCTCTGTTTAACAGGTCAGGGGTCATCCCATCAGACTTCCTCTGAGCTCTTAAATACCTCTTCAGGTCACCCTGAAGATACAAAATGAAAATCATTATTTGATCAAATTAATATCGGATACAGAAAATAGAAAAATTCTTTATCCTCTAAAATGTCTTATTAAAAGTGCTAAGACAATTTAGAATTACATAATGCAGGTATATTTAAATTTATTTTAGTTTACTGCGTGCACAGTGGGCCTTGTTTATGACACATGTAGGCAATTAATTAAATAAAATTCATGAACTATCTAATCCAATCCATCATAAATGGAAAGTGTTCCGTTAAACTTAATGCAACACTATTTCATGAGGCCTATTGTATTTTCCTGTACTACCGATAAGAGACAAACATATTGTCCAAGGAAATAAATGCGTTTTTTCTTCAAAACTGGTCTCAATGTCCGAGATTTGGGTTCTCACCAGCTGACAGAACTCCATGACCAGAAGGAAAGGAATGTTCTCACTGCACTGGCCCAAACACTGGAGGATATTCGGATGCTGAAGACTTCTGTCAGGTGTGGAAAAACAAATCAATAAATATTGTGTTGTCAATATTCTTGTAAACATAAGGTGTACATGGTGAGAGGAAGAAGAGAAAAAGAGATTGCAAATGTAATTAAAATAAAACTTTGGTCTAATAAATAGATGTGTTATGTTTTGCAGCATTCCAGGGCCCATCAATATATATTATATATATACAGTATATATATATTAAGAGGAGGTATAGTATACGGATGTGTCCGGTGTTCAAATGAAACCTACGACATTAAAAGCTACTATAATGCCAATAATTGGCAATTCACTGCTTACAGGAACCATTTAAATGTTAGATAAGTGGGGAAAATAGCCTCAATAAAAAGCAGCAACAATTAAAAAATAAAATAAAATAAAAATAAAAAAAAAAACATGGACTAACTAAGAAAAACAACAATCAGCAAAACATAATGGCAGCTAGAGCAACCCAGTTTGTCTGACCTGTATGGTTCGGACTCTGCTAAGAACTTTCGCTGTTCCAGAGGACTAGCGCTGACCCTCAGCTCCTTCACCACAGCCTGATAGGAGCTGCAGTCACACAGCACTTCAGCCAGTATTACCTAACAGTGACAGATCAAACTGTTAGACCCAAAAAACAACAACAACAATAAAAAACCTGCACATTATTATCAAATGAAAGAGGGGGCAAAAAGAGAATGTGTATAGAATGAAACTTTAAAAAATGCTACATTCTTATATAAATATGTGTGCAGTGAGGATATACAGACCAAGACGACCTACACATGTCAAACAAGACTACAAATTCAGGTCAGTGTAATTATAGATGGTCATCAAGAAAGAAAGAGAGCAGCTGAAAATGAGACCATGGCCTGAAATGTCATATTTTAAGTATTTAAGATCTGAGATATAATACTTGCTTGTGTGAAATGATCAATTTAACACATATTTGGGTTATTACACACTGATTTAGAAGCCTTAACATTAATTGAAGTGCATATCAATACCTGAATTAATAATTTAAAAAAACAAATTACTTTATTCCAGGTTTATGTTTACCTGAAAGGGCTACACAAATAAAATCATAATAATATACTTTTCAGTTTTCTTAGATACGTTAAACATCCACCATGGGTTTCCACTATTGTTAGTTACAGTTCAAGCTGTTCGTGAGAATAAAAATCGTTAAAATGTGTCTACCTTCCCAAACCAGCCATTTCCAATCTCCTGCAGGTAGTTGAGAGTGTGCCTTCGGAAACATTGAGAGCTGTCTGTGGGATGCAACAGGAGTGTGTTAAGGAGAGTTTGTGGTTTGTAACCTTGTCACTTAGGAACAGGTTATGGAGCAAGATGTACATATTGCCTTTAGTTAGTGGCTTTACCTGTGCCGTTCGGTAAGATGGTGTAGTTCTTATCCCGCAGTGGGAGAGTGTAGACCTCTGGTAGTGATGGACAGGAGGACAAACTGTCCTCAGGAACAGGGCTGGATGCCCCAGAGCATTCTTCCCCTTCTGCATTATCAAACTCCTGAAAGAGAAAGGTGGAAGTGGGAATATGTTAAATGTAACAAACATCAAAAGAACAAGCAAACATATGTTTCATGCTGATTCATATTAGTAACACCCACATTATGCAAACGTAAATCCCACATGTATAAACCCCACACTAAAGAGACTTACATTGAATCCCACGCCTCCTCTTTTGCAGCAAAGGCAGGTGAGAAGCAACAGAACAAAAGAGACCAGCCCAGAGCAGGAGATGAGAATAATCACATAAGGGGGAGGAGAGAGAGAGCCGTCCCGGGACACAGAGACTGAGGGAAAAAAAGGGGTAGAGTTTTACATATCCATCCTGACAAATACTAAGGGACTGATCCATAGATAGATAGATAGATAGATAGATAGATAGATAGATAGATAGATAGATAGATAGATAGATAGAGAACTTGTATATTTTCCTAACGGGTAAAAATTGAAAAGGGCAGCGTTACATTCAGAACATAGCACAGGAATCCAATGAAGAGTTTTCATTGCACAAAGGGTGAAAGTACAGAGAAAAGCAGAGGAACTCAGAATAGATCACCTTCATATTGGGTTTAGGGAGGGGTTTGAGAGTTAAGGTTTAAGGAAAGCAAAGGAGAGAAACCAGAGAGTCATCATACAAGACATTCCTTGTACTCGTCACTATTGAAGAAGAAGGGAAGGTATTTGGAGTTTTGTTTGGGGGGAAGGGCCTTTTTTTTAGGGAAGGGACTGGATCATTGAAAAAGATTCTTGTATTCTGGAGGGTTGCTGGGTCAGAAGGAAAAGTGCCATACTTGATTTTGTACCTCAATTTGGCCGTTTGTTTTAGGAGAGCCATCTGTGGAGAAGAGAAGGTGGGGAGGAGGGCAAGGAGGTTAAATACCTTTGGTATTGTGATTCACCAGATGCTAAGAATGAATATCCACTAAACTAAAATAACTCGTATCATGTATTCAACTGACTTGAAACCTCATAATTTATTCATCAATGTTAGCACACATGCCATTGCTGGAGAATCGACATATCCCTTTTACTAGCTCATCATTAAGCAAATAGCTAAATTAATAATCTCATATAATAAAATATGTTTGAACAAAAAAATATTACTGAAAATAGCAAGGATAATAATGTTCTCATTTCTTAATCATTTGAGAATAGTAATGTAATTTTTAAAAATGGTGGGCCATGGTTTTCCTAAAATAGTATAGGCACCACAAAGACATTTTTGGGCACATCAGGACTGACATCAAGGTCTTGGCTGAGGCTGTTTAAAGCTGTTTAAAAAGAGGCAGAGTACCAAGCAGTCACTCGGGTCTGTTGTCTGAAAACTGCAGGTCATTTGAGGTTGTGCTCATTTTAGACACTTATAGATGCTATTTTCCAGGAAAAGAACAGAAACCTAAATATCAATAAATCCTAGTTTTCACAATCTTTTCTTAATTATAAAGCAGTATTATTATATAATGATAATATATAATATTATTGTAATTATTATTTTCACAAATAAATACTAATTTATAATTCAAATGTACAGTATTAAATTAATAACTTAATTAAGCCTTGCTCTCGTTTATGGAGTCGTACAGCTTTAACATTTCTAAATATTACATGACGTCAGGACACACGAACCTTATGTGTGTTAAAACATTTAAATAATAATAATAATAAAATAAAATAAATCCCATAAATTCATATTAAAAATCAACCATTACCACAAATGCCACGCTTTGCAATTAACAATAGGCACACGTTCTGCATTCGAGAATCAGCCCGCGATGTTCGTCCACTTGAGCTATTAAAATATATCGGCTAATATGCAGGTGGGTGTACGAATACATGAAGGGTGTTATTATTCATTTGGTAACCTTTTATTGTTCGAAAAACAGTGGCCAGACGCTGACAGACACGGACCTGTGCGCAATTCCCTTCTTGGACCATATGGGTGCACATACTGCATACGAGAGCACACAAATAAACACGCGGGCCTGCTGGCACTTTTGTGTTCATAATGGTACTAAAATCATGCGAGAAATAAAACATGACACCTAATAACAGTCCCCGGTTATGCAGTTCTGCGAACATTAGACAAAACAGGGACAGATGATGATTCAGGAAAAAATCGCGCTATGTAAAAATAGGATTTACCTCAGGCCTATAGGTAACATTACATAGAGGAGAGCGGTTTTGCAGGCCCACAATGAAAAACCATACATGCGTACCAGAATAACAGCCAGCCTCCTTTATTGTAACCAGTGCATGATAACTGGGCTCAACAAATGGACGCATATATGGTGCCAATATGTAACTTTCTAACATATATGTCTCTTAGATATATAGAGACATGACAGAATAAATAAATAACATTTAATGAGCGTCACCCCCATCCAGAAATGTAAAATACTCTCCTCAGACTGTCAAATTTGCCTTATTCACATAGCGTCTCATCGCCTCCTCCCCCCTCGAGCGCATCGACAACATGCCATCTAAACGACACGCTCACCTTCCTTCTGCGGGGCTCCCAGTGCTCTCTCCGGGTTGAAGTACGACATCAGCCCGACCAGAACAATCACCCAGCACTGTAATGACATAGTCGCGCGGTCCACGGAACCACCATCCGAGCGATGCTGTCAACGTTCCCCGCCGCGCGTCTGGCTCCACGCTAATAAAGAAACGTCCCCTTGTTGTGCAAGGCTGGTGTCCTCTTTTAATCCGCAATTAAACACGCTGTGAACGATCTTTTGTGTAAACTTAATCCCGCGATCCGCATCCTCAGCAGCGCGCTGTTACTATTCCGTCCTCATCGCGTCCCAATGGTCAAAAACGGGCAGAAAACACCAGTGAAGTCATTCATTGGTTCTATATCCTATCCTATATACCGTATCAGTATCATGTGGTCCAGCTATGTTTTCTTCCAAGAAGCCCCTCTACGTCAGACGCAACCGAGTTTGCGCTATTAAAATCTCTGTGGAGCTGCGCGCGCCTCGCGACGATTTTCGTTGGTAGACGTTGCCTCGCAATAGAACGATTACGTGATGCCCTTCACTCAGGTACCTGCTGTGGGTCAACAAAAGCGTTTGTTTATGAGACTGGAGAGAACGTCAACGCCCCCGTGTCGTGGCCTTGGGTATCATTGCATCAAAATCCCCCTAAATCGGACCACCTCCACGGAGCGGTGACATGATCCGTTTGGGAGGACAGGTGCACGGAGCGTGCCATTGATAGTCTCTATAGCCTTCTAGTTAATAACATGCAAATCACTGTCTGTGTCTGGAAGTGGCCAAATGTTTTCACCACAAAGATGCCTTTAAATACCAATTAAGGCAAATTTCATAATCCCATCCTCCTAGCACACCTCCTTATATTATTTATTATTTGTGTCCCACAAAAAAATATTGTCTTTATGAAAATTCATAATTGCACTTGATATCATTAACTGCAAAGGATAAAGAATTGAGACAAAGGCATCATTTAATTTCTTTTAGAATGTAATTCTGTTACTATAATGTCAGTTTCAGATGCCATTCCCACATTATGTCTGATGCATATTGCACAAAACTGTATATTCTGCTTTGTTTTGTTAGGTATATTTGTGAAATAATCCAGTTATTTTCTGTCCTGTACATTTTACACTATATTTCCATGCGTTTTCTGTACAATTGATCACAAAGACTACTATGCCATTTTTTCCAAAAAATATATTATGGTATATTATATTAAGCTATCTCAGATAACCTGCGCCTAACAGCAACAAAAAAACTTTACATTAGGGTCAAACAGTAAGAGGGCAGCACGTGGCCAGATAAGCGCCAATATGGACCAGATTTTTTGCTGTTGAGTCCAGCTATGCAATACTAGCTGTGAAATGAAGTATTTACATGACAGGAACCAGATATTTTATGGATTCCACCAGTATCAGCAGCAAATATATGTTCTTAGTCTCACAATAATGGCTTGTTTTAATGCTGATGCCTCATATTTGTACAGGAAAACAACTGATGCAGATCTTACAAATCAAAAATGACATTTTTACAACAGCTTATTTGCTCTTGTGCTCTCAGCACAAATACAGGCAAACAGGAGGTTTTCCTCTTTGTCCATTTTTTACCATGTCATCTGATGCCAATAAAAGAGATGAAGAGGCCAGATCGATGGCTTTTAAATAGCAATCAGTAATTTTAAATGGTCTTCACATTTTGCACCTGGCTAATTTCTTGTCCGCTCACAAAACAGTTCTGCAAATTCTGAATTAATGCCTTTGTTAGCTAATAAAAGCCAAACTGATCTCGGTCTCTCCTTTGCCTTTTCCGTGCCAATTCAGGAAAGTAGGCGCTGTTGTATGGTCTGTCTCTATCCCCCATCTCTCGCTCATGCTCTTTTTCTTTCCCGCCTCCACTCCTCTGTTCCAGTAAAGCCTGTGTCCTTTTCCTCTCCTCCGCTTCTCTCTGCAGTCGTTCAGCCCGTAACCTCTCAATTGAACTGTCATGAGAGTAAAATAAATAATTTCAGGATGAAAAGGTTGGCAAAAGAATTCAAGAAAAGAACAAGATATTACTACTGCAGTGGGGATCTACTCATGCCCTGTAAGTGAACTAGTTTGCAAGGGAAACAATTTCAGAGAGTAAATTATGTAATATATCCTCATTTCTTTTTCTATATCTAGTAATTCTAAACTGACGGGAAAATTAATATTTGAAAGCAAATTATAAATGCATATACACTACCGTTTAAAAGTTTTGGAAAAAGTAATACTTTTAGTCAGCAAAAACATGTTAAATTGATCAAAAGTGACAGTGAAGACATTTATAACTTTACAAAAGATTTCTATTTCAAATAAATCTTTTGATTCATCAAAGGATCCTGCAAAAATATTAAGCAGCACAACTGTGATAATAATAAGAAATGTTTCTTGAGTAGCAATATTGTAATATTAGCATATTAGAATGATTTCTGAAGGATCATGTGACACTGAAGACTGCAGTAATGGCTGCTAACAATTCAGCTTTGCCGTTAAATGAACTAATCGCATTTTAAAATAGACTATAAACTTATATTTACCATTACTTTTGATCAAATAAATGCAGCTATGGTGAGCATAAGAGCAAAACAATTAAAAGAAGAAAAGAACATCCCCATCCCAAACTTTAGAACGCTAGAGTACAAACATATTGCAACTATTTATGGTCACATTTTCACTTTCAAGAAATGGCTCAATGATCATTATGACTTGTGAAGTATGACTAAATGGTTGTGTAGTCAGGCAAGATGCTTTATTGGTGTTGACAGAAATAGAAAAATGATTTCGCACCTCTCTCCACTCCTCTTCTCTCCTCTGTCTTTCTTCTCCTTCTTCTTATGCTTTTTCTCCTTTCTGTCCTTCACTGCCAGAGCTTTTTTCATTTCTTTAAGAGGATCCAAAAGGTCTTTCAGCTTCCTGTCTTTCTTTTCTCTTTCCTCTTCAGTTATGCTTCTTTGCTTGTTTTTGCCTTTCTCTTTTTTGTCTCTCTCTTCCTCTCTGTCTTTTCCGTCTTTCAGGTACCAGGGAGTGGCTTCTGTTCCAGGAGCAGGACCTAGAGACACTAAAATACCAATAGCACGTTCCTGCTTCTCCTAGAATAAAATATCACAAATTTTTTAAATTATTTAAAATTACAATTTTAAATAGACTCACAATGGCAGTATGCTCACAATGGCAGTATGGAAAGTATATTGCAAAATCTTAAAGTCTGCATGAAACGGATTGCTATTGTTGTGATGTCATGTGATTGACAGGTTGTCCAACCCTCACTCCAGTAAACACATCATCAGAGAAGAGAAGATATGTCATTGCAAAAGGGAGGGGAATTTATTTTGATTAAAGATTACGAGGGCATATGAATTTTTAAAATATGATATGCGCGGATAAATCATTTGTAACGAATACTGAAATATGGCATAAAAAATGAAGAACGGTCCATTTTGATTTCATGGTGACTTTAAAACAAAAAACATTAAAACTGTTGGAAGGATGTTTTTAATCTTTTTGTCACACCTTTTCTTCCTTCTTCTCTTTGAGGTATTCTGCATTTCCTTTCTTTTCAGATGAGTCCTCTAGAGGAAAAAGATTTAGATGTTCTATCTCTCTGGCTCCTCGGCTCGTCTCCGCCGCCTCTCCATCCTCGGTCCATTCCCCTGTCTGCTGAAGGGCTGCTCGAGATTTCTTTCTCAAATACTCGGTTCGAGCCTGAGGGATTATGGGACAGACGTTCAGCTCAAAATGCAAGCCATAAAATGTAGATAGCAACGTAGACAGAATACAAGCAACATTTAAGCATGCATTATATTTATGACACATTGACAAAATCAACGTTTTATTTAAAATATATTATTATTTTTTCAAGAGGGGCTGAGAATGTAGTAAATTAACCTAGAAACAGTGGAAGGATGCTGGGTTGCTATGGTTACCTCTTGCTCTGCGCGTTCCACTCGCCTTTGAATCTCGCGTTCTTCCTCTGCTGCACAAGCCTCGTCGCGGCGCACGCGCGCAATATTGTCCTTATTGCGCACGTGCCAGCTCTTTTTAGGTAAAATGTTCATTGTGAAATACTAACGAGAACAATCAAACTGACGAATATAATTGCGGATTCGTAGCGAGTTTGTCAGGGCACATACAAGATCCAACAAATGCGGAAAAAGCTCAGTTTATGGCTCGAAACAAACAGCCTCGTCGACTAACTACGCAACGAAAATCAAACTCGTTAGTGAATCTCGTCGGTGAATGTCGGATCCGTTTCTTTCATACTACCTATTCACAGCAAAACACATTTAAACAGCTTTCGGGAAAATACACCAACTGAATGCTATGGAAAGTGAGCTAAACACCGGAAGTAAGTTGTCGTAGTGTGATTACGTCACATGTAAAATATTTGTGACGCAGTGGAGTCAGTTACCACACGAGGGCGCGCCTAAAAACCCCTCAAAGAAAGCCTTTTGTTTACCAGAGATTCAATTCTTAGAGCCCAATTCAATAAATATAACGCTCAACATTTTATACTAATAGTGTATTTTAATTAAAAAATATATTTTTTTAAATATTTGAATAGAGGTCCTCAGTGTTTTTGTGTGATGGTTTGAAAAAGAATGGAATACTCATCCAAATTAAATTTAAATAAAATTAGGTGCTTTTAATTATTTAATGCTTAGGAGTGATTTAACACTTCTTTCATATAAAGAATGAAATGATTACATTGCCTCATAAACATGAATATGTATACATATAAACATTTATACACTACCGTTCAAAGGTATGGGTCGGTAATATTTTAAAATGTTTTTAAAAGCAGTCTTTTATGTTCACCAAGGTTGCACTAATTTGATCAAATATATAGTAAAACTTTTAAAAAGTAATATTGTAAAATATTAATAATTTAAAAAGAATTCAAAAAAAAAATTTTTTTACATATATTTTAAAATGTAATTTATTCCTGTCCTCAGTGTCACATGATCATTAAGAAATCATTCTAATATGCTGATTTGGTGCTCAAGAATCATTTCTTATTATTATTGATGTTGAAACTGGTTGTATTTCTTATACATGGAGTAATAATGGAGTGCACGGTTTTCAGTATACACTTTATCAACAAAGTCCTAATATGGCCGTGGGTTTTCATTGGGGTCAAATGCATAATTGTCATGCTGATTCCACAGTGTTGCTGTGTGGTAGAGGGGCTCAGTCTCTCTCTGGGGCTGCTGTGGGTCACGTTGATCCTTCACGTTGGCATTCAGCTCTTCAATTTGTCGGACCAGGAATTGCTTGTCACGCTGTTCCTGTTACACCCAGATAAATACGGATTAAAGGATAGGATTAATAATGGTTCCAGTCGGAGGTTAAACTGGAACGAAGAAAATCTTAGTTTAGGTAGGTTATCACACCCCTTATTTTAAATTTTATCTTGTCTTTCAGTGTTATTTACATTATATTCAGACCTCAAACAGTATTTGTTCCCTTTTTTGCTTAAATGTATAAGTGAATTTATTGTAAATAAATATTATTGTATTATACAATTACACAAATCACACAATTTGCAGATTTGGATTACTAATAACCAAGCACTTACCAGCGTACACTGAGATTTCAGGAGTGCTACACTTTTCCCATGGACAGATGTCAAAGCACTCACATAGCAAAGGAGCACACTGTGTATTAAATATCAAATACATGTAATACATAAATGGATGTTTTTAATCACATTTATATCAACAATTATTTCATAAGCAGTCCTCTCTTTATATCATTATTTATCAATATAAATCAATGATTTTAAACACATTAAAGTAAACTGAAGTTTTACATGAAACCATAAGAAATCCTGAATTGACCCAAGGCTGTTTATACTGACCAGGAGAAGATGAAGAGTGGTATAGAGAATTTCTGGGAGCCGATATAAAACAGGAATCCTGCACTGGTGCTGTTTAGCATTTCCACAGCTCCTGGTACAACCTCCCACATTGTCGGGTAAAAGCGGAAAGGCCCACAGCCATAAGATGGATGGATTCTACCCCCCAAAAAAGCATGACATACACGTTTACACATGAATATTCTCTCTCTGTCATTAAAAACAATGCGCTACAACATAGAGAGTGACCGGCCTCACTCACTTAGCCACACTGTAAAGGAGAACAATGCTGGCCAACATCCATCCAAAGAGCAGAACCAAAAGGAAGAAGAAGTTGGAGGTGGTGGATCGGAAGTTTCTTGTTGCCGGTTGACAGTTCTGGAATAGAGTAATCTGACACAAACAAACATGTACAAAATGAGCAATTGCAATCAATTGCGTGTGTATGTGTCTGAGAAGATTGTGCTCATGCCATACCTTTTTGCAGTAATAAAAGAGTATGAATTTGATGGTGTTGATAAATGGCAGCAATGGACAGAAAAGAGTTCCGGTCCAAACCACCGTTTGACTGTAAACTAGAGCCAGAACATTTGGGGCAACCAGAAACTCTTGCCGTCCCACCCACTGAGTCAGTTTACATGAGCAACGATCCACCACAATCCTGAACATGCCAAAAATAAGTTAAAGACATACATTTTTAATATAGAAATGTATGACCTAACACATACACACAAATGTAAAAAAAAAAAGTAATAAAATCAAAAACAAAACAGACCTGCGCGGGAATTCTACCAGGATAAGTGTAGCAATGGTAATCAGGAAGTCAAAAAGAGTCAGTTTATACATTTCCTGTCCAACTCGTGTCTCCCAGCACTGTGGTTGTGAAAGAATTCAGAAAAAAATTCAACAGTGGCATTAAACAGTAAGACTTCAATTAGAACTTATACTATTTTGTTCAAAAGTTTGGTATCAGTAAGATTTGAGAAAAAAAATATTCAGCAAGGATTAAGACTTTTACAATAAAATTTTAAAAATCCTGAAAAAATATATATCAGTTTCCACAAGAATATTAAGCAGCACAGCTGTTTTTAACATTGATAATAATAAGAAATGTTTCTTGAGCAACAAATGAACATATTTGAATGATCAAATTAATTGCAGTAATTGCTGCTGAAAACTCAGCTTCGTCAAAACAGGAATAAATTGCATTACACTTTTTTCAAAAAAATCAAAAAAATCTTACTGACCCCAAATTTTTGAAAAGTATAGTATCTGACCAAATTATGAATGAGTGCATATCTTAAGTGGTTTACCTTATATTGATCATAATAATAACTGCAGGTTATACAGTTTTCATTGTCGATTTTACCCGTGCAGGTAATCTGTTCCCATAGAGTGTACAGCAATACACCCAAACTCACCAAACGCAGGAAGACTGCCCTACAATGACAAATGCAGACAATGAGTAAAATTGAGCAGTGGATGAATGAACAATGTGTGAGTATTTAATGAAAAGGATGGTGCTTTATTTGAAATGATTCATTTTGAAAGCTATTTAATGAGGGTCACAAAAGAAACTGCGGGCTAAGAGCTCTTTAACCAATGCTAAACAAGTACTGCTCTTCATCTTTCTGCTTTTTGTTCTCTTTATTCTGTGTGGGTGCGAGTATTGCTCTTACCGCAGCAAGGCCAGGATGACCGTGGTACTGGGAGAATACTTTTCCAGTAATGCAATCTTGTCACACAGTAAAGGCACCACAAAATTGCTTGCTGTTATGACCATGGAGGGTAAATATTGCAACAGCAGCCCCTCAAAACCTGTTGTTTTTTTAAACTGAAAGAGAGATTTTAATAAATTGTCAAAAAATAAAGCCCAACAAGGTAATCAGAACCTCAACCAAATAAATAAATACATTGATTTTTGCATTATTTATATCATCTTGTACATCTTAAAACAAAAAATTTGACCTACGCTGTGTCTGAAATCACATATAGTAGGTACTACACTTGGTTTGAAACTAAAAAAGTACATTCTATATAGTATGAATGTGTGTAGTATGAATGAAATTTGAATATGCTACATCCGCCATGTTGTCACTGTCATAGACCAGTGCTGGGTAGATTACTTACGAACTGTAATCCATTACTGAATACAAATGACACGATGAAAATTGTAGTTAGTAACGTAATCTATTACATTACACATTTTAGGTAATATAATCTGATTACTTTTAGATTACTTTTGACCTAACTCATTCATCACATTGATTTGAAAAAAAGAATCTTGTAGCATATTGATTTAAAAATGTGAAGAGAAAGAAAGGTTATTCCACTCTGTTATCAACAATGTAAAGTGCATTAAACATATGTCAGGCGTTCTCAAACTAGTGTTTGTGTAGGATCTGCAGGGGATTCGGAAACTCATAAAAGGCTAATAATGAATTTAATCTAAAAAATTTTTAATGTTGTACGTTGTCCGCTCGCTAACAACTTGACCTGCCCTTCAACGCGGGATTCGCAAAATACTTGCTCTTGAAAGATGGGTCAGTACCCAGTTTATTTGGACCAGCTTGCTCCTGTAAGTATGATTAATTATTGATGTATATATTTTCTACCATGTGTTCAAAATACATAGTTTTGTGTTTTATATTGTGTAAGTTTCCGGCTAACTCACATTATTACTGTCTTACTTAATTAGTTAATGCTAAACAGCTGTGTGCACACTATTACCTAAAACTGTGTCTATTAATGCAAATTGACTGTCGTTCTTAAGTAAAGATAAAGGATTAAGCAAGATTTGTTTTACAAACTTTAATGATGCATCAGTCATTCACGTCAGTGCTCGGCTAACGTATGCGCTGTTATTGATACAGTTCCCGCATGTGCACTGCAATAAATTAGAAATATACGGTTTGTTGATAGACATACACTTGATAACGCTGATGGTGAGGAATTACAGTTGCAACATCTCATAATGTATGTCAAACTGAGTAGCGCATCACTGAGAAACGTCCTGATCAAGTAGTTCTTGCGATGGAGGTTCGGGTTGAATAGCTAGTTCTTCCAATGTTTCATCATTGGACTCGTGCTCGGATTGATATAGTAAAATCGATGCCATCGTTACTGTCTTTACAGTGTTTACAATCACTGAGGACTGAGGAAGCCTCTGGAGCTGAAATTCAGTTATGGTAATGGACATTTAGCTCGTAACAGACTGGGCCATCTGGCCAATCAGAGCAGAGTATGCCTGTGAAAAAGAGGTATTTAGAGAGTTGGACGAGTTTTTTGAGAATCATTGAAAAATGTGGTGATGTGCAGTGTACATTATGAGAAAATTAAAGGTTTTTTTTGACCTTTGTAAACATGTAAACCTGTTGTAAGAGACCTCCAAAACTAAATTAGGAACCTTTAAAATAGCGTAATAGGGGCAGTAATCATGTAATCAATAAAAAAGTTACTATAGTCTGATTATGAGTATTTTAAAATGTAATATAATCCAATTACAAGTATGTAATTTTAGGAATCTGATTACGTATCCAGGATTACATAGAATCAGTTACTACCCAGCACTGCCCTATGATGTTAGTTCAAATACAATTTTTTGCGTACTATATAGTAGGGAAGTATTTGATTTTAGACGCAGCACTAGAAAAATTAATCTCTCCATAAGTTTTAATGCGACTGTTTAGTTTTAGCCACTGTTTTTTGTAACTTCAGCTAACCTGGCTGAACTGGGTTGCCTCAGCAATTCCATAGAAAGTTGCACCGATGAGTATTAAGACAACTATGTTAAGGAAAACACGGAGCGCATAGAGAGAGACTGTTTGGCCCAAAGTCAGAGAGGCAGCCCTTTTTTTAAGTCTTTCCTCTTCTAGATCCACCTAAGGGAGAGAGACACAGTGAGAAAGATAAAAAAAACATGTTATCAAGATAATGATAAACATAATACTGCACTTGCAGTTTCCTTTTAATTATTTATTTTTTCAAAAGGAACCTACTCCTACACAATAGCTCACTATAATTTCATACAAAAGGTATTTGATTTCAAACTTGTTCTCCAATACACAGACCTGTAACCGGTGGCGAAAATTGTTTTGTTTAAGTTTTGTTGCGCCGTCTCCTTGGAGACCGTGATCCCATCCTGTAAACACCAGCATACTGTAACCCCCTGTTGCTCCTCCACCTGTCACTACGACAACACGAGCCGTGCCGCCCATTCTGTTGGTCAATCAGGGATACTTCAGCAATACTTAATACTTCGGGATACTTAATACTTCAGCAATGTTCTTTTAATATGTTGGTTTTATTTTTGTTAGAAAAATCTGACAAATCTGACTCACCTAATAATCATACAAATGAAGCAGAAGAGGAAGTAGAAGGCTGCCGTCAACAGATACGCCAGAGGGATGTTGTACGAGAAGCCATTACTCTCAATCATTGAATTATTATAGTAGCCATAAAACAGGTATGAATACTCCATAAAACCCTGAAGGAAGACATGATTATGATGAGTGAAGATCATTTAGAAGATATTCACAATGAAAAAGATCTCAGATGTGAAATAAACAGGGATATATTCTATTTGTTGTCCTAAGTAAGTTTCACATTATTTAAGAACAGGCTCACAAACAACCATAATAATTCCTAAAAAAAACACATTACTTTTACTTTAATTCTTATTCTATTTGATATTTTTGTGCTCAAGTACCCTTTAGCCCTCATTATTGTTCAGACATTTAAATTTAAATTAAAAGCCTGCCGGTTTATGTTACGTGATTTTTTTTTGTTATTTAATTCATATATTACTTTAATCTTACTTTTAACTTTTATCCATTTAAAAGTTTGGGGTCAGTGAGATTTCTTTATTTCTTTATTTTAAATTAATACTTTTATTTAGCAAGGATGCCTTAAATTGATGAAAAAGTGAAGTGATAGTAAATACTTTTACATTGTTGCATTTTTTTTTTTTTTTTTTTACCAAAAAAGTGCTGTTCTCTCTATTTATTAAAGAATAAAAAAAAAAAAAAATGTATCACGACTTCCACAAAATATTAAAAGTATTAGTTCACTTCAAAATGAAAATTTTCTGATAATTTACTCACCCCCATCTCATCCAAGATGTTCATGTCTTTCTTTCTTCAATCAAAAATAAATTAGATTTTTTGAGGAAAACATTCCAGGATTTTTCTTCACATAATGCATTTCAATTGCCCCTCGGGTTGAAGGTCCAAATCAATGTAATTTCAAAGGGCTTCAGAGGGCTCTGCACGATCCCAGCCGAGCAATAGGGTCTTATCTAGCGAAACCATCGGTCATTATCTAAAAAAAATGAAAATTTATATACTTTTTAACCTCAAACCTCAACTTCTGTGTTGAGGTTTTGAGTGAAACCTTCGGTCATTTTCTAAAAAACATTTATATACTTTTTAACCACAAATGCGCGACTTCTGTGTTGTGCTTCTTCACTATGTATGACGTCATCACGTCGGAAAGGTCACGTCCGTGACGTAGGTGGAAGTACCGACCCAGTGCCGAAAAACGTTAGAATTGTCCAACGTCGTTCTTTTACCTTTATTTTTGTAAAGAGCATTTGATTTAGTCTTTGCACGTTCCTTTTAACACTGGGTCGGTACTTCCACGTACGTCACAAGCATGACCTTTCCGACGTGATGACGCCATATGTTGTGAAGAAGCACAACACAGAAGTCGCGCATTTGTGGTTAAAAAGTATATAAATGTTTTTTAGAAAATGACCGAAGGTTTCACTAGATAAGACCCTATTCCTCGGCTGGGACCGTGCAGAGCCCTCTGAAGCCCTTTGAAACGGCATTGATTTGGACCTTACGTCAAAACAACGTAATTTCTTTTCGACTCAAAGACATGAACATCTTAGATGAGATGGAGGTGAGTAAATTATCAGGAAATTTTCATTTTGAAGTGAACTAATCCTTTAAGCAGCACAAACTTTCAACTGTTTCTGTTTATTGAGCAGCAAATCAGCATATTAGAAAAAAATTCAGGATCATGTGACACTGAAGACTGGCATAATGACACTGAGAATTCAGCTTTGCCATCACAAGAATAAATTACATTTTAAAATATATTACATTAGAAAATAGATACTTAGTTACTTAGATTCTACTACTACTGTATTTAGAAATGTATTGATTCATTGAGTGTGTCCATACCGTTCCTGAGATCAGGTCCAGAAAGTATGTGATGAACACTATCAGGGTATCAGGTTTTGGATCATACTGCAAGCATATATCCACACCTGTTTCAAACAAAAAATAATATGACATTTTGATTACAGATATATATAAAAATACTATTAAAGTGAACTGAATTTAAACCAGTTCATTATATTTTATGTGACTAGTATTTCAAAAAAGAAGGTTTATTTCCTGGTAGTGTTTTACCCTGAATCCAATAATATTAAGAGCAGAGGGTTAGTAAATTACATTAATGGAATTCCAGCAAACTATTAATAACTATAATAAACTACTTTGCATTAGGTAATGAAAACATATCAGAACAGGGAAGTAAAGACCCCATTTAGTCTGTTCTATTAAAATAGTTCAACTGTTTCTAAAGCGATCTAAGGTTTTCTTTGAAAGGATTAGTTATGAATAATTATTAAACTAAATCAACAAATGCTTTTGTACAGATGTCTTCATCTCCTTGCTCCTGGGGACCCACTGTCCTGCAGAGTTTAGCTCCAGCCCTATAATTAAACACACACAACCCAGCTTTTCAGGATCGCTTGAAAACCATAGGCAGGTGTGCTGAAGCAGGTTGGAAATAAACTTTGCAGTACAGCTTTTCCAGATATTATAAAGTGTCTCAGTTCAGAGAGAGAAAGGATTGTGTTAACCTGTAACCAGCTAGAATGTTCTCATTAGAGGCACTGAAGCATGGAAATCAGTTTTTTATACCAGAAAGATTGTCTTCCTACCAGTTAGATTGACAGTAGAGATGGTGGAGTTCAAGTTCATGGAGCGAAACACAATGCTGGGAATGAGGACAAATGCTGCGATTAACAAGGAGGACAGGAAGTTGAGAATCACAAGAAATCTCAGGAACAGGAAGTAGGATTGGACTCCACCACCAAAGTGACCTACAAGAAAACAAGTGGATAAAGGAAAAGAAAAAATATATGAATGCAACTTTTATTTCTGAACACAAATAATTTGTAATATACTAGTTTTTTTCATCTCCACTAGGCTTATATATTATCTTGTTCTTGGCATCTTTTCTTAGATGACCAGTTGATTTACTGGAGCAAAAACACATGTGCTAATGAGAGCAGCATTTCTTATTTATGTTAGCTATTTTTTTTTTCACCTCCTATCATTTGGATTCCCCTTTTCCACAGAACAAAATAGCTGAGAATGTATTTGGCAACCTCAAAGAAACGGTGAAATGTCTGTGATTGTTTGATGTTCCAAGAGCTAGAAACAACTGGAACTCTCATCTGTTGCACCTGCCTGGAAAAAAATGAGAAAGAAACAAGTCATATTATGATAAAACTTTCTAAAACTAAAATTTTCAATGGATAATTCTGTCTGAAACTTTTTGGAACTAGTGTTAAGGGGGACCTATTATGCCCCTTTTTACAAGATGTAAGTCTCAGGTGTCTCCATGTGTCTGTAAAATTTCAGCTCAAAATACCTCACAGATAACTGATTATAACCATGTTGTAAATGCCCATTTTTGAGTGGAAGGAAAAACATGCTGTTTTCGTGCATGTGTCTTTAAATGCAAATGAGCTTCTGCTTTCTAGAAGAGTGCTGAGCCTTTACAGCTTGTGCCTTGGATACTCTGCCAAAAACTAAAACATCTGTTTGGTTTTGATTATCATTTCTATCGTGGTCATGCTCATGTGACATTGCAGTTCTTCAAGTTTATTATTTGCATGCGTTTTAAAGCCATATCTAAACTTCTGATATGGTTTTCTAAGGGCACACATCTGAAGCACGCGCACAAAGAGCTGGTTGTCAGACTGCGCATCCTGTGAGAATTAAACTAAGTTCTTTCACATCTTATTGCTCTTAAACCATCAAATACACACAAAATTATGTCAAAA